>CM077091.1:152288504-152888504 GCA_039513925.1 Platanthera zijinensis
GTAACATGCAACTGACTCAAACCTAGGACTTTGATACCAATTTGATGTAGTGTAGGTCAATTGACTCGGGGTGGATACTTTAGATGCACACCTATAAGCAATGATGTGTAATGCCAGTGCAAGAGTGGTCCACTAAAAAATTATAAGTAATTAATTATTATAAAAAAATAGCAGGTGCACAAACTTTACCAACTTTGACATAATAAAACAAGTATTGGTCACAAACTAAGCAAGACGCAATTAATTAAGCACACACAAGATACGTCCCACAAATTGCATGACAAAATTAACTAATAGCACAATAAACTAGATATCCATCACAATACAAGTTGCCTGGTCGCCCACCACCGCCGAAGAAAGAATCTCACAGAGACTCGGTCTTGTCGCTCTTACGCAACCGGTCGCCATGTCGTGTGCATCCTGCAGTCGCAGCACCTCTCACAGCACCACCCCTCTCAGCCACTTTTCAAGAAATGGTCGTGGTTTATTTCGTGGTGTCTTTGCTTTGAAGCTCAAACCCCTTTAAATAAAATGACGATGGGGAGTAAGAGGGTAAGTGGTCATCAATTGGTTAGTAGTGGTTGATGGTTCGTGAGATGTTAATATATCAAACCAAATACAATAATCACCACCTTGGTACGGATTTCAAACAACACCTTCACAAAGCATTATCTGTACAAAGCAATGTCTGTGTATGGTACCACCTCAAGTTTGAGGCGACAGCAGACTTGTCGTAAGCGGACCCCATCTCTGCTTTAGCTCCACTTAGTGAATAGATGTACCCAGATCGCAAAAACTGACATGTAGAACCCAACCACAGAAGTGTGATTCGCTCCAAAACCTCATCCACTATATAACTGACAGTAATCATGGGCGCACCACCACGTCCTGTGGTCCCTATTATTTGGTACAGACTATCGAACTGCACAACTTTCATAACAACAGTGCACCCGCATGTCACCGTTAGAACTCCACCTCTCCCCGCAAAGCTGCAGCCACCGAGTCCAATCAGCTCAATGAAATAAAATTCTTGCGCAACTTGGGCACAAAGGGTACACTCTCAAGTCTACACACCACCTAAGCATATGTCCACCGTCCTTGTTCATGTGATCTTACAACTCAATTCATCACCCAAATAGACCAACCTTGTCGCCATCTCCATAGAATTGAACATTTAAGCATCTGAACAAATGCATTGTGATGCACTTAAAATCCAACCGTTGTTAGAACTCTCAGTGATGGTGACAAGATCATCAATATCCATTTCCGGATTTATTACATCATATCCCGCTCCTACAAACATGCACCTGATGTTCTGCTCTGTCCTTGCAGTTGCCTCCACCTGATGTGACCTCTGCTACAGTGATAACATGTAACCCTCTTCTTTGATGTTGATCAGGCTCATACACTTCCTGATCTTTTCTCAAACGCTCTCCCTCATCCATTTAACGCCAAAACATGGTTGCCCCAAGACGCAGGGCCATGCAACATTTCATTGGACAGTAATGTTGATGCGATCTTCTCAAGATCCATTGTATCCTTCCCAAAGAGGAGCGTGATATTCATGTGTTTAAAGGACGTCGGAAGAGGGATAAGAACTAGTAGGGTCTTATCTTCTTCCTCCACCTTCGCACCAATCACATGCAATTGATTTAAAAGATCATTGAACACATTAAAGTTCTCTTGTGGGTTGTCATCCTCCTACATATTCAATTCATATAGTTTTCATTTTAAAAACAATCTTTTGGTCAACAACTTTGCTAGATACAATCTCTCAAGCTTCTCCAATAACTTGATTGCAGACTTCTCGACACCAATGTTTAAGAGCATCTTGTCATCAACACACATCCTTGACTTTGAAAGCTACTATGTGACCTCACTCCAGGGGAGCTCCTCACCTGTGATGGAAGTGAGCTCCTTATCGCTTCAAGAGGAGTCCTCACCTACACCTTTACATATTCCTCCATACTAGCTTCCTATAGTTACCTCTTTTGTTCCTAAAGTTGCCCCTATGTTGTCTGCAACGACAAAGAGAGATCTCATGATCCACCTTTGTAGATTTACACTCGAAGAAATAAGAGTATAAACACGCAAGCTTCTTTCATGGCACCATAGTTGACTATGGATTCGTCTCCAATGTTTATCGCTCTAAGAGAAGGTAGTACTACCCAACATCAAATGTGTCAGTTTGTGTTTTATGCTTATCAAACTGCTTAACATAGAGAAGGTATTTCCTCTATGCCTATTTCATCATCTTGGCAGAAAGCTCTTAGGCTCTGTTTGTTAATGCCCACCTAAGGAGCTTCATCCACTTTTATGTTCAAATGGATGATGTTTATTAGGTGAACCTTAACAAATGACGGTTTAACCTCACGTGTTTACGACCGCTACCACTGTGCCAAACGGAGCCTTAGTCATTGCAAGTGGCAAGAAGCCATGCTTCAAGTAATGGGAGCCCTTGAAAAAAATTATACATGGGATCCGGAGTATCTTCCTCAAGAGTAGAAGATTATTGGGTGTGTGTTTTCTGTCAAGCAAAACATTGAAGGAATTGTTGAAAGATACAAGGCAAAACTAGTTGCCTGAGGATACACTCAGATTGTTGAGATTGATCGACTTCTGCTCCTGTACCAAAGATGAACTCCATAAGAGTTTTCATATCCAGTGTCATCTGTAAGGGATGTAACCTCAGTTAGATGCGAAGAATGTGTTTCTTCATGGGGACCTAGAAGAGAAATTATATGTCCCTTACCTCGTGAACTTGCTCTTACCGGATCAAAAGAGAGTATGTTATTTGACAAGGCTATGACGACCTTTGGATCGAAAGAGAGCTAAAAAGGCTTTATACGGCCTTAAACAATATCATAAAGCTTGGTTTGGGAGATTTCACAAGGCTATGACGATCTTTGGATACACTCATGAGCAATGTGGATCGTACTCTGATCATCAAGCAAAAAGAAGGAAAATTGGCCGCCACTATAGTTTATGTGGTCAATATAGTTATAATAGGAGATGATCTAGAAGAAATTCAAACTCAAGGTTCGTTCGTTTGGAAGGAATTTAGAGGTGGGAATTGAAATTGGATCAATTGTTAATTCTAATTCTGTTATTCGACTGAAGACGGTAATTCAGACACAGAAATTGGAATTGTCAATTTTGTTGTTCGGCTGCATGTAAGAATTCATTGAGAAGAGAATTCAGGCGTAGAATGATAAAGAAGTCGTGATTAATTCATCCATCTACACATAAAAACACATACACAAGCACATAAACATAAGCACACAATTTCATCCAAATATGAACACAGACACAATAATGAATTATCTGTCATCTTCAGTGTTTTTGACAATTTCAATCAACTTGCATCGAGAAGACCCGTCGCAACTTCATAAAGCCAAAACACAAGCATGAATTAGGTAGAACCGGTTGATAAGAAAAACATTAACTCGTCTACTAGATCATACCAAACAAAAACTGAGACCTCAAAAAACTAAGTAGATGCAACCATGTATATCAAAATTGGACAAGAATTATCAGCAATAGGGGGGTCAAACATAATACCCGATTCAAATGATTAGTGCAATAAAAGAAGAATCGGATCATCTTCTAGGCGAGGGATCGGTCTCCAGCATTTCAGGAAATGAGCTGGCGAACAGGAACATGAAGCATTCCATCAGTGAAGCTCAGCTCCGTCGACACCCCACACGACAACCTCAAGCACAACAATGTCCTTATCCATGACTTCAAGCCACAGTTGATAAAGTTGGGATGGATCTCTCTTGCCAGGATGCTAAGAGCTCACACCTAGGGTTACGGAGATGGAGCGCTCGTCGAGCTATTGAGAGGCAGAGCACGTGGAGATGGAACAAAGATTCAAGACGAATCTCGCGGAGATGGAGCATTGGTGTTCGCCGGGATACTCAAATCTCTTGCCTAGGGTTGCGAGTTCACATGGGTTGTCGGTGGCAGAGGACAGAAGAAAGTGAGAAGACCTCGAGAGGTCGAAATGGAGGGGAGAAAGAATTTTCCTACTATTAATTCCTATGGAATTAAGGTGAATTCCAATTTTGTCCTATTAATAGGTGCACTAAACATTGGAATTGAAATTGGGGGTCACCTTCACTTCCTATTCCCAATTCCTCCCAAACGAATGGACTTTAAAAGAAATTTTGGTTAAGGAATTTGAGGTAAAGGACTTATGGAACCTCAAGTATTTTTTGGTCATTGAAGTCATCAGATCCAAGTATGCAATTTTCATCTCGCAAAGGAAGTATATCCTCAATTTACTTGAGACATCAGAGATGAGTGGGTATAAACCTGTCGACACCCTTATTGAATCAACAGCAGGTTAAGGAGAGACGACAGGAAGACACAAAAACTATTGAGGGCATCACTGATTTTCACAGGTTAGAAGGGAAGCAGATTTACTTGTCGCATACTTGCCAAAATATCTTATTTGCAGTTGGAGTGATCAACCAGTACATGCACTTCCCAAATACTCGCCATCTTGACACTGTCCATCGTATTCTCAGATACCTCAAGACCTCTCCTGTGAGTGGTATTGACGCAGGACGAATTTATAGGATGCGTATTAACGATTCCCTAACTCTACATGCAATATGAGCATATGATCAATGCAATGAACCTAAGCGCCGTCTAAAGAAGGGTTAGAGACTCTATGTGTGACTACTGGAATGCAATCCTAAGTGACGTGTCGGGGAAACAACTCGATAACTCTAAATGATTATATGTAAGATGTGAGATCCGACAGCGAATTCAAATTAAGCAATAAAAAGTCAAACCACATGTAAATAATTTTAGCAAAAGACAAATAATTCCTTTTCAGCAAACAGGCAATGGTTTCCCTCCGCGTGGAGGGACAAAGAAAGAGCGCACGGCAAATTGATTCTGCAAATCACGAGAATAATCCAAAACAAACAACGAATATTCAAGAGATTCAAGTCAACATGAAATCACAACACCATATATTATTAATGAGAATTAAAGTTTCATACAACAAATAACAACTCACAACGTATGGGGGTTTCCTTAGGAGAGCAAATTCGGAGATGTGTGACACAATAAGGACAATACTGAAAGGAATCGGTGGCTGGAATGATGGGACAACAATTGGATCTGCAGCTTTGGGGGACGGGATCTGGATTGTGGATGCAAAGGAAGGGCTGGCGGCTTGTGGGGGATTCACAGGAGGGGTGGCAACGGAATAGGGGAGATCGGGCGGGTGTGTTGGACAGTGGAGGCGGCAGCAAGGTAGCTAAGAGGAGGCTGTTGGGGGATGGATTTGGGCGGGCTGGATGGACAGACGGGAGGGTTGGATTTGGGCAAAATGGATGGACAGTAGGGTGGATGAGAGAAGGCGGGGGTGGCTATTGGGGGGTGAGGGGATGATTTAGGTGGAGGAGTGAGTTGCTAGATTCTGATTGCAAGGATGAAGGTGTTTTCTTGACTTCCCTTGGAGAAACAGCCAACTGCCAAAAAGAATTAAAGCTTAGGTCCTTGCAGGTTACGGAAGAGAAAATAATTCACTGCGAAGGGCCAGGACAATTTTAGAGGTTGGATTCTGGTGGCCTTGCTTACAGGAGAACAAGGAGGTCATGGTAGATGTGAACAGGGGATTGTGGCAGCAAATGTACGGGATAAATGAAGGGAAAAGTATGGGGGTACCTTTAGTGAGAGGAGAGGGCCTAGGAGTAGTCACTTTGGGTTCCACAGAGTCGGCATCGAGAAGGGATCGCCGGATTTCAGAATTTCTTCTTCTCCAAAATCTGCAATGCCTCATGGAAGCCACCATACACTCTTATTTATAATAAAGAGACACTAGGACAACCTATCATCAAAGGCTATGATTGTTCGGAGATGGGATAGCCCGATTACATAAACATAAAAGCTAAAATAACAATATAATATATGAAATCATGTGCAAGCGACGGGACGGACGCATCCGTGGAGTCAGATCATCAATCAGGGTGCGTCATAAATGGTAAGTAGACAATCGTCCCCGAGCGGGCCCAATACTCGTTCTCCGATGCGGGTTTGCGTCTCTGCTCTGCATCAGGTATCCTATTCTCACCTAATGATGAGCCAAATATTGAAGCCAACATAGGGTTGGATTGGTTGATGATCGACGATCCACCTCGGGATATTGCACTTTGCATTGTTTTAAATATCCTCCGACATGTCTCCCGACATGTCATTTTTGGAGGCAAAACGATATGTTTTTCTAAAAAAATATAGATTATGCCCTTTTCTAAAATATAGGCCGACATGTCCGATTTTTTCCGATATATCGGCCGACATGACTTTTAAATACATCGTCCGCTATTTTATTTTATGTTATATTAATAGTCTAGCAGCATATAATGCGGGACAGACGTCACACCTGCCCGCCACCCTGGAGTCCCACCAGGGGGCCCACCTGGAGTCAGCACCGGGCGGCTTTCATCAGGGCCGCGGCCCCTACACCCCAACCAGCTCTCCTTCATGGAGTCAACACCATGCGGCAGGTTGTTGAGCCCGGGGCTCGATCCCCAGACCTCCTAGATTATATTATTTTAACGTTTTATTCTTACAATCAATTTTATATAATTGTTTCATAATTTTTAATTTCATATTACAAAAAATATGAAAACATTTAATACATTTATTAGTTGATTCTTTGCATATATTTAAAATAAATTTATATGTTTGAAAAGACTTATAATCAATCAAAGTATTTTAACTTTTAAATCTTTTTTATTTGCAATAAACTTATTGTTATCAAAATAATATTATTGTAACTATTAAATATGTTTTATAATGTATCATTTTGTATTGGTTAATAATATTTTATCTTAGATACTATTCGATTTTATTTTGTAATATAAATAACTCAATCTTTTGTCTATTTTTCTATTTTTATAACATATCATTATAGTTAGTATATATAAAAATAAAATTTTTATCTATAAGACATGGAAATCAGATATTTTAAAATATCTCCGACATGTCTCCGACTTCCGATATCCGACATTTAAAAACTCAATCCGATATGTAGCTGACAACCGATATTTAGAATATTGGCACTTTGGTTGGTGGGAATCTAGTTACATGGATGAGCAAAAACATGAGATTGCCATATCTAGCGCCGAAGCTAAACTCAGAGCCATGGCCCACAAAATCTGTGAAGGACCGTGGACTCAGACTATTATGAGACTTTGACCATGAGAAAAATAAGGCAATCAAACTATATTGTGATAATACAGTGGCCAATAGTATTGGTCATAACCATGTTCAACACGATCGCATCAAATGAGGTCAATAAACACTTCATTAAAGAAAATATAGAAAGCGGAATTGTATGTATTCCAGCAAGAGAGTATTGGTTACTAAGATTTGGCGCACACAGATGCCTCAAAATCACTCATTTTCACTCCATCATTTGCCCCTCCCTCACTTCTTCAAATGACCCAGCTAAAAAAATAGAGAAATCAGATGACAAAAGTAGAAGATTATCTAGAAAAAAAATGATGAAAATCCTGGAGAATAAAGGAAATCATAAAAACTTTTGACGTCCTAATAAAGCAAAAAACGTCCATAAGCTGGTGTACAATTACTATTCTTCATTCATTAAACATTTCAGCCAACAAACAGCCTGCGTAGGGCATAGATACCTAGAAAGTTAACTAATGCCACCACTAGAATTTAGTAGAACACTTTCAAGACACAATACATATTCAAAAGATCCAAAATTGTGATCCTAGATAAAAAAATACATAAAAATGCAGCGTAGAGCAAATAAAAAGAAAACAATTTATCTGCACCAGAAAAAGAATTTTGCAAGAAAACTGTAAAGAGAGGCCCAAAACCTTATATATACTTCTTGAGTTAATAGTTACAAGTATGAATACATTTATATAGGAAAGGAGAAAGAAGAGAAATCCCAATCTAACATGTGGGACTAATACAATGAGGAAAAAGAGGAAAAATGGGTCATTATATGGGCCCTTAACTAGGCTTCTCTAACACTCCCCCGCAAGCTGGAACGTACAAGTCGTAGGCACCAAGCTTGGATAAAACTGATGGTATAGCGGCCGGTAGAGAGCTTTAGTCAAAAGATGTCAGCAACTTGGTTTGTAGCAGGGACATGCTCCAACTCTATCTTCTTTGACTGTACTTTTTCCCGGATAAAATGACAGTCAACTTCAATATGTTTTGTGCGTTCGTGAAAGACCGGATTTTTGGCAATATGTATGGCGGCTTGGCTGTCACAAAATAGGGTCGCCGGTGATGAGAGACGAACACCTAAGTCACCCAGAAGGCCCTCAAGCCACGTTAACTCAAAAACGACAGCGGCCATAACCCAGTACTCGGCTTCAGCAGAAGAGCGAGCAACCACGGTTTGTTTCTTGCTACGCCAAGTTATGAGATGTCCTCCAAAGTAGGTACAGAAACCCGTTGTGGAGCGCCTATTATCAATGGATCCAGTATAGTCAACGTCAGAGTACGCGATAAGAGATAGAGATGTGGATGGCTTGTGCACCAGCCCTTATCCTGGAGCGGTTTTGAGATATCGAAGAATGCGTTCAACAACCTGAAGATGAGATGTCCGGGGAGCATGCATAAAGCGACTCACTACTCCAACAGCAAAAGAGATGTCTGGGCGAGTAACCGTGAGATAGATCAGCTTCCCAACCAAGCGTCTATAATATTCTGGATTTGTAAGCAGCTCATCGGAGTCAGAGCTGTGTATCGAGAGCATGTGATTAGCGTCCATAGGAGTATCTGCAGGTTTGCATCCAGAATAGTCGGCATCATGAAGAAGATCCATACAGTACTTCCTTTGTGAAAACACAAGACCATCAGGGTGTCGAGCAACCTCAGGGCCTAGAAAGTATCGAAGGTTGTCAAGGTCTTTGGTCTGAAAGGATCACAGTTCCGGCTGCCCGGTGTCGGTTGAAGAGAGAAAAATCAATCGAGCTCCGAATAAAGCCAATATCACAGACAACCTTGCTGAATTTGTCAAACCAAGCCCGCGGGGACTGTTTGAGACCATAAATAGACTTCCAAAGAAGACAAACCCGAGACTCCCCCGTGGTCTCAAACTCGGGATGTTGGTTCATGTAAACAGTCTCCTACAGATCGCCGTTGAGGAGTTCTTAACATCCAGCTGATAAAGGGGCCAATGTCGATGAACAGCCAAGGAGAGAAGAACGCGGACGGTGTTCAATTTGGCTACCGGAGAGAAGGTTTCCTCATAATCCAAGTCATGTTGCTGAGTAAAACCCCGGGCCACGAGGCGGGCCTTGAGTCGATCCACGGTACCATCCGCCGCATGTTTAACAACAAAGACCCACTTGCAGCTCACACAGTGCTATCCTGCGGGAAGAGGAACCGGATCCCAAGTCCGGTTCGCCCAAAGAGCCCGCATTTCATCGTCCACGGCCGCCCGCCACCCCGGGTGTTGTAGCGCCTCCTGCACAGTGTTAGGAATAGAGATAGAAGAGAGAGGTGGCAAAGGTGTAGAGAGAAGTCAGCTGATGGAGAGAAACATAGTTGGCCAAGAGATGAGCTGTAGAGGCGGGAGCTGGATCTGCCGTTGTCGGGATGTCGCTGGAGGGTGGTAGCTGGTGCAAGGAAGCATCCTTGAAGCGACGGGTGTAGACACGGATAAGGGGCGAAGGAACCCGAGAGGGGGCAGGGAGAGAGGTGGTTGGAGATGGCAGATAAGAGGACGTGACAGGTATAGCAGGCCGGGGAAGAGGAGGAGAGGAAGTCGAAGTGGGTGAAGGTAGGTGGAAGGGTTGATCTTCGCAGAACGTGACATCTGCCAAGACGACCAACTTGTCATTAGAAGGAGAGTAGCAAACATACCCCTTTGAGTACGGGAGTAGCCAACAAACATATATTTGGCCGCCCGAGGAGAAGTTTGTCGGAGGGGGGGCCAAGAAGATGAACATAACAAACACACCCGAAGACTCGCGGGGTGAGAGAGGTGGGATTCTTGGAAGGATAGAGAAGTTGAATAGGTATGGCAAAGTCAAGAACAGAACAGGGTAGGCGGTTGATGAGATGACATGCTGTGGAGACAACAAAGTTCTAATATTCTATCGGAATCTGCATTTGAAACATAAGGGACCGAGCAACATCAAGGAGGTGGTGATTTTTTCGTTCAGCCACCCCATTTTGTTGAGGGGTGTACGCACACAAGGTTTGATGGATGACGCCAAATTCGGTGCAAAGAGTGGAGAAGGTGCGACTAGTATACTCGCAAGCGTTATCGGTGCGAATGACTTTGAGAAGGGTTGCAAACTGCGTACGCATTTCAGTTAAAAAGGCACAAAACACAGAGGTAAGTTCAGTACGGTCATACAGTAAATATAGCCATGTAACACGCAAGTAGTCATCAATAAACGTGACAAAATAGCGAAATCCAAAGATATTGGGGACTTTATAGGGGTCTCATACATCAGAATGAACTAGAGATAAAGGAGTACTACTCCTGGTACATGCAGGGGGAAAGGAAGAACGATGTTGTTTATCGTAGATACAAGATTCACAAGAAACTCCCGTAGAGGAACATCGGGAAGAGTTCGCTTGAGAATCCGAACAGGAGCATGTCTAAGACGACGATGCCAGTCGACGGTGGAGACAGCAGAGAGAAGAGTGGTTGGTATATCCAGGATGTAGAGCACATTTACCAGCTACCCCTCACCAATGATACTCTGGGTGCGACGATCTTGCTTAAGAAAAGAGGAAGGAGAAAAGGTTATGCAACAATGAAGTTCGTGTGTCAGGCGACTAACAGAGAATAAATTGAAGGGCGACCCCGGAACATGAAGAACCGAGGAGAGAGAAAGGGCCGGGGTGAGTTGGAGAGCTGCGGCGCCAGAAACCGACATGGTGTCACCATTGGCCACAATGATATGTGAAAGATGAGCCGTCTGGAGATACTAGGAAGGCTTCAGGGAGGTAATATGGTGTGTAGCACCAGAATCAACGATCTAGCTGGGGCGATGAGAGAGACATGTTATACCTTCCGCAGAGAAAGACGCAACCGAGCCGGAGGAGCGGCCGAGGGCACCCTGTACCTGTTGTAGTTGGGTGCGGAGCTCATCGATATGTTGGCGAGTAGTAGACGCCGAATCCGGAGGAGAAGCCCAAGTTGGAGCAAAAGCAGTAGAGGAAGTAGCCGCAAGGTGGGGAGGTAGACCATGCTTGCGGTAACAAGTAGCCTCGAGATGACCATCCCGGCCACAGTAGGTGCATTTCATAGAGGAACGACCTCCACGCCCGCGTCCTCGAGACGGAGGTCGGCCCCCCTGGGTGGAAGAGCCACGAGCAGGAGGAGGGGTCGGAAGGAGAGGCTGCTGAAGGAGAGCTGGTGCAAATCCTGGAGGAGCCTCGGTAGGAGGCGTTACTTTAAGCAGCATGGAGCAGACATCTGAAAACGAAGGAGTCGTCGTAGAAGAGAGAATCTGGGCCCGAACACTATGCAGACGGAGAGGAACACGGGACATCATCATTGCAATGGTGACAGCCTCTTTCTGGGCCCGTTGAGTAGTGAGATCAGTGGTTGGAGGCTGATGTTGAATCCAGGCCTCGATCAAGGTCTTGGCTTGGGCAACAAAAGATATCATATCACCTGGAGCACCTGGAGTGAGGTTCTGAAGGTCGGAGAGATAGGTGCTGAAGGTTGTTGAGCCCCGAGTAAAAAGAGTGGAGTTCCTCCCACATGGCCTTGGTCGTGTCATGATACATGGTCATCCTGTAAGGCTCAGTATCCATAGAATTTAGGAGCCAGGACTGGACCCGACCATCATCGCGAAGCCAGTCATCGGAGGGAGCATCGGGGGTAGCTCGGGTCAAGTGGTGAAGAAGACCCTTGGTTTGCAGGACACGACGAACCGAGTGAACCCATTCAACGAAGTTCCGTTTCCCAGTCAGGGAAATGGTAGTAATCTGGAGCTCATCGCGGAGTTCGGAAGTCGTGGTAGCCGCACGAGCTGGAGGAGCAGGGGTGGCAGCGGAATCATCAGAAGTCATGCGGTTAGCAGGAGAGACCGGGCGGCTAGCGGGGGGGCGAGTAAGGAGGAGACCGAGCTAGCAAGGAGAAGGTCGGGCGGCTAGCAGGAGGAGGTCGGGCAGATAGCAGGAGGAGGTCGGGAAGATAGCAGGAGGATTCGGGCGACTAGCAGGAGGAGGCCGGGCGGCTAGCAAGGAGGAGGCGTTCGGCTTGGCAGAGAAGGCCAGACAGCTAAAATAGAAGGTCGGGCAGCTAAAAAAGCAAGTTGGACGGCTAGCAGGAGAGAAAAGGAGCGGTAGAAACAGAAGTCGCACGGTCTCGGCGGACACACCAGTGACAAGAGGAATCGCGACCAGGATGCGGCTTGCAGGAAGAGAAGAGACCGCTATCGACAAGACAAGTCGCAGCGGCTAGCCGATGTAGAGGCAGGATAGGGAGTCCACACGGTCAAGGTGAGGCCACTAGCGGCAAGAAGAGGTGCCACGACCTAGATGCGGACACTCGGCTAGAGGAGAAACCGTGGCAACTCGAGAGAAGTCGCGACCAGCGGGAAGAGAGAAAGCCGGGAAGAAGAGGGGGGGTTCGCGTGGATAGCAAGAGAGACCGCACAGTCAGAGACAGAGGGAAGACCGCGCGGATAGTGAGGAAGACCGTGCGGACAGAAGCAAAAGAAGGTGGGTCCCATGTGAGAGTTTATAAAAGAGAGGGAGGGGGAGGAGAAGTGGAAGCCACGAGGAGACAAAAAGGAGAGCGGTTAGAAGGAGACAGACCGCACGATACGGCGGCTAAGAGAGAGGAAGAAAGGCAGCGCGGTTTCCAGGTGGACAGGCCGGCCACGAAGTCCGGGCGGACAGAAGCGGGAGACCGCGAACAGTAGACCGAAAAACAAATACAAGGAGAGACCAATTGCCTCTGATACCATGTAAAGAGAGGCCCAAAACCTTGTATATACTTCTTGAGTTAATAGTTACAAGTATGAATACATTTATATAGGAAAGGAGAAAGAAGAGAAATCTCAATCTAACATGTCGGACTAATACAATGAGGAAAAAGAGGAAAAATGGGCCACTATATGGGCCCTTAACTAGTCTTCTCTAACAAAAACAATTATGTAAAAAACACCATTTTAACTAAAATAAATGGATATAATCACATGGAAGAATCAGAACAAAAGACATTATCTTTGAATATGCTTTGAATGCAAAGAAAAATAGAAATTTACAACTCACCGCATAAGCAAATATTGACCCATCTTGGTTAAAAGCACTACAAGGAATAGGAAGAGGGCATCTACTCATAGCCTGCAAAAAAAATGAAAACAAAAGTTACTAATATGAGCATTAAGAAATGTGACAAACCTAAAAGTTCATGTGGGATAAAAAAAAATTAATTTAGGGAGAAGACATCAAAACAGTCTTGTATAATAGATTACAGAAACTACTATTAAGAGGCCAAGTAACAAACCCGCATCTTGTACAAAAATATACAAAATATGCCCACTGCACATATGCTCTTTTCATTTCCTCCACTGTGACAACCTCCCACTATACGCAATATTGATCTTGACTTTAAAAAGCCTAGTTATGTGTGAAAACTGAAAAGCTCAAGTGCTGCAAGAAAATTATTATGGCCAGCGATAATGACAAATGTGGCCTGTTTAAATTAATTGGATGTTCATGCATACAAAGTTAAGCATTCCATCATTACCAGTTTGACATGTTATTACACTTTATGTAATTAGATACTAAATTCTAAGGGTTTACGTTGAGATTTATGGAATTGCAAAGGAAGAGGGAGAACTCTTAAAGCGAACTTGCATTAAGCCATAACGAAATACAGTTACAAAACTTGGAAGACAAGTCCCGCCAACTCCGGAGGCTTGGCCCTTCAAAAGAGCATCTCCAAATGAGGGCCAAAACCAAGGGGGTCCAAAGATGTCAACGCTACTCATAAGGTCTCCTTATAAAGGATAAAGGCCCGCTACAAGACAAGGGACTATAATAACAAAATAATCTAATTAATCAAGATTATTCAATTAAATCAATCAATTAACACTATCAATTAATTAATTTACTAATTAATTAATACCTGATTAATTAATTCAATAACATAACATTTATTAAGGTTCCCAAATTCGCGCATGCAGCCTTTCTAAGGTGACGCATGTATTTGAGACTAACATCGAGTATAGGCCCAACGCTCTGCAATCTTCTCTTGATTAGAGCTAAGTTGTATCTGTAACAATACGCCGATCTTGAAAAACGATAATGTCCCCAAGGTCGAGCTATAAAGACAAATTAAGTGTGCCAGTATAGTTCAGTTTGATGGACCGGAGGCGATAAGATGTGCAATGTTGGTGATGATTGTTTGCAATTATCAGGATCCATCATAATTGTATTGACGCCACATCTGTCATTTTCTTCCATAATTTTGGCGGCGTCAAACTTATGTACGGATTCGAGATGATAATCAAGGGAAGAGGGAAAGCCGAACTACTGTCCAACCCGGTTGGTGTTGGGAAAATGTTATCTTGAGTGTATTGCTACGAGTGAAGAAAGAAATGGAATAGGCTGAGGATAAGGTGGCATTTTGTTCCTCTAGGATCTACATTTTCGTTGTTACGGTTCTTCATCCGGATTTATGATTGCCTCTGTCCGCTCATTCATTGTTTTATGTCCATCTCAGCTGACTACAAAAATATTGACCTTCCTTCTCCTTCTCTCGGCTCAGCTAGCTAGAATAAAAATAGAGACCACATCTCTCTATTTCCCTCTCTATCTATTTATCTCTAACTTCTATACCCTTATCTAAAACCTGCATTTTGCTTTGTAGTTTCCAAACATGTAAATGTTGGTATTATAGTCCTTGAAAGATGTTGTAGAGGTATTGGTTTCCTTATTCTATCAGTCTTGATAGGTGTTGTACAAGTATGGGGTTTCAATTTCTACCTTCAATGTGGAAAGATGATGTACATCTATTTGTTTCAGTCTGGTATGATGTTTAAGGTTTTGCATTCTGCTTGAAAGATGGTATGAAACCATTTGGTACCCTCAATACACAATAAAATTATTTTTGAAGCCTCTCACATTGTTTGGATATCTTTAAAGTTCCGTATCTACTACCCTATGTAGTACGTAGGATGTCATAAGGGGAGTTTGGATATTTGTAGAGAGCTCCAAAACTGGGGCAGTTTCACCACGATACAGCGAAATTGATGATTTGCAATCTTTGGATGTGGTATGTTTTTTGTATATGGAAGGATTTGGGCTGACGTGAATCCTTTAGCTTTTGAATAAAAAAACAAATATATCAATTAAGCTTGCCATCTGCAGAGAAATTATGAGAAAATAAAAAAACTCTAGGCTGAGCAATATACCAACTAGCCTTGCCAGAGGTGAATAACTTATTAAGGCCATTACTAAGAATCTCCATAACCAGAATAAAAGGATCACCAATTCATCATGCTCTTCCTGAACCTTTGGCTTCAAATTGAGCTCATGGGACACAAGATGAATCCCCTCTGAGTTCAATGTACCACTCAGGTAATGCCCAAGGAAACATCAAGGACGAATTTCTAATAACTGGAGACTCTGGGAAACTGCCAAGGTTATTTTGAACTATTGTCGGTGAGTCTCCAAGAACCATGAAATTTCTCTAAAACACTGACATGATTATTGCTTGTAAAACCCTTTTAAGTGCATTGTTGTCTTTACCGGCTTTTAATTAAATTATATTGCAAAGTTTCTGGCATGCATGGTGATCTACTTCCCTGGGGTCAACTAGGAGACCTTAGGGTTGAATTATTCAGGATCCTTATATTCTCAACAGAGCAATGAATTGGTATTGATGCTCATCTATAGGCCCGAGGTAGAAAACATCGGATGTCGGATACATATTGAATTGAGTTTTCAAATGCCGGATGTCGGAAGTCGGAGACATATCGGAGGTATTGTAAAATATCGGATTTTCATATCTTATAAAGAAAAATTTTATTTTTATGTACACTAATGATAATTATATGCTCTAAAAGTAATATATATATATATAACAAATCGATGAAAAATAAAATTTGAATAGTATCCAAGATAAAATATTATTAAAAAATACAAAATGATACAATGCAAAATATATTCAATATTATTCAAAAAATTTATTTTGATAACACTAAGTTTATAACAACTAAATAAGATTTAAAAGTTTAAATTTATATTAAAACATACAAATAATTCTTTCCAAACATATAAATTTACATTAAAATATACAAATAATTAACTAATAAATGTGTTCAATTTTTAAAAAAATTTGTAATATAAAATAAAAAGTGTGAATAATTATATGAAATTGGTTGTAAGATAAAATGTTAAAAAACAGAAACAATAAGTTTAATTGATTTAAACATACATAATATAATCCATATATGTGTTTTAAGCATATATTGTTACAATGCTAATATAACATAAAATAAAATAATATATGATATATTTAAAAATTGGGTCGGCCAAAATATCGGAAAAAATTGGATATGTCTGTCTATATTTTACAAAATGACAATCTATTTTTTTAAGAAAAAAATGTCGTTTTGTCCACAAAAACGACATATCGGGAGAGATGTCGGAGGATATTCAAAACACAGTATAATGCAAGTATCATTAAGATGCCTTCTTGTGCAGGAATAAGTTACTTGGGATGAATGATTTGGAGCATACTTGTCAGGGGAAATATGAACATGCTGCAGTTAATCTAACCAATGGGATCAGTCACTGCAAACTCAGACAAGGAGTGTTGTCTAACAAGCCATCATTATTATAGAAGCTACAACATCTCATAATAACATTACTACATTATAGGCTAAGCCATAACAGCCCAATACCTCAAAATAGAAAACAGGGAAAGCAAAAGAAAAATTATGGTTATACTCTATATTTGAGTTGATTACAACAATAATTTCTCCGCTAGTTAAATCCTAGGTCCCTTATCCCCCTCATTGTGGGCAAATTCCATCCGGGCAATTTTAGTTCAACGAATTTCAACTTACACATAAGCAAATACACACCATTGTTGTCCTTAGTTTTATGAAATTTTACCTATTGATGATGATTTGCTTATGGTGTTATTTTCAAACATTGTAGCGTGAGATTGCTCTAGTTATTATTGTAGTGTTTTTTTTCAAGTATTATAGTTTGAGATAGCTTGTAGTGCTATTTCCATACATTGTAACTCCTGATTCCTTTAGATACTAAACTTTGTTCGCTGCAATAAAATTGAGAGTTTCAAGATAGATAGGTAAAAAAAATAAGAGTGTAATGTTTCAAAAAAGGGAGCATTGGCACGGGTTGAGGTGTTGTCGTATGACCATGAGGTCACAGATTCGAGTCCTGGAAAGCAGCCTCCTGCAAAAATGTAGGATAAGGTTTTGCCTAAATTTAACCCATGTCGGGCCCTCGCAGCGCAAGGATTTATTGTGCACCAGTCTTCCCCCATGTATAAGAGAGATCAACTTAAAAAATACACAAAACACCTTTTAGTGAGGATGGGATCTTGAAACCTTATCCTAAAAGTAGATAAACACTTGCCAGACTTTGCTCGAGATGACCACTCAATTGGAAGACGACGTGAGATTTTTAACTAAGCATCAATTGGAAGACACTCAATTGGAATTCTTAATGTTGTTCGCTGTATTCTTAGATACTTTAAGTCCTCTACTGGGAAAGATGTCCTATTCTCACTGAATGATGAGCTAAATATTGAAGTCTACGCAGACGCAAACTGGTCTAGAATAGTTGATGATCGACGATTCACCTCAGGATATTGCACTTTGGTTATTGAGAATTTGGTTACATGGAGAAGCAAAAAATATGTGGTGGTTAGATACAATGCGGAAGCTGAATTTAAAGTCATGACACATGGAATCAGTGAAGGACTAAAGTATTAAAATTATTATGAGAGACCTTGACCTTGAGATAAAAATAAGTCAATCCGATAATATTGTGCTAACAAAACAGTCATTAATATTACTCATAACCTTGTTCAACACAATCACACCAAACACACCAAGATTGACATACACTTCATTAAAGAAAATATAGTGACAAGAATCATATGTATTATGTTCGTTGAGTGCTTTTGGAAGGATCAATGTTAAATTGGGTATGGTCAACATTACATGCCCAACTTGAGAGGGCGTGTTACCATTTATTAGTTATTACTTCCTTTATTTCTATATTGTATGTATTTCTCCTCATTACCCTTCACTCCTATATATTAGAATGAGACTCATTGTAATTAATTAAGCAAAGTAATTGAAAATTTAACAGCTTGCATTAAGGGATTGCAAAGTTGACAAATTACAAAATCATCACTGGTAGTACGCATCATATATTCATGTGGCTACAATAAATAGTTGATTTACATAATTTTCTTTAATGATTCATATTTCACTTGAAGTTTCTAGTGTCTAAGAAATGACAAGGTGAAGTTCACCAATGCTAAAAGAAATGGAAGAAGATTTATATTTTGTTTTAATTAACGAAGTTATATGTATTTATGTAAACATAACAATTTTGCATTTTGATTGTAATTTACAACTCCATAAAATGGTTCAAATTATTTGTTATAGCAGCTATTTCTTAATATTTTAGAAATGCTTTAATAAAAAAACTCCGCATTTATGTGCAATTCTATAGTTTTTGTTTGAAATTTGAACGGTCATCAAAAAGGTGCGTTTTCAAATATATATTGTTTCTCTATTCTAAAAACATTGCAAAAAAATTTCTCCATAGCTTTATCAAATCTTCCACATGAATCAATAATCGTTTAACATAGGACAGACAAATTGAAATATTTTAGTTGGGTTATATTGTAGTTGTGTTTTTTTAATTAATTAAGTGTCATGTAAGTTTTAGCTGTTAATAGACATGTTGTGCCTTGCATTTTAATATTCCAATACTTTTGTATCTAGCCCAAATATGTGGACTTACAAGAAATTGTATCATCATGTATTCGACGTTAAAAAAACCTTCGTAGAATGGAAGCGAGAAGTATTTCACTTTCAACATGATAGTTCTCTCCTCCCTTCGTGGGGTTAGGGATTGGCAGCTCTCCTCTCCCGAGCTCCCGGGCCAACAGCCGTGACTACAACTACATTGTATCTTTGTCAACCACTCTATCTCCATCCACCTCTTTCGCGAACTTCCGACGAGTTATAGCTAGGTCCATAACAATTGGTACTAGATCGTTCCTTCCACGGATGCCAAAGTTTGACGCCTTATGTGATGCACCAACGCTCCAATACAACAATAAACTCCTTCCCGTCATCCAATCGTTAACTCGCACTTAAGCATTGCAACTTTAGAATGGCACGCCTCAAGCCGCCGCTGAGTTCCCATTGCCTTTGTATCGAATGTAGGTTTCAAGGTCAGTACCCACTTTCTCTCCTTCAAGCCCAGTGATCTGCTCGTAGCATCCTAGGATAATCCATTCTATTTGGGGAAACAAATTAAAGAGGTAGACTTACTTTCAATGGTTACTTACTTTTAAGTAATTTATTATGCTCACTTACATCGGTCCCTTGCAACCATCATGGACGCCAATGCCAGCTTCCAATTAGATTGCGCACAATTAATGGTACTTTACAAAAAAAAAAACATTTAGGAGTCGTGCCTAACAATCAATAAGAAGTTAAGAGAAGCACCTACACTGCAAGATGCCAAACCAAAGAAATAACACCAAACCATCATCGACCTCGAAGGTTTCCACACAATCGTCCATTTCCACACCAAAACATTGTTATTGCTATCCCATGGGCCCCATTGTCGAACCTCGTTCACATCTAGGGGATACATCTTCTTTGACATCATTCACTGAGCCGTTAAGTACGTCGACAGTAATTGTCAGTCTCATAAATTCCATAGTCGTGAAAGCAATGACAAAATGAAACATGGGTGTCTTGCGCGACATCAGTGTGCAAAGGTTGGGCTCACTAAGTCCTATTTCAAAGACTCATTATCATGACCTTTCCTAGCGGGAAATAAAAATATCATAATATTCTACAGAACGAGTTTCTTTCTGTTAAAGAAAATGAATTCGTCCCATTTCAACTTAATTCTATTGTTTGTAAGGCCCATTAATGGCTCATTCTTTCTTTTGGATGTTTAGTCCAACATCTTAGTTTGAAGTAGTGCTTCTGCTTCTCCTCTCTATAAATATGATGTATATGCTCTTGTAAAGTTAATGAAAAACAGTGGAAAATATTTACATAATTAAATTTGTTCTTCAATTTCGTCTCTTCTTACATGATATCAAAGCTATACGAATACTAAAAAAATGTTGCTTGAGCTATTACTCCCGTAATCCGATTGTTCATGCGGTTTGCGATCTTTGTTTGTTCGTGTGGTCTCGCGACCTCTGACTGTTCGTGCGGATTGTCCCCCCCCCAATAGAGCTTGCACCTCTGCTTCTGCCCCCGACAATCCGACTGTTCGCGCGGACTATTTCCCCCCCCCACACACACCTCATAGAGTTCGCAACTCTGCTTCCGCCTCTGCGCTTTGCTACTGACCCCCACCCCCCACCCCCAATGTTGCTTTTATAGCTTTCGCCTGCTACCAGCTGGGACCAACCCCCTCCTCTTGTTCGTGTTGATTCAGCTCTCTCCTTAAATGCTCACCCACCGCACCTACTTGTGAACGACGTCTCCTCGCATGCTCTTGTGACTATCGTCTGGTCGTGCCTCGCGCCTTCTGTTCGCTCGAGCGCTAGCGGCTTCTGTTTTCTCGAGCGGATGCTCTCTCTCTCTCACTGCTCGCTCATGCTTCAGTTCGCTCAACCGTCTCTACCTCTATCCTGCTAAGCTTTGGCTAACACGACCTTATGCCCACATCATGCGAAGATCATTGTGTTTGTGTGGGCTTTCTTTGATTGTTCGGATGATCTATGTTGGCCGCTTCATGGACTCCACACATGCCTCTAATAGGACTCTCTTTTGCCCACGCAACCTATGTTTGTGCATGCCTCGAATATCACCCCGTATTTGATCGCGCACTCTGAGTGCTCGCTAACTCCTTGGTTTTTGTTCGCTCGCGGCTGCCCGCTTACATCGTCTGATTGCTAGCCGCTTGCGTACTCTGCTCGGCACCGTTTAAGCCTATCTGTTGTCAAGCAACAAGGGACCTCCTCTCCATCATCCTTAAGCTCTCCCCTCCTCCGCTTGGTCTCGCAACATTTCACATATTAGACATTCTAGTTCCCACCCTGACATCGACGTCTTGTGGGATGAACTCCGACAACTGCGGGACGTTCTTGCTTCCACCAATGGCCTCGTGGCCTCTTCCTCTCATGTCGGCCTATCTTCTCTTCCTCTTGGCTCCTCTTGGCTCCTTTTGGATTATGGACTCTAGGGTTACCAATCACATATCTTCTCAACCGCCCACTCGGTACACGAATACTACTACTTGCAAGTTTATCACCACTATGAATGACGATACAACCCCTGTTTGCAATTGCGGCGATGTTGTTGTGACTCCGCCCATTTCTCTTCATTCTATTCAAGTCTCTGCCTCTAAATTTAATCTACTCTCTATCAGTCATCTTAATCAAGAACATGAATGTTCCATTACCTGTAATCTTTGTTTGTGGTGCAGGATTGAGGGACGAGGCGTTACATTGGTACTGGTCGACTGTCAAATTGTCTCTACACTTTGGACATTCCATCCTCCGTGTTATCCTCGATTACTTCCATTAACTGGCATCGTCGACTTGGCCATGCTCCTCTTCCTGTCCCACGAAAAGCACTTCTAATTATCTGTTTGCATAGTTTTGATGTGAAACTTGCATTTACGACAAGAAACACCGATCTACCCCCACCCCCTAATTGTTCTCGGAGCTCTGCTCCCTTTAACTTTGTTCATTTTGATATTTGGGGTTTGTATAAAACTCTATAAGTTTGTCTGGCTATCGGTACTTTCTGACTTTTATTGATAATAATTCTCGCGTCACCTGGTTATACTTACTGCATGATCTCTCTAAGGTGTTGCAATGCTTCCGCTCCTTCATCGTTGAAACTCGTACTCAATTCTCGAGCATCATTAAAATTCTTCTCACTGATAATGCTCGTGAGTATATCGGTCATGAATTTTAGGACACCTGTAATCTCCTACGCATTCTCCATCAGACATCTTTTGTGGTTGTGTCTATACACCACAACAAAATGGTGTTGCTAAGGGGAAGAACCGACCCCTTTTAGAGTTTTATTGCGCCCTTATGTTCCAGATGCACGTTCCAACGCAGTATTGACACTTTGATTTTTCACTGTGTGCTATTTAATTAATCGCAAGTCATCGACCGTCCTCAACTTCGTTATTTCCTTCTCCATTTTGTATACTTCCACACCTCCCTTTTCCCTCCCACCACAAATCTTTGGATGTGCATGCTTTGTCCATCATTTTGGACATCATGTCGATAAGTTGTCTCTTCGTGCTACAAAGTACATCTTTGTTGGGTACTCTCGTACACAGAAAGGTTATGCATGTCATTCTCCTACTACTGGGAAAACATTCAACTATGTGGATGTTACCTTCTTTGAGGATCAACAGTTTTACTCAGCACCTCCTGCAGCTATATCTCCCCATGCGCTCCCACGTCTGGCTATTACCACTCACACTTATCCTCCCTTGCTTCCTATCCCTAATCTCGTGCTACCCTTTACTCCCTACACCTTCTCTCGTGCTCCCCTCTCCTCCTCTACAAGTGTACACTCGTCGTCTTCCTCGGTTGGATGCTCAGCGACAATTGTCGTTTAGTGATGCTGCTCCCCGGACCGATGATCCGCCTACAGATCCCTTCCAAGTTGGGGTTGTTTCTACCACTCACCCTCTCTCTAATTATGTATCCTAGCACCACCTCTCTTCTCCCCTTCGCAGGTTTGCGGCGTCTTTGTCCTCTATTTACAACTCGTCTTCTATGCATGTGGCTCTTCAGAATCCGAGGTGGCATGAGGAAATGACAACTCTATGGGCCAATCACACATGGGACCTTGTTCCCCTTCCTCTTGTTCATACTCTGGTTGGTTGTAAATGAGTTTTTACCGTCAAGCATCGCTATGATGGGACAATTAAGCGCCTCAAAGCTCGTCATGTCGCTCACGATCTTGATCATGAAGAGACGTGCTCTCCTATTTCCAAGATAAATATTGTCCGTGTAGTTATATCTCTAGTTGTCCATCGACATTGGACATAGCACCAACTCAACATTAAGAATGTTTTTCTAGATGGGGATCTTATGAAAACTGTGTACATCAAGGTTGTCAGGATCGAGATCCTAGATGAGATCGTTTCGATGTTGGATCGGATCGGATGGTACGATTGGATTGAGGATCGCTTTACAAAATCAGGATCAATTTACAAAATCTGGATCGTAAGATCCTATGATCTGGATCGTGATCCTGACAACCATGGTGTACATGCAACAACCTCCTGGTTATGAAACCACGAGAGAGTCTCTACTACGTGACCTCAGAAAATTTCTTTATGACCTCAAGCAGTCCCCACGGGCATGGTTTGACAAATTCAGCTGAGTTGTTCGTGATATCGGCTTTGCTCGGAGCTCTACCGAGTTCTCCTTATTTATTTTTTCGTCGTCCAACACACACAGTGATTCTTCTTGTCAATGTTGATGATATTCTTCTAATAGGGGATAACATCTCCGACATCACTTTTGTGAAGTAGCATTTGGCCTCACAGTTTCAGACAAAAGATTTGGGTCCACTCTAATACTTCTTGGGTATTGAGGTTGCTCGTCTTCCTGATGGCCTCGTCATGTCCCAACGAAAATACTTCCTCGACCTTTTTCACGATGCGGGCCATTCGGGATGTAAGCATACCGACACACCTATGGATGTCAATCACCAATTATGCGTTCATGTCTCCAACAATGATTTACTTCTGCCTAATACGGAGTACTACTGTCGGTTGGCTGGAAAACTTATTTATCTCATTGTCATAAGACCAAATATACCAATTGTTGTCGGATTTATTAGTCGTTTTATGCATTCCCCTCGAAACTCCCATCTCCAAGTCATTAAACGTATTCTCAGGTATCTGAAGAATGCCCCTGACCAAGGGCTTTTGTATTAGCCTTCTTATTCTCTGTCTCACATTGCCTATTCTAGCGTTGATTATATAGTCTCTCTCGATTTTCGTTGCTCTACAAGTGGATTCTACACATATTTTGGTGGGTAATTAGTCACCTGGCGAAGCAAAAAAGTAAATTGTTGTTGTGCACTCCTCTGCTGAGGCTGAGTATCACTGAATGGCTTATGTTATTTCTGAACTTACATGGCTAGAAAGTCTTCTTTTTATTTTGGCATCAAACTTCCTTCTCCAGCAATCCTTTTTCGCAATAATCAAGTTGCTATCCACATCGCTGAGAATCTTGTGTTTTATGGTGTACGAAACACATCGAAGTTGATTGTCATTTTGTCCGAGAAAAGTTTCAAACTCAGAAGTTGATTTTACGACACATGTATGTTGTAGATCAAGTGTCAGACATCATGAAAAAGGTCTTAAATCGCCCACTATATAGCAAATGCCTTTCCAAGCTTGGTGCTTACAACTTGTACGCTCCAGCTTGCGGGGGCGTGTTGAAGAAAAAGAATACTGCCCATTTCAAGACTTAACTCTATTGTAAATATGTAAGGCCCATTAATGACACATTCTTCCTTTTGGATGTTTAGTCCCACATCTTAGTTTGGAGTAGTGCTTCTACTTCTCCTCTCTATAAATATGATGTATATGCTCTTATAATGTTAAGGAAAAATAGTGAAAATATTTTCATAATTAAATTTGTACTTCAATTTTGTCTCTTCTTATTTCCTAGCTCGAAGATAAACTCAAATTGAAGGAGAGTGGGATGTTATGGCCCCACGGGAGGCATGTCGTGTCATTTATTGTATTTAATTCGAATATGTGGACTGAATTGTAAATGTGTCATCACGTACTCCTAATTTGAAAACCCTCTTATGTCATAGAATGGAAACGAGAAATATTTCCCTTTTCCTCATTTTAGTTCTCTACTCCCTCAGCGGGTTAGGGATTGGTAGCTCTCCTCCCCGGACTGCTATGTCAGGCAGTAACGGCCTATGTAATTAAGGTGCAAGGCGCACAAATGCACAATGAGATCATGGAGCCTAGGTGCGGGCATGTGCCTGACAAAGGAAAAACGCAAAAAGCAGAAGAAAAAGATCTTAAAACAAGATAATATGATAACAATACTAAATGTGACACAACTTATAACATAAAACATCTACCATAGTAGTACTACTGTTTAAAAATGTTGGACAACAATTTTGAACAGTAAAACTGCTGTCCGGAAGTGCTTGAATACCAATTTAGCACCTGTAGACTTCTAGAACGTCAGTTATGGCACTTAAAAATTGTTATTAATGTGCTTAAAATGCTGGATAAAAATTTTGGATAGTAAATCTGTTGTTAGGAAGTGCTGGAACAACAATCCAAACTTGTAGAATGCTGGAAAAGCAGATTGGAGAAAAAACATCAGTTCTGGAAGTAAAAAACTGTTGTTCACATGTTTAAAAATGCTGGACAACAGTTTTGGATAGCATAACTGATGTCGAGAACTGCTAAACTAGAATCCAGTACTTGTATACTACTGGAACATCAGCTTTGGAAAGAAAAACAGTTCTATCTTTTCCAGAGGAAGATAACAGTTCCGGAGAACATCAGTTTAAAAATGCTCAGGTTACACACCTTAGCAAATCTGAGGAGCCTTGAGCGCTTGGTGCGCCTCGCACATAAGGCACTCCATTGATAAGGTAGGCAGTGGCTCCAACTCCATTGTATCTTCGCCACCCACCTTATCTCCGGCTACCTCTTTGGCGAGCTCCCGACAAGTTGAGGCTAGGGTCATAACAGAAGCATGGTAAGCTAATAATGAAACTAAGGCTTCATTTGGTTCGGCGGTGGCGGATCGATCCGGCGGGTGGAAACGGAGTGTTCGAACCGGAGGGGGGAGGTGGCTGCTCCAAACGGAGCTTTTTGGGGCGTTTCTCAAGGCGGGCGGGTGGAAGCGGAGCAAACGCCGCCGGAGGTTCATTTGTTTACCCTCCTTCCGGCGGCGTTTGCCCAAAACGGAGTATCAAAACGCCCAAACAAATAGAGCTTAAGTGGAGTGAAAACTTACAAAATGTAGTAAAGGAAAATAAATATGCTTTCGAAAATGGTCAGCATTAAAGGCTAATAATGTTTTATAAGAAGCTAAAGTTTTATAAAGAGTAATATATTTAGAGGCAACTAAAAGTGTTCCAGTATCAGATATATAGCAACTGTATTAAGTATCAAAAGAGCAACAAGACATTAGAGTATCATTAACAATTTGCTTCACTATTCAACATATTGAAACAAAAGACTACAACTCAAAACAAAAAGGAGGATAGATAGGAGGTATCATAACAAGGCCTACAACAAAGTAGGAAGCAAAGCAATTATGAAATAAAGAAAGCAGATCCACACTGCATACGTATGCCACTTAAAGGGGAAATCAATAAATCAATCAAAGGGATTACATATTCATTTATAATAAACATACTTTTAGTCTTTGTTTGCTATCTTTGTCCCAAAAGTTGAAAGCTCCGTCTGATCCTGCTGTAGCAAATGTATGATGTACCTGGAGCAGCATACCAAAACAAGAAGCTATAATTTAAACGTATCAACAGCCTGCCAGCAATAATTCACGCAATTTCTTACAAATTTAAGATCCAAAATGTCTTCCAACATGTATTCAATAAAAAGTACTGTAAACTTCCAAATTACAACTTACACGAGTAATAGGAGTCTGGAGGGGCAGTAAAGGACTGATTTGAAAGGATGAACAATGAGATGTCTGGAAATCAGTACTGAATTATGCAATCTGAAAAGGTTTTCCTGCAGCATGGGAAGGGCATGGGTGTTGTATTGGGTGTTTGTGACGTTAGGAAGGTGGTGGAGTTGTGAGGAAAGACAATGGAGTGGCCCATTGTGTCGTACAGGGTCTGGGATTGCTGGAGGATGACGATTGATGCTGCCAGAAGAGGAACCTGGGACGGACTGCAATTAGGGGGCTCACAGCAGAAAATAGGGATATTGATGGGGATCATTGTGCACGATCCATAAGAGTCTACACGGGCTGACCAAAGAACCACCAATGATTATCGCGACCGCTTATCTCTAGTGGATTGTCGATCGTAGAAATTAACAATTTTATTTTGTATTTTTAGAATTTTATTTAATATGTTTTTGGAGATCGTCATGATTGCAAAATCATGACCGTTCATGCCCCTGCTTAGTCTATATATTGAGGTAGAAGGTTCATTTGATTGGCAATGAAAGTTTGAGTGAAAATTATGTTTTTAATCACCCGATGCAAAAGACAGAGTCCACGTGAGAACTTGGAATCTTCCCCTCCCCTCCACATTTGGTTGGCCATTTCATCTTCCACCACCACGTCACCGGAAAACAACCCCAATTCTCAGTCGCTGCCACTTTGTAGGTCCCTCATCACCACCACATCTCACTACAACATAACTACCTAGTAACTACCACTAACCCCCATCACGAGTCCATAACCACCCATTGCTTCCCCCACAATCTCATTGCTTGCCTCTTAACCGCCTCCCACCTATTATCCCAGCCGACCACATACCCTCACTACAAGAAAACTAACTTTTAGAGACGAAATATTTATCACTGTTGGCATACATCAAGGTTCAGCTTTAAGCCCTTATCTTAGATGAGCTCACCGGACAATCCAACAAGCAATACATTGGCATTTATTGTTTGTCGATGATATCGCTTTGGTCGATGAGACGCGCGAGGGTGTAAACGTGAAACTTGAATCTTGGCGAGACACTTTAGAAAAGAAGGGTTTTAGGTTGGGCAGGACAAAGACCGAGTATATGGAGCTTAAAATTAGGAGTGCAAGAAGGACGGACAACTTCGTTATTAAGTTGGGTGATCAAGATATTTCCCGTAGTGAGTGCTTTAAATATCTTGGATCGATAGCTCAAAAATATGGAGGTATTGATAAAGATGTGACACATAGAATCCAAGCAAGATGGTTTAAGTGGAAAGGCGCATCAGGGATCTTATGTGATCGTAAAGTACAATTAAAACTTAAAGGTAAGTTTTATCGTTCTGCAATTAGACCAGTGATGCTTTATGGTTCTAAGTGTTGGGTTGTGAATTGTGTGCATAAGCAAAAAATGGGAATTGCGGAGATGAGAATGCTTAAGTGGATGTGTAGACACACGAGACTGGATAAAATTAGGAATGAATGTATTAGGGATAAGACAGGAGAGACACCAATTGCAGAGAAGATGCAAGAAGCTCAACTAAGATGGTTTGGACACGTACAAAGAAGACCATTAAAGGCACATGTTAGATGTTGTGAGAGTTTAGTCAACAGGCATGTTAAATGGGGAAGGGGTAGACCAATAAAGACTTGGAATGAAACTATAAGGAAAGACAGGATGCACTTAGGCATTGGTGAGATTATGACTAAAATAGGGCACAATGGCAACAAAGGATCCACATAGCCAACCCAACTACAGTGGGATAAAGGCATGAGTGTTGTTGTTGAATTTTGGATACTTAGTTCACAAAAAATTGATCACTAAATCATTTTTTGTGCAAAAAAATATTGGTCACAAATAATTATAATATAGTGACCAAATTTTTTTAGGTGACTAAATTGTTTAATTAGTGACAAAAATAAGATGTCGCTAATTCCATCAAAAAAAAATAGAGCCAAAATTTTCAAGTTCCCCTTATTTGATCAAATAAAGATTTAAAAAAACAATATCATGAATATAACCGCTCGACGCTCACATGACTAGGTCATCGATCATTTGATCTCCCCAAGATCAGTCGACTAAGCCGTCTCCTCTCGCCTCGACCATCCCAGTCCTGCACCTTTTCTGGAGCGCTTCGTAGAAGTTCTAACGCCACCATCCTAAGTTAACCAGTAAATATTTTCTTACTCCTCCATCTGTCACTTCTTACCCCTGCAATTGAATCCCAAAAGAGGGATTAAACTGAAATTGAGGCTTCATTTGGCGCGGCGGTGGCGGGATTAGCCGGTGGGTCCAAACGAAGCATTCGAACTGGAGGGGGAGCGCGGGATCAAAACGGAGCCTCCATAGTAGCTTTTCCTCCTAACAGCAGGAGCAGACGCGGCGTTTTAAGCCGCCGTCCATTTGGAAAACCGCCTTGCAGCGGCGTTTGCTCCAAACACCACCTAAAAATGCCGCGCCAAATGAAGTCTAATTACTAAAGATCATGCAAAGATTAGCTTTTCAGAAAGACAAAGAAAAGGCAAAAGTCGCATGTTGCATTTGTTGATTTGTGTTAGTTGGAGGATATGATGAAGCACCAAGGCATGCGTCTGAATGACATTGATCTGGTACGAGGAGGTTTATGGAAGCAGGTTATTCTGGTCCATATGATGTTCATTGATTTCTTCTGAATGAACTCATAAATTATAAACAATGGATTTCTGAATAATCGGAAAGATATGTTTCGAGTTCCCTTTTTTGGAAACAATGGCAACAAAGAGAAGGTGTTAAGCAGCGACGTGGCTTAGAGGGGCTACTATAGGAGGTATTGAGGCACAAGATTTACCTGAAGAGCCATTGGAGAAAGAATTTAGAATTGGGCTCAGAAATGGATTGATCATCTGCAATGCCATCAAAAAGGTCCAACATGAGGTGCTTCACAAGGTTTGTTTTTCATGGTTTATAATTGATGATAGTAGTATAATCTTATGCTTGTAGATTCATTTTTGAGTGATTATAAGCCGTAGAAACTCCAGTTGATTCATTTTTCGTCACAAATCAAGCGCCATTATCAGCATACCAGTACTTTGAGAATGTGAGGAACTTCCATGTGACACTTCAAGGCACATGCATTTCCACATTTGAGGACTCGGATCTTGATTAGGTGCAAATTTACTAAGCATTTTTTATTGTGAATTTACTACGATTTTTCTATAGCTTTTTCTTGATCTACCTGAATGGTGCAGTCCGGAGAGCATAAGAATCTTGGGAAATGTTATTCATATTTGATCTTTTAATTTCATGCATTCTATATGTGAAATTAAACCAACGCATTTGAGAGACATCCAGTGTATCTGTAGGGTTCGAAAATATAGTACTTTTAATCTACATTCAACGAAATGATGGATCTGAGATCGCAGGGGATCTGGTGGCCTTTCTGTCTTCGAGTTGGAGGCCCTCGTGCAGGCTGTCAAAAAGTAGGAAACTAGAAGGTGGATGTTTCAATGCTTCATGCGAATACCAATAAAAACAGTACATTTTCTCGTGACAATTTCTCAAAGAAATTCTTTCATTGGTGCAGGTGGCGGGACGCCAAAATCCGACCCTTCCGCAATGCCCAAGTGCTGAACATACATAGCTCTAAAGGTAATCAAGCATTTCGAACAGATGTATACATATATAATACAAGTAGATGTCTTATTAATCAATTAAAATGTTGCATATATGAACCTTCCATGTGGTGTTTATGTAGAGGAGTAACAAAAAGCATTGCCAAATGGGATCTAGACCTTGTCTTTGGAGACCATGTGAAGTTTATGAGCTTCAGTCACATCTTTGTCAATGCCATCATGATCGTTTGGTTTTAGAGATACCAAACGGTGAAGATGATTTCTCCTGAACAGGAGTATCAATGAGATTCCCCTGTGGTTGAAATAGTCCACAATCTCTTCATGGTAATCAAAGATTCGCTGCAGATTCCATAGGATTGAAGAAGAAAAATAAGAAGGGAATTAATCTTGAGATCATGGACTCCCATGTGTTAGTTTTTTACTACATAGTAAGACGGAATGGTTAAAATTTTGTAATTTGGTTGGAACTCAAAGCCTCTTGGGTGGAGAACAGTTAAACAAACAGTGAGTTTGAGTCTTACAATAATCCGGAAGACTATTGTCATCATCATTATCTCATTATGATCTCTATCAATGTCATTATATTTGAACGACTAACATTATATATGGAAAGTTTCATATAGCTTGAATGTGATCTGTCTTTTGTTTTGATGAACTTTGCTTCCGTTTGAACAATGTTGTGATCCAGATATTAGATCGATGACAATCCGAATAGAGATCGCAAATAACAACATGATGATCAATGAAATAAGTAGATCTTTTTGAAAAAGAGCACTGTCTTAAGGAAGCCCCTGAAGAGACAGTTCATAAGAGGAAGGGCACTTCAAGCTCGCCGTCGATACAGGAACAAGAAACATTCAACATAACAAAATGACCAACCACAGACCACGGCAGTTTTTACATAGGTTTACAGGAAATAGAAAAGGATTAAAATGCCCCTAGCTTATTCAAATTAAATTCAACTGCTTTTCCGGCGCGCCAAGAAACACACTTCCAAGTCCCCCTTCAATGCCGGTTCTCATCAATGCTTTCCCCTTCAGTTTTTCCTTGTCCTCAAGCAAACACATGTGGATAGCATTGTTGGAATGGTTGCAGATCCTCCCTAAGTTATCAAAGGCGCAAGGCGCACCGACGCGCAAAGGGCCCCTGGAGCCTAGGCGCAGGCGCGCACCTGAGGCACGTGAGGCGCAAAAATGGGGGGAAAAGGAAATTGAGCAAATTGGGCACCCAATTCGCTGAAATTGTGCGAATTGGGCGCCCAATTCGCTGAAATTGTGCGAATTGGGCGCCCAATTCGGTGAAATTGAGCGAATTGGGCGTCCAATTCGCTGAAATTGTGCGAATTGGGCACCCAATTAGCTCAATTTCAGCGAATTGAGAGCTCAAGTGAGCATAGGGGTGCCTCGGGCGCGTCTAAGATCATGTTTTTGCCCATATCAAAAAAACAATTTTTAAAACACCTCGAAAGGTTCAGGCGCGCCTGAGAGCCTGTAAGGCGCGCGCCTGGGAGTGCCTGGGGCACACCGCCCGCCTCAGTCGTGCTGAGGTGCGGTGGGCTGCGCCCGGCGCCTCTGGCGCGCCTTGACAACTAAGGGTCCTCCTAGGTAGGCTTGGCTTCGTTCAACCACTAAACCAACACGTGGGCAATCACTTTTCCATGCTTGGGTATTATGCGGCGGTCCACGATTGTTGTTGGTACTATAAGTAAATTTCCTTTCATGCTAGCAGTAGCTGGCAGATGTATGTGTATGTGTGGTAGACCCCCCCCCCCCCCGATGTACTCTTGATTGTGATATGTGGAATGTATTATGTATTTTCGCGGCTGCTGGCAAATATACCTGATATGCTACCGCGCCAAACTGCTCCACAACCCGATAAGGTCTAAGAAACTTTGGCTAATTTCTGAAATCCGTTCGAACGAAGGCTTGTTTGTCTATAGGGTTAAAGACGAATACACTCATGGGACAATATCCAGTGTCCTCTCCCGGCATATTTTATCTGCCAGCACCTTCATGCGATTTTAAGCCTGCACTAAATAATGACTTGCTCTCGTGCGATCAACGAGTGATATACCGCTTCGATCATTGTTGTGCCCTGGAGATAAGGCAAATGTAGCGTAGGTTCCTGCCCATAGACTGTCATTTTGATTGAACTTATGTAGGTGGTACTGTACCACCATTCTGCCAGCGGCAACCATTGGATCCAGCTCCGAGGTTTCTAAAAACACAAACATCGCAGAACCTTCTAAGCAACGGTTCACCTCCGATTGCCCGTCGGATTGGGGGTGGTAAACCATCGAAATATTCAACTCCACCTGCAAGACTCAAAACAGCTCTTCCCAGAATAGACTGGTAAAAGTTGCATCATGATCGCTAATGATAAAGATGGACATTCTATGCAATTTGAAGATCGAATCGAGAAACGTCTGAGCAACTAATTCAGCGGTATATAGGTGAGACATTGCAACAAAATTTGCTTGCTTACCATTACCAACACCGTCATTTTGCCAATGCTTTTAGGTAATCCCTTTATAAATTCTAACGAGATCACTTTCAGAATCCATTCAAAAATAGGGAAGGGTTTTAATAACCTCATAGGCCGCTGATTGTCTGATTTACACTGTTGGCACACCGAGCATATTTGAATATAAGCATAGATATATGACTTCATCTTCTGAAAATAGAACATCCGTTTCATTCTTTGATATGTTGCGGTGATCCCAGAATGACCCCCAACCGCACCATTGTGGTAAAGTTGTAAGAGCTTGGTCTTCACTAGGTCATCATTCCCAATGACCAACCAACCCTTACGCTTACGAATAACATGGATCCATCAATATTTTGGTCGAGAGAGGTGATCTACCTTTTTTAGTTGCAATGACCTGTGGATGTGGGAATCATTGGTCTAGGAATCTCTAATAAGCTGGAGAATATTTGGCAATACTTTAGCCAACATGCAAAGCTCTTGCTCCATTTCAAACTTCCTGGACAGCGCATCAGCACAAGCATTGTCTTTACCCGCCTTATATTGAATCTCATAATCATACCTCATCATCTTGGAAAGATGTTTTTGTTACGCGAGAGTGGCTATTTTTTGCTCCATTAAAAAATTTAAGTTGAGGTGATTCGTGCAAATAATGAAGTGATTTCGGATCAGGTAATGTCGCCACCGCTGTACAACCATAACCATGGCCAGAAGCTCCTTCTCGTAAGCTGGCAACAAGGAGTTTCTCTTCCCCAATGCCTTACTCGGAAAAGCAACAGGGCAATTTCCCTGTAAAAGCACTGCTCCCACTCCGGTATCTGACGCATCAGTCCCTACAGCAAATACCTGATTGAAATCCGACAAGCAAAGAATAGGAGACAATGAGACGGCGGCCTTTAAAGCATTAAAGGCACCCTCAGCTTCTTCATTCCACTAAAACTTGTTTGGTTTCAGAAGGTCCGAGAGAGGTTGAGCTATCTAGCCATACCGTTGAATGAATCGTCGATGGTATCTGATTAATCCCAGGAATCCTCGTAACTTCTTTAAAGAGATAGTTCTAGGCAAGTCAAGCACAGCTTGAATTTTTGTTGGATTAGTAGCCATCCCTTCCAATAATATAGTGTGGCGTTGATGATTCCGTAGAATAGAGAAAGTTAACTGCAGATGCTAGGATTTGTTGAATACTAGTATGTCATCGAAAAAGACAAGTATGAATTTGCGCAGTTGACTTTGAAAGATCTGGTTCATCGTGCCTTGGAATGTTGTCGGAGCGTTCGTTAGTCCAAAGGGCATAACTACAAACTCGTAGTGTCTTTGATGTGATCGGAAAGTCGTTTATATCCTCCTCCGCCATCCTGACTTGGTGATAGCCTGCGCGCAAATCAAGCTTGGTGAAAAATGATGCTCCCTAAAACTCATCAATGAGTTCCTATATAATTGGTATTGAAAATTTAGCCTTGACAGTGTCCTTATTAAGCAAGCAGTAATCCACATAGAATCGTCGTGTTACGTCATTTTTTCGGACCAAGACCACCGGTGAAGCAAAGGAACTATGGCTTTCCCAAATTATCCTGGTTCGCAACATTTTTTGGGTCATAGTTTCCTGGCATCTTTTTGTAGAGACGGGTGTTGGTAAGGGCACAGATTGATGTCCCTGCTCCTGGTATGAGGGCAATGTGATGTTCATCTTCTCAACGAGCTGGAAGCTCTGTTGGCTCCTCGAAAAGATCATGGAACTCTAAAAGCAGTTGTAGAAGTTGGATCTGCTCCCTATCCGACATAAAATGTGTTGCGTCCCGATGGTCAACCCTACAAGACATACACTTAATTTGGGTTAACACAAGTCTCTTGGACTGAACAGACAACTATCATGTTAAGTTGGTTGTCCTTGGACAACAACTTTTGCATACATCTTTGCTTCATCAATGTACTTGCAATATTCTTGGATCCACGCAGTGATAATTTCCTCCCTTGAATGCAAAATTTCATCTTCAAATTGTTGAAATCCCAAGCTCACCACGCCTAAAGTGACCAACCAATGAATAACCGAAAATATCTTGCAGCCACCCAGTGGCAATACAAATATCTCAGAGGTAAAGAAAACCCCTTGCATTTGCCATGTAAAGTTCACTATCTTGTATGAACTGGAAATACGCTTCTCGTTCGCAATTGCAACGTTAAAAACTGGAATAGCCGCCATTTTACATTGTAGTCGCTTAGCCGCATCTTCGTCGACGAAGTTATGGGTGCTACCAAAATCTATAAGAACACTGATTGGCCGACCCAAGTAGGATGTTGTCACAAGTATGGTTTGGAAGGTAGTGATTTTGGTAAAGGCATGCACCGATTCTTGCGGAGAGGAGTGATTTTAACCTGCCTCCTCGTTGATAAATGGTCCACCATTCTCCTCTGCATCGGACTCCCAGTCTTAATCACTATCAGCGATCAAATCCAGAGCGTAAGATTGCCATATAAAGGCGGTCGTTGACGCTCTGTATTTGATTGAATACATTTAGTAATGAGAATTATATGATCACAAAATCTATTCAATCAATTCTAAAGCGTAAGCGATGCCAAAATAATTCTCATTACTAAATGTATTCAATCAAATTTAGTAATGAGAATTATTTTGGTAACGAAATATAAACATTTAGTGATGATTTTTATTTTGGTCACTAAAACCTTTTAGTACTGGGGCATTCGTGACCACTTTGCGACTAATTATATTTAGTCATTAAATGTCTTAAGTGATCAAAATACAACAATTAGTGACAAAATTTCATCACTAAAAATCATTTTTCTTGTAGCGCCGACTAAGTCCCACCTCCAACCAACAACTGCCTAGACTTCAGCACTTAGCGCTCTACGGGAATGCGCACCGCGGATTGAAAACATAAACTCAAAAATCAGTGCAAATTTTGTAATTTCTGGAAATCAGCCAATAAACCACTACTAATAGTAATTGACATAGAAACCATAACAAACGAACATAAAGCCACAATTTACACAATAAAAATACATAAAAATATGTCGTTGTCGCTTTGAACACAACTACCATCACAGATCGTTTATATAGTATCATATCTTTATCCTCTACCTATGTAGATTCGTGCGGGCTCCGATAAGTGTGAGCCCACCCTAGATCGGTGATCTCCATCACAAATTACTATCAATTCAAAGAACCATGGACACCATTTTAGTGTTTAACATTTTGTCTAGCAAAGGATCTAAAAAAAAGAAATTTATTTCAGAGCCAATAAAAAATATATTGAATTTTTTTATGGTACGATTTTACATTTTTACATCTCTCAAGTCATATTCACTCTTTCTTTATATGGCTCATGCCTCTATTTGCAATTTGATACATGTGCTATGGCTCAAGGTGCCCTTGCACCATATTATGTATTTCGCTATTTTGAACGAACAGCGTCTTAAGGTTATTTTTAGAACTTGATAATTGATTATGTCTCCTTTACTTTCTTATATCATAATATATATTTAAGACTCTTAGAATTGGGTTTTGTTTCTAATATTTTTGTAAATTTACAACATTGTTTGTCTTAATGTTGAGTTATTAGGATATTCCTTTTAGTTGATCTGAAGGTTTATTTAAAATGGCATGCTGGTGTTACGGCCTAGCCCGTAATGTCATCGTGATCTCGTCAGAGGTGGCGGTGGAGACGGAAATACAAGAGAGTCAAGATCACCCATAGACGAACAAAAGAGAAGAAGGGGGGAGGGGAGCTTTGCTCACCCAAACCCTAGCTTGAGAGCAGAGAATAACTTAGAGAGAGAGAGAGATAAAACGCGATTAATTCATTCATGTCCAAATACATAACCCAAGAGGTCTAGTTATAGACTACAATGGCATGTAAAAGATATGCCTGATATAAAAGATATGTGCACAACACAAAAACATTTAGACTAATGACTCGCCTGACTTGATACAACACGACTTATACAACTTGAACTCAATACATAAAGACTCGTAATAAAATGTGTAATATAAGCAGCGGCAAACAGTGGGGACGTATAACATTCCACTTGTTGACCGAGAAATCGGTGATCCCTCCCAAGGTAGCCAGCTCGCAGGTCGCGGCCTGCTCCAGGTTCCTCCTGGAGGTCGCGGCCTGCCTCAGCCCTCTCTTTGGGCCAGGCGGATAGACCTTTCTATCCGCTCAGGCCGCGCGGCTAGGGCGGTCTCCCCTGTCTGGTAGCCCAGGTCACGCAGCAGCTGCAGTCTGCGGGGGTGCGGACTGCTTCCGCAGTTCATCTCCGGAGGCCGCGCGGTTAGCTTAGGCTAACCGCGCAGTACTCTCTACTCTACCAGGGGCGGACTCTATCTTCAGTCCGCCAGCTCGCCGCACAGCAGCAATGGAGACAAGCCTCCAGGCCGCCCACCATCAACAATGGCGACAAGCCTCAAGACCGCCAGTCAGCAGTGGCGACCTGCCCCTTCTGTCCGCCAGCAGTGGGCGGACTCGGTCTCAGTCCGCCTGAGGGAGGACTTGGCAACAAGACTCTGTCAGGCCGCATGAAACAGCGCGGACTCAACTCCAGCCCGCCAGAAGGTGGCGAACTTGCTCCATTCAGCAGCAGAGGCGGACTCGTTACTCAGTCCACCAAAAGATGGCGGCCTGCTCCTCCAGCTCGCCAGCAGAGGCCGACCTGCCTCTTCAGTCCGCAGCATGTCGTGGACTCGGTCAAAGCTCACCGCCCTACCGGGGGTAACACAGGACCGTCACCGGCCCGAGCCTATAAATAGGCCCCCATACCTCTCATTCGGCACACGGACGACACAACAGTCAGCCAAGGCATCAGAACCTACGGACTCAAACTTTTAGTCCGCGCGGGCTCCACGGTCAAGCCCTTGCGGCCTGCCTTGGCTTCAGCAACCTCAGTTGCCCTTTACCTCAGCTGCCCTTTCAGCCTGATCGCGCAGTCCGCTCTGCCTTGAGTAGCGAACTGCGGGATCAGCTTCCCGCGCGGTCTGCCGACCTGCTTTGTTAAACCACGCGGCCTCTGGCGCCCTCTTCCTTCTAGCCGCCAGCTTCCCCCTTTGTACCCTTTATTTGCTTTCCATGTAAAGGTGCAATCTAAGCTGTAATATCGATTCATAATCAAAGAAAAACCCGTCGCAGGAGTGGCATTTAAGCCGCGGCGGGCGAACTTTGTTGTTGTCGCTGCAAGCGGCCTCTCTTTTCCCCTCTCTCGGTCTCAACCGTCAAAGCTAACCATCAAAGTAACCGTCTGCTCGACAGTTCCTCATCAACCTCCTTTTTTATCCCCGCATCCCGGATCGATCGTGCTCCACTCTCGAGCAAGCTAGCGGAAGTTCGCATTTTCCGCATCAACACCACTCATCCTCCAAATGAGATTGTCAACAAGCTCGTACGAAACTCGGATGGCGTGATCATATGGTTCCTTAATTTCTCACCAGTACAACTAGTTGTGGTACGTTGCTGCAGCAGAGGCTACCTCGAATGGAACGCCTGTGTCGTGCTTATCGATGTACTGGCTAATAATGATGTTGACAAAATGGCTCGGGGGAGTGGGGTGGTTGGGTAACTGCAAGATGATGATTGTTTGGCGACTGTGGGAGTCTAAGATGACAAATAATCCTGCAGAATAGGGACTATTATGAGTAGGCGTGGCTGCATTGACACGATGGCACTCAAAGGTGAAGCAGAGCTCAAAGTCGGTACAAGTTGTGGATGTGGAATAGAAATGTCGGTAATTTAACTAGTACAATGCTCAAAACCGCTGGGATCGGAAGAGGGGATGTGGAAGCTGCGTCTAGAGGTGTCATATAGGGTTCAGAAGTGGCATGGTTTGCAACCGCGTAATTACCGGCCTCAGTGGAGCAATTGTAGGTGATTGTGGGATAATACAAGCTGGGATGGAGAGGGCGGTGTCATGTGTTGGCTGGGACGATAGCTGCGCTAGTGAAAGCGAGACCAGGACATGTAAGACGTCACATAATAGTCGACGCTAACAGTGAGTCGCGACATTGAGGTCGGATATGAAACCATCATCAATATCATCAAATGGAGGATAGCCTGGTTGGCGGCGCTTATCTTCATGTCGAAAGAAATAATTAACCAGTAATCAAAAATAATTAATTAACTGATTAATTAATAAAAAGAAATGGAAAGGGCTCGAGAGTTAAAGGCAAGCAACTCCAAGTCGATTGATAAATGCAAGTCAAAAAGGAGATTGATATCGCATTGGTAGGGGGTTGGGTGCTCGATGTGATGGAACGACGGACGAGTGGCACAGGCTTCAGCAAGGCACATTGTTGGACGTGTGCTATTGCTTGAAGAAGTGTGCTATCGTTTCAGCAAGCCCAATTGATCCTCTGACTTCGGCCGGGGTCAACGTAAAGAAGAGACGGCGGAAGGAATAGGGTTTGATTCAATGAAGAGGACTGGAGCGTCGACGGAAGCTGTGGTTGGACTAGACAGCAGGAAGAAGAACAACATACTTGTTGATCCATTGGAACCGGCAGAATGGTCGTTGAATTGTTCATTGATGAGTGTGTGCGCGTAACTATTTTCCTAGACAATGACAAACCACGGGATTGATCGATCGATTAGAGAGCCAGTTGAAGCCGACGAAGGGGATCGGAGATGGCTGCAGGAAGGAAGAGTGGATCCAGGGAAGGATGACTTTGAAAATCAAGTTGTTATGGGCATGACCCATAACATCGTCGCGATCTCGTCGGACGCGTCGGTGGAGGCAAAGATACAGGGGAGCCAAGCTCACCCGAAGGAAGACAAAAGAGAAGAAGTGGGAAGAGGGGAGCTTTGCTCACCCAAACCCTAGCTTCCGAGAGAAGAACTTAGAGATAGAGAGAGAAAACTTGATTAATTAATTCATGCCCTCATACATGACACAGGATCTATTTATAGGCTACAACGGCATGGGAGTAAATAAACCAGTTGAGAGAAGAAAACAACGTGATTATTATTCTTCCACAAGGGTTATATAAAGGATTACAACATGACATATAGTGGTGGATAAAAAATGTCAGACTAAAACAAAAAAAGAAAACGATAGATAACTCAACCCCCCCCCCCCCCCCCCGCCCCACTCAAGTTGGGTGTGTGATGTCAGTTATGCCTAACTTGCCAACAAATTCTTTAAAGACACTCACACACAATCCCTTTGTGAGGATGTCTACCGATTGTTGTTCAGATAGAACAAATGGAGTAACCACAACACCTCCGTCTATATTCTCTTTAATGAAGTGTTTGTCGATCTCGATGTGTTTTGTATGGTCATGTTGCACTGGGTTGTGAGCAATGTCGAAGGCAGCGTTGTTATCAGAGCATAGTCTGATAGGCTCGCTTCTCTTCTTAAGACCAAGAATTTCAGGATGGTTAAAATCCATATCCCTTCACAAATTCCATGAGTTGGGAGAGAGGCCAGGAGGTATAGTCATGTATACCTCTCCTTCCAGGTCACTATGAAGGAACGCATTCTTCACATCCAGTTGGCTGAGATCTCATCCCTTGCAGGCAACACACGACAGGAGAACCCTTATAGAATTCATCTTAGCGATCGGAGCGAAGGTTTCCTGGTAATCAATTCTCGTCGTCTGAGTGCACCCTCTTGCAACCAGCCTTGCCTCGTATCTCTCCATGACACCCAAGGTGTTCTGTTTGACAAAAAACACTCATTTGCCTCCCACAACCGTCTTCCCTTTGGGCAGCTATACCAGGTCACATGTGCGGTTTTTGTCAAGGGCAGACATTTCTTCAAGCATAGTCGTCTTCCATCAGTCGTCGGAAAGGGCATCCTGTCACGATGTAGGGATGGAAGCAGCAGGCAAAGAGGAGACAAGGGCTCTATGGGAAGCTGTTAAAGACAAGTAAGAGACGAACTGAGATAAAGGGTGTTGTGTAGAAGTACCTTCCCTTAGAGTAATGGACCCTGACGAAGGGTCAGATGGTTGCTCCGAAATTCTGATTGAGGGCCATGTGTTTGTTCCCTTAGGACGACAGGAATAAACCTGTAGGGGTTTAACAACAAGCGCCGCAGCAGTTGGCAAAAGAGCACTAGGAGACGGAGGTGAAGGAGAGTGATATAACGGAAGAATGGGTAACGGACTGGTAGACAGAGAGTCAATGTGAGGTAGGGTGCTCACTTCCGACAAAAGAAGAGTCCCCCCTCCCCTAAAGTGGGGGCCCACGATAGCTCTCAGATTCACGAAAGGTGACGTCCATGGTTATAAAGACATTCATGGAACTGGGTCAAAACATTTATAACTTTTTTGGGTAGGAGAATAGCCAATAAAAATACACTTGTGCGTACGAGCATCAAGTTGTCTTTTGATGAATATGGACAAAACAGACACAACAAAAGACGCACGGTTACAGATTGCTAGGCGACACCCGAAGAGTGTGGAGGGGAGGGCTATACCCGAGGACACGGGAGGGCATACAGTTGATAAGGTAGGTGGCAGTGAGAAGAGCATCCCCCAATAGCATTTAGGAAGGTGCATTTGGAGAAGAAGACATCGGTCAACTTCCAAGAGGTGACGATTCTTAAGTTCAGCCACCCAATTTTGAGAAGGGGAGTAAACACACGAAGTTTGATGTGATTAGCTAGATAGTGTTTGAATTGAGAATCGATGAACTCGCGACCATTGTCAGTGCGAAGAACCTTAATAGGGGTTCCAAACTGCGTAGAAACCATGTTGTGAAACCGCTGAAACAAGGAAAAAACTTCATTTTTTGCTTTCATGAGGAGCACTCAAGTTGTGCGGGAGAAACAGTCAATGAAAGTTACAAACCAAAAACAACCAGAAATAGAGGTAACGGGGCAAGGCCCCCAAACATCATTGTGTATGATATGAAATTGTGCAAAACTGGGAGATAAAGCATGATTAAAAGAAGTACGATGATGTTTACCGAGTTCACAAGCATCACAACAAAAATTATCAAGTAATACAGATGATAAAGTAGGAAATAAACGTTTCATAGATAGGATAAAAGGATGTCCCAGCCGACAATATTAGGACACCAATATGGTCGCCTGATCCGCATGAAGAGCCTGGGGAGAAGAGACGGGAGTGGAAGAATCAAACAAGTAGAGCCCATCCACCATACCACCAGAGTCAATCATTGTTCCCGTCTTCAGGTCCTGAAAAACACAAGACGAGAGAGAGAAAGTCACAAAATAGTTCATGGAGTTGGTCAAATGACTAATAGAAAGAAGATTGCGAGAAAACTAGGGTACATGAACAACAGAAGAAAGAGTAAGAGATAAGCAAGGGATGGAGCCTTTCCCAACAATTGAAGAGAGGGAACCATCCACAATGCTCGTCTTGTCCCTACCAAACAAAGGAAGGTAAGACATGAAAGCTATAGCAGAGCCGGTCATATGATCTATTGCTCCAGAGTCAATAATAAAGTGAGTGGAAGGGCGAGAAAACGCAGTATGAGCACCTGAAGGTCCTTGATGAGCATACGAAGACGAAGATGTAGAAGGCTCCGGAGACTGTCCCTGCATCAGGCGGCGGAAAGCAAGGATCTCATCGGCAGACGGAGCCAAATAAGGAGCATGCGGAACAAGTAGAGGATGCGTCTCTTCAGAGGCATCAGATAGGCAGAGCGGGGATATGTAGAGCGACTGGCACAACGACCTCCACGCGATGCAGAACCACCAAGGGTGAGGCAAATCCGTGAAGCCGAAAACAGTTTCCCGGGTATGACGGGATTTCCCGCAGTAGTCATAGAGCAAATGATCTTTTTCAGTGGACTTGGACCTAGAATCACGAGAAGCCCGACTTCCAAACTGAACAGCCAGGGAAGAACCTTCCGAAGCAGGGTTAGGTGTCCACGTCTGCCACCAATCGAATTCTTGTTGAACGAAACTGAAAACCTCTGGAAGGGAGGGCAAAAGAGAGCGCCCAAGAATATGCACACTGATTTGATCGAAATCCCGATACAAACTATGAAGGAACTCAAAGACTCTTCTCCTGTCTTCCTAAGCGCGAACAAGGATCTCATCCTCAGGAGACACGAGTGAGGAATTCAAAATGATCATACTCCTGATAAAGTTGAGTGAACTCGAGGTAGTAGGCAAACAGAGGGCGGTCACCCTAACGAAGGAGAAAGATCTTCAATCGCAGCAGGAAAATCTGGGCAGTATTGCCTCGGCAGAGTAAGTGGTATCGGCCCACTTCCAAATATCAGCTGCGGTGTCCAAAAACAGGTAATTTCGGGCAATAGATTCAATCATGAAATTAGTCAGCCAAGGCATGACGAGAGAATTCTCAGACTCCCAATGCGTCCAGTCAGGAGAATCCTGAGCAGGAATCGGAGTAGTACCCAGAACATAGCCAAACAAACGCTTTCTCTTCAAGGCAAGAGCAATAGTCTGAGACCACGGGAGGTAATTGGAACCATCCAGACGTATCGTCGTGATTAGAAGAGTATTGTGGTCATGACCAGGCCGATTGGAGCCACTAGACATCACAGCAGCGGAGGGAGCTCCGGTAGCGGAAGAGACAGTAGGAGAGTCATCAGTCCCTGATATGGTGATCCAAGAATACAAATCAAGGAGTCAAGAGAAGACAACACAAACACCTAGATAGAAACTAGATCTTCCTCATTGAAAGAGGGGCAATCCCATGGGTATGTAGGGGGCTTGAAGAAAGGAGAACACCGGAAATGTCATTAATCTAGCATTGAGTTTCTGGTGTCAAGAAAAAAAACGCAGCAACCTGCAGAGGAACTCTGCGGAGGGCTGGGACAGAAGAACTCTGCTGAGGAGGGCTTACTGCAGAGGAGGAACTCTGCGGAGGAGGGCTGGCACGATGGAAGAACCCTGTGCCCGCTGAAGGACTGCGACTAGAGGTGCTCTGCGGATCGGAAGAACTCTGCGCTGCGAAGGAAGACGCAAAGGAGGGCGCGGCAACGAAATCTTTGGTTGCGGAAGCGACGACGAGAATGAAGGGGACAAACGCCGCGACGAACGGATGCGTAGAAGCCCGAAGGTGCGGCGAAGGGATGAAAGTTGCGTTCGGGATCGAGAAGCCCAAAGGCTCTGATACCATGTTGAGGGGAGAAAACAACTTGATTATTATTCTTCCACATAAGGCTATATAAAGGATTACAACATGACATATAGTGGCGGAAAGATAATGTGGGACTAAAATAGAGAAAGAAAACAATAGATAACTCAACAAAACCCAATGTAAAAGAGATGCGCATAACACTAAAACATTTAAACTCTAATGACTTGACTCAATTTGATACGACACGACATATACAACTCGAACTCAATACATAAAGACTCGTAATAATATATGTAACAATTATGTGACAATTACAACAGCTTGCAACTTGCACCAAGCACAATAGCTCTAAGTGACAATTATGTTCTCCAAACAGAAGTTCGTATCTAATCTCTTTTTTAAGATAATCAAAACATCTGATTTACCATTAACAATCATTACCTTCAAACAAAAAGCTGTATATGCAACTTGAAATAAGTATCCGAATAAAATAGCAAAGCTATGGAAATAGAAGCATGCATGGGGTTCTTACAGGATGGAAATTTAATGAATTCACTGAATAAATTTCATTGCCCTCCCTATGGCACTTAAATGTGAAGTTTTTGCTTTGTTGTGCATCATCTAGATGGTGAACGCCCACCCTTCCCTCTATTGATCCAACCTGAAAATAAGCAAGAAATTTTGTTTTGTTTTCCTCTTCTGAAGTTGAAAAAAAATAAAACAAAAAAGTTTACTGTTTCCATATTTCTGTAACATGACAGCATCATATAAACGTATCTTATTCCAGTAAAATGTGTGACTAAACAAAGGACAGCAAATGTATCCACTGAAGTGCATTCAAAATAGATGATGAGGCTGGTAGTTAAGAGAACAGTATGAAGTATGGAACATTTTCAAAAAAAAAATTTTGCTATCACATAACTGCAATTTTAGAAAATCTAGAAAGCATATGCAAAAGCTGATATAGCTTCATTTCCAGTTATTCTCCAAATGTTCTCCAAGTTTTTAGTATATTTGAATAAAGATGCACGGAAAAGAGCAATAAGTACATTTTAATATGATGAATTAATCTTTGTTCTGTTTTTGATGGGGGAAGTAGATTGAGAGTAGGCCGACACCTATCGGAGCCCGCACGAGTCTACAAACGGAGGAGGTGGAGATAGGATCGTCGGATAAACAATCCAAGCCGATAGTCACATTCAGAGTGACGACACATATTTTTAATGTATTATATTTCCTGTAAATTTAATAGTTTTATCTTCTGGACGATCTAGACCATCTGTAGTGGATTCTAAGTCTATAAATAATGGTCTAGAGACTGGTTTTCAGATCACCGATTCCGGACAGAAATTCAGGCTCTCGGGGTAGTACACGGTGTCGATTCAGTGAATCCTTGTGCTGAAGCCAAGGTAAGTACCTTTTTCCATATAATTACCCATACTCACTAATAACCCTCCCAAAACTATACACAACCACCACTAACCACTGACATCTATTGTTGTAACTGTCTATTCCTCCCTTCCAACAACAATTCCCCATGTAGAGAGGAAAAATCCACCTTGTATATATGTTCACTTGTTTAGAATACAAAGAATGAATACAAATATATAGACAAGAAGAAGAGAGAGCAAGGCCCTATACACAATGTGGGACTAAAGAGGAGAGAGAAATAACAATAGAAAAACTAAATGGGCCTAGTTAAGTGGGCTTCTTCAACACTCCCCCGCAAGCTGGAGCGTATAGATCATATGCACCAAGCTTGGACAAACACTGATAGAACAAGGTGCTTGATAGGGCCTTCGTGAGAATATCAGCGACCTGATCAGTGCCTGGAACATGCTTTAACTCAAGTCTCTTCATTTGAACTTTTTCTCGTATGAAGTGACAGTCGACCTCAATATGCTTCGTACGCTCGTGAAACACCGGATTCTTCGCTATGTGTATGGCCGCTTGACTATCACAAAAGAGAACAGCAGATGAAGGAAGTTTTACTCCCAAGTCAGCAAGAAGGCTTTCAAGCCAGGTGAGTTCAGAAACAACCGATGCCATAGATAGGTATTCAGCTTCTGCGGACGATCTAGCAACCACGACTTGTTTTTTACTTTTCCAAGTAATGAGGTGACCTCCAAAGTAAGTACAAAACCCACTGGTCGACCGTCGATCGTCCAGGGAACCAGCGTAATCGGCATCAGAATAAGCAACCAATGCTGGAGCCGAGGTGGAGGTTTTGTAAACAAGCCCTTGACCCGGAGCTGCCTTAAGGTACCGGAGAATCCGTTCAATAGCCTGGAGATGAGAGACCCGGGGAGCATGCATGAAACGACTGACAACCCCAACAGCAAATGATATGTCAGGCCTCGTAAGGTTAGGTAGATCAACTTTCCGACAAGGCGTCTATAGTACTCCGGATTCTGGAGAAGCAGATCATTATCAGAGGCATGTGCACAGAGCTTGTGATTTGCCTCCATTGGTGTATTAGCTGGCTTACAACCTGTCTGGACAGCATCTTTGAGGAGATCGAGACAGTACTTCCTTTGGGAGAGTACAAGCCCATCCGGTCGTCGCGCGATCTCAAGACCGAGGAAGTAGCGAAGATGCCCTAGGTCTTTGGTCTGAAATACGGTGCTCAGATGTTGTTTGACCGCTTGGATCCCCTGTGAGTCATCCCCAGTGAGTAGGATGTCGTCAACATAAACCAACAGAATTACAGTTCTCGTTGCCCGGTGTCAGGTGAAAAGGGAGAAGTCAGCAGAGCTCTGAGTGAAACCCATATCCTGAACCACCTTACTGAATTTGTCAAACCACGCCCGGGGAGATTGTTTGAGACCATAAATGGACTTCTTTAGAAGACACACATGAGACTCCCCCGTGGTCTCAAACCCGGGTGATTGGCGCATGCAGACGGTTTCGTGAAGATCACCATTCAGAAAGGCATTCTTGATATCGAGCTGATGAAGGGGCCAGTGGCGATGTACAGCTACGGAGAGAAGCACACGAACGGAGTTGAGCTTGGCCACTGGAGAGAAGGTTTCCTCATAATCGAGACCCTGTTGTTGAGTAAAGCCACGGGCCACCAGTCTGGCCTTCAGGCGGGCAATAGTGCCATCCGGGGAATGTTTGATGACAAACACCCATTTACATCCAACCGGGTGTTGACCGGGAGGTAAAGGGACCAGGGTCCAAGTCTGGTTGGCCCAAAGGGCCGTCATTTCTTCCTCCATGGCAGCCCGCCAGCCAGGATGTTGTCGCGCCTCCTGCACAGAGTTAGGAATAGAAACAGAAGATAATGAAGTGGCAAAGTGGCGAAGCGGTGGTGAAAGGCGATGGAGAGAGACGTAATTTGCCATCGGATGAGCAGTGGAGGCAGGAACCGGAGCAGCAGGTGGCAGAGCATTAGAGGGCGAGGCCGACTGCAGTGGGGCATCGGGAGTAGAAGAGCGACGAGAATAGACCCGAATAACAGGTGGAGTCGGACGGACCGGAGCCGGGTCAAGAGGAGGAGGCGAGGATGAGGAGCAGGGAACCGGGATGATAGGACGAACAACATCCGGAGCAGAAGAAAGGGGAACTATATCCGGAGCAGAGAAGAAGGGAAGATCTTCCCGGAAAGTAACGTCTGCAGAGACAGTAACCTTGCGGGTAGTAGGCGAATAGCACATATACCCCTTCTGAGTGCGAGAGTAACCGACAAAGATATGTTTGGCCGCACGGGGATCCAATTTGTCGGTAGGAGGGCCGAGATGGTGAACGTAGCAAGTACACCCAAAGATACGAGGAGTCACAGGGAAAGGTGGAGTGGACGGAAAAAGGAGGCTGAACGGAGTGGCATTCTGAAGAACGGAGGACGGTAGACGGTTGATTAGAAAGCAGGCGGTGGAGAGCGCAAAGTTCCAGTATGGTTTGGGAACCTGCATTTGAATCATAAGGGACCGAGCCACATCAAGAAGGTGCCGATTCTTGCGCTCGGCGACACCATTCTGTTGCGGAGTATACGTACAAGAGGTTTGGTGAATAATGCCGAACTCAGAGCAGAGGGTCGCGAAGTCATGACCAGTGTACTCTTGCGCATTGTCGGTACGAATAGTGCGAATGGGCGCAGAGAATTGAGTACCAGTCTCAAGAATGAATGCCCGGAAGACGCGGGGAAGCTCAGATCGATCGCGAAGAAGATACAACCACGTCATGCGCGAATAATCATCAATAAAGGTCATGAAATATCGATAGCCAGAAATACTAGTAATTTTGTACGGACCACATATATCGGAGTGTACTAAAATAAAAGGAGCGGAGCTCCGAGTACAATTAGAAGGAAATGATGCACGTGGCTGTTTGCCAAAAATACATGTTTCACATTGAAAAACAGGAAGAGATACATCCGGAAGAGCCTTCTGGAGGACAGGTAGAGGAGCATGACCAAGACGTCGATGCCAATCGGAAGATGATACAGATGCGAGGAGAGTAGGAGAGGCGTCAAGAAGGTAGAGCCCGTTCTGCAGTCGTCCCTTACCAATGATAGTCTGTGTCTGCTGATCCTGTATCAGACAAGAAGAAGAAGTAAAGGTCACTGAGCAATGTAAATCAGAAGTAAGGCGACCAACAGAAAGTAAATTGAACGGAGAGCCCGAAACATGAAGAGCCGAGCGGAGGTGGAGAGAAGGGGTGAGAGAGATATCAGCACATCCAGAGACAGGGACGGAGGCGCCATTGGCCACAGTAATGTACTTCGGGTGAGGGTAAGACAAGTACTGAGGTGGCCGACCAGAGGTGATGTGGTGAGTAGCACCCGAGTCGAGGATCCATTGCGGGCCAGAGGAAAGGCAGGTGATACCTTCATTGGAGATGGAGACAGCGGAGGCAACTGAGGCTGGCGGGCGGCTGAGCAGGCCCTGAAGATGCTGAAGCTGAGGCGAACCTCGTCGAGGCCTGGATGAGTGGGAGAAGAGTCGGTGGCAGCAACAGAGGCCTGCGGGCGAGGAGGGCGACCGTGCTTGCGATAACACGTGGCTTCAAAATGCCCATCTTTGCCGCAGAACGAGCACTTAGGCCGAGGCCGGCCACCTCGACCACGTCCCCGAGAATCAGAGCGGCCTCCACGGACAGAGGAGGGAGGAGGCAGTAACGATGGAGGTACCTGCTGGATAAGAACCGGAGAAGGAGGTCCAGACACATCCGGAGGCGGGGTGACTTTGAGAAGCATGGAACACACATCTGAGAAGGACGGAGTAACAGTAGAAGAGAGGATGTGAGCCCGAACACTGTGAAGGTGATGGGGTAGCCGAGCCATCATCATGGCTATACCCACAGCTTCCTTTTGGACACGTTGGGCAGTAAGGTCGCCAGTAGGAGGCTGATGTTGGATCCATGCCTCGACCAAAGATCGAGCCTGAGCAACAAAGGAAGTCAGATCGGTCGTACCACTGCTATCGAGGGCCTGGAGAGCAGTGATAATGTCATACAGATGGTGCAGACTATCCTTGCCGGAGTAAAGGGTATGGAGCTCGTCCCACATTCCTTTGGCCGTCTCGTGGTACATGGTCAGGCGATAGGATTCGCTATCAAGAGAATTAAGTATCCATGTCTGCACACGACCATCATTACGTAACCAATCATCAGTAGGAGTACCGGTAACCATCTGGGTCAAGTGATGAAGAAACCCCTTGGACTGCAGGACCCGGCGAACAGAATGTGCCCGTTCAACAAAATTCTTCTTGCCAGTCAGAGAGATAGTCGTAATACGAAGTTCATCCCGGATGTCAGGAAGAGAGGCCGGTCGGTCTGTAGGAGGAATGGTCGTGCCGGTTGATTCAGCAGAAGATCCCATAGAGGAGAAGCGGCTAGGAAGGCAGACTGGCAAGAGAGAGAGAGAGTCCGCGCGACTAGAGACAGCAAGCGGTCAGAGACAGTCCGCCTGGTCACGATGGAAAGATACCAGCGGCAGGAGGACGCCGCGACCAGAGGCGGATAGAGATCAGCAGACAGAGACAATCCGCACGGATAGCAGGAGAAGAGGACCGCGACCTAAATGCGGAAGGCAACAGTCCGCACGGTCAGGCTGAGCACAGCAGCGGTCAGAGACAGAAGCTACGAGCGGGCAGAACGAAGAGACCGCGAGTAAAGATCACTCAAGCGGAGAGAAGAGACCGCGAGTAACAACACTCAAGCGGAAGGAGAAAAGGGGCCGCAGCGAGCAACAGCGAAGAGGCCGGGAAGGAAGCTGCGAGAACCAGACCGCTGCGAGAACCAGACCGCTGCGGCAAGAGGCATGTCGCGGCGAGAACAAGGCCGCAGCGTAGAAAACCAGATTGAAGAGAGCAGGCACCGGCGAGAAGATGCAACGGCAAGAGGCAGGCCGCTGCGAGAAGAGGCAGGCCGCGCGGTCACACCAGCGACCTAGCAGATCACGACCAAAATGCGGAAAGGGAAGTCCGCACGGTCAGGTGGACAAAGCCGCGGATATAGAGGAGGCGGGAAGGAGAAGCCGGGAGAGGAGGTCGCGAGTTACCACTCAAGCGACAAACCGGAACAGACCGCACGGGAAGAGAGCCCGTAGCGGATAGGATAAAGAAGTGGGGAGAAGAGGGCCCCACAGGACAGCAGACAGAGGCTATAAGAAGCCCAAGGAGGAGGGTGGAACCACGGAGAGGAAGAGGGAGCGGAAACTGAGGGACAGACCGCTGGAAGCTGAGCGGCCAGGGAGAGAAGCGGATAGGAGAGGGAGACCGCAGAAACCGCACGACGCAGGTGGTTAGAAACGGAGAGTCCGCCCAAGGAGGACCTTTGGCTCTGATACCATGTAGAGAGGAAAAATTCACCTTGTATATATGTTCACTTGTTTAGAATACAAAGAATGAATACAAATCTATAGACAAGAAGAAGAGAGAGCAAGGCCCTATACACAATGTGGGACTAAAGAGGAGAGAGAAATAACAATAGAAAAACTAAATGGGCCTAGTTAAGTGGGCTTCTTCAACACCCCATAACTACCCAGCAACTACCTTTTCCAACTCATTCCTCTAACCAGAACCATCCCACCACTTATTAACTACCATATAACTACCCTTAAACCAACTAATTACTCTCAATTCATGTCATAACTGCCCGGCTGAAATTAACGAGTACCATTTTTCAACTTCCATAAATGTCTATTTCCCAATCCAATGGCCCGTCTCCCACCCATGCTGCTTCCACAGAACAAACAATTAACCAAACTAATGCCTACTGAGTCCATCTTCCAAGCACTATCCAGGGAGGTTCCTGGGACTTGCCTGCAGCCTATACTCATCCCAGCACCTATTTTGCAAACAATGAAGCCACGATTTGCCAACACCAACCTCCAAAACTTCAAATACCGGACCCTCCCATCCCCACAGCAACCTACTGGCCAGCCCATCACCTCCCCCCTACCCACTTCCTTCCTCCATCCTACCAGCAAAGCACATTCCCACATAAATCCATTATTACAATTAGCTGTTGAATAGAAATTTGATAACAGTGCACGAACTGCACGAAATCTGCTGTCCAGAACAAGAATCAATAATCACCTCCCGACTCCCATTGCTTATGTAAGTTCTTGTTTGAAATCATTATTTCTTATTGTTGATGAACAACATATCATTCGAGATATTAATTTGTATTAGTTTGTATATTAGTGGTTCTACCTGCAAAGCTTATTCACCTACCATTTAATCGAAGCATTCTTAACTTAAACATGTCTAGCAATTGCGCGTTTATTTAATAATCTAAAATCAAGTTTAGTTGCTTGCGGACATCTTTATTAAATTCAGAATTTATTGATATTTAATTATTAGGCAATTGCATGTACATCCCATCATTTTAGATTCCTACGACAGTCAATGAACACCCATTCATTAGGAGTCCCCAAGGCCACATTCACGCATCGCTCACTATATTCGATCTACATCAATTTTGCAGCTACAAAAACATTATGAAGTCTAAATATGTACAAGTCCAATGCCTTATAATACCAGCCAACAACAACATTCAACCCTTTATCCCACTATAGTGGGGACGGCTATATGAATCCTTTGTCGCCACTGTGCCCTATCTTTTGTCATAATCTCACTAATGCCCAAGTACATTATGTCTTTCCTTGTAGTTTCATTCCAAGTCTTTATTGGTCTACCCCTCCCTCGTTTAACATGCCTAGTGACTAGACTCTCACAACACCTAACAGGTGCCTCTAATGATCTCCTTTGTACGTGTCCAAACCATCTTAGACGAGCTTCTCGCATCTTCTCTGCAATTGGTGCTACTCTTGTCTTATCCCTGATACTTTCATTCCTAATTTTATCCAATCTCGTGTGTCCAGACATCCACCTAAGCATTCTCATCTCCGCAACTCTCATTTTTTGCTCATGTACACAATTCACTGCCCAACACTCAGAACCATAGAGCATAGCGGGTCTAATTGCAGTACGGAAAAACTTGCCTTTAAGTTTTAGTGGTACTTTACGATAACATAAGATTCCTGACGCGCCTCTCCACTTCAACCAACCCGCTTGGATTCTGTGTCACATCTTTATCAATACCTCCGTCTTTTTGAACTATCGATCCAAGATATTTAAAACACTCACTACGGGAAATATTTTGATCACCCAACTTAATAACGAAGTCATCTGTCCTTCTTGTACTGCTAAATTTAAGCTTCATATACTTCGTCTTTACCCTGCTCAACCTAAAACCCATCTCAAGATCAATAAACAACATATGCAAATCTTGTTTTCTTTCTCGATAGTTGTCAATGAGTCTCCTCAAGAGATGTATAGCTTCAATGGTCGACCTCCCTAGCATGAATCCAAATTGATTCTCCGAGATGTTAGTCTCTCGTATTAATCTTCTTTATATTACTCATTCTCATAGTTTCATATTATGACTCATCAATTTAATTCCTTTGTAATTAACACAATTTTGTATATCCCCTTTATTCTTATACAAAGGTATCAAGATATTTTCTCTTCATTGGTCCAGCATCCTCTTTGACTTCAATATCTTATTGAAAAAACATATAAGCCACAAAAATTTTTCATTTCCTAAACATTTTCATACTTCGATGGGTATATTGTCTGGCTCAACTTTCTTTCCATTTTTCATCTTATTTAGAGCATCTTTTACCACTGAGACTTGAATTTTACGATAAAATGGTATGTTTTTATACATCTCTGATTTATTTAATTCTTCCAAGTTCAATTCATTGTCCTTTGTTTCATTATAGAGTTGATAAAAGTATCTTTTTCATCGCTTTTTAATATCCACATCAACCGTCAAAATTGTATCTATCTCATCCTTTATGCATTTTACTTGACTTAAATCTCTTGTCTTTCTTTCTCTAACTCGAGCAATTTTATATATTTCACGCTCTCCATTTTGGTATCTAGTCACTTATAAAATTATTCATAAGCTTGACTTTTTGCATTACTTACTGTTTATTTAGTTTCTTTTTTGGCGACTTTATACCCGGCTAAGTTTTCATCATTCCTAAAAACGTAGAGTGATTTATAGTTGGCCCTCTTTGCCCTCACATTGTCTTGCACTTCCTCTTTCCGCTACCAAGATTCTTTATTTGGGGGCGCAAGATCTTTTGATACTCCAAGTACGTTCTTTTCACTTATCCTTAAATGTGAAAACATAACTTCTCATGAGATATTAGGATCAACATAAGGGACATCAACTAGTCGTTCCATAACTGCCTTCTTGAAAGCAACCTGCTTTTCCATCTTCAAGTTCCACCACCGAATTTTTTGCAACATTTTTGTTCTTCTCTTAAATTTATTATATTTAATTGGTACATCTAACACCACTAACCTATGTTGTCTTGTCAAACTTTCTCCTGGTATGACTTTGCAATCCTTACAAATCATTTTATCCATTTTGCGAGTCATAAAATAATCAATTTGTGATTTATTTGATCTGTTTTTAAACGTAATTAAATGATCTTCCCTCTTTATGAAAAGCGTATTTGATACAATTAGCTCATATGTTATGGCAAAGTCTAAAATAATTCGTCCTTCTTCATTCCTCTTCATATTCATATCCTCCATGAACGGTTGTGTAATCTATATTTTTCTTCCATATATGTTCATTTAAGTCTCCTCCTATAAAAATCTTCTCTTTTTGTGGGATTTCTCTTAATAAATTATCTAAGTCTTTCCAAAATTGCACTTTAATAGCTTCACTTAATCATACTCGTGTCGCATAAACACTGATCACATTAATAGTTTCTTTTCTTATGACCAATTTAAGAGCTAAGAATCTATCACATTTTCTACTTACCCCAACAACTTCATCCTTCCAAGTAGTATCCACAATAATAGTTACTTCACTGCTTGTTTTATTTTTTCCTGTGTACAATAATACCAACCTATAAGAAGAAATATATTTATTCAATACATACTTTTTGTTGGTGGTAAAAAGACAAACCATATCAAAACTCCTCTTTTCCTCTTTCCATAAATTGCATTTAGCACAAGAAACATGAATATATGTATCCTATCATCACATTAAAACTAACACAATGATGGTATAGGAACATGCTTGATATAGAAAACCACATGCCAAATGTTTAAAACTACTGAATACTCAATTATAATGAGAAGCCACAAATCCTTGATAACTGCAAAATGGACAAGAACAGCACATACAAACAATCAACAGAATAACACTGAAGATGAAAATTCACAAGAAGCTAAGTAGAAAATTTTAGTAAATGACCTCAGAGACCGTTAAGAAAATGGTACTTTTCATTATGGTCACAATAAGTTGTACACACAAAAAATTTGAAATAATATTACTTCCAACTCTGGCGATTTGTGTCAGTACGTGGGCAAATTGATGGCAGAATATTTTGAGAAATTATGACCAACAATGTGAACATTATGAAAGATTTTCTACTCATACACAATAATGCAGGAGCAAGGTATTCTTTTCTGAAATGAAACTCAAAATCTGAGCAAATATTTCTTGAAAACAACTAAAGAAAAATTCCCTTCTTAGCAAAATACAATAGAGTTCACAAAGAAAAACTGAAACAAGTAACAAATTTGAACACCGGCTCATTTTGTGTCACTGTAAGCAATGTTGATGGCCCAAATATTTTGACTAGTAATTAAATTATGAAACATTTTCTACTCAAACATAATAATGCAGCTCAATTATAAATAATGAAATTACCAAAAACCCTTGTTGATCCGGAAATGCAGCGAGACATCTTGTTTGGTACTTGAGAGGAGATGCAATTCTCTTGAACTCTTTCTGTTTAGCATTACAGGAAAGATAAGATTCTCATAATGCTTAATAGCAAGCTATAAAACAAAACAATTAGAGATAATGTTAGCTTTACAATAATCCAAATACAGCACGGGAGAAGAAATTCCCTCTACTTAAATCTATGCTACAAAAATAAATCTAGGATAGACAGGATAATGCTGGCTAATGATCAGAACCATGGTATCTATATTAATAATAAAGGAGTTCTGAAAAGATACTGAGAATATTTGTGTAAACATCATATTTCTGTGGCATCGATATTTCCCTGCAGGCTGTGATCATTATTCTGCCCTGTACTTGCTATTCATAGCAAACGTACGTGTCTTTAATTTAAATTCTTAAACACTAGATGTTCTGAGCAGAAATAAATTCCCAGCTGGTTCCTTGGTGTTTGTAAATATGTTTTGAAATATATTTATTTATTTGTTTCATCTAATTTTGTTTTTGGTGGTCATAAATGTAACTAGAAATCCAATCATCACTTTTTCATAATCTTTACAATTATATATAAGGATTTCATTTTTCACATGAATGTAAATAAAGTAATTTTTTAAAATATATTTTGTTTCTAACAAAATGTCAAAATGTTTAGTAGATGAAAAAAAGTACTTTCTTAAAAAATATATTGTTTCAAACAAAATGTTCAGTAGATGTGATTTTTTAACTTCAAGCCAATGCATTTGGATTTATGAATAGTCTGGCACAGCCCCCCCCCCCCTGCCCCAAAGCGAAAGCGTCTCTGCCGCTCAGTTCCCATGCGCAGTGTGGCAACATTCGCACCTACGGCCGTCGCTCGAAGCAGGGAACTGCGAGCGAGTGTGGTACTAACATTGCAGAGCAAGGGGGTCCCATGTGTCAAATTCCTCGTATTATATAAAGGACATTACCTAAAATACCAGGGAAGTTGTATAAAATTTGTAGCATGGTAACGATATTTTAAAATACTCTTCGAAGCAAATAAAAACTTCAGCTTTTACAAAAAAGATAAATTTCCATGGAAGCAAGCCATCATTATTCTTCGCTAGCAAAATAATTACAAACTCCATTTAATAAATTATCTCACCCCAGTGCGTGTCCATCGTACCTGAGGACTTTGCAAATTAAAAACTACGAGATTTCTGTCTGCAGTGCCAACAACCATCAAAGGATATCGTACAGTAAGAGCATAGCATCTTTCAGGAAGTTGCTGAGTGTGAACTGGCTGTGCTTGCCTGGTATCCCAGTACCTACACAGTTTAAAAAGAGGGGGTTAAGGATTAAGGTCGTCGAATATGCATCAGGGGGATTTAATAACACTCAAACAAACTATTCTGAAATAATTCATGGCCGCGTAACCAAAACTATAAAAAACCTGTAAAATTATAGATACAATGCAAGTAGTAAAATGTACTGCACAATTCTAGTAAAAGAGATCAACCTGAATGATAAAACTTGTCTTGTCCTCAAACGTAGCTTTTTAGTGTACTCAATTAGATGTGGTTCCATTTCCATTTGGCTTATGGAGAATCAGCCAGAATTAGCAATAGAGTATAATGGAAAATATTTCATTCAATTTCAGTAAGTGGCATACATGTCAAATGGAATTTGATGATATTCCCAGTAGTCAAAAATATTTCTGTTCAAATACTTTTCAATAGAGAATATAGCTCAACAACCTCTAAGATTTTGGCACAAATCTTTTTGGTTCTGAAAAAGACTAACATGCAAACGAAACCATGGAGAATTATTCACAATACCTATTATTTATTAAAGGCATGCTTAGTAGTTTGAGAACTTTGGAATTTGGGCATAAATAACGAATCATTAAGGGGCCAATTTGTTTTAATGCAAGCATTTGGAAGTGTTTGATTTATGCTCATAAAGTAAATTGCATCAGAGTGAGTTATATTGAAATTTTGTTTATTTTTAGAAACTTTTTTTGCAAAATTAGATGTATTTGTTTGGCAATCAAAATTAGTGTTTGATTTATGCTTTCAAAATGTGTTAATTGTTGATGCAACTAGCCCTTTAGACTGAAATTCGTTTTTCATCATTTTGAAAATGAGTTTCAAAAAAAGAACTCACTACTGCACATTATTAACCGGACAAGTTTAACCCACATTTGAAAGTAAGATCCAATCACTTCCTGTCTTCCAGAAACTTGCAACGAAACAAACTTACCCTACGCTATGAATAATTTTTCTCTTAAAATTTATAAAAAAAAATACCCCCCCCCCCTGCTGCCAAAGCAAGACGAAGCACTTGACAAGCAGCATACATCATCGTCTACAAGTATTGTTTTCTCAAGGTGCACCAACTCTCTCCTTTATCGTATCATTCTAGGACTTTGCTATGCAGAGACCCAGTAGCAAGGCACCTGATCAAGTCTTGAGGGATTATTCGCGGAGACAAAAAAGTATGAGCAAATTCACAGAGTGATGGTGGACTCAGTGGACTCAACATAAATAGTTTTTTCGGATTTTATTATCATTTGTATTATCACACTTTTCTTTCATGTTTTAATAGCTCAATTAGAGATAATGGTCTAGACCAATATATAGGGTCTCTTGTATGTGTTTTAGACATTTTCATTCAATGAACGAGTTTTGAGCTCTAGGCTATATTAGAGAGATGAATCTCTTGATGGAACCTCCGTAACCTAGCAGACGCACGCCCAGTACCTCTCTCCAGCGTCTCTTTTGAGCACTCTTCACAACGGGTCCAAACAAGGATTCGAAGACCGTGACGCACACCACCTAGGTCACTAACTTTCTTCTTCCATCCTCATGTGCCAACTACTTGTAGATTGTCTGCATCGTGACTATGATGTCTTATGGTACTAATGTGAACATTGTACTTCGCTCGACTGTCCGACATGTCGACTATCGTCCATCACTCACGCAAATGAGCCTTCCACCTTTTGCAGGTCCTCCTTCGGCGACTGAGTGCATGCCCTAGAACCGAAAAATATCGATACGCATCAACACAATTGAAAATCCATGGCCAACATCATTTATCACCTACACGCTAAGCACTACAACTCTATATTGTTGATTCTTCGACAATTGCAATAAGCCTCAACTCGACCCCACCTCCAATGACACGGGGAACGCCCGACCCGACAACCTCCAGATTGTGAAGCTCCGTTAAATCTTATGTGGTGGACTATACCACTATCCAATTGATTTCACAACCATTGCAATGTCTCGATGGGCAATCCTTCAATGGGTAGGACATAATGGGTTAGGTAATCTGAGAAAAGAAGTTCTTTGAAAACAAAGACATCTTCAAAGGTCAAAAAGTCAATTAGCACTTGTTATGGACCCCCAAACAGCGCTCATCGGTATGGAGTGATTGTCGCTCTAGAATGTAACCATTTATACCTCACTTCACGTGTCTTTGGGTTCATTGCTTTTGATTACGTTTCAACTTCTAGTCATGACAACTTGTCTCTCTGATCAACCGAATGTGTAATCTTGGGATATTCCCCTACTCAAAAAGGATATTGTTGTCACGATCACATCATAAGTTAGTATATATTCGTTGATGTCACCTTCTTTAAATCTATTCTATATTTCCCTTAGGAAGAAAAATCTCTTTCCTTGGAAATCACTCCTCAAATATCATCCATTCAACCCCCTTCAAAGCCAATTTCATCCATCTCTGATGCTCATCCACAGACATTACTCATTCAAATCCTATCATTCCTCATAACCTCAGACCATTCCACTGCATTACAAAAGATGCCCTCCTATCTCTGTCCTTATTCCTTCTATCTTGTTGCTCCCTCGTTATTACCCAAGATAGCTACCTCTTTTTTAAAAGGGTCGACCCATTCGAAGGCCTCGGATCTGGACATTCTCAGCACAGTATGAAAATGGATTAGGATATGCATTCAACACCCTATAGCAAATATGGTTTCTTACGAGCAAGTACTCATGCATCGAATTTATTGTCAATGGATAAGGACTTGTATGTCCTTCAATCTTATGGCATCTGGACAATGATTCATACATCCCCTTAAGACGGCATTGTTGGTTGTAGGTGGCTCTACCTCATAGAACTTCTTATGATGGCACAGTGGACAGATAGAAAGCTCTAGTTGTTAAAGATTTACTGAACCTACGGTGTTGATTTCTTCGACACATTTTTACCAACAGAACATATCATTCATATACAGGTCTTCTACGCAAAATAATGTTCATGGAGCAACCGTGGAGAAGAAATGTTCCGCCTTCTATCGAGCAATGACTCGAAGTGTCGCTTACTTATCTTCTATTACTAGCATGTAAGTGTTATAATGAGTCTATGTAAATTGCCTACCAAAGGGGCTTTAAGTAATTTAGTTGCCAGAGTGCTTTCCTCAATATAAGGGAAAGAAATAAAGTCTTTTAAGGTCTTTCGAAGTCTTGGTTAGGATCTCACTTTGGATAGGGCTCCTCGGGGGAACCTACCCTTTAGGGCTTTGACACAAGCATGTCTCGCGAATGTATCCCTCTTATTATTAGTGTAATACATATTTGTGCGTACCAACTTAATCTGACATGTCGGATTACCCTGTCTAACCCTAGATCGAGGGAATCCACTCATTCTTCCTGCTCCTCATGGTTTAGACGCTTAGACGGATCATAGATTTGTCTCCTTCGTTCACTGATATGTTGATCAATGAGACGAAACTAAATATCGAAGACGAATTCGGTCAACTCCAGCCCTCGATGTGCAGAGTTGATTCCCTAGCCCTACAGTTCCTTCGCTTCAACATGCAGAATAAATGACCAATCGACGAAGACACAGACGATCACAAATTCACAATATGAGTTCAGTTTGAAGGAGAACCCAAAGCCTGACTGGCCGCATACCATCCTCATCAGGCACCCAGTGCCATCGATTGTACTTCCTCTCTGTACACCCAGTACTAATTCCATTTCACCCTACCAAACCCTCGATGGACTCATACGAGCATCCCTTCCCCATCATCTTAATAGGCCAACCACCAACCCAAATCTACGGGCTCCCTCTTGGTTCACCTCAATTATCAACACACCCCGGCAAACCTACGGAGACTTTTCTAAGATCAGTCGCAGAACCACATCTGTAAACATCCTCTAGCAGTCTCGCAGCATTGTTTTTAGCAACGAATTTCTTCGTACTTGGCGGATGGTAATGACACCCGTCGTGACAAATTGTCTTGACGAAATTGAGCGTTCTTTAGGCAATCTTCTTCTTATGAGATTTGCCCTAACAAACATCCTCCAAATCCTCCATCAAGACCACCCGACCGCCAACAAAGCTATCTCATTTCAGATCCTAGGGTTGAGCGTATTAATCAAAACTCCAAAGTCGCTCAAAAATAGATAGGATATTGAGCCAAATGGGAATCTCTTACATTTTATTTCACTTCATTTGACTTTATTCAATTTGAATGGAATCATATTTAGAGCCAATTTTGAAGTAGACATGAATCTCACAAAATATGATTGCAATCGGCTCGAATTGATAAAAATATTAAGTATTTATTTAATATATTATTCATTTAAAATTAAAAAACTTAAAGTTTAAACTTAATAAAATAAAGTCGGGTATCATTTCCTTAATTTCAAACCGGCTCAATGTATTTTTTTGCCGATTCAAAATAAAAAGAAAATTGTTCAATTTTGAGCTGACTCAATTCAACAAGCTGGCTCGAAATCAAGTCATTTCGAATGAACTCGGACCGACTCGAAATCGATTTCTACTTGATTTAGAGTCGAGTTTGCTCAAAAATTTTGATTTCGAGTCAAACTCAAATCACTCAAAATCAGCCATATCTGATCCCTTATTCCATAATTGTCAATTTGATGGGCCTCAGCAGCTCAATCGATCCATATGTCGAAGCTCCCCCTCCATTCATTATAGGTGCCACAATTCGACGGTTCAAACCCTCTCGGCTAGATCGCACGCATGGAAGACTTGTTTAAATTATAACTCACTCTAGACGCCAATAATGTTTCCCTCATGATGACTTACATGAAGGGGCCTTCCTTCATTAGATGCATTGGCTTTGGTGAACATTACACATGATGTGGGCCTTACTCAAAAAGGAACTCATCCTGCACTACAATATTAATCGTCTCGAGAACACATTCAAGTGTCTTTGCGTTGTTCAGCAAGTCGAATCAAACATGAATATGTCAGCGATATGGTGGAGCTATACATCATGCCCTGAGCCTATTTTTTGGTCATTACCTCAGATATTTTGCACATGGCTTGCATAGCGCATACACGCTCACCTGCGCACTCTGAATCTACTCACGCTCATTGGGGCCCTCATGCATCCTGCACACTCTGAATCCACCCACGCTCATTGGGGCCCTCCTCCAGTATGTGCACTCTGAATCCACCAGCGCTCAATGTGGTCCTCTTACAGCCAACGCACTTTGAATCCAAACACGCTCATTGTGGCCCTCCAACATGCTCATTTTGTGGAAATAAAATTTATCACGACACTGGAGCCCCCAGTCACTCCAGCATGACGACATCCAAGTCTTGGACACACGTTGGGCCACTTAAACACGTGCATGCCCATGGTCTATCATCAAACGAAGCTCCCTGTCACAGAACCCATCGGCACACCGCTCCAGCCCTACTTCCAGTTCCACCACTCAAGCAAAACCCTAAAACACACCACCTCTCCCACCAAAATTCATCGGCCTACGCCGCAAGGGACTTTGTATCCATTGCAAATGACCATACTCCCCTCTTCACAAATGTCCATATAAAGAACGGTGTTTGTTGTTTGTGGCTGAAGACGATTACATCTAACTTCGAGGCCTAAAAGCTTGAGCATGTCAACACCGACACTAGGCCTTGAAGACAAGGTCGAGTTGAAGGGTGGAGTAGTGATACATATCCGCATTGTAGTGAAGACGTGCTCCCCATCTGATGCAATGAATCATAGAGTCTTTACCATTTATTATTAGCATATTAGTACAATTAAGCATCAACATTGATTGTCCACAAAGGGCATTTGAGTAAATTAGTCGTTAGGGTGCTCTCTTTTATATAAGCGAAAGGAATAGTCTTTTAAATATCTTTCTTAGACTTGGTTAGGATCACTCTTTGGAAAGGAATCCATAGGGAAACCAGCTCCCCGGAGTTTTGGAAAAAAAATACCTCATGAGTGAATCCCTCTTATTACTAAAACAATACATTTTGGTGCGTACCATAATGGCATCTCTGGCATAGAAGAAACAAATAGTTAACTTAGAACGTGCTTTGTGATAAAAGTCATGGGAGCATAGTGTCACGACCTGCTAGTTCAAGGCGCAAACCGTGACCATAATTTTATGCATGGATGGCGCAATAAGCCACATATTGAGGTGATAGGTGTCAAAGAGGCCGAAGACTAGGGTGTGGGAGCCCTTCGCAAGTATGGCTCCATACTCAAGATGATCATGCACAATTGGAGCATAGTAAAAAGGAAATTTAAACGTATCCATGAAACTCTATGGAGCAAAAGGCTATGGAAGTATCCGGAACACTGTAAAGAAATCTTGAAGATATCATGGACCATTATCTTCGGGGTTAAGCCCCGAGAGGATTCTAGAGAAATCTAGAGTCTTGTACATAGGATGGCGTGAACATGATGGAGTATTCAAGGGTTGTCTCATGAGAACATTCAAGAATAGGGTAGAGAATTCATGTATCTTGTAAATAATAGAGATATATAGAATAGTCTAGAAAGTAGGCATTCTAGATATTCCCATACTTCGGAGGGAAAGCTCTTTGGGATCTATAAAAAGGGATGACACCTTCATTTGTAAATCATCCAATTTTTGGACAAGAAATAGAGTTCTTTAAGCTCTTTCGCTTATAAATTTTCTCTTGAGTTGTTTTTCCGCTCTTTATTCATCACCACCAAGATCTTGCAGGAGGAGGCTGACCTAGATAAGCTACAGGGAGTGCCCAAAGAGGAGCTAAGGCCACACAACGTTCTTGAAAATATACAAATCTGTGACAGTTGATATCAGAGTCAGGTTGACTCAAGTTAGTGGTTGGTGCGCAAGAAAACTAGATGGCTGGTGAAATGGGTAACTCAAGCATGGATGAGCGTGGTCGGAAGGTTGAGCAACAGGTTGAAAGGAAGAAGCGAATCCAGGGCAAATCTCATGAGGAAGGACACTTGGATCTTGCGTTGATGGATCGGGGCAAGCACATGAAGGCGATGGAGTAGGACTACCTACATGTTCGCAGAGAACTAAAGGTTGTCAAGAAAGTGTTACCAGCATGTGGAGAGTTGGAACTATTGAGGGCCCAAATCCAAGCTTGCATGGATACAAATGCAAAACTTACACAAAGGTGTGATCAGCTTGAGTATGACTATGAGGAGCGGATCACCAAATTGGAGGAAGAATTGCCCTTGTGCAGGAAAACCATCGCTAATGATAGGAATGGTGGGGTTGTGGCAAATCAAAGGATCAATATGGCTAAGCCAAAACCCATCAACGGAAAGAGGAATGCAAAAGAAATTGAACACTTCTTTTATCAATGGAGGTCTACTTTGAAGGATATAGACCTCACGGAGGAGGCTCTTAAGGTAAAGACCGCAAGCTACTATCTTTCGGATATTGCATCTCGTCGGATACAATCAGGTGACGCGCGAGTAATCATCAATAAAAGTCACAAAATAACAATTACCATAAACATTAGGGATCTTATGGGGTCCCCAAATATCAGAATGCACTAAATCACTCCGAGTACAGAGAGAATTAAACGAGATACGATGTTGTTTGTCAAAGATATAAGCTTCACAGGTAAACACATGAAGAGAAACATCTAGTAGAGCTTTCTTGAGAATCGGGAGAGGAGCATGTCCAAGACAACGATGTAAAGCAACAGAGGAGACGGTGGAGAGAACAGTAGGTGGAACATCGAGAAGACAGAGCTCATTAGACAGCCGCCCCCAACCAAGTATATTTTGCGTTTGTTGATCCAGCACAACAAAGGAGGAGGAGAAAGTTACACACCAATAAAGATCTTGAGTAAGACGGCTAACAAAAAACAGGTTAAAGGAGGATCCCGGAACATGAAGAACCGAAGATAAAGAGAGAGGTGGAGTAAGAGGCACGTGAGCGGCGCCAGAAACCGGGGTGTTGTCACCATTTACTACAGTAATGAACTTGGGATAGACAGAGCTCAAGTATTGAGGCGGCTATTGCAAAGAGATGTGATGTGTGGCATCAGAGTCCACAATCAAGTGAGAGCTCTGGGAGAGACAAGATATACCTTCATTGGAGATTGACGCCACGGAGCCAGAAGAGCGACTAACCACCCCTTGTAACTGTTGGAGTTGGGTGCGCAAAGCAGCAATGTCCTGACTGGTGGTGGAGTAAGGATCTGCAGTAACTGAAGCAGTGAGGTGAGGAGGGAAACCATGCTTGCGATAGCAGATGTCCTCAAGGTGAACATCCCGGCCGCAGTGAGAACACTTAAAGATGGTTCGGCCAGCACATCCCCGTCCCCGAGAAGTACGTCCTCCACGAGTCGGTGGACCACGAGCTGAAGGAGAAAGAGTAGAGAGGGACTGCTGGAGGAGCCAGAGTTAGATTTGCAGGAGCATCCGGGGGTGGAGTAACCTTCAGGAACATCGAGCAAACATCTGAAAGAGAAGGAGTAGTAGAGGACAGAATCTATCCCTGAGCACTATGAAGATGGGGGGAACACGGGTCATCATCATGACAACACCAACGGCTTCTTTTTGGGCCCATTCCGCAACCAAATCCGAAGTAGGAGGCTGATGTTGTATCCATGCCTCAATAAGAGTCTTTGCCCGAGTAACAAAGGAAGTCCAGTCACCAGGTGCCCCGGGGTCAAATGTTTGAAGGTCGGTAATGATATTGTACGAGTGTTGGAGGTTGTCCTTGCCAAAATAGAGGGAGTGGAAATCTTCTCACATAGAATGGGTCGTCTCATGATACATGTCCATCTTATATCGTTCGGTGTCCAGTGAGTTGAGAATCCATGATTGGACACGGTCATCATCGCGGATCCACTCTTTAGCAGGAGCAGTGGGAGGAGCCCTCGTCAGGTGATGAAGAAGGTCATTCGTTTGCAAAACACAGCGAACTACGTGCACCCACTCAACAAATTTCTGCTTCCCACGGAGAGATGGTGGTGATCTGAAGTTCATCACGAAGTTCAAGAGGAGCAACAGCAGCACCGGCAGGAAGGGAGGAAGCAGCAGTCAAATCCATGAAAGCAATAGCTCCAAAAAGCAGATAGACAGTGGAACTGGAGGACTGATTAACCGGTGAACAAGCGAACTAGCAACTGACGGACTTGCGAACTGCGAACTAGAAACAGGCGAACAGGTGATCTGTGAGTGCGGCTAACCAGGCAAAAACGGCCAACTAGTCAGGCCGGCAAGGAGACCAAGCAGAGAGGGAAGAAAGGCAGGCGAACTGAAAGAGAGAGCAGCCCGCGCAGCCAAGAGACAGGTGAAATGCGCAGAGAGGGAGGCCAAGCACAGCAGCCCACGCGACAAGGAGCGGCGAGGTCAAAGATCAAAGCAAGCAAGTGGTCAAGACCGTGGCCAAACAAACCGCGGGAGAGCGACCAGTACCAGCTCGCGCGAACTTGGAAACGAGCAAGGAAACCAAAAAAACCAACAGACAGACCGCAGCAAGCAGAGAACCCGCGCAAAGGCAAGCAGACCGGCAAGAGGTAGAACGTGAGCAGACCGCGCGAATAGAGAAACCGAGCGAAGGCAAGAAGACCCCGGTGGCCAGGAATCTGCTATGAGCGCTCGACGGACAGAGTACCAAGGCGCGTGAACAGAAGGCAAAGTAGAACCAGCAAAAGGCAGCGACTAGCCTAGCCGCTGACCATTGAAGGCAAGCAGGGGGACCCACGGGGAAAAACTATAGAAGCCATTGAGGAACAGCAGAAAAAGGGAGCACGGAGTTAAGAGACAACCCACACAAGGGGCTGTGGGTAGAAAACGCAGGCCGCCCAGGACCAATCCGCACAGGAGATGCGGTTAGAGTAAGGCAAACCGTAAAGGTTGCTTGATGCGAAAAATCAGAAGACCGATGTCTCTGATACTATGTAAAGAATTGTGGAAAATGAAGAGAATTTTATTACTCTCAAAAATTGTCCAATTACAACAAGTGTTTGTACATAGTTATAGGAAGAGAAAGAGGGAAAGTATCCCCTAATATATAGGACAAATACAAGAGAGCAAGGGGCCTAAATATGGGCCAAAGTAATGGGCCTTTACATGACTTTCTCTAACAAAACTGAATAACTATTAGACAATAACTACATAAAATAAAATAACATTTAAAGCAAAAAATAACATCTAAAAAAAAATAGAAAAACATAAGTAATAAAATATAAATCGTAAGTAAAAAATATTAAAAAAAAAAATGTACGAAAAGAGGAGATTATGAGGCAGTCAAAGCCGCCGTCGCCATCCCGGTGTGATGACCGGAATGATGTTGCCTCCTGCTGGAAGTACTTTCATCATCATATACTATGCGTTAATGTGATAACACTGTGCTTAGGTGTTGGTGGAAACTAAAATAAACATTGAATTTAAACAATATAGGCAGGAAGATCAATCTGGACTAGCCTTAGTGTTTTGTCCCAACTCCCGGTTACAAGGCAACTCAATTGCTCAACCCAGGCAATATCTTTGATCGGTGCATCATGTGCAGCAACTTGAGTTGGTTGGCCACCTGACATTAAAGGCCACATTTTAACCAGCTTATCACAACCACCCGAAAATACAGTTGTTCCATCATCTTTCCAAGTTGAGCATAAAACCTACAGAAGAAAATGCATAATCTTAGAAAAGATGCAATACCAACTATGAGAAAACTGATTCACAACAAATAGAAAAATTGTGACCACCTTACCGGCTGGTCATGTGATATTGAGGCCTTTGGTTGGCTATTTCCTGCAAGAATTTCCCAACATCTAACCTACATACACAATAAAAGATCCAAATAGAACCTTATAAAAATATTTATAATAGACAAAGTTTGAAAAACCAGAGGCAAATTAACTCAGCCATAAAATGAACTCTACAGGAGATACCTGATTATCCCAAGAAGTGGCCACCATATAGTTTCCTTTTGGACTGAAACAAAGGCTTGAAACAGAATCACTAGGGGCGGGAAGCACCTATAAGAACGCTCAGTTCAAAACTTTAAAAGGTGAAGAATAACAAAATGCCACTACAAAATTTATTGCATGCCAAAATTTATTGCATGACTAAAAACTAAATTGTCGATTATAAATCGTTTATATTAATATAAAAGAAGATTTTAACATTACCAGCTGCACTAAAATCCAAGTATTACACTACTAGAGAGATCTCCAATATGAATAGTTTTCAGATAAAGTTGAAAGGATGAGAATGATGATTAGATGCTCGTGTTATTTGCAAACCCTTGTTCTAATTGAGGACAACACAACTTAAACATTATTAAAAAGACTAATTAACATATTTCAAGTTACCATGTGTTTGAGCTTCTGTAGTGAGACCTAGAGGCACTTGAATAGAATAGTTCACAAATGATTAATTCTGCATTCACACACATATACATGGTGTAGGGAATAGACCAACCTACAAGTATTCCTAATTTGAATATGTCCTCCATAAACGTATCATGGCAAAGACCTTTGGTGAAGACATCTGTTAGTCAGCTAATCTTTTGAATGAACAAAAGTGGTAACAACATTCCCTTTATCCATATAAACTTTGATGAAGTATCTATCCACTTCAACATGATTAGTCATATCATGTTGAACTGATTTGTGATCTATTTTGATGGCATAGGATCATAGATCCTTAGTTTCTATAGAATAGATGTCATTCATAAAACTTCACAGAGACCGTAAGGCATGGCATGATGTTCTGTCTCTGCACTTTGATCTTTCTAACAAAATTTATTTTTCGCTCCTCCAAGCGACCAAGTTACCTCTCCACAAAGGTACAATATCCAAGAGTTGACTTCCTATCATCTTGACTTCTAGCTCAAACAGCATTTGCAAGAACCTCGATCTTCAAGTGACTATTTCTAGAAAATAGGACTCCACGGCCAGGTGCCTTCTCAAGGTATCTCAGAACACAATGAGTTGCCCCTTGATGACAAACTTTGTGAGCATGGATATGTCTGCTCAGCATGCCCATTGCATATTTAATATTAAATCGTGCATATGATAACCTGATATGTAAATGAGTGTTCCAACCAATCTCTAATAGTTGGACATATCAACCTTATCACTATCCATTTCCTCGCTAAATTTGAGATTAGCCTCAATAAGAGAACCCACTAGAGTACAACTGTACAATTACACCCATGTTTCCTGCTAGGCTTTAGTATTATTTGTATTTTACACTTGTATTATACACCTCCAATATATGTTGGAGGGGCTTCATTCCCGGTAATAGAATTTCATTTTCACGGTTCAACATGGTATCATAGGGTGTGATGCCCTAATTTCTTCCTTCTCTCGATCGGCCACAATGGGATTCCGAAAATTCTATGGTCATGTCGTGACTTCTCAACTCTATGCAAGAGAGCATTGCTAGGAATTACCTATTCCTTGATACTGCGGCAGATATTTGGAAAAGAGCTGAGGTTAACTATTCCTGCCGGAGAAATGCCGCTCAGATCATTCAACTTCGCAGGCGGATTTTCCTCTTGCGCCAAGGCAATCAGTCTCCATGCTATTATCTGGAATTTACTCAGCTCTACCAAGAGTATGACCACTTTGATGCTCTCAACCTTGTCTGTTCTGAAGATGAACTTCTAGTTCGGCCTCGCGAAGAACGCAATCGGATCTTTGAATTTGTACATGGCTTGCATCGGGACTTTGACCAAATTAGTGTTCAGATCCTTGGTCGTGCTTCTCTTCCCTCCTTGCCGGAGGTTTTCAGTCTTGTTCAGCGGGAGTTTGATCGGTGTCAGACTCTACATACTGACACTACTCCTGACAGCTCTGCCCTTGCTGCCCATGTTCGTCCAAGTGGGCGTCCTCCGCGTGATTTGCTACCGAAGTTTGGGGAGAAGGATCATGTTATCTGTAATTATTGCGGGAAGGCTCGTCACACAAACGACACTTATTTCAAGCTCCACGGCTTTCCTCCGCCAAAAGGGCTTTCTACTACTCGTGGTGGTCGTGGTTCTAGTCGCTCTTCGGGTCGTCACTCTCAGTCCCGCTCCGCTCATCTCTCTGAGTCTTCTGCTGATGTGTCTGTCCCGGCTGCTCAGCCGGTGAGATTCTTGCCTTTCGCCGTTTGATGCATGGCCATTCCTCTGACGCTTCTACTTCCTCTTCCTCCTATGCCCACAAGGGGCCCCCATGTGCTCATTCAGCTACCAGCTGCACCCCCACTCAGTGGATCATTGACAGTGGGGTGACCGATCATATGACGGACACTGCTTCAGGTTTTGTGTCCTACTCACCCTTGTCTGGTCGTGACAAATTGAGTGTTGTTGATGGTGCTTTTTCCCCTATTGCTGGAAAAGGAACCATTCCATTTCCTTCCCTCACACTCTCCTTTGTGCTTCACGTCCCTAAATTTATCCGAAATCTTCTTTTTATCAGTCAATTAACTAACTCCATGCATTGTTCAGTGATTTTCTTCCCTTCTTCTTGTGTCTTTCAGGATCAGACGACGGGGAAGGTGATTGGCTCTGGTAAACTGTGCGAGGGATTGTATCTCTTTGACCCCTCCAGCCAAGCTCCTGTTCCTTCATCGCAGGCTCTTCACGTGGCTTCCCCTACTACTTTGGAGTCATGGCACTGTCGCCTTGGACATCCTTCTGTCTCCGTTATGAAGTTTTTGCTCCCAGCTCTGCCATCTTCTATTTTTGATGTTTTTTGTTGTACTGTCCGTGAACAGGGTAAGCACAAGCGGGCCTCCCTTCCTCGAATGTCCCCTCCTTGTGCTACACTTTTAAAGTTATCCATTCTAATGTTTGGGGCCTTAGCCCGATTGCTTCTATTTCTGGGTATAAATGGTTTGTTGCGTTTATTGATTGTTTTTCTTGGTGTACATGGCTTTATCTCATGAAAAATAAATCTCATGTGTTTTTGTTATTTCAACGTTTCCATGTGATGGTGACAACCCAATTCAATGTCACTGTGAAAATTTTGTGAAGTGATAATGATCGTGAATACATTGACTCCCATTTTGAATGCTACCTGTGTGACTTGGGAATCATCCACCAAACTTCGTGTGCGTATACTTCGGCCCGGAATGGGGTTGCCGAGCGTAAGAAGCGGCACCTCCTCGAAGTTGCTCATTGTTTATTACTTCAGACGCACCTACCCAAATACTACCAGGGTGATGTGGTCCTCACAGCTACGCATATTAATCGGTTGCCAACTTGACTCCTAAACCACAAAACTCTGTTAGAAACCCTCAATATCCCTCCTAGTGATCTCACCCCTCGTATCTTTGGGTGTGGGTGCTTTGACCATGTGCACCATACTTCCAAGCTTAATCCCCGAGCGCTTCGAGGTATTTTCATTGGATACTCAAACACTCAAAAAGGGTATAAATGTTTCATCCTGGGATCCGGAAGATCTTTGTCACTATGGATGCAACTTTTAGTGAATTCGAACACTATTATGGGAGCTCCTTTCAAGGGGAGACGGGTATCATGGAAGTGAGCTCCCCCACTATCCCTCTTCTTATGTCTCCTCCATATCAACCACCCACCTCTGCTCCTACTATCAGCCTTGTTGATGTGCATCCACCTGTAGATCCGTCGTCTCCTTTACCTCCTCGTCCTACTCCTCATTTGCAGGTTTATACTAGTCGGCGAAGGGACACAAACGGTCAGCTGTCGCACACTATACCTGAAGCCACATCTGATTCGTCTACAGGTCCTCAAGGTAACCGTGCATCCACCATACATTCCTTATTTGATTATATGTCTTATGATTCACTGTCCTCTCGGCATAGAGCCTTTGTCACTTCTTTGACCTCCATTTCTATTCCCTCCTCGTGGCAGGAAGCTTTGGGACATCAAAAATGGAAGGATGCTATGCAGGAAGAAATGATTGCCCTTGAGAAGAACTACACATGGAACCTTGTTGATCTCCCTCAAGTCAAGATGGTGGTGGGATGCAAATGGATTTTTTAGGTGAAACAAAACCCTCAAGGCCTTGTGGACCGGTACAAGGCTAGGTTGGTGGCTAGAGGGTACACCCAAATGGTCGGGATTGATTATCAGGAAACCTTTGCCCCGGTTGCAAAGATGAACTCGATTTGGATCCTTCTATCGTGTGCTACCTGCAAAGGGTGGAGTCTTAGCCAGTTAGATGTGAAGAATGTCTTCCTCCATGGATATTTGATAGGGAAAGTATATATGGCCCTACCCCCAAGCTTCTCCCCTGTGGGATCTGCAGGAAAGGTATGCAAGTTTAAGAAGACGCTATATGGCCTAAAACAGTCCCCAGGGGATTGATTTGGGAGGTTCCAACGAGCAATGGTGAAGTTTGGGTACACTCAGAGTAATGCAGATCATACTCTATTTGATAAGCACAAGCAAGGAAAACTGACAGTGTTGATAGCCTATGTGGATGACATTGTTATAACTGGAGATGACTTGGAGGAAATCAAACACTTGAAGACAAGATTGGCCAGTGAATTTGAGGTAAAGGATCTTGGGAACCTCAAGTGCTTCCTTGGCATAGAGGTTGTCAGAACCAAGCACGGTATCTTTATCTCCCAGAGAAAATATGTCCTTGACTTGTTGGAGACTACAGGGATGACTGGGCGCAGACATGTTGAAACCCCCATTGAAACGAATCACAGATTGGGAAGGGATGGTGAACCTGTTACTGACATCAGTAGGGCTAGTGGGGAGACTCATCTACCTATCACATACTCGTTCGAATATCTCCTACGCTGCTGGAGTTATCAACCAGTTCATGCATGCTCCCAAGTCACACCACTTGAATGTTGCACGTCGGATTCTGAGATATCTCAAAATTTCACCGGGACGTGGCATTTTGTTCTCTCCTGCTAAGGAATAACCCATTGAAGTCTTCACAGATGCGGATTGGGCAGGGTCTGTTGATGATCGGAGATCCACGACCGGGTATTGTACCTTAGTGGGAGGAAATCCGGTGACTTGGAGGAGCAAAAAACATATGGTTGCTAGATCCAGTACTGAAGCGGAATTCAAGGGTGATGGTACGGGGAATATGTGAAGGAATGTGGATTTGATCTCTTTTGTTTGAGCTTGGGATTCGAAGAATTGACCCGATACGTTTATACTGTGATAACAAGGCCGCTATTAGCATTGCTCACAATCCAGTTCAACATGACTGTACCAAGCATGTAGAAGTCGATCGTCATTTCATCAAAGAAAACATTGTGAGGGGAGTTATTAGCACTTTGTTCGTCCCTTCGGGTCAACAGATGGTTGATGTGCTCACAAAAGCCTTAACTCATAAGTGTATTGGTAACATTATGTTCAAGTTGGGTGTGATAGATATCACAAGCCCAACTTGAGGGGGAGTGTTTTAGTATTATTTGTATTTTGCACCTCCTATATATGTTGGAGGGGCTTCATTTCCGGTAATAGAATTTCATTTTTCACGGTTCAACATTTCCTCCATGAGGTCCAAAACGTATATTTACTGAAAGATGAAGATGCATTTATTGGATCTTGCAACTTTAATACTAAGGAAATATTTTAGCTTCCACGGATTTTTGATTTCAAATTCCTTGGATAGACAAACTTTGAGAATTGCAATCTCCTCAGTGTCATCTCATATGATAATGTCATCTCATGTGATAACAATATCATTCATGTATACAATAATAACTAAATCTTTCTATCCTGCTTTTTAATGAACATGGTGTGATCAAACTGTCGATGCCTACAAGCTATAGCAAAACAAATTCATGGCGATGTGGAATTTTTCAAACCAAATCCCGGGAGACTATTTCAGGTCACACAGTGGTTTCTTCAAATGTAAGATTGATCTTCCATATCCCTTTCACATGAATCCATAGGGGAATCTCATATATACTTTTTCCTCCAATTCCCTCCCATAGATAAAAGCATTCTTTACATCAATTGGTGAAGCTCCCAATCTAGCAAGCTGCATAGGAAAAAAATCGAATAGAATACATCTTCGCAAAAGGTGAAAAAACTATCCCGACAGTGTAACGCTTGGGTTTGGGTATATCCCTGAGCTAACAACCAACCTTTCTAGCATTCCACCAAGCCCTGTGAGTTCTACTTCACAGAGAACGATCACTTAAATCCAACAACTCTTTCACCTTGAGGAAGTTGAGAAATTTCCCATGTTTGATTCTTCACAAGAGCAAGCATTTCCTATTGCATGGCTTTCTTCCACCTGGCTCACCGAGTGCATTATGCCAATTCTTAGGAACATCTCGAAGTTAAAATGCAATGAAAGTTAGATGCTCGGGGGTAAAACTAGGGCAGCAAGGTACACAAACATCGCAGCACAACGAGGGTCTGGGTTAGGGTCGCATGTTCGGAGGTAAGGCTATGATCAGAAAATAGTTTGAGAAGGGGAGATTTGTGCAAGATATTTTACCTTTCAGAAGGGAAATTGAAAGAAAAAATTCATATACATAAGACCGACATTGACATAGTTTGAAACATAAAAACCTCGGCTTTTTGTGCAACAGTATGCCTGTGATGGTAAACTATGGGAAGTGAGGATATGAGGAACATGAGGAACGGCGGTAGAGTAAACTAGGCTTTAGGCATCCCTTGAATGGGATATAAAATGGAATATCGGGGAATAGGAAGTGGAATATCACCCACATGAATTGTTTCTTGCACCATAGCATCATCACTTCTCCCCCTGAAAATGGAAAGAGTTAGACCTAGAAAATAAGACTCCCCCTCAAGAAAGGTGGCCTCCATGGTACAAAAGAATTGACGTATCGGGGGATGATAATGATAATGCCCACTTGTAGTAGATGAATAAACAAAGAAAGTGTGCGTTAAAGCACGATGGTCAAGCTTGTCTCAATGGGGTTGATGAGTGTGTACAAAGAAGACACTTAAAAATGAGGTGGTAGATGAGCCCTATGAACCAAGCCATAGACTATAGGAGTAGTATAGCCAAGAACTCTGGATGGATGGCGGTTGATAAGATGAGTCGTAGTGAATATGGCATCAAACAAATAGGACTTTGGAAGATGCATGGTGATGAGTAAGCAATGAGCAACCTCAAAGAGGTGTATTTTTTGTGTTCATCTACTCCATTTTGAGGAGGTACGCATACATGTTACGTGGATAATGTCATGCGTAGCAAGATAGGGCCCGAACACCGCATGATCATCGTGCTCCCTTCCATTATCACTATGAAGAACACATATGGTACCCTTGAATTGGTTCACCGTCATTATATGAAACACTTTAGAACAATGTAAGACCTTACTTTAAGTTGATAAACTCATGTAATGCGAGAAAAGTAAACCAACGAAAGCCATTAAGAGATAAAAGAAAGGAAGGACCTAAAATATCAAAATGTATCACATCAAACAGAAGCAAACTAAAAGATGAAATAGGAGAGAAATTATGACAAACATGCTTACAAATTCACAAATGTCACAAAACAATTATTTAATTGGAGAACTAAGGGACAAACAATTTTTGAAGGCAAATGAGAGACGGATGTCCAAGACATTAGTGTCATCGTTAAACATCCTTAACAGTGGAACTACAACTAGTGATCGATGAAAGATCTTGAGAAAGCAGTCTCTAATCCAAGAAGTACAAGTCCTCACAATTCTTTAGGACTGTTAGTGTTTTGTCTAGTGCCCATATCCTAAAAACATAAGAATCGAGATAAAAGGTTAAAGAGTAATTCAAGGAACGTGTAATATTACTAATGGAGAGTAAATTATGAAGAAAAGAATGAATGTGCATGCCAGAGACAAGAAAGACAATGGGGGAGCACATGGTTTGGCCCTTGACAAAGCATAATAAACCATAAAAAGAAAATCGATGGAACAGAGAACACCAAAAACACTAAACGATCACCTCAACATCTTTCACTAACCTAAAACTTCATTTTCCGGATAAGGCCGTATGTTGAGGGACTCATGAGACGGCTCTAGAAGTAAACTAAGTAGTAGAAAAAAGTAACTTGAAGCCCTAGGTGAGACAAACTAGGGTTCCTAGGAGGCCGGCCAAGAAGAAATCACAGATCGACAAGCTCAAAAGTTGTCGGCAGGGGCTTCTAAAGAAACCTGGACGAGCAAGAAATGAAGAATCCTCAACATTTTCTAGAGCATACAGAGCTCGTACGAGGACAAATGGGGTAAGCGGCGGCATTGCTTTCGTCAGAGAAGTCATCGAAGTTGTAGGAGCCTTTTTTTAAGAGTAAGGCAACCTCAGCAGTGAGAAAAAAGTTAGCCACCTTTGAAAAAGTGATCCACAGCCTAGGATGATCAATTGGACAGGTGCGCGTATACCAGAATTTCTTTCCTCAAAGAGATCATCAAAGTTGTAGTATCTCTAAATAGGCGATCACTGCAGTTAGCAAAAATCTAGTCGCCTTTAAACAAGAGGTCCACAATTTGGGATGATCAATTGGGCAGGTGCGTGTATAGCAGCATTGAGATCATCAAATTTGTAGTCCATATTAAAAGAGGTGAAATATGCGGTCTCATGTTCCTGACCACACATTTCAAGAACCACGGTTTAAGGGTTACAAACTAGGGTGATCAATTGGACAAGTGCACACAGGGCAGCATTGCATTCCTCAAAGAGGTCATGAAAGCCATGACATCATCCCGCTAGTGCATGACAGAGCTAATCGATCATCTAGACTTCAACCGGATGCATAGGTATATCAGATGTCATCAGAGGATCCTCAAAAAAGCAAAAGAGAGGTGTGCAAATTAAGATGATAAATTGGGTAGGTACGAGTAGAGCAGCATTACTTTCCTCAGAGAGATCATCAAAGTTGTGGCACCCCTGTAGGCACTACTGAGAGTTACCTGTAGGTACCCAGGATCCACGATCTGTTACAAACGGAGATTTTGCAGACAACGGGGATGATTACATCTGCATTCAAACACTCATACCCATACATTACATGGTATAAGGATAGACCAAATTACAAATATGTCATTACATAGAAATAAAGAGAAAATTAGAAATATATCATAGGTCATGTAACTTAATATGTATATTCTACTAAGTCCAGTTAAACACATAAGGATCTCCAATGGATTTTCTCATTTTGACAACTCCTTCAAATTTATAAGTTTGCTCTTACTCATCGTAGGAAATAGACATTGTACTTCTACTATGTAATCGGGGGATTCCAAGGGAGAAGGGGGAGGAAAGAAAGAGGAGATGAGAGAAAAACCCTACGGTTCCAATTTCATAATTCTTCCAAGCTAACTCTCACGCAAGTCAAGGAGGGTTTATATAACACCATCTAGGTTGACAAAAACAAGTTAACTGTAAATACTCAAATTGTCCCCAGCATAAAGAAAATGCATACAGTCAAAATAGATGTGGGCGCTCTAATGGCCTTTTGCCGATTTTTCCAAGACTTGCCTTTTGCAGTGTCGATATGCTCGCCACACTAGGGGCGCACCTCCCCCTCATCGTCATCTAGGTTGACAAAAACAGATTAACTGTAAATACTCAAACTGTCCCCAACATAAAGATAATGCATACAGTCGAAATAGATGTGGGCGCCCTAATGGCCTTCTTTTGTCGATTTTTCCTAAACTTGCCTTTTGCAGTGCCGATATGCTCGCCACACTAGGGGCGCACCTCCCCCTCATCGTCATCTGTAACAATGCCTCCTTCTAGAAAATTCACCTTGTCCTCAAGACAGAAATCCGAAAATTGGGCATGGAATGCAGGCCGGTCAACCTGTATGGCATCCGATGGGGTGAGGCCCTGTCAATGCACCAGGATCTGATCAACTAATAGACCCTCTCAAATGATAGGCAAAAACTAACTCACAAATACTGGATCGCAATCACTCGCAATGGAGTGAGAGAATCCATGCAGGCAGACCACACCATTAAAAAATTGAGGCTACAACTTATTCCCTAAACAAGTGTCTGAGGGGAAGGAAGTGAACGTATTTGGATAGACGATCCATGAGCACTAAAATGCAATCCAACGTCTTGGACCGAGGAAGCCTAAAAATGAAGTACATGAAAATGTTGTCCCAAATCTAAGACGGAATGGGTAGTGGCTGGGGGAGACCCCCAAAACGTGGCCACGTATTTGGCGTGCTGACACGGCTACCAGGCCACCACAATCGCATTGAACCGTTGGAACATGTCGGGCCAATGCATAGATATCGCGAGGCGACAGTACATACGGAAGGAACCCGCATGGACTCCCTTCGGGATCGATGGAAACTTTGTAAAGGGGGGAAGGATGAGTCGAAAGATGCTGAGAGAATAAGTGGGCGCAATGATGGAGGCGATTCCCTAATAAAATATAAGAAGGTCGGGCAGTGGCGTCCACATGTAACGCAATGACAATCAGATGGAGGAGCGGATCAGCAGAGACCTCGTGTTAGAGAAGGGCCACGTCGTCCCAAACTGGTCGTGAGATAGTTGTCGAGCTAGCGGTCTATTGTTGTTGAGAGGGTGAGTCAGTCGCGCGATTGAAAGAACCGGAGCAAAATTCAATGAAGAAATCAGAGTCGAATAGTTTGCAACCCAAACCTACATGGCAGGTATGGCTACCTTCTAGTTCAGGAGATAACAAAGGCTATGATGGTTTGTGCGAACCCTGAAACTGTAGCCCAGTAGGTAGGGAGGCAATTCCTGAATGGCAAGTACTAACTCCATAAGCTCAAACTCATGGGCAAAGTAGGGGAGATGGTGACTGTAAACAACCGGCTGAAGTAAGTAATAGGTTGCCTTGCTTGCATCAGTATGGCGTAACGCCAGTGCCCAACGTGTCACACACCACGACGAACAGTTGAGATAAATCTGGTAGGGTGCAGTGCTAAGAGCTCACTGAAGGGTCTGGAAGGTTGTGGTCGTCTCTAGTATCCACTAAAATGTGCTAGTGTCACACTTCTTCAATGAGGGCTTCGAAATTTTGCCATAATTCCTAATAAACCGTCTATAATTCCCAGTAAAGCCCACAAAGCCTCAAATGTCATGGTAGGAACAGGTGCAGATCACTAAAGAACGAACATAACCTTATCCTGGTTCATAGCTATGCCCTAAGCAAAGAATCAAAGATCGTGCTCCCCAAGTAGTTGATTTTGGGGTAGACGAAAGTGTACTCCTTGGAGTTAACGAAAAAGGCATGCTCCTGAAGGATGGTAAGTGTCGTTCGCACATGATAGAAATGATCCTGCCATGAAGAACGATAGACTAAGATGTCATCAAATAAAATCAAAATGCACCTCTACAAGGCCGGAAGGAATAAATCATTCATGGTCGCATGAAATATGGTTGGCTCATTCATCAAGCTAAAGGCATGACAGTTACCTCATAGTGATCGTCATGCGTACATAATTTTGTCTGCGAAATATCATATTCCCGTACCCGAATATGGAGATATCCCGAGCAGAGGTCTAGCTTGGAGAAGTAAGAGGCCCCTGTAGCTCGTCCAATAGCTCCTAGATGATCGCGATGGGATATTTATCGAGACTGGTGACAATGTTGACCTCCTAATAGTCCACGCAGAAATGCTAATTGTCATCATTCTTGCCAACCGAGAATCAGGCTCGAAAAAGGACTAACACTGGGGCGTGCCAGGCCCGAAAGTAACATGTCACCCAAAAGCTTCTCGATCTCGTCCTTTTGGGCGTGGTCATATCTATATGGACAAACAGATACTGATGACATGCCCGCCTGTAAGGTGATGTAATGATCCATCAATCAAGATGGCGAAAGACATATAGCGTCGGAAAAACACCCGAAAACATATCTAGAACAGCCTGCAGGTTGTAGGTGTCAATAGGCCTAAACCACGCGCCATAAGCATGCAACAAAATCGACGTCGGGCATTTTTTGAATAAAATGTAATGAGACGGACCAGCGCAACAGGGTAGTGTCACCCGCCAAGAGAATTAGTGTCCCAACCTGACTACTTAAGTGAACTTCATGGTCATACTATCCCAGTGATGATGTCACCCAAGGCACGAAGCCACGTCACTCTGAGAATAATATCAACCATGCCCAGCTCAAACATGTAGAAGTCAGCCCGTAAAGGGCACGGGCCAACCTTGAGGGTTGTCGAGGGGAACAGAGGCCCCAATCAGCGGTGTACGAAACGTAGTTACGGGTATGGGAACTGGACGAGGATGGGCTGCAAGGGATGTATGTCATGAATCCATCGGTCTGATGTTGAAGTCAGCTTTGAACAAACTGGCATGAATATGCAGTAGCAGGCCATGTCAAAAAGTTAATATAGTGGTCAAGAGTTACACCTGATACAAGCGTGGCTAAGGTAATACACTCGTCCATGTACTCATTGAGTTGACCCGTTTGGCGGACGGCGCAAAAACGCTCCACGGCAGTTCCCAAGTAGTGGACATCGTAAAAGTTAACCGTTAACCTAAAGATCTACACATGAGAGGGCATGGATGGACGAAGCCAGCGGACAAAGAGGAGGGCTGACCCCCATGCCGATGAGTGTCATAGCAACCTTGTGCAATTCGGGAGTCTAATGAAAGTCAAAGAAATATTCCACGCAAGCAATCCAACCCATGGCATCGGTGTCGTTAAAGGAGAGGACGTCGAAAGAGCGGCGTCGCTGAAAGAAGCCGCCGATGGTAGAACGAGGTTTTGGGGAGTTTTCGGCGGTGCGCGGAGAGTCGATGAGGGCTCCACGTTGGAGGTAGAGGCAGTACCCGGGCGGCTAGCTAAGAGGGCATTGAACTTAGCAACCATCTGCTGAATTAAGGTTTGGAGGGAAGCAACGGACGCCTCGTGAGTACCGAAGCGCGGGAGATAGCCAGATCCATAGAGGGTTAAGGCGTAAGCGCGCCCGAATGCACCATAGTGTAGAGTCTAGGGGGCATGAACGCAAGAAAAGTAATCAGAACAGGAACAGTCGGTCGAGCCATCGACCACAGGAAATAGCAGACACGCGAGAAACCCTCATGAGATGTCGGCTGGGGCGGATTCGGCAACCATGGAGATCGTGGCAAGCAGGATCGGAATCGAGGCAAGCAGCATCGGGATCGCGGCGAGCAGCATCGGGATGGCGGCGAGCAGCATCAGGATGGCGGCGAGCAGCATCGGGATGGCGGCGAGCAGCGTCGGGATCGCGGCGAGAAGGATCGGGATCGCGGCGAGAAGGATGGGGATCGCGGTGAGAAGGATCGGGATCGCGGCGAGAAGGATGGGGATCGCGGCGAGAAGGATCGGGATTGCGGCGAGAAGGATCGGGATCGCGCGAGCAGGACCAGAATAGCGGTGAGCAGGATCGGGATAGCGGCGAGCAAGATCCGACAGCGCGACTACTGTAAGATGTGCGTGCTTGAGCATCGAGAATAGATCTTGTCGTAGAGTTTAGATCGGGTTGTTGACGCTGGAGCGTAGGGCCTTGAACGAGAAACAAGGGGAGGTGCTTTTTTTTATCTCGAGAACGTAATATGAGAGGGATCGTTGGATCCTGTTCAGTCAGTGACAATCGCAACCGAAAGAGGGCAGGACAGACTAAATTGTTACGTAATCGGAGGATTTCGAGATAAAAGGGGAAGGGGAAGAAAGAGGGGAAGAGATAAAAAAATCCTAGGGTTCCAATTTCATAATTCTCCAAGCTAACACTCATACAAGGCAAGGAAGGATAATATAACACCCTTTAGGTCAACATAAACGGGCTAACTGTAAATACTCAAACTGCACCCAACATAAAATATATATATATAGTTGAAATAGATTTGTGTGCCCTAATGGTCTTCTTCCACCGATGAGTCCTCGACGTGCCTTTCGCGATGCAAATATACTTGCCACACCGAGGGCATCCCTCCCCCACATCGACACTTGTAACAACTTCTTACAAGTTTACATCAAACTAAAAGAGTATTAATTATGTTGATTTGGAGGCGTGCTCTATCTAACCTGTTTGTAGCATGATCAAAGTTATCCAGTAGATTAGCCAGACCCATACAGTAAATTTTGCCTTAGGCTCTGTCAGGGGCACTTGTACTGTTGAGCAATGGCAGGTGAGAAATTGTGATGGTAAATGCAGAACTTTCTTAGGAATGTTTTTGGCCTAAATTTTTGTTACGGGCCACGGGTGGTGGTCGACAGTTGACGGGCCTAGTTATTATATCTTTAGATGGTTAGGTGCATTTTTAGTAGTCTTGTAGCCTATTTAAAGGCACATAGGGTTTGGATGAAGGTATCAAATAAGTAATTATTCCCTTGTCTTGTGAAAGAGCTTTTCATATCTCTCTCCTCCCGAGTAAGACCCTCGCCTAGGCAGCTGCGGTTTAGGCTTCACTGTATCTACTACTCCTTCGACCACAACTTCAGCGAGCACACAACAGTTGGTATCAGAGCTACTTCGGACCTCATCCACTGTTGATCCATCATTTTTCTAGAAAAAACAAAAGTGCGTGGTTGCTCCCCTCCTCCGCCACCATCGGAAGCTCAAGTGACCCCTACGCCCAATTCCAACAACACGAACTGTCTCCCCATGTGCTACTTGTTGAAACTGACATCATCATCCAATGCCACATCAACCTCTACACCGATGAGACCCAACCGCCAGACTCAAACTCAACCTTCCTGATCGATCGTGCTCGTTTGTATGTCTCGCTGTCTCCAGCAGCAGTCGCACAGTTCACTCCATCTTCGTCAAGCCCTGTAATGTCTCTTCTAGGGCGGGCCTCAACTGCACGTGCATTTTAATTTCCAGCCGTGCACGCATTTTCCAGCGAAGTTCTCTACCATCTGTCTCTTCCTGCTGGAACTGCGGTTGAGGCCATAAGCGTCTCGACCAAGGTTATAAGAACCGGGTCGGAGATCGAACATGTGAGATCAAAGGTTCAAGATTCGACCGATTGAACCGGCCGGACCGGGGTTGAACCGTAATATTATAATAAATAATAAAACATATAAATTTATTTATAACTATATAAGAATACTTGGTTGTATAATTTTATACATATTTTAATAGTTTTATAGTTGTATATATATTTTTATACGTGAGTATTTTTACATATTAATTTATGTTTATTATTTTATATATATATTAATTTATGTATTTTAAATGTATAATTTTATATTTATAGTTATTAATTACTTAATTTAAGAAAAATACATAATAAATATGATTTGATAAATAACAAATTTAAAATTAAAATTATAAATGTATACATATAAGTACAATATAAAATTATACACACAAATAAAAAATTATATATATTATAATAAATACTTATACGCAATAATGAATTATATATATTATAGAAAATAATTATAGCACAATATGTTATAAATATATATATAATACATATATTTATATAATTATTTTTTCATAAAAATACATAAAGTGATAAAACATAACAGCTATTTTGTATAAGTAAAACTATTTCACATAATATCACAAACGATTCCTTGGCTGATTGGGTTAAGCTCTTCTTCTTATTCTTGAGGTCAAAGGATTGAACCCTAACAGCCACCTTTTAAAAAAAAAATTAATAGGTATTGGAACCGGGCGGGTTTCCAAAACCCGTTCTGGTTCACAAGTCCGCGAACAGCCCGCCCGGTTCCACGATTCCCAGACGGTCTACGGAAGAAGAGGGTTGCTTACCTGGACCGGACTGATTGGGCCTCTGGTCAGCGGTCGGACCGCCCGGTACGGTCCGATTTTTAAAAGCTTGGTCTCGACGCTCCAGCTCATGACTCCTGTTTCATATCGGTTTTCTATTGTCAATCTATACATCCACGGGCGTTACCTTCTTCTGGAAACCAGCCTATCTGATTCCACGCATCCGTCGGCTCCTGCACACGTTTCTCCTTCGTCGGAGACCCTTATTGTTGACTGTTCTCGTTTGATCATATGAGTACACTAAGAAAAATGATAGCAACGTTCCTACATCCCTAGAAACACACTTCCAAGATGTCAACACGTTCTCGGGAAAACATTGTCACAATCTTCAATAAGTTCATTGATTTTACAATAGTCATTGTTCTAATCCACGGACAAGCTGCTAACAATCAAGCGCGCCCACTGTCCTCGTTGTTGGTCAACGGACGAAAATGGCATAGATCGAGCGACGAAAACACCAAAGTGAAGATACCAGAGTTAGAGACGAAGATACCAGAGCAACAAAGACAGTGTCGGGCCTGGTACGTCGAGGCGAACCGAGGGGGCGGCTTGGTCTTTAGAACAACTGAAAAAAGATTGCGTCGGCATGCGGCTTCGGCGAAAGATGACAGTAGCTAGGTTGATGACAACAGCTTCGACAGAAGAGGAGGATTGAAACCTCAGCCGGATACTAAGTTGTTGTGTACTCACCGGAGTGGTGGCCGGAGGCGAAGGGGATATTGTGGAGCCGAAACCGCGACTGCCTAGGCGGGACTTGCTCGGGAGAAGAGAGCTACCAAAATCTCTTTCACAAGACAAGGGAATAAAAATTACTTCTTTGATACCTTCATCCAAACTCTATTTGCCTTTAAAAAGGCTACACGACTATTAAAAATGCAAACTTTAACCATCTTACTACTGAGCACAAATAATAATAATAATAAGAGATACAATAACAGAGCCCGCCAACCATGGCCCATAACAATTTCACTTTCTGAGGTTTAGACATTCGTGACCGCTAACAATTAACCATACATGCATGATTGTGGTGATGGTTTGGCCTAAAACACCATTTGGGAAAATAACATTCATGACCATGCCTACCCAAACACTAACTGCATTTTCATAAGCGCATTAACAACTACAACAGCTCTCTCAATACTCCCCCAAACAGTGTCTTAATCTCTGAAGGATGTCATCATAAGATTCATAGCATACTTGACGCATTTGAAGCTACATAATAATTCACATTAGCTTTTTTTACATTAGCTTGTATTGAATATTATAAGGGAATTATTAAAGGCAAACCCAATTTGGATATACGCAAACAAAAATCCTAAAACAAGGTCTTTTTTTCTTGTGGTTTTATTTCTACACAAACCAATTTGGATATACGCAAACCAAATTCACCGCCGCTCCCGCTGCATCTCCCGGCCTCTCTGTCATTGTCTCTCTCGTCACCCCTTCTGCCGCAACTCCCGCCGCATTTCCCGGACTCTCTACCACTGCCTCTCCCGCCGTCGGTAGGTTGCGAGGCTTCTTATGAGCGGTTCGACGTACAACAGCCAAATAATTTTGAAGGTGCGCACGTTGGTTCTTTGTTTTTGTGGCCTCTCCCGTCGCAGGCAGCGCATTTTTTCGTTGATTTTGAAGGTGTGCCGCCGCTTCTCTTCATTTTTGTTTTGATTCTGCATCTGGATTCTTTAATACATATTTTCTTCTTTCATCTTCAGCATATTGATAAGCTCATTTTTCGTTTTTGATTCTGCATATGGATTTTACATGTTTTTTTGTCCTTCGTTTTCGTTTTTTTTCCGTGTTGTAATTAGATAATGGTGCTGGATGGTTGATTTCTAGCCCCGTATGCCCTATTGTAGTTTATGAAGAGGGGGAAACATAAATGTTTTGCTTGCTGTAACAAATGAAGTTGATTCTTGTTGTTCATACTTTCATTTGTCTTACAAAAACTGCTGTCAATTTTTTCATTTCCAAATTTTTTTTTTTTGTTCCTAATTTCAGATACTGGAATTTAGCTCAGAAACTTCTAAAGATTTTCATTGTATACAGACATGTTTCACGGTTGACATCTGAAATTTAAATTAATATGGTTTATGAATTTTGTAGGTGTTGTTTGGTAATAAAAGACTTTAAATTTTTACAGGTTTTCATTGAAGTGGATGTGACAGTTACCATATATAAAAGGTCATAAATTTGTTGTTTATATGTTATAAACTTGTTATTTTGTCGAACTGTTGCGCTAGACTTCTCATTAAAGAGTTTTTTTGTCTAAAACATTTGATTATGTAATTTGTAGTGCTGGTTTGTTGTTAACAATTTTGGTTTGTGGTTAACAATTTGGTTTGCACATAGTATTTTTCAAAATATATGATTTGTCATTAACAATTGGTTTGCGTATATCCAAATTTGGTTTGCCTTTAACAATTCCCTATTATAAACCCTCAAAATGGCAATCAGCCAAACCTCTTAATTAAAGAGTACTTAATATTCAGTATCCATCAATTGGGGCATGTTAATGACGCCAATATTTTATCTAATATGTTAAAAGTGATGTAAGAAGTGAGATTTTTAAAATCGAACCGGACGTCAAACCGGAAGATGGAAAGGTTCAAGGATGGAGCAATTAGATCGGGTCCAACTGAGGGTTGAACCTCGATAACATAATATTTAATAAATAATTAAATAATACTGCATTTATAATAATAATTCTAATAAACATGTATACCAAATTTTACACATAAATTATATGAATATATATCTGTGGGTATATATTTACATATATATTAAATATCATACGTATAATATATATACATGTGTAATATATATATATATATATATATATATATATATATATGTTTGTGTGTGTGTGTGTGTGTGTTGAATATATATATATATGCATATGTTAAACATATATATACACATACATTTAATATATATATAAATATATATATATACACATATATGTTATATATATATAATTATATATACAAGTGACAGATACGGGGCTCCACCCCTACTGCCAATCATGACAGTACCCTGACTGTGAGTCTGTGATAGCATCCCAACCGTGATAAGCATGGGGCTCCGCCCCTACCAATTAATTAATACAATTTAAAATAAATCAATTATTAATTAATTAGCGCAAAAAAAATATGCATCATTTTTTTGATTTCTGCTAAAAATTCTCATAATTATTCATATATATTAATTTTTCATCATTATTTTTATAAAATAAATCAAATAGTTTTCATCATTACTTTTCAAATCAACTTTAAAAAAGTTTGATATGTATAAGGATAGTTTATCATAATAGGTTTAGGAGCTCAACTAAAAACTTTTTTAATTTAATGAATTTTCATCATTACTTTTAATTTGATAATATGATGTAATTATTTAAATAGACATTGTATTTTATTTTGTAGAAAATAAATTATAATATATGTTAAGTCATTAGATCAAAAAAATAAGGCTATATTTGGCATTTTTGAATGTTTCACCAAAGACAACTAGTTCCTTTTAATATGGTAAAGATACACACACACATGTATGTTTTATACACACAAACGCACGTATGTTTAATATATATATACATAGGTTTAATATATATACACACAAGTGCAACGACACGGGCCTCCGTCCATACGAGAGTGCAACGGCACGGGCCTCTGACCCTACGTGAGTGCAACGGCACGGGCCTCCGGCCCAACGTGAGTGCAACGGCACGGGCCTCAGGCCCTACGTGAGTGCAACGGCACGGTCCTCCAGCCCTACGTGAGTGCAACGGCGCGGGCCTCCAGCCCTACGTGAGTGCAACGGCACAGGCCTCCAGCCCTACGTGAGTGCAACGGCACGGGCCTCCAGCCCTACGTGAGTGCAACGGCACGGGCCTCCAGCCCTATGTGAGTGGCGCTCTTGCTGCTCATAAAAAAATATATATATAAAGATTTATATAAATATATATAAAGGTTTATAAAAACAACATATATATTTGGTGGGCGTGAGAGAGAGAGTGGAGAGAGAGGATAGAGAGGGGATATATATATAATATACGGTGGGAGTGAGAGATAGTGGAGAGAGGAGAGAGGATATATACGGTGTGAGTGAGAGAGAGTGGAGAGAAAGGAGAGAGCGGGAATTCTGAGAGAGAGAGAGAGGAGATTTTGAAACAAACAAAATTGGCAGCCTATCAATTACTTTTAATATTATTTAATGACAGTCTATGAGCCTACCATAGTAAATGTAGAAGATCTACAAAAAAAAATTTGGATTATATGAATTTTCATCATTGCTTTTAATATTGGGTAATTATATCAATGGACATTGTATTTTAAATTTGAGAATTTTGAATGTATTAAAAAACTAAGGGTATATTTGACCTTTTTGAATGTTTAACCAAAGGCAACTTTTCCCTTTTTATATAGTAAAGATGTGTGTGTGTAGAAAATATTTCAGTGACAATTATCATCAGCTATCAGTTTAGTGGTTGAGACTCTTCTTTATATGATGGGGATCCATGATCGAAAATTAGTGCCTACACTATTTATTTTTTATTAAAAAATTATTTTGGAAGCTCAAACTTAAACCCGCCCGGTTACCTAAAACCCAGCCCAGTTCCTGATTTATCGATCTGCCAGCCCAATTTTGCGGTTCTTGGGTGGTCTGCCGCAGGAGCGGGCCTTGAGCCTTGACCGGCCCACCCAATGGCCCAAACGGCAATCTGACCGGTTCAGTCCGGTTTGGTTTTTAAAAGCATGTTAAGAAGTGTAGAAAGGAAATATTAAAATTTAATAATTACATTAAAATATTCACAGCAAAATACATTGTCATCAATACAAAAATCACATATAATAATTAAGTTTTTGATCCTTCTACCATAGAGCTTCCCCATTTGGCCATTCCAAAAGGAAAAGAAGATGGGAGATAGTTGGTCTTCAGGTTCCACTCAAACAATTGCACATCTTCAGAGATTTGGCCTCCAAGAAAGTTCGAAGTTTCATAGATGAAAGTATGAGTATGGTGGTATCTTCTTCTAATAAATACAAATTTTACTCATCCATTTCACACGAACTTCCCAATTTTAGAGCAAATTCGCAAAATTGAAAGGAAAGAGAGTGAACAAATAAGTTCATAAATTAGAAGCCTCAATTTTGAAATAGAAAACAAACTACTAGTACTTGATAAAAAAAAATTCAATAAAAGAATCGCTACATTTTATTAAACTTTAAAATAAGAAAGATAAGACCAGGAACAAAAGAAAGCCAAAAAACAAAAGCAAAAAGTCCATATGATGGGGATCATGGATCGAGGGCGGGCCAACAAATAGCAAGGCTCACACGAGTCTACACACACCATTTGCATAATTATCCCCTAATTGAATGACATGTGTGAGTCTCCTTACATTCAATCTCAGAGAGAGCTACTCTCTAGGAGATCGTCGTCATATTGTGATGATCATCCTCATTCAGAATCATCTGTTAGTATGGATTAGGTTACTTCTCTGTTAATTTGACGTGTATCAGGGGCCTCACATTGGTCACCATCTTGAAAATGCCATTAACAATGAGATGCTGATTATGTTAGCTCGGTTTGATCACATGGACGCACACTTTGATCGCACTATGAATGACTTAACACACAAACACGCAAGTGTCAATATAATACAACCTAGGAGGTTCGGTCAAGACACTCCTCCCATAACAAAGTTCCCTGCAAGGATTCCACCCTAGGAGAGTGAGTGTGAGTGACTCAATGACACTATAGTGGTATATCCCCCCCATACCCACTATATAAACCCGGTAGTGGATGTCAGTTCAGAGCAAGGACGGCATACTTTATGTACTTTTATTATATTTTAGTTGTATTTCATGTAAAATGAGTGACTTCATGCTCGGGACGATCAAGGCCGTCCATAATGGTTTCTTTGCCTATATATAAGCGTCTTAAGGTGATGATTTCAGGCATCATGAAATTTGGAGAGAATATATGGGCTCTCGCGGTCTTCTAACAGTGTCGATTTCGTGGACCATTTTTTCGGAATCAATAAAACTACTTTTCCTAACCACACCGTTTGCTATAACTCTACCACTCATTAACTGCCCAAAAACTGTTCATAACCGCTGTTTTTTTACTCTTGTTGCAACTGCTCCTTTCCTACATGAAACCTTCACCTGGTCATTCACATACAACAACTGCTACTCCCATTGCCTAAATGAACCCCAAAATCCCCTCCATTTTGCAAGAATTCAGTAACTGCCCTGAATTCAGCCTGCTGTCCATTCCAGACCAACCAACTGGTGTCTAGAGCTCAACATCTGAAACCCAAATCCCCTCAATTGCTGTAGAAATTCAGGAACTGCTCTGAATTCAGCCTGCCGTGCATTCCCGGCCAGCCCACCTGTGTACAGAACTCAAGATACAAACCCCAAATATCCTCAATTGTTAATGGAATTCAGGAACTGCTCTGAATTCACCTTGCCAGTTGCCACCAACCAGAACACAACAACTGTGTCAATTGCCTCCATCAACCTCCATTCTCCTCTCCCAACAGCCCCATTACTCCTCCCCCAACTCCAATAGCACCATATACCGGTAACCTACCCGAGCCCCTCACTAATGGAAAAATCCTATTCAGCAGCCCGAAACCAGTACGGAACCGAAGCAAATTCACCGTTCAGCATCCAAATCGGCCAAATTTCACTTCCCCGGGTTCCTATTTCATATGTAAGTTCTGATTTTTTTCTTAACATAACCTGAAGTTTGTCCACTTATATATTGTTTTAATCTCAATTCAGTCAATTGTGATTGTTTATGGATGTCTTTACTAATCTCAGGTTTCAACACTAATTGCAATTAATCGTTGGATATATTTGCCTGTGCGATGCATCATTATTAAATCCCCCACAACAATTCATTAACAACACTTGACTAGAGTTCTCTCAGGGCACCCACTCGCTCTCTACGACCATCCCAAATCACCATGTATGAAAGATTAGAAATATCCAATAACACATGGATTAAGTTGTATAATTCTAGTATGTATTCTTATAACCTAGACGGGCACAAGCAACTGTAAAGGCGCAGGAAATTGTTCAGCAACAGCATTTCCCAATGATAACAGAAAGGTGATAATTTAGTTGTTTCTGCAGGCATGCCCTTCATACTTTTTCAAATAATGTTACACCACAAATACTGTAAGTCTCATAATAAGTTAAGTCGGATCATCAAAATCAATTACAGCAAACTAGTATTTTCTCAAATAGTCACAAACTCTTCATAAGCTTTCATGGACTTGAAAGGAGTTGCACCTCTACAGTGAAACCAAAAATAAATCAATCCTAAATGCACATTTTTATAACATTCTATCTGAACATTTTTTTTATTTGAATACTGTTTTAACACAGCTTGCTATCACATAAAATCTTAAAACTACAAATAATAATCTATCGCATAAACAATTAAAAAAAAGTGAAACAGAATAGATAAGAATGTTGAAGCCAAAGAGTACCTCAAATGACTTGTTTGGATTTGAATTAGCAGATGAAGTACCAAGCCCAGAAAGGCTAGCCATGTGGTTTCCAAGCAAACACCTAAACAGGTTACCATCAACAGAGAAAATTTTAAAAAAAATTCCTTACCAACATCAAGAAATATGATGACTCCTAAACAAATAAATTCTCTGTTTTATAACTCCGACAATGAGAATGCCAAGTGACAATGTAATTGGAGAGCCAAGTGCCCAATCCAAAATCTTTTGAACAAAGAAAACAATAAAACAATCATAAACCCAGAATATTATACCAAAATCCTAACACTAACGCAAATAAATACACTGATTGTTGCAAAACAATGGCTACTTATGTTCTGTTTGATGGGGATTTCACGAAATACCTACACTCTTCCATCCCGTCCCATCCCCAACACTCACAAGCATTATCCTCTGACCGCCAGACGCAGACAAGCTTCCAAGGCATGAGTAGGGCATGAAACAATGATCGTGGCCTGTTTCGCGCCCGGTGGTGGCCACCGCAGTTGGGAATCGCCCCTATTTGAAGCGGCGAATCTGAAATCCACGACATATTGCGCCCACGAAACGGAGCCAAACAGAGTCAAGTACTCAAAGAGTGAGGGAAATGTAAAGCAAGGCACTGAGAGAGATTTAAGGTAAACCTCTAGAGGGATTAATTGGTTCAAGTGACACTGTTGTTAAGATGTCAATATTATTAGTCAAATGACATAAGTTTGGTTCAATCATTCAATGTTATTGTATTTAGAATGTCAGTGTCTAGAGATTACAACAGTGGAGTTCAATGTTATTTTTAGAATCCAATATATATATACACGGTAAGATGACCACCGGACAAAGGACCATAAAAGAGTACTTAAATATGAAATTTTATGAAGTTATATTATATTTGTTAGAGAAGGATGGTGGTAAGAAAGGGAAGACATGAAAATACCAAGATACCTCTCAAGATCCAAGCCCAGGCTAAAAATCATATAGCAACTCCAGATTATTCATTCCATCACATGACTCTTTAAATAATGTATAGTGCTATTAAATATTTATTTTATTTGTGTTCCTTTTTGTATAGCGATTCATATTTGTTTTGGAACCTTTTTTGTATTAATTTAGACTATATTTCCCTAAATGGTAATGGTATCAAAGACACTTGTCCAGATCCATCCCTCGTTCCATCAAAATCGCAAGCTGCATTCACCTTGACAATGGCAGTGGTCGATCGTTTCCACTCCTATCGTTGTTTGCTCATGCATAGATGCATTCACCTTGACATTACGTCGCTTCTTAGGCGGGATTATCTTCAAAGGCATTCTCATAAGATTCTACATTTTTCCACTGTCTTTGTCGAATCAATCGTATCAAGATCCCAGTTTCTCTCACAAATCCCAATACGCTTTGGCTGACCCTCCCATATTTTTCTCCGCATGTTATTTTTGAATTAGCACCCAGATAAGGTGGACTAGAATCCAGTTAGCCTCAGTCTATTTTTCATGCTACATCTTAATTTCATGCTCGCAATTTGTGGTTATGAGAACTTCCTCAGCCACTTCTAATCATATATCTTCTACATCTATGCATGAACCTTGTGATGAGCTTCAGATTGTTAGTACCGTACTCATTAGAAAAAACAATTATCAAAAATAAGCTAACTTTGTCACGGTCCTCAAATAAGCGGACAACTCAATCATGTGACACACGATATTCCTATCATTGTCTCTCAACAATGTCTCCATGATGATGGACACATTCAGGAATGGATTCCAAATTCCATGGAAAAAGTGTAATATAATATAGTTATGAAGCACAAGTTCAATAAACTATGTAGGACGAATTGCTTATTTTGTTGAACCAAGATAATCAACAACACCTTAATGATCTCCTTTACCGTCCCTGTATCCTGCAGCCAGCAGTAACCTGTCAAAGTGAAGCCTAATCGAAAATACATAACTATACAGACAACGTAGTCAGGGCCCTGGCGACCGCACCACCTCTAACCCCAGTGGATATCAAGCCATCAAGCAACATCAACAGCTAGCGCGGACAAAAGTTTCCATGTCCGCAACCGCCCCCGCAGCTACAGCTAGCGCGGTCACTCTTCTAGTAACCGTGCGCCCTATCCTTTTTCTTAGTCGCACACCATGTAATCTCTCATCCCTGTCTGACTCTCCTATAACCCGGGAAACTCGTGTTCTTCAAGAACTGCACTTCGAGCAGCTCCCCACTAGTATAAATATGTGAGAGCAGTACCCTGATGGGACGGTCATTATGATCTGAATCGGGTTTGAGTTACAAAAAACTCACTGCGATCTTGGATCCAGATCTTCAGGTTATTGCGGGCCTTCTAGCTGGCGCAGACATCCTTCTGTAACCCCCTTTGAAATTAATAAAATCACATGCAACAAGTGGAGTTGTCGTTGCGAGCAGTCCGGTTAGCCGTTCAAGGCAATCTTTCCCCAACTCGACCGTAAAGTAAACGATCGTTGTCAGCCTCCTCATGCCCAGCTTAGTGTGGATTTTGTCGAGGAGACTTTTGGCCTCAGCAGAATGAACACGACCTTCAAATCAAAGTTGGTCCAAGAACCATACCAATCAAGATGAGAGATCATGACGTCCATCGTCAACTCGAAGGGTCGAACCATGGTTCGGAAGGCGCGACCTCTCTGGAGTCTCTCAAGCTTAGGTTCGAACAATCTTGAAGGGAGACCGCGCAGCAAATGACTGTCATGATGCAGTCAATCACATAGTTGACCCAACAGCTAGCTCCTCCTTTCAAGCAGCTAACTCCTCCAGCGGGAGTGCCCACGACTCCGCCAGTCCGCCCTCAAAAAACCGTGACCGCGCCTCCCCTATGGCCACAAGAAGAAGAGTTCGTCGCTACCCGCAGTAACTTCATTTGAGAGGCCACGAACTCTAGTCTGGAAAGAGAACTTGATTTTTGTGTAGGTGTTACCCCTCCCCCAGCCCAGAAAAAGAATAGTCTTCATCCTTCTCCGAAAAGGTCCGCTAGGAAGCTATCTCACGGGGATTCAGAGAGCCATACCTCCCTCGCTTCTTGAGAAGAAAGGATCCTGCAAGACATATCCAGGCCTTCGAGTCTGCGATTTCTATGAGAACCCTAACCGATAAGATTTGGTGTTGGTTTCTCACCATATCTTTTGACAGAAAGGCGAGAGAATAGTTTTATAAATTACCACCTTGTTCTGTTTCTTCTTTTGCAGATCTGCGGCGAGAAGTCATGTTGAGGTTCGCAACCTCTAAGAAGCGAAAGAGTGGCTCGCGACTCTCTTCAAGATCGTTCCCGTCACCCAACGAAACACTGGCGCAGTATGTCTCTCCCGCCTCATCCTTTTTCTACGTCCACATTTTCCTCTTCTAAAGGGCAGTGAGAACCGGATCAGCAAGTTCGCGTGGGCGATTCTAAGGAACCATCAAGACCACTGCCAAAGAAGTGTCGAAGTCACAAGAAAAGATCAAGGTAACGCGAATAGTGTGGCATGTGTTCATAATGACTTACTCTGCGCCTCATCCACTTTTAAAACCTTGCAAGCCCGCGGCATTAAGTAATCATTGTCCAAGCCCGCATGCAGTAGAAATTTTACAATCTTCTCCTAAATTCCCTTCAGTGTCGGGGTCTTGAACGCGGCAGCCTCCCTCGTCTCTGGCTTTATAAGCATCCTGCCAAAGTTCCCCTTTACGAAATAAAAGCGGCCATCCCAGTCATGGACCTTCTTCGGAACATTGATAGTATGCATCTTCGTAGTACCAAAGTAGAGCATGTCAGCGAAGTGTAAGTCTTCACCGCAGTCCCTTTCCTTCTGAAACCGCGGGGAAAAAAAGCTTCTAAAAACATCAAGGTAAAAGTGAATGCCCTCCATGTGAAGGTAGATGACGAAAAAGTGAATGATCGTGAAGGAATTCGGGGGGAGTTACGCAGGCGTGATCCCATAATGTCTTATGATGTCCGTTATTTCCCAGAAAGGCAGAAGTCTGAATCTGCAACTAAAGTGAGCAAGAGGGATCACAAGCTCGTGATCACTCAATGTATTTAGTCTCTCATCTGGTCGGGGAGGTCGCACTTCAAACCTTCACCAAGGAGTGTCCGTACCATAAAATACTAGAAGTCAACTTGTGTCAATTGAGGTTTTGCAATCTTTGCGGAGCGGAAGGCCTCAGCTGTTTGTGCACGACCAGGAGACTACCTATATGTTCGCCCAGACTTCTGCTTTGGTCGCATCCAAAGAAAATGATCCATTGAACTCAAGGACCCTTCTAATTATAGACTTCGCATGGAAAAGAAATGAAATATCAAGAAACCAAATTACCACGCATACCAAACGATGTTCGCGACAACTAAGCCTCGGTCTTCCTACAAAAAGTATCAAGCATCGCAAAGTGATCGATGTTGCAAACGCATGGCTGTGAAAGTGCATTCACATTGGACAAGCAATTTCATCCTGCACCAAAATAGTTGCGTCCAATACCTGTGAAAGACCGTGCATAGCCTGATAGAGAGAGCGATGAACTCGGGCAACGTCCCTTTCCACGCGAGCTTTCAAGGAATTAGCGGTCACTGCAGAGTCGCCCAGATCTTTTTCAACACGAGTCGTGATCACCTCCACAGCTGTTGTGGCGGTTCCGCTTCAAATGTATAATCTCAATGAACACGGTTGAGACCCTATCAACGGAGAGTACTTGTTATCTTTTTCCAATCCACGGATCCTCTCCGCGAACAGCTGTCTATCCTCGGCAAGAGTCTTCTCCATTCTGTCTGTTTACTCTGCGAACAATCATCCCTCCTCAGCGAGAGTCTTCTCTACTATCTCGCTCCTTCACTAGCTGAAGTTCCATCTCCAGCACTCCATCTGACGTGTTCCCTGCACAAACAAAGGAGCGATCAAAATCCCTCAAAAGCGATAAGTATCCACGCAGGTAATGAAAAAATACATTTAGTAACCGCTATATGGACATGCTATGTTCTCACGACCACTCTTCATTAATCCCGAGTGTCGCGATTAGTGTTTATCTCGCAGGAAAATAAGACGTTTTCTCTGCTCGGTATCCATAAGCGATAACACCTGCTTCCGAACTGCCTCTTCCCGAAGACGCTTTCGCTTCATCTCCTCGTGATTAACAGGAGGCTAGCCGTCCATGGGAATAATCACGAATTGCCGCCGCAGTAAAGGATGAACAAGTTGAACATAAATGCTAGCAGCAATGACTTAGCACTCAAAGTCAAACCCGCAGCACTCTTGCATTTGTTCGCCACAAATCTATCCTCCTCAACATTATCTGTGGAATCTTTGTCCGCTGCAGCCTTTGCTGTTGCAGCTTTGTCCACAGCAGCCTTCGCTCCTGCAGCTTTGTCCGCAGCAGTAGCCTTCTCCAGCGTAGCAGCCTTTTCCAACGCAGCATTGTCTGTTGCAACCTTCGCTACTACAGCTTTGTCTGCAGCAGCCTTCTCCAGCACAGCTTTGTCACCGCATCCTTCGTTACTGCAGCTTTGTCCGCAACAGCCTTCTCCAGTGCACCTTTGTCCGCTGCAGCCTTCGTTGTTGCAGCTTGGTCCACAACAGCCTTCTCCAGCGCAGCTTTGTCCATTGCAGCCTTCGCTGCTGCAGCTTTGTCTGTGGCAGCCTTCTCCAGCACAGCTTTGGCCGATACATCCTTCTTCAGTGCAGCCTTGTCTGATGCAGTCTTAGTTATTAAAGGCATAAGGAGCACAAAGGTGTCATGTAGCGTAGGCGCGAGGCTCAAGGCACAGGAGCGCGCCTGACGAAGGCAAGGCGCAAACACATTAATTTTAAATAATCAACAGCACACATCACTTCATCTTCTTGATCATATTTTTCATCTATTCTGCTCATTAATCATCCATTATTATCATTTAAATCTCTTAAAAAATATAATCAATATGGTGACTTGCATCATATATAAATCTCAACGTTCGATTACGTTTCACAAATACTGAATTATGAAAAAATATTGAGTTCTGACATTATTTCTTTTTTATTTTGAAAAAAAAGTTTATAATGGAAATCGCACCAAGCTTTTATGCTCCAAAGGCGCAAACCTTTGAGCCTGGTGAGCCTTGAGCCTTAGGTGCGCCTTTAACAACATACTTATAGCTTTTGTTGTTACAACCTTGTCCGTTGCAACCTTGTCCGCAACCTACTTCTCGTTTGCATCCATGTATATCGCCGCCTTGCTCGCCACCAACACACAACATCCTCGCTCATTGATCTCTTATCTATGCTGCCCCCAGTCCCAGGCCTCGTGCTCGCCTCCCTCACCAATGTGAGCTTCTCTCTCTTAATCTCCTTGAACTCGCTAGATTGGGACCGAACAGACGGTCCCCACCCATACAAAGTTTTCTTTTTCAGATGACCTTGTTCTCGCACATTATCAGTTATCTTCTGCAGGCTCTTGGAGATGTATGATATAGATACATCAGCTTGCGCAAAAGACCAGCCTGATTATTTTAAACTTGAGTGCCCGCAATTCCTCCAAAGGATTCCCCAACCGCGATTACAGATCTCTCCTCCACGAGTTCTTCAGCAAATGACCTCCCAAAAGTTGCTTCAAGTGCATCAACGGTCTTACCGACGTTTATTACAAGACTGTCCATACCAAGATCCATCTGCCGAAGTTCGAGGATGTCAACGATCTAAATGATAGAGTCTGAAGGAGTTCTCGCGGCCTCTGGAATGACCTCGCCAACCCCATAATAAGCCTTCGGTTTCTTGGATGCCGCAATCTTATTTTTCTTATGACCGCGAGCGACCTCTGTCTCCACCTTCCTTCAAGGATAATGGCGTGCTCTCTTGCTCCGTAGCGCCATTTCAAGAAGATCAACATTCACTTTGCCCGTCATAGATCTTCCCAAGACAGCAATCGCGAGCAGCAAGTATCGATCCGATGGAATAATTTCTCAGATCCTTAACATTAAGCAGTATTTATAGATTTACGGACATTAAAGATCCCCTGCAGTCTCCGCGGACAAGGTTTACTTTTCCAAAGTCCCTGCGAGCTTAAAAAGGTGCAGGGATAATGTTGCCACTAGATCCTGCAATGGACGCAACCGCCCCCGCAGCTACAGCTAGTGTGGTTACTCTTTCAGTGATCGTGCACCCTGTCATTTTTCTTATTCGCACACCATATAACCTCTCATCCCTTCCCGACTCTCCTGTAACCCGGGCAGCTCGTGTTCTTCTCGAACTGCCTGTTCGGTTAGCTCCCCACTACTATAAATAGGGGTGACCAGTACCTTGATAAGACAATCATTCTAATCTGAATCGGGCTTGAGCTACAAAAAACTCATCGCGAGCTCGGATCAAAAGCTTATTACGAGCCTTCTAGATTGCACAGGCATCCTGCTGTAACCTCCTTTTAAAATTAATAAAATCACTAGCAACAAGTGGAGTTGTCGTTGCGGGCAGTCTGGAGTAGTTGTCAGCGACAATATTTCCCCTGCTCGACCGCAAAGTAAAACACTGCTCGCAGCCTCCTCATCCCCAGCTTAGTATGGGTTTTGTCAAGAACACTTTTGTCCTTAACATCCTCAACAAATTTTCCTCTCATGCTCGGAACCACTAATGGCATCAAGGTCGTGGAAGTCAAAGTCAAACAGATCTTTGATGTTTAGTTCTAACATCACCACCAGTTTACTAATTTGACTGTTAAGTGGGCTCAACAAGAGGTCATCGTCATTGCTATGTTCATGGCTCAACTTCCACCAAATCTCCACGTTGTCAAATCCAAATTCCTATCTGCTACAATGTATTCTATGTCTAATTTATGTTTTATGCTTTTCAAAGTAACCCTCCCTACAAGGTAACCCTCAACCCTCCTTAGCAACCTTTAACAAACTTCTCTTGCTCCTCATTTATCTACTAGCTACGGTGGTGGACCCCCATAATGGGATACTTGTTAGGAGGCAAGTTAAGAGAAGAATGTAGGGATAGATTGCTTTGAAATTAATGACTAAAGGATATATATACAAAAGAAGCTCCCCGTTCTTGTCCACACCCTAGGGTGTTCTTTCATGAGAAAAAAATATGTATGCTCTAATTCCCTTGCATACTCCCCTTATATATGGATAGAGAAAAAAATAATCAAGAAAATGGCATGTATGCCCTTAAATCGATCATTCATATTAGTCCATACTTTATTGTCCCCTTTTGGTGTCGTCTTCTAAGAGTAGACTCGAAACATCAAGGTTATCTCCATATTCATGTACGTGTGAATCTCCAATAATGAGAATTGAGCATATCCCCAAGTCCAGGAAGGGGAAACTAAGCTTGCAAGTCATCCATGTAGCTTTGTAGATATCTACCCCATTCAAGTGGACAAAGACCTATAAAAAAGTAATCCCGGAATCTAAAACTCAATTTCAATTGGCTTGTGACCAATCCAAGTTCAATAAAATAGAATGGAAAAACACCAATTTAATCGGGAACCAAATTTTAGGCAAAGCAATTCTCAGGCACTTGTGGATATTCCTAACCGTGTACCAACACTTCCATATGACGTAGTCAGCCAAACAGCTTAGGTTGTGTTTGTTTGAAGTGTTTTTATTGAAAGGTTTTTGTTTTGGTCCAAAACAAAAAAAACATCATACGTTTTAGTTTTGGGCCAAAACAAAACTTATGTTAGTTTGCAAAAACAAAAATTTATGTTCTGCGCCACTGGTTTTGCAATCAACATCTTGAAAATCAACAAAATGAAAGAACGGAAAATAAGAGAGTAAGGATCGACCCTGTAGCCAAACCCACCCTTGTCGTGGGTGTTGCCTTTGAGCTTCTAAAGCCCAACTTGTTGTTGCTTCACTGTCTCTTGCCAAGGAGAGGCAGAAACCAGAAGGAAGAGGCAGAAACTAGGAGGAAAAAGTGACGATAATCGCTGGAGGACCTAGGGCTTGGGAGGAAACCGTTGGAGAACCACTGAAAACTGTCGGAGGAAGGAAGACTGGAGTCCGTCATTCGTGTTGCGTATGTTTTCCTCTGGAGGAAAATCTGTGAGAAAACTCTGCCGCCAGATTTTAGAAGGATTGAAAGCGAACGAAAAAACAGCGAAAGGAACACTAAGGGTGTGTTTGTGTTTTGAGAGACAGAAATTGGTTTTGGCTGAAAACCTATGGCGTAGAGGTTTTGGAATTGGGTCAAAACCAATTCATGTATTCGTTTGCAAGAAGGTTTTCAGTCACAAGAATTGAATATTTTAATATTTCTATTCGGTTGCAGAATGGAATTCAGAAACAAGCATTGACAGAAATGTACCATCCAAACATTGCAAACAGATTATTGGGCAAATTCGGGCGATCCAACGCATGGGGCTAATGAAACTATGAAGTTGATGATACTATGAAGCCGCATAGCAAACAGATTTATTATAATGACAAGATAATGGCAAGATAATGGCATATTAATGAACTATGAAGTTGATGATACTATATAGAACATGGCGAATAGCAAACAGATTTATTATAATGAACCTGTGATAATAACAAAAATATTTACTATATAGTAAACAGATTTATGAGTCTGTATCTTAATAAGTAAACAGATTTATGAGTCGGTTGATACAAACAGATTTACTATAAGCAAACAGATTTTTGATTTACTATATAGAACATGGTTAATAGCAAACAGATTTATGAGTATGTTGATACTATGAAGCCGCATAGCAAACAGATGGCTAATAGTAAACAGATTTATAATTACCTCTCCATTGCAAACAGATGGCTAATGATACCACCCAAACATTCCAAACAGATTTCCCAGATAGAAGTAAGAAACTAAGAAATGCAGCAATGTAACTCAGTAATAATGGTTTCCCAGATAGAACTAAGAAACTTTGAGTAATATGAGGGGGAATGGGTGAGAAATTACCCCAAGTATTGCTACGCAGGAAGAAGCCAGCCTGAGGTAGGCGCGGATGCGATCAAATGGAACAAGGTGTAGAGGAATCTATTGGCTCTGTGGAGAAACGGAGGTGTGCCGGGTGGAGATGATTTCGGGTAGCTGTGGTGGAGAGTAAAGGTATCGATTGTTGGTGCCTACAGCAATGTAGAAAGCCGGTAGGCGATGGGAGGGGATCGTCGGATAGTCGCCTGCAGTCGACGAGGACTTGGGCGGTGGAGCAGAGAGTCGGGTTCGATGATCCAGTTGAATAAATTGGGAGAAAATAATTGAGTGATTTATTCTTCCTCAAATGGGCTATTTATAATGTTACAACGAGGTGACACGTCATCAATCCGTGTGCACCAATAATTCCTAAGTAGGAATCGCACTATTTGGGATACAAAAATATTCTCTGAATATTCTCTAATTAAATATAAAATATTCTCTCAATATTCTCTAATTAAATATTATACGAATATTCAACTCTCCCCCTCAAGTTGGGAATATATATTGACCATTCCCAACTTGTCAATATTATCCTTGAAGTTGTCACTGCTTAGTCCCTTGGTAAAGACATCGGCAAGTTGATCAAATGAGTTTACAAATGGAGTGCGGATATTTCCCTTGTCAAGGTGGTCTCTAATGAAGTGTCTATCAACTTCCACGTGTTTGGTCCTGTCATGTTGAACTGGATTGTGTGCAATACTAATGGCAGCCTTGTTGTCACAGTAGATAGTAATAGGATTGTCCCCTTGAAGGCCCATATCTCGAAGAATAGCTTTCAGCCACAGTCCCTCGCAAACACCTTGTGCCATAGCCCAATACTCTGTTTCGGCACTTGATCGGGCAACCACATTCTGCTTCTTGCTTTTCCACGAAACCAGGTTGCCTCCTACAAAAGTGCAATACCCAGTGGTAGACTTTCTATCATCTTGACTACCAGCCCAATCAGCATCAGTAAATACTTCAACCTTTAGTGATTGGTTGTTTTTGAAAAGAATTTCACGTCCTGGTGCCTTTTTTAGATACCTTAACACCCTGAAGGCCGCCTGCTGATGACGAATCGAAGGAGAGTGCATATACCTGCTTAGAACACTCACAGCATATGAAATGTCAGGTCATGTATGAGACAAGTATATGAGTCGTCCAACCAAGCGTTGATATTTTGAGGCATCAACCTTTTCTCCACCAGTATCTTCATCAATTCTGTGATTAGCCTCAATAGGGGTGTCCACGGGGGCACACCCAAGCATCCCAGTTTCTTCAAGAAGATCCAAAGTGTACTTTCTTTGGGAGATGAAGATCCCTTGTTGAGATCTTGCAACTTCAATTCCCAAGAAATACCTCAACTTTCCAAGATCTTTAACTTCAAATTCTCTGCTTAGTTGCTCTTTCAAGTGGATGATCTCCTCCAAGTAATTCCCAGTAATGATGATGTCATCCACATATACAATAAGGATAGAGATCAGGTTACCCTTCCTCTTGATAAAGAGAGTGTGATCGGCTTGGCTTTGAATGTATCCAAGTTTCAGCATGAACTTGCAGAACCGTCTGAACCATGCCCTCGGCGACTGTTTCAAGTCGTACAAGGCTTTTAGAACACGACATACCTTTCTCTCAGACCCTTTGATAACAAAGCCAGGGGGAATGTCCATGTAAACTTTCTCTTCCAGATCACGGTTCAAAAAAGCATTCTTGATGTCAAACTGAAGAAGATCCCATCTTCGACTCGCAGCACAAGAGAAAAGTATACGGATTGTGTTCATCTTTGCAACAGAAGCAAAAATATCCTAGTAGTCAATACCCTGAGCCACCAAATGGGCTTTGTACCGTTCCACTATACCATCTTGGTTTTGTTTGACTGTGAAGACCCAACGGGATCCAACCGTTCGCTTCCCAGGAGGAAGATCTACAAGCTTCCATGTGTTATTTTTGTGCAAGGCACACAATTCCTCCTCCATTGCCTGTTTCCACTCAGGTACCTGAACAGCCTCCTGTCATGTCTTAGTGATCATAATAGAAGAAAGAGATGAGATAAAAGCCTTATGGGTCGGAGAGAGGTGAGAATAACAGATGTAGTTGGCAATAGGGTGTTTGGTGCTACCCTATTTACCTATAAACCTGGCAAGAGGAATATGAAGATCATCATCGGAATCTGGTGTGGAGACGGTCACCGGTACTGGAGAAACATCCTCAGTCTGTACTTGCTTGACATTTTTGGGACGGCGAGAGTAAGTGTATAATATAGGTGGAGCGGAAGTGGAAGCAATAGGAAGGGGAGACTCGATGGGAGCAGCGGGAGAAGAAAGAGGAGAAGTGGCAACAATAGGAAGAAGGGACTCGATGGTCTCGTCACTGGTAGTAGAGATCTCCCCCTGACGAGGACCAAAGTAGGACTCCCCCTCATGAAAGGTAACATCCACCGTGCAATAGTAGCGACGAGTCGAAGGATGATAACACGGATACCCTTTGGTGGTAGGGGAGTATCCAACGAAAACACATCGGAAGGAACGCGCATCCAGTTTATCGCAATGCGGCGTATGAACGTGGACAAAACAAACGGAGCCAAAGATATGTGGAGGAAGATGAGAAGTGTGGATTACGTGGTTTTTTGCAAGATGTGATAGGGGCGTATCAAAGGAGAGAGCACGAGACGGAAGACGATTAATGAGATGTGCGGCCGTGAGAACGGCATCACCCCAGTAGGATTTGGGAAGGTGCATTGCAAGGAGTAAACACCGAGCCATTTCCAGCAAGTGTCGATTCTTCCGCTCAGCCACCCCATTTTGAGTAGAAGTATGAACACACGTGGTTTGATGTAGGATGCCATGATCGGCAAGGTAGGCTCCGAATGCACCCCGGTCATCATACTCCCCACCATTATCACTACGAAGCACACGAATTTTCCCGCCAAATTGTTGGGAGACCATTTTATGAAATTTTTGAAAACAGGAAAAAACATCATTTTTTTGTTTCAGCAGATATAATCACGTAGTGCGTGAGTGACAATCAATAAACATAACAAACCATTTATAGCCAGATAAGGATGTGACCCTGGATGGTCCTCAAACATCAGAATGAATAACATCAAATGGGTGTAAACTAGGAACAAAAAGATGACTAGTTTTTTGACGAACATGCTTAGACTGCTCACAAGCATCACAAGAAAAAAACTGAATTACATGATTAAAGGCAAAAAACAGTTTAGTAAGATATAAAGGGGAGGGATGACCAAGGCGTTGATGTCAGCGTCGGACGTCATGGAGAGTATGAGTTTTGGTGGATGATAGAGCACTGGGAGAAGTTTGGTTTAGCAAGTACAGTCCGCCAATATTTCTACCACTGTCAAGCGTCCGCCTCGTAGCCAGATCCTGAAATACACAAACATCGGGAAAAAAGGTTACAGAACAGTTCAGCGAAGTAGTCAAGTGACTAATAGAAAGCAAATTGGGAGGAAAAGACGGGACATGTAAAACAGAGGACAGGGATAGGTCGGGAGAACAAGTGACAGTCTCTTTACCAGCAATGGCTGAGAGGGAGTCATTAGCTGCAATAACCTTATCTCGACTAGAAAGAGGAGTATACGAGGTAAAACCTGAGGCAGAGCCAGTCATGTGGTCCGTCGCACCGGAGTCGATAATCCACTCGGAGGGGGTGGAAGACAGAGCATGAGCACTGGACAGACCTGAAGTAGCAACAGTAGCATGAGATGCAGCAGTAGTAGACTCTGTGTGGGAGCGCAACATACGTAGGAAGGCCTCTAACTCGGCCGCAGACAAACCACCGGAGGTGTCCTCCAGAACCTCAGTAGAGTGTGCAGAAGACCGAACACGGTCACCAGAAGAACGGTCACCTCCACGATATCCACCTCTACCACGAGTACAAAAACCTCGACCGGCTGGTGCAAGGTGCGGATGCAGACGAAAGCAGGAGTCTTTGATATGGCCTTTTTTCAAGCAGTGACTGCAAACAGGAGGGGGTCGCGGGAAATCCCAGCGAGCGCATAGTGGTCAGTAGTAGAGCCAAGAGTGCGGTGACGGTTCTCATCACTGAGGAGCATGTTGAAGGCCTTCCGAAGAGAAGGAAGAGGCTCACGGTGAAGGACATGCAGGCGAACAACGTCAAACTCCATGTTGAGCCCCATAAGAAACACGTGAACACGGAAGCGATCTTTATCTTTCTGGAGGGCCATTGCATCAGCAGTACAAGCAGCAGTAAAATTGTTGAAGAAATCCAACTCCTGATAAAGACGCTCAAACTCAGAGTAGTATGTGGCAACGGTCATCGTACCCTGCTTTAGCTCAAGAACACGGCGAGTGAGCTCATTGACTTGCATCGAACTGTCTGCCTGAGAGTAGGTATCACGGGCCCGGATCCAGATATCATAGGCGGAGTCCAACAGCATATAACTGCGATACACCTGAGGGGACATCGAGTGAAGTAACCACGAGACCACCAGAGAATTGTCCGCATCCCATTTTTTCCATGAGGGATCGGTACGCGGGGGCTCAGTCGTGGTACCATCAATAAGTCCATATAACTGGTGACTGCGAATAGCATGTTGGGCTGCCCTGGACCATTCCAGGTAATTTGTGTCATCAAAGGCAACTGTGGTGATCTTCAATGAGCCAGATGGGCCATGACTCCAGGGTGGATCGACAGTCGAGCCGGCATGAGCGCTGGTCAGAGGAGCCGAGATTCCGGGAAGAGTACCGGATTGGGAAGCCGGGGAGACAACAGATTGATCATCCATCAAGGTGAAACACAGATCTGAACAAGCAGACAAACAAACGGTACACCCTACGAGTGTCCCTTAGATCATGACGCCGGATGGAACACCGGAGGGCGAGAGCACGACGTGTCCGGCTGCATCCATGGTATTCAAAAACGGACGGGACACCGGAGACATAGGAGAAGAAGGTAGAAATCCCTAGGGGTCCGAGATTCCGGCGAGGGCCGGCCGTTCAGGCCATCGCCTGGACCAGGCGACACCGTCGACCCCGCGGGAACAGTCGACGGAACCTGCGAGATGTGCGAACCCGCAGGATTCCGCCGCAAGGTCTGCGTCTGCCGCTTAGGTCTGCGTCTGGCGTCGGCGTCAGGGAAAAAAGGGGGGGCTCGGTCGACGGAAGCCGGCGACGCAGGAGCGACACGGTCGAGCGGGACTTGACGGAAGGGCGCGGGATTTAAGCTCCGATACCAAGTTGAATAAATTGGGAGGAAATAATTGAGTGCTTTATTCTTCCTCAAAGGGGCTATTTATAATGTTACAACGAGGTGACACGTCATCAATCCGTATGCACCAATAATTCCTAAGTAGGAATCGCACTATTTAGGATACAAAAATATTCTCTGAATATTCTCTAATTAAATATAAAAATATTCTCTAATTAAATATTATACGAATATTCAATTGATCCTTGCCTCGAAGTTGTGAACGGTGGTTGGGTATCACTGGGAAGGGTCGGGCCTATAAGAAGACGAGGGGTTAAAAGTGAGCTAGGGTTTTTTAGGGCGTTTATATTGACAGCCCATGTATGGCTATTGGCAGCACAAAGATAATGGCAGCCCAACAAATGGCTATTGGCAGCCCGATAGATATTGGCAGCCCAAAAATTAAGTTTTTAAAAAAAAAATTCATTGTTAATTACTATATCAACTCAAAAAAGCAGAGATAACAGTCCATAATCCTACAAAATAAACACAATCCAAAAAGTAATATAGCCAATAATTTATACAAAATCCAATTAAACGCCCTATTTAAATGGTTGTGCATATGCTTGATCTCCCCAAAATGAAGCTTTCCTGCAAAATCAAAGTTAACAATTAATTGTATATAAGATTCTCTTAAAAAGTAATGAACGATTTGTATACAAATGTTGTTAGAGAGCATAACATTTTTGCATACTATTAAAATTTTATAAATTGATGTGAAAGTCGCACGCTATCTTCCAATCTGCATATCTAACATATTTAATATTATGTCAAAGTGATATATGTAGTCAAAAAATAATAAGTGATCATATGCATGCCATGATGATCTTACAGTCACGTGATGAACGGTATGTCTCACTGTTCTGCATCATCTGTATGATATCATGTCCAAAAAGGGAATACCCGCGGCAATGGGCATTCTTCGCTCAATCGCAAATGTATATAATGGTTTTCATTTATAAAACCAAGGTAAATAAGCTTTCGAGTCTCAAGAGAAGTTGAATGTAGTGGAAGGAAAGTGAATGACTGCTCAAATGATAAATGCACAAGTTGGACGTTGTAGCAAGATGTAATTACCAAACACATGTCCAGCATCGTCAGCCACTTCTCTACTGGTGTCGGGACCATTTGGCAATCTAAGGAGTTCAATAATTCAACCCTTCTAGTCATTCCAAAGATGTTAGTATAGAGCACCTCATGTTGATTTAATTCTTGGCTAAGATCTTGGCGGACTTGATTCTAGTTATCGTTCATGTAAACTGCAGCACTAATGACTCTATATCCTCAATGGTCATCGTCCATCACATCAACAACATCTATGATATGCGAAGAGATGTAAGACGACATTAGATTTCTGATTTTTTCTATAAAATTACCAGCTTTATATCTTCATACCTTCCTTACCGCCCGTTTAATATTAATTTTTTCTTGTTTTGGTCAAGCATCAAGACATGCTCAAAGTGTGAAGGATCCCTCTTTGTGGATTTGTAATCTTCCACTAATTTTTAAAAATTATCTTTAGGACGACCTTTTGCCTTTGTAGGTACTTTGGGCTCCGTTAATTTTTTAAAACTACCTTTAGGATGACCTTTTGCCTTTGTAGGTACTTTGGGCTCCAATGTTTGACTAATTGGAGGGTTAACAATCTCACGAATTCTGTTGTTCATTTCTTTCCGCTGTAAATCCGTAATGTTATTATACCTTTGTAGTAACCCATCAAGCTCACTTTCTAGATCATGTGTGTCTGTCGTAGAGACATTGTCCCTTGTAGTCTCGTTCAAACTTAAAACTCTCCAATGTTTATGAATCAATTCTAATGGAAAAAGTTTACATTGATTCAAGTATATAACAAGTTCATGTGCACATGGTAGTCCAAGTGTAAACCGTGTTTTATGCTCACACAAATGTGGTTCCACACATGAATCTTTTAGTAAGTGCTCCTCTTTTTTAAAGATCTTCAAAGCCGCTATGGAAACATTACCAATCATTTCAGAGTACAACAAACTCTTATAACCTGTACTAACTTTAATCTGACTCTGTCCAAACATTTTTTTACAATCATCTGGTTAAATGTTTTCCATACAGTGGAAAGACTACCGATTGAAACTTCAAGGAATTTCTTTAGCAAACTATGACCCCCTTCCACACGGTTTGTTCTCGTGTTCCTCAAATGCAAGTACATATTAATCCAACATCCTACAAAGTACTCTTTATATGGATCTAACCAAGTGGACGTAACATATGCAAGTACATGCGGGAATTTCATAGCATAATCAGTAAGCATCTAGTTAAACCACATGTTATACTCATTTTCAGTTTCTGAAATAACTAAATGTTGTCATATACCCAAAAAATCATCAGAGTCCTTGCCAGTTTTGAAAAATTTCTTGCAATGAGCTAAGATGTTTCTACTGATATGCACTCTACATAAGATATATTTTGCATGTAGAAAAATAAACTTGATTGCATTTAACAAAGCAATCTCCCTATCAGTGACGAAAATATTGGGCAAAACATTTTCATTGAAAATACGCTAAAAATACTGCAAAACTCATCTATAATTGGCCTCTGTTTCATTTGGTAAAAAGACAAATGAAAAGAAGAATGACTGATTTGTCGAAGTGATACCAACAATATAAAGAAGCGGCAATATGTAACGGTTGGTCTTGTATGTGCAGTCAATCAAGAAAGTATTTGGAAACAAATTACTTAATTTAACTGCAGTTAGATGTGCAAAAAAATACTCTCTAAGTGATTAGTGATGTAATCCACTGCATTGTAACTTATATAACCGGCTTCACCAATGCACCTATACAAATATTGAATCGAAGTACTGTCTGCCAACTCATGTCTATAAATTTTGACTTTCTCATTGTAAATGGTTCTCATAGATGAACAATTTAAAGGATTTATACTTTTCAATGTGGACAAGATTTTTCTCGGTTTGACCCATGCATTATATAAGTCTTCAACTATTACGGCTTCACTTTGGTCAAGTCTCCCGGCATACGCACCTTGTTACGGACAGGCTACCCCCCTTTTACTAACTGGGAGTATCTCCAGCGGGGGACCCGCCGTAATACTTAACAGGACCACGGTCCGTACACCCCAACCCTGGCCCCACCTACTCACAGCGGGGCTGGTTGTTGCCAAGAGGCCTCGAACCCCCGACCTTGATAAGGCCCTTTCAACACAGGGCTCATCACCAACTGAGTCGCGGCTCAGTTGGTGATGAGGGGCATCGTTAAAGCCTTCTTATCAAGGTCGGGGGTTCGAGTCCCCTTGGCAACAACCAGCCCCGCTGTGAGTAGGTGGGGCCAGGGTTGGGGTGTACGGACCGCGGTCCTGTTAAGCATTACGGCGGGTCCCCCGCTGGAGATACTCCCAGTTAGTAAAAGAGGGGTAGCCTGTCCGTAACATAAAAGTGCACTTTTATGTTACGGACAGGCTACCCCCCTTTTACTAACTGGGAGTATCTCCAGCGGGGGACCCGCCGTAATGCTTAACAGGACCGCGGTCCGTACACCCCAACCCGTCTCAGCAACCAGTTTAATCACTGTGGGTTGTTGTGGCGAGGATTCGAACCCCTGCCACCTTGATAAGGCCCTTTCAACACAGGGCTCATCACCAACTGAGCCGCGGCTCAGTTGGTGATGCGGGGCATCGTTAAAGCCTTCTTATCAAGGTCGGGGGTTCGAGGCCCCTTGGCAACAACCAGCCCCGCTGTGAGTATGTGGGGTCAGGGTTGGGGTGTACGGACCGCGGTCCTGTTAAGCATTACGGCGGGTCCCCCGCTGGAGATACTCCCAGTTAGTAAAAGGGGGGTAGCCTGTCCATAACATAAAAGTGCCCTTTCAACCACCTTGGCGGGGGTTCGAATCCTAGCCACAACAACCGCAGTGATTAAACTGGTTGCTGAGACGGGTTAGGGTGTACGGACCGCGGTCCTGTTAAGCATTACGGGGGACCCGCCGTAATGCTTAACAGGACTGCGGTCCGTACACCCCAACCCTGGCCCCACCTACTCACAGCGGGGCTGGTTGTTGCCAAGGGGCCTCGAACCCCCGACCTTGATAAGAAGGCTTTAACGATGCCCCTCATCACCAACTGAGCCCCGCTGTGAGTAGGTGGGGCAAGGGTTGGGGTGTACGGACCGCGGTCCTGTTAAGCATTACGGCGGGTCCCCCGCTGGAGATACTCCCAGTTAGTAAAAGGGGGGTAGCCTGTCCGTAACACACCTCTAGATGAACCAACGCATGATTATACACATCGCACATAATATCAACCTTCCATTCATCTGGAGCTTCTCTACAACCTCTAATTGCAAATTTGCAACCACACCGATTAGAGCTAGATTTTCTCACATTCTTTCAGTGAAACCCTTATTTTGACTTTATCTAACAAACCCAGACCGATCACAACCAAGCAAAACTCTAGGTTTTGTCCTTGAATCAATTTTATCGGCCTTTGTGATGATTACTACAAAACCCAGTCATTTACCAATTTGCCTCGCCCAAGCAACCATTTCCTCCTTGCTACAAAATGTTCTATTTGTTACGAAATGTTCTCCAACATCAACAAAAGATTTCTTGGAGTCATGTCCATACGCTACTAATTGCATACATTTTTCGGACCACAAAATGACCTAACACCGTAATGGAAAAAACATTTCACAACAGTACATATACATTTTTAGGAAACAAATTGAAAATCATGAGTTCACAAAAAAAAAATTGAGAAAGAGATTGGAAATTATACCCTAAACTTCAAAGAATCGGTGAACCAAATTCACCCAGTACGGGCTTCCAGAGGAGGTCGCCGGCCTCTACACAAAGTATTGTGGTGGTTGTTGGCGGCCGACCGCGATGAAACCCGATGCTAGGGCAGAAATCGGCGAGGGCACAAGGAGGAATGGGGCGGCTGGCCGGAATCGTTTCTTCGGGACACCCTCCAAATACATTCGCCGGCCTGAATTGTTGCTTCTCCGTCGAAATGGGGCGGCTGGCGGCGAGAAATCGTGGGAGGCGGCGCGGGTTACAGGAGCGGCGCAGGAGTCGGGAGAGACGAACTGAACCCGGAGGAAAAAAAAAATAGAAAATTAGGCTTCATTTGGTTCGGCGGGTCGATCCGGCGGGTCGATCCGGCGGGTCGATCCGGCGGGTGGAAACGGAGTGTTCGAATCGGAGGGGGGAGGTGGCTGCTCCAAACGGAGCTTTTTGGGGGCGTTTCTCAAGGCGGGCGAGTGGAAACGGAGCAAACGCCACCGGAGGTTCATTTGTTTACCCTCCTTCCGGTGGTGTTTGCCCAAAACGGAGCAGTGAAACGCCCAAACAAATAGAGTCTAGGCTTTTAAATTGGGCTGCTATAGTTGTCACTTAAAACCAAAAACCGCAAATCGAATCGGAACCACAAAGAACCAGAGCGAACCGTTCGCAAATTATTCGAGTTCATGTTTGAATTTTGGAACCGTGAACAATAATAGTCCAGGTGTGGTTCTTACATTTTATTATCCGAACCGGAACCGCAACATACAAGTCTCAAGCGGTTTTAAGATTTTTAGACCAGATTCGAACCGGACCGAAGTAGAACCGAACAGCAACCCGTTTATTATTATTATTATTATTATATTATTATTATTATTTTATAATTTATGTATAATATTTATACTTACTATCACAAGTGAAGCTGGTGCAGTTCGAACTCAAAGAACAATCGCACTAAAGGGGGTCAATTTTGGACCGAACAAAACTTCAACGCATAAAAAACGTGTAATATGGTTTGACATTGATGCGGTTTGGAGTCAATTTTTGCAGTGCACTTTCGATTTTTATACAGTTATATAATATATTTTCAATTTTACTTACACATTTTTCTGAAATATTTTATTTAAAAAATATAGAAGATATACAACTACTATTTATTAGTAATCATGAAAGACAACTAATTGTAGCCGGTCGTTACAGTTGAGCATGCCGACAAGACGTGCACAATGCAACTAGAAGTCGTGGCAATTCTGCCCGAGTAGGAACACGATTAATACTATCCCACCGATCATTGAAAAGACCATCGAGAAGTGCGCAACATAATTATTTCTATTCGATGTTGTTTTGAGTTTTACTATTTGCAGCCCGCTTTTATTTCATTTCGCCAATTTTAGTTTTGGTTTTAGTTAGAACTGATTGGAACCGGACCGAACTGCAAGAAAGCGGACCGAACCGTTAGTGACCGATTTGGTTTTGGTTCTTGTTGAACCGGAACCATAACCGTTGACACGACGGTTCCAAAAATTAGGCTGGAACCGGAAGGAGAAGCGGAACCGGTTAAACCAAATAAAGTTTTGGCTCAAATTTGAAGAACTGTTACCTAAGTGGTTCGGTTCATGATTTTAATAGAACCGGAACCGAACTGGAACTATGACAGCTCTAATTATGAGGTCTTATTTAGACATTTTCTTTAAAATTTAGGGATTATCAATAGTCATAGATGATCTGCCAATATAAACGAACTTTTTTTATTTTTTCCCAAAATTCGGATGCTAAATTTAGGCAGAAGTTATGTGGAAAATAGCTTTTGATACATGTAAATTGAAAATTATACGTGAAATTCAAATTGTTACGTTTAAATTAAAAAAATATCTTCTAAAATCATTTAAATTAACAAAATATTTATCAGTAGTTTGCCAAATAACATATAGACTGAAGTAGTAACTTAGGGCCTATTTGGGAGGGTTTTCTCGTTCCTTTCCGTTTTCTAGAAAACGCTACCGCACCTAATAAACCGTTTGGAATGTCTACCGGTGGTAAAAACAACCACCAAAAACTCGTTTTTCTCCTATATTTGAAAAGTCACGAGCCTCCTACTTTTCAACTTTTTGAAAAGTATTTTTCATCCCGATACACAATTGATGCTACGAAAACATTTTATTCCTCTGGATCCAGTTCGACAACACTGCGAAAACACTAGCCTTTCTTTAGATGAATATTTTGCCCGGGCACGATTTTTTTGCCCGGGAGCGATTTTTCGCCCGGGTGCGATTTTTCACCCGGGAGACATTCTTTCGCCAGGGCGCGAATTTTTCGCCCGGACTCGAATTTTCCACCCGGGCGCAAAGTTTTTCACCCGGGCACGCATTTTTTCGCCCGGCGCGAAATTTTTGTCTAGGCGTGAATTTTTCGCCCGGGCAAGAATTTTTTCGCCCGGACGCGAATTTTTCGCTCAAGCGCTGTTTTTTCGCCCGATAGTGCATTTTTTCGTCCGGGAGTAGATTATTGAAACTGAAAACTTGGTCTCGATGGAGTTCACCCTTGGGGAAGGGGTGATCGTGCACCTACTTCTCTCCTGCATGAAAAACAACAAGGAAAAAGAACAAGGGACTGGACTAAGGGTCCAGCGCGGAGGACCCACCATACACCCGAAAGATCACTGAGTGTTTCCCCTCCTTAGCCAAATGTCGGGCTAAGGTACCTCAAAAAGCGTTAGGAGCCTAGGAGACAGGTAAGCATGCCTTCTGAGATACCCATTGGGTCTTATTTATAGATTTCTGAAAACGGCCTGCAAATAACCAACCTCCGCTATTCTGAACAGCTATGTGCAGCCCAACTAGGTCTGCCAACAGCGCAACTCCGTTGTTTTGACTGGCTAGGAGGAGGCCAGCGGGGGCAAAATGGTAAAAACACCTCACAGATCCCTGGGCGAGTAGCCCTCAACAAACCCTACTCGGCAAGGGCGGCGAGTACTCGATGGAGCAGACACACGCCGCCTATCTTCGATATTGGGCGAGTACGGGCTCGGCCTTCCCTACTCGCACGCCGCGGACTTGTTGAACGGTTCGAATTCGACGAGCGACTCAGAGCTTGACGAATAGCTCAGAGCTCAGCGAACAGCCCAGAGCTCGACGAACACCCCAGAGCTCGACGAACTGGACTTGGCGAGCTGGGCTTGGCAAGCTGGGCTTGGCGAGCTGGGCTTGGCGAGTATAAGCTCGCCTCCCCCAAGGTATCTCACCCCGCCTGGGCGAGCCGGAGACTGCCGAGCTCGGACAGGGACTCAGACTGCCTGATTTGGCCATTTTGTCTACTGCTGACACACTCGCCGGATACGGGGTTATACACAATCCTCGTTCTTTGCGAGGTTGGCACAAGCTCGGAAAGAAAACATCCAACCCCACGTGATTCGGCGAGTGTGGCAGGAGCCAGGGAATCTTTCGACGGGGTCCACCAGCGGCTATAAATATGTGCCTACGTACCTGGGTGACCTTTGTCACTCCCATTTTCTCTGAATTTGCCGAGATGCCTTTTCCCAAGGAGCTCCAAGAGAGGCTTGTGAAGGCTCGCGAGGTCTCCTATGCCCGCGTCGCCAGCCTAACCTCCATTCCCCTTAACATCCCGCGGAGTGTCCCGGCCGAGTCTAATTCTGCCAAAAGGGCGAAGCCAGATGCAGAAGCGTCCGAGCGCGTCTTTTAGGACCTGAAAATGACCCTGGAGCCTGAGACCGGATCCTCTACCCTTCCTGCCCCTAGGAAGGAGGGGAATTTCATTGACCTCTGTGCCGACCAGGACTGCCGATATTCTTCCCGCCGACCCGCGGTTTGGCGCTCCGAAGGTTCGTCAACGCGACCCGTCCCCGCCCTTCGAAACCCTGGGGTTGAGCTCGCAAAGACCGGGCTCGCCAGCCCGTGTTCCCTTTTTTCAGCTCGCCGAGACTTTGAGGGATGGTGCTGGAACTATCCCAGTGTCAGGCTTCAACCTTCTTCCACCCCGAATACATCCTCCGGGCCGCGGTAAAAATTTGAAGATGCCCCCACCTCGCCTCTCCTTCGAGGCGTCGAGCTCTTCAAACAAGTCGTCCTTTAGTGGTTATCCGTAGTTTCCCCTGGTGTGCTCGCCCTTCACATTTTTATTCAACTATTCTCGCAGCCTTCTTCAGTCAGTTGGAGGCCGACGAATCCCTGGAGCGAGCTCGCTACTCGCCCCTTCCTTCCCCGAAGACCTTGGAGTCCTTCCTGGACGCCGAGCTAGGGGGCCCTGAGCTGACGAAGCAAGGAATCGAGGTCCTCAAAAAGATGGTACGCGAGCTCCACCGATTGCGGAAAGACAATGACGTGCTGCAGCGGGAGTGTGCGTGGCTAGTAGGCAAGGGAGGACCCGGCGGGCGAGGCGACGTCCCTTTCACCGTTGCTGGAGGAGCTGGACGAGAACCTTCTGGCAGCCCGAGGATGCTTGAGGCGGATCCGCGAGCTCCGTGACTCGCGCCGACCTGCGGGGAAGGAGACACGAGACCGGGGGAGGTGAAGAACCCCCCCCCCCTGCTGGGCCTACCGGGACTCGCCTCCTGACCCCTCAGCTCGCGCATGTGCTAAGATTGCTGCTTCGTTTGCATTTAATTTCACTGAACAATATCCTTCCTGATCCTGTAATAACTTAGAATATTTTTAGATTCTATTGCTTGTTGTTTGAATATAATATTCTTGCTTGACACATGATGAGACAAGTTTTGGAAGTCAGCAAGCTGGGTTAGGCGAGCTTGACCGATCGGTCAGCGAAAAATTCGATCCCGGACGGAAAATTCTCGACCGTTTTGAAAATTCACGCTCGGGCGAAAAATGTGCATAATTTTAATAAAAAAAGTCACTGCAACAAAGATTTGTCAAACAGTTTATAAAATGCTCATTTCTGAAAATCTCTGCAAAATAAGTTCACCCAAACGGATCTCCTTTTGCAATATACATTTTTCAAAAGCTCATTTTCTCACCTTACTTTTGCTACTACTCATTTTCCTTTCCGAAAAGTCCTCCCAAACAGAACTTTAGGAACGTAGCCACGTAAGATGCTTTTGAGAACCCGTTTCTTCTTTTTTTCAGTCCAACTGGAACAATCGACGTGTTTGGCAATAGGCATTTTCAATTGGCCGGTCCAAACTGTCGTTCCCCCCCCCCCCACCTTTTCTGGACTGGTCACCCGAACTCCAAATCTCTTTTCAATTCGGTCGTTTCAGTCATTAATAACCAGAAATTATCATTAAATATTTTTGGGCGGGTAATTAATAGGTAGCCGTCATTAATGGCCGGCAAGGAAAAAATTATGGCTTTCGTACGCATTATGGTTTTTCGCCATTTATAGCCAGTGAGGAAGGAGTAGAATTGGAAAATAATAAGGGTCCGTTCGTTTCAACGACATTGATATTAAAGTATTGGCTTTAAGAAAACGAAAGTCATTTTTGCTGTTGGTATCAATAATTGTAGAGTAGAATTGACTTTCTGGTGGAAAGCCGTAGATATTCAAACAAAACTAAAAACTCATTGGTTCAATGTCTATCTCCAGGTGCGGATATTGAGATTGCCAACATCGGTTTTTCAAAAGAAAAGTAAATTTTTCTGCATGAATGCGATTTTTTGGACAAGACATGATTTGTTCGCCCGAACGCGACTTTTTTGCATGGACCCGATTTTCTGGCCAGAACGCTATTTTTTTGCCCGGACACGTTTTTTCGCCCAGACGCAATTTTTTCGCCCAGGCGGGATATTTTTGCACAGACGCGTTTTTTTCGCTCGTGAGCGTTTTCTTCGCTCTGACGCGATTTATTCGCCCGAACGCGTTTTTTTTGCCCGGACACATTTTTTTCGTCCGGGCGAGATTTTTGCGCCCGGCGGGATTTTTTTGCACGAACGCGATTTTTTCGCACCAAGGTGTTTTTTTCGCCCGTGGGCGTATTTTTTCGCCCGGAAGCGATTTTTTCACCCGGGCGCGATTTTTTCGCCAGTGGACATTTTTTCGCCCGAAAGTGATTTTTTCGCCCGGGCGCACTTTTTCCTCCCGGGCGCGATTTTTCCGCTTGGACGCGATTTTTCCGCCCGGGCTAGGGCGCGATTTTTCGTCCGGGCGCGATTTTTTCACCCGAACGCGACTTTTTTTGGCCGGACGCGACTTTTTCACCCCGACGCGACTTTTTCGCCCGGACGTAATTTTTTTGCCTAGGCGCAATTTGTTCTCCCCGAAGCAAAAATTTCGCGTTAGGGTGAAAAAATTGACTCTGGGCGAAAATATCGACTCCGGGCGAAAAAAATCGCGTCCGGGCGATTTTTTTCACGTCCAGGAGAAAAATCACGTTGCATACATTGAAATTTCTTGATATGAATCTTTCATTGAAAAAGGGGAAGAACAAAACCCCGTTCAAAAATCGCTTCGGGGCGAAAAATCGCATCGGGCGAAAAAATCACGTCTAGGCGAAAAAAATCGCGCCTGGGCGAAAAAATCACGTCCGAGCGAAAAAATCGCGTCCGGGATTAAAAGGCCAATCCGGGCGAAAAAGTAATGTCGGAGCGAAAAATTTTAGTTCAGGCAGAAAAATAGCGCCCGTGCGAAAAAATTGTGTCTCGGCGAAAAAATCGCGTTCGGGCGAAAAATTTCGCGTTCGGATCGAAAAATTTAATTCCGAGCAAAAACATCCCGTCATGACGAAAAAATCGTGTCTGGGCAATAAAATTGATGTCGGGCGAAAAATCCGCATTTGTTGTTTTTAATTGAGAGCATACCAATGCCAATTCCTATGTTTGAAAATCTTTCTGCAAACGAACAATAAAAAGTGATTAATATCAATTCTTATGACAGAAATGTTGAAACCAAAACTTGGTCTCTCGTGGAGTTCGGGGTTCAAAAAGAGGGGTGACCTCACACCTACTACACTCGATGGAACGTCACGGATCAAAGACTTAGGAAACTAGGAACAGACCCTCGGCTCTAGCATGGAGGTCCAACCACACACCCGGAAGATCACAAGAGCACTTCCTCTCCCTCACCAATGGTTGAGCCGGGTACCTTGAAGAGCTCTCTCAACTCAGCCAAGAAGAAGAAACCAAGGGAGGAGGAAGCCAAAAACTAATCTCCTCCAAAGGTAGCAAAGAGGGTCTATTTATAATTTTTTGGGGATGGCATGCCAATAACCCCATCCTGCTATTCTGAAATGACCAAAATGCCCACAAACTGGTTTGCCAACAGCCAAATCTCGCTACACTAATAAATAAATCGCAGTCCACCAGGGGCAGACCCTCGAGCCGGGCGAGCAGGTGACAAGGCCCGGGGGTACTCGGTGACCTGGGGGGGTAATCGGCGGCCTGGGGGGGGTACTCGGCCTGGGCGGTACTCGGCGGCCTGGGCGGTACTCGGTGGTCTGGGCGGTACTCGGCGGCCGAGGGGTACTCGGCGGCCTGGGGGGTACTCGGCGGCCTGGGGGGTACTCGACGGCCTGGGGGGTACTCGGCGGCCTGGGGGGTACTCGGCGGCCGTGGGGGGGTACTCGACGGCCTGGGGGGTACTCGGCGGCCTGGGGGTACTCGGCGGCCTGGGGGGCTACTCGGCGGCCTGGGGGTACTCAGCGGCCTGGGGGGTACTCGTCCTGGGCGGTACTCGGCGGCCTGGGCGGTACTCGGCGGTTTGGGCGGTACTCGGCGGCCTGGGGGTACTCGGCAGCCTGGGGGGTACTTGGCGGCCTGAGGGTACTCGGCGGCCTGGGGTACTCGGCGGCCTGGGGGGTACTCGTCCTGGGCGGTACTCGTCCTGGGCGGTACTCGGCGGCCTGGGCAATACTCGGCGGCCTGAGCGGTACTCTGCGGGCTGGGCGGTACTCGGCGGCCTAGGGGTACTCGGCGGTCTGGGCGGTACTCGGCGGCCTGGGGGGTACTCGACGGTCTGGGGGGTACTCGGCGGCCTGGGGGGTACTCGGCGGCCTGGGGGGTACTCGTCCTAGGCAGTACTCGGCGGCCTGGGCGATACTCGGCGGCCTGGGGGTACTCGGCGGCCTGGGGGGTACTCGGCGGCCTGGAGGGTACTCGGCGGCCTGGGGGTACTCGGCGGCCTGGGGGTACTCGGCCTGGTCGGCCCCTGAAAGGGACCGAGGGGAGACAAATATTTCATCCTCCTACTAATGTAAAACACAAATCCATACTAAATTGGCTTCCAAGAGTGCAAAACCCTAAAAAAAACTTAAAACTGCACAACAAGCCTTGCGCCTGCTGGGGGACCCTCACTCTGCGAATGCGGGGTTGTACACAATCCCCGCTCTTTTCGAGGTTGGCACAAGCTCAGAAAGAAACATCCAAACCAACGTATTCGCTGAGTGGCCCATTCTCGTGGTTTGAAAGATTATAAGGCCTCTCCGAGGGGTCAACCTGTCATGCCAGCTAATGGGAGACTGGGTGACGAGACAGCCTCGGGGTGAAAAACACTTAGCCTCCCGAGGGGTCAACCTCTCATGCCAGCTAACGAGAGCCTGGGTGACGAGACAGCCTCGGGGTGAAAACACTTAGCCTCCCGAGGAGTCAACCTGTCATGCCAGCTAACGAGAGCCTGGGTGACGAGACATCCTCGGGGTGAAAACACTTAGCCTCCCGAGGGGTCAACCTGTCATGCCAGTTAATGAGAGCCTGGGTGACGAGACAGCCTCGGGGTGAAAACACTTAGCCTCCCGAGGGGTCAACCTGTCATGCCAGCTAATGGGAGCCTGGGTGACGAGACAGTTACGGGGTGAAAACACTTAGCATCCACGAGAGGTACAACCGGACCTGCCAGCTAGTAGGAGCCTGGCAGCGGGACCGTCATCGGAGCAAAGGACTTGGGCTCCTACGAGAGGTACAACCAGACTTTCCAGCTAGTGGGAACCTGACAGCGGGACCATCATCGGAGCAAAGGAACTTGGGCTTCTACGAGAGGTACCACCGGACCTGCCAGCTAGTGGGAGCCTGACAACAGGACCGTCATCAGAGCAAAGGAACTTGGGCTTCCATGAGAGGTACCACCGGACCTGCCAGCTAGTGGGAGCCCGGCAACAGAACCGTCATCGGAGCAAAGGAACTTGGGCTTCCACGAGAGGTACCACCGGACCTGCCAGCTAGTGGGAGCCTGACAGCGGGACCGTCATCAGAGCAAAGGAACTTGGGCTTCCACGAGAGGTACCACCGGACCTGCCAGCTAGTGGGAGCCTAGCAGCGGGACCGTCATCGGAGCAAAGGACTTGAGCTTCCACGAGAGGTACCACCGGACCTGTCAGCTAGTGGGAGCCTAGCAGCGGGACCGTCATCGGAGCAAAGAAACTTGGTCTTCCACGAGAGGTACCACTGGACCTGCCAACTAGTGGGAGCCTGGCAGCGGGATCGTCATCGGAGCAAAAGACTTGAGCTTCCACGAGAGGTACCACCGGACCTGCCAGCTAGTGGGAGCCTGGCAGCGGGACCGTCATCGGAGCAAAGGAACTTGGGCTTCCACGAGAGGTACCACCGGACCTACCAGCTAGTGGGAGCCTGGCAGCGGGACCGTCATCGGAGCAAAGGAACTTGGGCTTCCACGAGAGGTACCACCGGACCTGGCAGCTAGTAGGAGCCTGACAGCGGGACCGTCATCGGAGTAAAGGACTTGGGCTTCCACGAGAGATACCACCGAACTTGCCAGCTAGTGGGAGCCTGGCAGCGAGACCGTCATCGGAGTAAAGGAACTTGGGCTTCAACGAGAGGTACCACCGGACCTGTCAGCTAGTGGGAGCCTGACAGCAGGACCTTCATCGGAGCAAAGGACTTGGGCTTCCACGAGAGGTACCACCGGACTAGCCAGCTAGTGGGAGCCTGGCAGCGGGACTGTCATCGAAGCAAAGGAACTTGGGCTTCCACGAGAGGTACCACCGGACCTGCCCGCTAGTGAGAGCCTGGCAGCGAGACCATCATCGGAGCAAAGGAACTTGGGCTTCCATGAGAGGTACCACCGGACCTGCCAGCTAATGGGAGCCTGATAGCGGGACCGTCATCGGAGAAAAGAACTTGGGCTTCCATTAGAGGAACCACCGGACCTGCCAGCTAGTGGGAGCCTGGCAACGGGACCGTCATCGGGGTAAAGGAACATGGCTTCCTCAAGGTATCCTCAACCCATCCAGCCAGTGAGAGCCTGACATAGGGAGGTTCTCTTGGGTGGGGGGGGGGTGTAACGCCCCCGAATTTTCGACGATTTATTTAAATCCTTTTTCGGCGTTACGTTGACGTTTTCCGTCTCGAGCCGTTGTTAGAGTACCTCGTTAGGTGTTCTTAGATGTTTAGCCTGTTTGCGGGTTTCCCCAGCTAGCCGGTGTCTGTTTTGGAGACCCGGTTGAGCCTTTCAGGGAATTCTCGTGTTTGGCTTCGGGCGAGGGTAGCTCGAGTTTTGTTCGTCGGAAGTCGTTTTTGACTTCGCCGTTGTTCTCGTAGCCCGGGTATTTAGCTACGGTGCGAGTTTGATCGAAATTCGAGAACGCTACGTTCCGCGTCGTTTTGGCGGTCGCTAATTAGCGGGTCGTCATCCTTTTTTATATAACGTATGGTTGTGTTTCACGTTCGGTCGGGTTAGTGATTTGGACGTGCCGGTGCGTAAATGCGCTCGTGCTCGTGCGTGTCGGCGTTTGTGTTAGTGTGTATGCTTATATATGTGTGTTATTAGTATGTATATATATTTATGTGTGTAAGTTTAAGTATATATATTGTATGGGGTAATATAGGTGTATATATATATGTAGATTAGGGGGTGTTTAGTTGATAGGTTTTATTAGTGGGCTATTATTTCATGTAGTTAGTGTGTCATTAGAGTTAGTAAGTTAGTAAAAATATAAGTTATATTATGCAATTAAGTTATATGGCTTAGTGTTAGGATTAATTTCCCCCCCTAATAACCGAACCCAGCCCTTTATAAAATTAAAACCGCCGGCCCCCCCCCCTAAAATAAAAAACCGATCCCTCCCCTCCTGTGCGAACCCCGAGCCCGACTAGAGGTGAAACCGGCGACCTAGCCGGCCTCCTTCCGCCGCCCGCCGCCCGCAGCTCCGGCCTCCCCTTCCCGATCCGAGCCCGGATCCGCGTTCCCCTCGCCGAGGCCTACGAGCCTAGGTATTCTTTTCGCCCTTTCCTCCATGATTCCGTGGGATCTCCGTTTTGATTTTGTTTGGATTTCGTTAGTTTTTCTTGCTCATTTTGTTGATTAGATGATAATCTCATAGGTTTTTGGTATTGCGTGAATTGTTGGGAGCTTTCCGAAATTTTTGGGCGTCCGCCATAGCGCCGTAGTGCCGGCGAAATTTTCGGTGATTTAGCGAGGCAAGTGTTTCTCCCCTTTTCGCCGTTTGGCCTATTTGTCTCTCAATTTTCTTGCTAATTACTCTAATTTCATGCTTTTACGCCACGAATTTGAACGTTCCTAACCCTTATCCCCATTGGAAACCGCGTTAAAAATTTAGGCTTTTACCCTCCCGCTAGTAGATTCCCGTTCTAGGACGGCGTCGCGGTAGATGCTTAGCGTAGGTGTGGGTTAGCCTAGGGTTGGGATTACGTTTAGGTCTAGGTGTATGTTTAGGGTGTTGGGATTTTCCTATTTGCCTTATTTGAGGCGTTTAGGTGTGAATTGTGCGCACGGTCTATGGACGTGCGTCTAGTAATCGTGCGACCCAATGTCGGTGCTCGTACGCTAGGCTTAGGATCGAGTGAGTGTACTCACTCGCAGCGGCGTTGCGTAATCGCAACGACTAATCCCTTAGCGTTGATATCTCCCCGAGTGTTTTGCTCGTGTATCGAGAGTCCCTTGTCGGCTGTTACTTTTCGAAGGCCGAATCGTGGGTTGTGGTCAGTAGTGGTGGTGGATGGCTCTTTTAGGGGTTGTGTGGCGTGATGTAGCCTTGACCACACTCTTTACCTTGACCCGAGTAGTTTTCTGGGCAAGTGAGTGATGGGTCTTTTGTGCCTTCACGTGTCAACCCTTGAGCAATTTGTTGACTCGGAATTAGTGGTTGGGCGATTTGGAATGCTTTCAACCTGATTCCAAGTTTCTTGTTTTTGCTACTGCCGCCTCTCACAGTTTAGGATGTTAGGCGTTTCTTCCGTAGGTGTTGCAGCATTTTGGCATCATGGCCATGTTGACTCTGCGGGTGGTTAGGCAGAGTAGTTGCTGTTTACCCGCACCTGGTGCAGGTTTGCTTTTCGCCCTTCCTTGGGCATTGTTGTTCTACTCTAGTTGTACTCTCTTTACTTCACTTTACCTGCTTTTACCTTACTTTTCTTTTTAGCACTTGCATTCCTTTTTCCTTGCTCTGAGGTGTTCTACTTTTCTGAATGCCTCAGGTTCAGGACAGTAGCCAGTAGGTGGCTTGCTGTGGTGCTGTTGGAGGTTTCCTTTCTGTTGGCTGTTGAGACTCTCTTGAGTCATAGTGAGGTAGTTTTACTGTCTTCCTACAGACTTGTGTACTTGCCAGTGGGTTATTGTCGTATGTGACGCCCCTGGTAGTTTTTTTACCTTTGCACTGGATATGTCTACTTTTACTGCTACCCTGTTTTTGGGGACTTAGTTTACTTGCTCTGGGAAGTTTTATGTTAGGTTGCTAGCTATTTTAAAACTATAAAAGGTAAAACCATATTATGTATATAAAGCATGATCAGCATGATTTCTAAAAGGAACTCACTTAGCGTACTTTCTTAATTACGTAGAACAAATGATTTTTTTTTTTCTATATATGTATAAATTAAAACTAGAGTTTTGGTTCAGCGTAAGGGTCCTTCGGGATCACTTATGCGCTCATTTAGGATGTTGTCATAAATGAAGTATTTTCCGCTACGTATAAAAAATCAGTTTTGAAACCGTGGACTCCTTGGTCCACCGAGCCGAGGGATACGGCCAATAAATTAATCAAGTTTTTATAATCAATTAAGTCATGATTTGTAAGGATTTGGAGTGTCGCCTGAACGTCGGCAGTTATCCCCTGCTCGACGTGGCATCACAGCGCGTAGATTTTCTCTTACTCTGATTTAAAATATAGTGAGAAAAATGCGGGTTGTGACAGTTGGTATCAGAGGGAGGTTGCTTGACAATTGGTCGGGCAACCTTCCTTTGTTTGTGTTAGATGTTTAGAGTCATATCATACACACACCGACATGTCATCGGCACGTTTTGGCTGAAGCACGAACACTGCACTACACGCATAAGCATAACATGAAGTATACGGGGCATATTATGTATTTTACGATACATAATATGTGGTTGTATATGGATCCACCATAGGGGCAACATGCGAGGGTTATGTATTATGGGGTGCATAACCTCACCGCATGGATGCGACTAGCACGTTTTCTTTTTTAGTTGCATGAGAATGTTATGTATTATGGGATGCATAACATTTTCATGTGTACTCCGCCATGGCATGCACTAGGGCCTTTTTAGAATGCATAGCATAACCATGCATAGCATAACATCGCATAAGCACAACGCGCCAAGCTAAAGACGTGCAGGATGACATGTGTACACACATAATTTTTTTGAGTCAAAATAATATAAATTCATGCATTCCCGATCTAGGCACAAGAGTTAGTGTGATGGTGGTGAACCATCTTAGGCTAAGCATATCATTTCCTTTGTAAATAAATAAAATAAAATCCCAGAGCAAATATAGCAGTAGAAGATCATATTTATGTACATATTGTCTGTACGTGTCTGTTGTTCGTTCTAGTAGTTAAAGTGCGTTCTAATAATTGTGATGTTTGTTTCTTTTAGGATGGCGCCGAAGCGTAGAGTGACGAGGTCGACTCCCCAGTCTGAGGGCGAGTCTTCTGATGCTCAGAGTGATGCGTTGGTGGAAAGCCTGAGGCAGAGTAACGAGGCCTTATCAAGGCAGGTGGTGGAGTTGCAGGCCCAGATGCAGTCCTTTTTATCCGGAGCGGCGGGTCAGACTCCGGGAGTTCAGGACCCCGCCGTGGGTACAGCTGTTCTAGCCCCTCCTGCCCCTCCTGCTCCTCTCGTGCCTCCAGTGGTGGTGCCCCCCGGGATGGCTTTCATCTCCCAGTTTCAGCGGCTGCGACCTCCTACCTACGATGGTAAGGCGGACTATATGGTACTGGATGACTGGATGATCACCATGGAGGAGATGTTCCATTACTCTGGGGTGACTGAGGACCAGAAGGTGATGTTAGCCGCCTATCAGCTGAAGGGGCTAGCGAAGAGCTGGTGGATGCGAGAGAAGGAAGGCATGGTGGGAGGATGTACTTGGGCATCCTTCAAAGAGATCCTGATGAGGAAGTTTCTACCGTCAGTAGAGCGAGACAGGCTGATGAATGACTTTATTCATCTGAAGCAGAGGCAGCTCTCCGTCAGCGATTACGAGATTGAGTTTAGCAAACTCAGTCGCTTTGGTCCTAGCTTGGTGAGCTCCGAGGAGGACAGGGTGAAGCGGTTTCTTGGTGGCCTGAGGAGCGACGTTCAGCAGCTAGCGGTCGCCCACGGAGCGGTGACTTATGCAGGGGCAGTTGAGGCCGCTTTGAAGGTAGAGGCTATCGAGAACGCGAAGCAGCGTGGACAGCAGGCGAGAAACGAGAAGAGGAGGTCAGTTGAGGAAAAGGGTCCCCAGGTTCTTGGTGCTGCTTCTGAGAAGAAGAGCAAGGTAGTGTGCAGTTTCTGTGGCCATCCGGGCCACCCAGCTGAGAGGTGCTTCAAGAGGGCAAGGGTCCAGAAGAAGGAGCATGTGCATGCTATCCAGGGTGCTCCTAGGAGGGATGTTCCTTGTCCTGTCTGCAAGCGACCCGGTCACGAGGCTGCTCAGTGCTGGTCCAGGGATCGTGTTTGCTACCAGTGTGGCCAGAAGGGCCATATTAAGTCGAGGTGCCCTCAGGTTCAGTCCGCTCTACATGCCGTTCCGCTCCAGGCTTTACCTCCGCCTCAGCCGGTGGACAAGGGTAAAGGGAAGCTGAATGTGGTATCTTCAGCGGAGGCTGAGACTTCGACGCAGGTCATTTCAGGTAAACCCCCCTCGCTTGACTTTCTCTTTTGTAGCAGTTTTAGTGTTGCTATTGTTTTATTTGTTGCTTGTGCGTTTATTGTTTTGTTTGTGTATAGGGAAATTTAAGGTAAGGAACCGCTGGGCCCGCGTTCTGTTTGGCTCAGGTGCTACCCACTCCTTTGTGGCTAGGGCCTTTGTCGAGCGGTGCCAGTGGGTTCTTGATCGTGTTGGTGGTGCCTTTAGCGTCAAGTTCCCCTCGGGTGAATCCGTGATATCAGATCAGGGCATTCTGGACTGCCCTATTTTGTTGGGGGATTATCTGGCCAAGGCTGATCTGAAGGTGTTGGACTTAGAGGATTTCGATGTCATCCTGGGTATGGACTGGTTGTCCCGATATGATGCAGTGATTCAGTGCAGAGGAAAGCGCTTGGATTTCAGAAAGGACAGCGGTCGGCCCGGGAGTGTTTTCGGTGATTCTAGTCGGGACTCTCCGGCGATTTCTGCGGTATGTGCTCAGAGGGTTTTTCCTGCTGGTTGTTTTGCTTGTCTGGTCTCAGTGTTGGGGACTGTTAGCAGTGTGCCGCTTTTGGATGAGATTCCGGTTGCGCGAGAGTTTCCTGACGTGTTCCCTAGCGATCTTCCCGGTCTTCCTCCAGACAGGGATGTGGAGTTCGTGATTGATTTGGAGCCTGGTACGCGTCCGATTGCCAAGGCGCCGTATCGGATGGCCCCGCGAGAGCTGGAGGAGCTTCGTACTCAGCTTGATGAGTTATTGGAGAAGGGCTTCATAAGGCAAAGCTCGTCGCCCTGGGGTGCTCCGGTTCTCTTTGTGAAGAAGAAGGATGGTTCGATGCGCCTTTGTATCGACTATAGAGAGTTGAACAAAGTCACCATCAAGAACAGGTATCCACTGCCCAGAATCGACGACTTATTTGATCAGTTGCGTGGCAGTTCAGTGTTTTCGAAGATAGACCTCCGTTCTGGTTACCATCAGCTTAGGATCCGAGAGTCGGATGTTCCACGGACGGCTTTCCGATCGAGGCATGGTCATTTCGAGTTCCTGGTCATGTCTTTTGGGCTGACCAATGCGCCTTCAGCATTTATGGACATGATGAACCGGGTGTTCAAGGACTTTCTGGACAAGTTTGTCGTCGTGTTCATTGACGACGTTCTGATTTATTCTCGGAATGCGGCGGAGCATGATCAGCATTTGCGGTTGGTGTTATCCGCCTTGAGGGATCATCAGTTGTACGCCAAGCTGAGCAAGTGCGAGTTCTGGTTGCCTCAGGTTTCCTTCCTGGGTCATGTGGTGAACAAAGATGGTATTTCAGTGGACCCGGAGAAGATCTCAGCAGTGATGGATTGGAGTAGGCCGAGCACACCCAAGGAGATCAGGAGCTTCTTGGGGTTGGCCGGCTATTATAGGAGATTCGTCGAGGGCTTTTCTACCTTGGCAGCGCCCTTGACAAAGCTGACGCAGAAGCATGCGGCGTTCGTTTGGAGTGATAAGTGCGAGGAGGCCTTTCTGGAGCTGAAGAGCCGGTTATGTTCTGCCCCTGTGTTGACCTTACCGGCGGAGGGACAGGACTATGACGTTTATGTGGATGCCTCGCACGTTGGACTCGGTGGCATGTTGATGCAGGAGGGGAAGGTGATCGCTTATGGGTCTCGTCAGTTGAAGATTCATGAGCGGAACTATCCTACGCACGACCTCGAGTTCGCAGCGGTGATTTTCGCCTTGAAGCTGTGGAGACACTTACTTTATGGGGCCCAGTGCAGGATCTTTACCGATCATAAGAGCCTGAAGTACGTGTTCACACAGAAGGAGCTGAATTTGCGCCAGCGGCGGTGGCTTGAGTATGTTGCTGATTATGATGTTGAGATTCAGTACCATCCGGGCAAGGCCAATGTGGTGGCCGACGCCTTGAGCCGGAAGACGGGGAAGGTCTTCAATCTCACCGCGGATCGCTTAGTGGAGGAGTTTCTATTGATGGATATCACCGCAGGACGCTGTGAGTTGCAGAGCAGTTTGGTAGTGGCAGAGCCGTCATGGATTTCTCTCACCAGATTGCATCAGAAAGAGGATCCGGATTTGTTGCACTTGTACCTCAGAGCTGAGAGGGGAGAGTTGCCAGATTTCTCCATCGACGAGGCGGGTACTCTGAAGTACCGCGGCAGGTTTTGCATCCCCGCAGTGGAAGGCATCAGAGTATTGATTTGCAAAGAGGCTCACGGATCCAGTGTTTCCTACCACCCGGGATCTACGAAGATGTACCATGATCTGAAGCAGATCGCCTGGTGGTATGGGATGAAGGGTGATATAGCTCGTTTTGTCTCGGAGTGTTACACTTGCAGGCGGGTGAAGGCCGACCATGGGAGGCCTGGTGGCAAGTTGGCACCTTTGGAGATCCCGACTTGGAAGTGGGAAAGCATCTCGATGGATTTCATTACAGGCTTACCGAGATCTCCGAGAGGGTTTGATTCTGTTTGGGTGATCGTGGACCGATTGACGAAGTGTGCGCACTTCGTACCTTATAAGATCGATTACTCGATGAAGAAGATTGCTGAGTTGTATTTGGATGAGGTCGTCAGATTGCACGGCGTTCCAGTTAGCATCGTTTCAGATCGAGACTCTCGGTTTACATCTCGTTTCTGGAGGAGTTTGCAGGAGGGTTTGGGCACTGATTTAAGGTATTCCACAGCTTACCATCCGCAGACCAACGGGCAGACCGAGCGTGTGAATCGGATTGTGGAGGATATGATCCGGTGCTTTATTCTTGATCATGGAGGTGCGTGGGACGAGCGTTTACGGCTCATGGAATTTGCCTACAACAACAGCTACCAAGAGAGTCTACAGATGGCTCCCTTCGAGGCGTTGTATGGGAGGCGCTGCAGAACCCCTTTGTTTTGGGCCGAGGCCGGTGAGAGGCCTGTTTTGGGTCCTGATGCGCTCGAGGAGATGGAGGTTTCTGTGAAGCTCATTCGGGAGAAGCTTCGAGTTGCTCAGGAGAGGTATGAGAAGAACGCCAATCGGCGTAGGTCCGATTTGGAGTTTTCAGTGGATGACTTGGTCTTCTTGAAGGTGTCTCCGATGGTAGGAGTGAAGAGGTTTGGCAAGAATCGGAAGTTGGATCCGAGATTTGTGGGCCCGTTCAGGATTTTGGAGCGTATTGGTGTGGCTGCTTATAGGCTGGATCTGCCAGCTAGCTTCCCGGGGGTTCATAATGTCTTTCATGTGAGCCAATTGCGGAAGTGTGTGCGGAGCAGTGGGCAAGTCTTGGACGCTGTGCCCCAGTTGGAGCCAAATCTCTCGTATGTCGAGGTGCCGGTCCGCATTTTGGAAGCTCAAGCTCGAGTGTTGCGGACGAAGTCTATTCCTATGGTGAAGGTTCTTTGGAAGAACCAGGATTTGGAGAGCGCGACTTGGGAGCTAGAGTCGGCTATGAGGGAGGCTCACCCTCATTTGTTCCCCTGAGTTTTCGGGTACGTTCCCTTTCTGGTAGTTTGTTTCTTTCCTTCTGTTGTAGGAGTAGTTTTCGCAAAGTTTCGGGTCGAAACTTTTTGTTAGGGGGAGTGACTGTAACGCCCCCGAATTTTCGACGATTTATTTAAATCCTTTTTCGGCGTTACGTTGACGTTTTCCGTCTCGAGCCGTTGTTAGAGTACCTCGTTAGGTGTTCTTAGAGGTTTAGCCTGTTTGCGGGTTTCCCCAGCTAGCCGGTGTCTGTTTTGGAGACCCGGTTGAGCCTTTCAGGGAATTCTCGTGTTTGGCTTCGGGCGAGGGTAGCTCGAGTTTTGTTCGTCGGAAGTCGTTTTTGACTTCGCCGTTGTTCTCGTAGCCCGGGTATTTAGCTACGGTGCGAGTTTGATCGAAATTCGAGAACGCTACGTTCCGCGTCGTTTTGGCGGTCGCTAATTAGCGGGTCGTCATCCTTTTTTATATAACGTATGGTTGTGTTTCACGTTCGGTCGGGTTAGTGATTTGGACGTGCCGGTGCGTAAATGCGCTCGTGCTCGTGCGTGTCGGCGTTTGTGTTAGTGTGTATGCTTATATATGTGTGTTATTAGTATGTATATATATTTATGTGTGTAAGTTTAAGTATATATATTGTATGGGGTAATATAGGTGTATATATATATGTAGATTAGGGGGTGTTTAGTTGATAGGTTTTATTAGTGGGCTATTATTTCATGTAGTTAGTGTGTCATTAGAGTTAGTAAGTTAGTAAAAATATAAGTTATATTATGCAATTAAGTTATATGGCTTAGTGTTAGGATTAATTTCCCCCCCTAATAACCGAACCCAGCCCTTTATAAAATTAAAACCGCCGCCCCCCCCCCCCTAAAATCAAAAACCGATCCCTCCCCTCCTGTGCGAACCCCGAGCCCGACTAGAGGTGAAACCGGCGACCTAGCCGGCCTCCTTCCGCCGCCCGCCGCCCGCAGCTCCGGCCTCCCCTTCCCGATCCGAGCCCGGATCCGCGTTCCCCTCGCCGAGGCCTACGAGCCTAGGTATTCTTTTCGCCCTTTCCTCCATGATTCCGTGGGATCTCCGTTTTGATTTTGTTTGGATTTCGTTAGTTTTTCTTGCTCATTTTGTTGATTAGATGATAATCTCATAGGTTTTTGGTATTGCGTGAATTGTTGGGAGCTTTCCGGAATTTTTGGGCGTCCGCCATAGCGCCGTTGTGCCGGCGAAATTTTCGGTGATTTAGCGAGGCAAGTGTTTCTCCCCTTTTCGCCGTTTGGCCTATTTGTCTCTCAATTTTCTTGCTAATTACTCTAATTTCATGCTTTTACGCCACGAATTTGAACGTTCCTAACCCTTATCCCCATTGGAAACCGCGTTAAAAATTTAGGCTTTTACCCTCCCGCTAGTAGATTCCCGTTCTAGGACGGCGTCGCGGTAGATGCTTAGCGTAGGTGTGGGTTAGCCTAGGGTTGGGATTACGTTTAGGTCTAGGTGTATGTTTAGGGTGTTGGGATTTTCCTATTTGCCTTATTTGAGGCGTTTAGGTGTGAATTGTGCGCACGGTCTATGGACGTGCGTCTAGTAATCGTGCGACCCAATGTCGGTGCTCGTACGCTAGGCTTAGGATCGAGTGAGTGTACTCACTCGCAGCGGCGTTGCGTAATCGCAACGACTAATCCCTTAGCGTTGATATCTCCCCGAGTGTTTTGCTCGTGTATCGAGAGTCCCTTGTCGGCTGTTACTTTTCGAAGGCCGAATCGTGGGTTGTGGTCAGTAGTGGTGGTGGATGGCTCTTTTAGGGGTTGTGTGGCGTGATGTAGCCTTGACCACACTCTTTACCTTGATCCGAGTAGTTTTCTGGGCAAGTGAGTGATGGGTCTTTTGTGCCTTCACGTGTCAACCCTTGAGCAATTTGTTGACTCGGAATTAGTGGTTGGGCGATTTGGAACGCTTTCAACCTGATTCCAAGTTTCTTGTTTTTGCTACTGCCGCCTCTCACAGTTTAGGATGTTAGGCGTTTCTTCCGTAGGTGTTGCAGCATTTTGGCATCATGGCCATGTTGACTCTGCGGGTGGTTAGGCAGAGTAGTTGCTGTTTACCCGCACCTGGTGCAGGTTTGCTTTTCGCCCTTCCTTGGGCATTGTTGTTCTACTCTAGTTGTACTCTCTTTACTTCACTTTACCTGCTTTTACCTTACTTTTCTTTTTAGCACTTGCATTCCTTTTTCCTTGCTCTGAGGTGTTCTACTTTTCTGAATGCCTCAGGTTCAGGACAGTAGCCAGTAGGTGGCTTGCTGTGGTGCTGTTGGAGGTTTCCTTTCTGTTGGCTGTTGAGACTCTCTTGAGTCATAGTGAGGTAGTTTTACTGTCTTCCTACAGACTTGTGTACTTGCCAGTGGGTTATTGTCGTATGTGACGCCCCTGGTAGTTTTTTTACCTTTGCACTGGATATGTCTACTTTTACTGCTACCCTGTTTTTGGGGACTTAGTTTACTTGCTCTGGGAAGTTTTATGTTAGGTTGCTAGCTATTTTAAAACTATAAAAGGTAAAACCATATTATGTATATAAAGCATGATCAGCATGATTTCTAAAAGGAACTCACTTAGCGTACTTTCTTAATTACGTAGAACAAATGATTTTTTTTTTTCTATATATGTATAAATTAAAACTAGAGTTTTGGTTCAGCGTAAGGGTCCTTCGGGATCACTTATGCGCTCATTTAGGATGTTGTCATAAATGAAGTATTTTCCGCTACGTATAAAAAATCAGTTTTGAAACCGTGGACTCCTTGGTCCACCGAGCCGAGGGATACGGCCAATAAATTAATCAAGTTTTTATAATCAATTAAGTCATGATTTGTAAGGATTTGGAGTGTCGCCTGAACGTCGGCAGTTATCCCCTGCTCGACGTGGCATCACAGCGCGTAGATTTTCTCTTACTCTGATTTAAAATATAGTGAGAAAAATGCGGGTTGTGACAGGGGGGGGGGTGGGGGCTAAGCATCTCAACCAAATCTTACCAAATCCAACATCCTCCAAGATGGAAAACATGATGGGTTACATGACCCCCCCGACTCAACTGGTCGGGGGTTGAACCCATTACTACATAAGAAAAAAATACAAAACTCTGCCGAGGTGAGGCTTCTTCAGGGGGTCTTGGCAGGATGACCTTCATCTGATTCCTTCCCCTTGGACACTTCTATCCTGGTCAGGCTCTCCATGATCTTCTCCATCTCCTCCGCCTTGTCCAACCAAGAGATGGTGTTAACAGCCATGACGTAGCACTGCCTTGCCATCCCGGAGTCTCCCTTGACTCTGACCTGGATCCCTCCTGAGCTGAACTTGAGGCATTGGTGGAAAGAAGACACACAACGGAAGGCGCAGATGAGGGGCCTTCCGAAGATGGCGTTGCAGCTGCTCGGAGCGTCAACTATGACGAACTGGCAGTTCCTTGAAGTCCCCCCCCCCAATTTCACGTGGAGTCCTACTTCACCTTCAACCTCCTTCCTCTCCCCTGAAAATCCGAACAGAGGTCCGTCTGAGGCCAACACCCTCATTGGCTCCACCTTCATCTCGTCAAACGCCTTCTTGAAAATGGGGTTGACGAAGCTCCTGTTGTCAACCAAGATCCGGGAGACGGTATATCCCCCGATGGCTGTCTTGATGACCAGCACGTTGCAGAACGGATCTTCATGGTCTGGCAGGTCCTTCACCGAGAAGGTGATCTTCTCTTCCAGAGGCGGGGTCTGGGATGTCGAAGCGACGCTCCGTCGGTACATAACATGGAGGCTCGCCTTCCGAGTGGCCTCGATCCCCACTCCACCGTGGATCACTGTTATTCCTCCTCGGTTCCCTTCATCGACCCGATCCTCACATATGTCTTCCTCCCCCACTCGGGGTGGAACCTCTTCGACCTGCGCCGGCGGCTGAGGCTGGGCAGGGCTTCTCTCCCCCCCTTACCTCTAGGAACTCAGGATAGGTAGCTGTGGTGTGACCCTCCGCCTGGTGGAAGTCATAGTACGACAACGCTCCTCTTCCTCCCCTTCGGCGGGTCCGAAGATCTCTCCTGTTGCCTCTTCCTCCTTCACCTATCGCCAAGGCTTGCTGTGGTGGGGGTAGGAGCTGTCTCGGGGCTTGCTTCTAGAAGTTGAACCTCCCTTGGCCCCCGTGAAAGTTTCCCCCACCCTGGATGAGAGCTCTTCCTGGACCCTGGGCAGGTCCTCCCTGCTGTCACCAGCCTGGTTCTGGACCCTCCTGTCTCTGGAACCTCTGAGCTCTCTGCTCTTCTCTCCATCTTCCTTCCTGATGTCTTGAGCCACCTTGCTCCTTTGGCTCTGACTCTGTTAGCTTTGCCAGCTTCTTTACGAATCCCGGGTTGGCCGCCTCCATGACTATCTCCTATGCCGCCCTTTCCATCAGCTCCTCGAAGGAAAGGGGGGCCTTTCGGGTCTGGCTCATCTTGAAGAACCCCTCGCGCAACCCCACCGTGAATGCCATTTGGAGGGCATACCCTGGCATCTCCTGGATATCCATGATCTCCTCCTGGAACCTGTCAACATAGTGGGCCAACGACTCCTCGGCTCTATGCCTTATCAGAAAGATGGACTCAGGACTCATCTTCCTCTTCTTGGAGGTGTAGAAGCGAAGCTAGAAGCTCCGACTCAAGTCCTCGAACCCATAGATTGACCTCGGAGGGAGTTGATGAAACCAGTCACTTGCTTTCTCCTTCAACGTGATCGCAAAGAGGCAACACTTTAAGGCATTCGTCATCGGCCTGATGGAGACGACATCCTCGAACCACTGCAGGTGCTGGATGGGATCATCCTTCCCGGTATATTAAGCCATGTCTGGCTCTCTGAACCCCTCGGGAACGGGAGCTGAGATGATCAGCTCACTGAAGGATGACCCTCTGAGGGGTGGTCTCGCAACCTCTACTCGCGTGACCTGCTCGCCTGGAGGGCTAGCACTCGCCGGGCTGGGGAACAACTCCCGGCCGGGGAGGTCTCACTCGACCCCCTCTCCCATCGTTTTCTTCCCAGGTCGCCTACCTGGTGCACTTCTTCTCCCCCTGCTAAGGTCATCTCGTCTGTGCCCCTGGGAGGCAGCTCGTCGAGACCACTCTGGGTCAGCTCATCGAGACCCCTGGGAGATAGTCCCTGGGGGTGGGGGTTGAGCTGTCAGCCCGAGGGCAATGCCTCTCAGCATCTTCATGATGTCTTGGATGAAAGCCATGAACTCCTCCCTTCCTACGAAGGGTCCGGGGCTGGGGAGCTCGCCGAGATCATCACCACCTCCCTGATCTCCAGCTATGGCATTCTCCCGAGATCTTCTGTGTTGGTCACTCTCCACGCTCACCGCACCAAAATGTTGAAACCAAAACTTGGTCTCTCATGGAGTTCAGGGTCCCAAAAGAGGGGTGACCTCACAACTACTACACTCGGGGGAATGTCATGGACCAAAGACTTGGGAAATTAGGAACAGACCCTCGGCTCTAGCATGGAGGTCCCACCACACACCCGGAAGGTCACAAGAGCACTTCCCCTCTCACACCAATGACAGAGTCGGGTACCTTAGAGAGCTCTCTCAACTCAACCAAGAAGAAAAAACCAAGGGAGGAGGAAACCAAAAACTCATCCCCTCCAAAGGTACCTAAGGGGTCTATTTATTGTTTTTTGGGGATGGCCTGCCAATAACCCCATCCTGCTGTTCTGAAATGACCAAAATGCCCACAAACTGGTCTGCCAACAACCAAATCCCGCTACACTAAACAACTAATCGCAGTCCACCAGGGGCAGACCCTCGAGCCGGGCGAGCAGGAGATAAGGCCTGGGGGGTACTCGACGGTCTGGGGGGTACTCGGCGGCCTGGGGGGTAATCGGCCTTGGCGGTACTCGGCGACTTGGGCGGTACTCGGCGGTCTGGGCGGTACTCGGCAACCTAGGGGGACTCGGCGACCTGGGGGGTACTCGGTGGTATGGGGGCACTCGGCGGCCTGGGGGGTACTCGGCGGCCTGGGGGGTACTCGTCCTGGGCGGTACTCGGCGGTTTGGGCGGCACTCGGCGGCCTAGGGGTACTCAGCGGCCTGGGGGGTACTCGACGGCCTGGGGTACTCAGCAGCCGGGGGTACTCGGCGGCCTGGGGGTACTTGGCGGCCTGGGGGGTACTCGACGGCCTGGGGGGGTACTCGGCCTGGGCGGTACTCGGTGGCATGGGCGGTACTCGGCGGGCTGGGCGGTACTCGGCGGCATGGGGGGTACTCGGCGGTCTAGGTGGTACTCGGCGGCTTGGGGGGTACTCGGCGGCCTGGGGGGGGGTACTCGTCCAGGGCGGCACTCGGCGGCCTGGGCGGTACTCGGCGGCCTGGGGGTACTCGACGGTCTGGGGTACTCGGCGGCCTGGGGGTACTCGGCGGCCTGGGGGGTACTCGACCTGGGCGACCCCTCAAAGGGACCGGGGGGAGACAAATATTTCATCCCCCCTACTAGTGTAAAATACAAATCCATACTAAATTGGCCTCCAAGTGTACAAAACCCTCAAAAAAACTTAAAACTGCACAACAAGCCTTGCGCCTGCTGGGGGACCCTCACTCTTCGATTACGGGGTTGTACAAGAAAGTCATCTTGCGGCCGAACAAAAGAATTGGATTTAAACTCAATGTCATTTCCCATGTGTATTGATATTGGATTAAAAGTCAATACTTCAATATCAATGTCGTTGAAACGAACGAACCCTAATGATTTTTGTGATTTCTTGCTTTAGCATGTGTGGAGGATTTCAGTCATTAATGGCCAACAAGAAAGAACTTGAACCTACATTATGCATGGTTTCCTATCACTATTCATACTCAATAAAGATTTCGTGTTAATAGTTGTTTTGGATCACTCGAGACTCTTAGTGTTAGTAGTTGTTGCGGGTCAATGTAAGTTGAAACGACTGACAAAACAATATTTTTAACGTGGAAAACCCTGGAAAATGGTAAAAAAATCATGTGAACGGATCGGCCAACCAACCTTCCATTATCTTTTTGTGTTGTTACAAGTTTTGCAGAGAACTTGAGGGCGACATGTCAACTGTCGTTACAGTTGTTTGGGAGAGAGAGAGGGGAATCTGGGCTCAGAGGATGAAGGTCACCACTCACGGAGCAAAGTCATTTGCTTGCTATAGTGGGGAGTGTTATGCTTTAAGCGCACTTGAGACTTGACTGTTGCTTAGTATCTTGAGCGGCCCATTCTGCGTGTCTTATCCAATGTATCTTGTCACGTGTTGCGTTCAGAGTAGTTTGGAGCGATTAACTTGTTATCGACTGGAGGGCTCGTTGCTGGGTTGACGACACTAGAAATCTCTGATGAGGTGCGCACAGAACATGTCTTGCTTGTGGCGAAGCGCCTGCCGAGTACGCTTGATAGGTGCTCTGTGTGCTCTGAAGTAAATCTTTGTGGATAGTCGGCCGAAGAATGCGGCGTGGCCGACGACGTTGGAGGCTGGCGGCATTGGAGGCCGGCGGCGTTGGAGGCCGATAAGCGGTGGCCGAAGAATGGGGTGTGGCCGACGACATTGGAGGTCGGCAAGCGGTGGCCGAATAATGGGGCGTGGTCGGCGGCGTTGGAGGTCGGCAAGCGGTGGACAAAGAATATGGCGTGGGCTGCGGCGTTGGAGGCCGGCAAGCGGTGGACGAAGAATGCAGCGTGGCCGCCAACGTTGGAGGTCGGCAAGCGCAAAGAATTCGGCGTGACCGGTGGCGATGGTGGATGCAGTTCTAGAAGGCAACGACGTCAAGCGCTGGGCGGTGGTGGCCACGACATTCGAGGAAGGGAGGGGAGACGAGCTGCAATTGAATGACACGTGACCCCCTCCCCCCCCCCACACACCCCGCCAACTGTTGCACAACCCACCATCGTGGGTGCTGCAGTTGGCGTGCATCTCCCCAGTTGGGAAGGGGGAGAACCATCCAGGCGCAGATTAAGATAGCACTCTAAGGGGTGCGGACTTGGTCAGCGCCCCTACCAGCCAATGGGGGTGTTGGAGATCAGCGCCCCCGTTGTGTTGATAGAGGAAATCCCGCGCACGATGATTTTGGCGTGGGATGCTTCTTGTGCGTTGGAGGATTCATGCGCAATGCTTGCCACACAAGAGGCTCTTGTGCAGCGCGGGAGGATTCCTGCGTGCGATGTTTGTTGCGCAAGGGTACCTCTCGCGTGGTATTTGTCGAGAGGATTTCTGTGTATGCCTCGCGCATTCCTCGAGCAATCCATATGTGGTCGTGACTCGCAGAGATGTTACCTACGGTGGTGTGCTTCACACACAATACTTGTGTGATACAGTATGTGATGCCACGCTCAGCGCTGCCCGCAGCGGTTATGCGTACGGCAGGGAGCGGTTTGTACGCAAGTGTGCGCGGATGCTCTGACGACAGTTCAGAGGACAAAACAATCTTGGAGTCACGCAGGAGCAGACCTACTGAAATTATACCGCCGAGTCGATCTGGTTGCGCCAAAAAATCATTGGTTCGACTGAACCCTTTCTGGGGAACCCCATCAAACATCCCCCAATTTTCGGAGATCATTTTTTCAGGGAAAGAGCCCAAAAATTTTCTTAAGACATTTTTCAGGTCCTTCTTTGTTTGGGTGAATTGTCACAACTCGCGCATTTATGAGCTTGTGTTCGGCTTAGGTGTCAGAAATCATGGGCTTATCACATGGTGTTAGCATCAGAGGTAGTTACTGTTACAGGTATGTCCCTTTGTAAGGTGGATCAGAGGCTCTGTTACGACATTTTTGGGATCAGCATTGAAGACCTTTCGGAGGACGAGCGCTCTAATGTTGGCATCGAAGAGTGGTCTGTGTACCTTTGTTCTTGTATGCAGTTTGTATTTTGGTATTTGTATTGTGCTCGTAGACGCTTCTGGTTTGTGGTATTACTTGCGTAATGACTTGGCTTTTGTGATGTCAGCATTGTTCCTTGTGCAGGGCTTTAATTAGCACTAGTTGTTGGGGGTGGGGACCCAAGGTTACAGTGAGAAGTAGACACTTTGAACTGTTGGTGACTGTAAGGGGGTTTCCCCTGGTGATGGAGGGCGTAGCCTTGACCTTACCCACTGTAAATATGGCAAGTCCGAGCGCCAAGGGGGGAGGCCCCTGGCGATGGTGGGCAAAGGCTTGGCCTTACCCATTGTAATTTGGCGAGTGTCGGCTGCCAAGGGGCAGGCCCCTAGCGATGGCAGACGTAGATCTGATGACCTTATCTATTGTAATTTGGCAATTACCAACCGCCAAGGTGGGCAGGCCCCTGACGATGACAGGCGTAGGTCTAGCAACCTTACATATTGTAATTTGGCGTTTACCAACCGCCAAGGGGGGCAAGCCTCTGGCGATGCCAGACGTAGGTCTGGTGACATTACCTATTGTAATTTGGTGAGTACCAACCTTCAAGGGGGCATGCCCTTGGCGATGACAGACGCATGTTTGGCAACCTTACCTTTTGTAATTTGCCGAGTACCAACCGGCAGGCGCCTGGCGATGTTAGTCTAGGTCTGGCGACCTTATCCATTGTAATTTGACGAGTACCAACCGCCAAGGGGCAGACACCTGGCGATAGTAAGCGTAGGTCTGGCGATCTTACCTATTGTAATTTTGCAAGTACCAACCGACAAGGGGCAAGCCCCTGGCGATGGCAGACATAGGTCTGGCGACCTTGCTTATTGTAATTTGGTAAGCACCAACTGCCAGGGGGCAAGCCCCTGACAATGGCAGACGTATGTCTGACGACCTTACTTATTGTAATATGTTATATGAAACACATGAAGTAAATAAAGTCAGAATGTCAGTTTGCAGAAACAATGTGTAGAAGTTTAAACACATATATTCGTGGAGTGTTAATAAAGCTGATTAGGAGGAAATGAGTCATAGGTACAACTCTGTGAGTGGAGCTTTCTCATGATCTAATTACTTTTCAGCCCCCCTGTCTTTCCTAGCAAGCGGGTGGTTGATCCCTCGTCGGCATAGGCGCCGACTCATTTAGTATGTCTGCATTCGTGGTGGAACTCACAGTGTTGCGATTGGTCTCCTTTGTTTGGGGTGATTGGCTTGGGCCTTTGGAGCACTACATTATCTTAGATTGCGTAAAGTATGTTGGTTCTCGAGGTGTTGAGAAGAGTATGGTTCTAATGATATTGGGTTCGCAGTTCATCGCGGCGGTCATTGCTCTTTCTCTGAGGTGGCGACTGTTCTTGTTCCTTCTGCTTTAAACTTTATTTTAACTGTTGTCGGTGTGCTTCAATTACCCCATCCACCGTAATTTGAGCCTCGACGCGTCGTACGAGGTCGGTGTAGTTGGAGACCGTCTCCCTCAATATTGTTTGAGTAAAACCCACCTTATCGGAGCCCTCCCATAAAGAAACTACCCAAATGTTGAGGGTCGATTCCTGGAATCTGCCGCGCTTCAGTCGTGAACCGGTGACAAATTTCAGGGTTTCACCCTCGCTCTGGTGGATCCCTGAAAGGTGAGATGAGTCATGTATAATCCTTTGATTTGCAACGAACTGGTCGACAAAGAGTTGAGACAGATTCACAAAGTGGTTGATCCTTCCTTTGAAGAGTGGAACCATGTGAGAGCTTCCACCTTTAAATTTACTGGGATTACTTGACATAGAAGCTGATCTGGGGGGTTGCAAATCCTCATGATTGTGGAGAAGTGGTTGGTGTGCCCTAACGGATCGCCCATTCATCGAATGTGTCAATGTTGGGAAGCGTGAAGCCATGAAAAATTGGAAGCGCTAGGACTTCGGGTGCTAACGATGAGCGGTGATGACGAGGGTGGTGGGACAAAGCGGCGCACTGCCTGGCTTATTCATATTATTTAGCGAGCATGCGATGAATCTCCTCGCGAGTGAGCCTTTCAGCCACAGGTTTAAAAGCATACTGCTTTTGTGTGGCGATGAGCTTTGGGCTCTATGGCTGAATGGATTGGGCGTGCTGAGCTGACTGCTTTGGGGAGCTCTAATTTAGGTATGCTGACGAGTAAGTGAAGGGGAACTGCCTCGACGTGGCCCCTTGGCAATGATCCTTCAGTTGTGCAGGCAACACTTATTGCCATTTGTTGTCAGTCACGAGTATTGATGTGTAGCAGATACTGTCTTCCGGATATTCTGGGAATGCTGAGAACTGATTCACAAAGACGACGCCAAACTGTTTCGGGTCATTCAAGACTCATGGTAGACTTGTCTAAATTACACCGTCTTAGCACATGAGCGATTGAGCGCGCAAACAATCAATGTAAGTTGAGATGATTGACAAGACAATTTTTTAACATGGAAAACCCCGAAAATTGGTGAAAATTCACGTGGATGGATCAGTGCCGACCAAACTACCACTATATTTTTGTGTTGTTACAAGTTTTGGTGCGGCGGCGACGATAGTTGTTGGCGCGGCGGCGACGATGAAGGTTTCGGTGCGGCGGTGGCGATAGTTGTTGGCACGACGACGACGATGACGGTTTCGGTGCGGCGACGACAATGACGGTTGACGCAGCGGCGGCGATGGCGGTTGGCGCGGTGGAGGCGGTGATGGCGATTGGCACGACGACGATGATGATAATTTCGGTGCGGCGACGGCGATGACAGTTGGCGCGGCTGCGGCGATGGCGATTTCGGTGCGGCGGAGGCTATGACAGTTGGTGAGGCGCCGGCGATGTCGGTTTTGGTGCGGTGGCCTTTAAGGTGATCACATCAGTAATATTATCATATGTATCAGTTTATATTGAATGAATGCATGTCTCTAACGGTTTGTTCGGCGCAGCTCTGGCGGCTGGAAAATCTCTATTCCAGCCGCCAAAGCTGCTTTATATGTGTTTGAGACAGCTTCTTATGAAGAGCTTTTCAAAAATCTGGAGTTGTTTTGCAGCTTTTCAGAAATCTCTCCCCCCCCCCAGCTTCAGCTTCCGCAAAATAGCTTTCTCTCTCACAGGTTTTGGAAATCTAATGGTTTCTTCAGTTGGAACATGCTCAGAGGCCGGACGGCCTTCCTCCGACAATTCCGAGCCCCGGACGGCCTTCCTCCGGCGATTCCAAGCCCCCGACGTCCTTCCTCCAGCGATTCGGAGCGCAATTATGCAAAAAACACACAGGCTCTGTTTGGGGCAACTTATGATGATAAATAAGCCGCTAATTGAAAATTGATGTTTGCATAGAGATTTTATAAAATCAATGATGAATAAGCAGTCGACTGTTTGGATAGTTTGGTCATAAGTGCTTATCTAAATTTCTCATTTATTCATAAGGGTCTGTTTGTTTGGACGTGTTTTTTTTCGTCCGTGCACGATTTTTTTGCCTGTGGGCGGTTTTTCGCTCGGGCGTGTTTTTCGCCCGTCACGATTTTTTTCGTCCGATCAAGATTGTTTTCGCCCAAGCTCGACTTTTTTCACTCAGACGTGATTTTTTTCGCCCGGACGCGATTTGTTCGCTCGGGCGTGATTTTTTCGCTAGGATGTGTTTTTTCGCTCGATCACGTTTTTTTCGCCTGCCCGATTTTTTTCAACCAGGCGCATTTTTTTCACGCGGACGCGATTTTTTCGCACAACCGCGATTTTTTCGCCCGGGCGTGTATTTTTCACTCCAGCACATTTTTTTCGCTCAAACTCGTTTTTTTTCGGCCGATCGCGGTTTTTTCACTCGACCGCGGTTTTTTTCGTCGGGGCACGTTTTTTCCGCTCGGGCGCGATTTTTTCGACCTGTCGCGTTTTTGTCCCGGACAAATTTTTTCTCACAGGCGCGATTTTTTCCCAAACACAATTTTTTCACCCTGATGCAATTTGTTCTCCTGGACAAAAAAGAAAAAAACTCCCGGATGAAAAAATCATGGCCAGGCGAAAAAAAAGATGCCCGAGCAAAAAAATACGCGTCCGAGTGAAAAAATAACTTCTCGCCGCGCATGGGCGAAAAAATCACTTTCGGGCAAAAAAATCGTTTCCGGACGAAAAAAATAGCGCTCGGGAGAAAAAATCGCGCCCTGGAGAAAAAAAACGAGCCCGGGCGAAAAAAACGAGCCCGGGCGAAAAAATCGCGCACGGACGAAAAAATCACTTCCGGGCGAAAAAATCGCGCCCGGACAAAAAAAAACGCGCCCAGGCGAAAAAAACGCGTCCGGACGAAAAAATCGCGACCGGGCGAAAAAATCGCGACCGGGCAAAAAATATTGTGCATGAGCGAAAAAAACTCTTCTGGGTGAAAAAACGTGTCATAGCGAAAAAATCGCGTCAGGAAGAAAAGATCGCGTCCGGGCGAAAAGATCGCGCCCGGGTGAAAAGTTCGCGTCCGGGCGAAAAAGTCGCACTCGGGCGAAAAGTTCGTGCCCGGGCGAAAAAATCGCGTCTTGGTGAAAAAATCGCGTTGGAACGAAAAAATCATATATGGACAAAAAATCACTCATTTGACTTTTTTAAGAGATAAGCGCTTATGAGAAGCCATAAGCTGGACCCGGATAGCTTATTAAAAATCAACTTATAATCAATTTTAAAATAAGTGATTTTATATAAGCTGCACAAACAAACAACTATAAAACTGTTTTTGCGTTTTAAATAGAGATTATTGATCAGCATAAACTGTCTCAAACAGAGCATCAAACACTCTGCAGCTTTTCAAAACTGCTCTCTAGAGATCTATTTTAAAACAGCTCTATCCGAACAGCAGTTTTTCAATCCGCCAGAACTGTCCCAAGCAGAGCCTTTAAATAAACAAAAATTTCTTTTATTTTTTATGTTGATTTGTTAATAATATTTTTTTAAAAAATTTAAAGAATTGATAATAATAATAGCTGCGAGACTATTAGCTTCATTCAGTTGAGCAAAATTGGCACCGGAGTTCAGAATGCAATAAAAGTGATCTTTAATTTTAATTTCAATGCCACAATTTTGAGCTCCATTTGGCGCAGTTTTTTTTTTTTCTCCGGTGAGTTTGAACAAAAAAAGTCACCGTCATAAAATGCATCTTTGGCATAAGAAATAGTTATGACCACCACCAAAAATAGAAAACTAGTTTTAAACAAAATGGATGAAATTCCCTAGGTGAGATCGGCGAGCGTTCACGAACGACGGTTCATAACCACCATGTTCATAACCGCCAAACTCTGGTGTAACATTATGAACACGGGAGATTAAATTGTCATTTGTTAACCCTCACCGAAGGAATTTCATCCACTTTTATATTCAACAGGATGATGTTTGTTAGGTGATCCTTAACAAATGTCGTGCGTTTACGACCACCACCACCGTGCCAAACAGAGGGTCTATTTGGCGCAGCTCTAGCGGCTGAAAAATCTCTATTCCAGCCACCAGAGCTGCTTTATATGTGTTTGGGACAGCTCCTTATGAAGAACTTTTCAGAAATCTGAAGCTGTTTTGCAGCTTTTCAGAAATCTCCCCCCCAGCTTCTGCTCCCGCAAAATAGTTTTCTCTCACACATGTTTTGGAAATCTAATGGTTTCTTCAGTTGGAACATGCTCAGAGGCCGGACGGCCTTCCTCCGGCGATTCCGAGCCCCGGACGGCCTTCCTCCGGCAATTCCGAGCCCTCGACGTCCTTCCTCCGGTGATTCTGAGCGCACTTCTGCACGGAACACCCAAACACTCAGCAGCTTTTCAAAACTGCTCCCCAGATATCTATTTTAAAACAACTCTATCCGGACAGCAACTTTTCAATCAGCCAGAGCTGTCCCAAACAGAGCCAGAGTCATAGTCACATATCTAAAATATATAGATCTCAAGTTACTTCACCTAGAGCCAATTGATTATGATTTATGGACTGGATTCATATGCTGTAACAAGGCATTAGAGAAGGTCTGGCCCAACAGCATACTACCCGCATCACCAGATTAAAAAAGTTACAAATGCTATAACCAATTCTTTTGGGGCCGGTCTGACAGAATTGGAATTGAGAAATTGGATTTCGGTAATTCCAAAACCCGCAAGAATGAGAATTGAGTTGAATTTCAATTATGTTATTCGGCCGTAGGATGGAATTGACCAAAACTCGCATGAATTGAATTTATACTTCTAAAATCAATGAACCTATAATCATAATCAACTCATATATCAGGCTGCACAAAATGAACTTCATATAGCTGACTATATTAGACTATTCAATGTAATGAAATATATGAACTTCACAAATGCTTGGATACCCTAAAAAAGAAGAAACTAAATCCTTGTCAATAGCAAAAAAAACTATAATCGGAGAATTGAGTGTATAAACAAACGCTTAAATACTAATTACAATCAAGATTCTCATCTCTGGAAATTTGGAAGGTTTAATGCAGTAATTGTAGAAGTTTTTATGGAAATTTTGGAGCATTTGATTGCAGTAATTTCTGGAATTTTGGAGCACAGAATGAAGCAAAAATCAAAGCATAAATCTTACTGTGGATGAAGAAGCACCGAATGAAGATGAAGAAGAAGACTTGAGGTGTCGAACGAGGAAGAAGACTTGAGGTGTAGAACGAAGAAGACGACTTGAGGTGTAGAACGAAGAAGACGACTTGAGGTGTAGAACGAAGAAGACGACTTGAGGTGTAGAACGAAGAAGACGACGATGCTGGCCAGTGTTGTCAGCTTCTGATCTGCAGCAGAGAATGAAAAAGGAGAAGAAGAAATGGAGGACCATCGGCGGCGAGCTCGTGTCGCTAGATTGGTGAGGAAGAGTGTCTCTCTTGAGAGGGCTACGGGATCTCGCAGGAAAAACTATTATGTAAGAATTGGGCATAGGCGAATATGAAAACCCAGGGCTTGTCGAATTCCAATTCCGAAACCAATTCCTTCCTACCAAACACCAACAAATGATTTATTAAAGGTCAAAACCATATCTGCCGGTCCAATTCTTTCCTACGGAACGAACCCTTGAGGCTCGATGCATAGTTTCAAACAAAATTCCATCATATCTATAGTGAAGATCATGAAATAAAAGATACTTAGAATTATAGAAAACCCACCCGAATTTTAATTTGGACGAAGGGGCTTGTGTACTTATCAAACTAGTCGTGCGCATATGCGAATAATGACTGAGTCGAGGCTACAAAGGTATGTGCATACTGATCAAGGGGTCCAGTGATGTAGGCAGGTAAGCAAAAAGTTTCCTATTCTCCACCTCGCACTAGAGTGGTCTTTGATATGCATGTCGTGTTATGAGTTTATTCACAGAAATGGAAGAAGACGAGGCCTGAACCAGAACCTAGAGCCCTGACGGTTCAGCTGTCATCTTGTTGTCAACTCCACTACTAATTAATCACAATTTAGTTTACAACCCTAGGGCGTGTGATTCCCCCCGATGCATGCCGCCCCTCCCGGCAGGTCCAGCATCTCGCTGGATTGTGCCGCCACCATGCGGACGGCTGCTACAGCAACCATGCTCTGGCGAGCCTCGGCCTCTTCCACATCTGTGAGTGGATGTTCTTCAGTTCGAGGGTTAACCGTTTTTATGTCTCCCGTACAGTTTTTATATGAAGATTATTGAAGATCAATTGTTGACATCTTTGCCTATTGAGTATATTTTGCTACAATTGATCTTGTGATTCTTTACCCTTCAATATGTACTTACATGGATGTGGACTGTGCAGCCAAACCATGTATCCACCCAGCCATGCACTTGCCGTGAGGAGTTATATTTATCAAGTGACTTCTTCATGTTATCTTGAACTTTTGGGCACCTTCCTGGAATCCTTCTATAAAATTGTTGTGCCCAAGTTTGTGTTCCTCATGATCATGATCTTCAGGTGTACAACTACAAAGTAAAAGTTCCAATGGAACAATCTTGATGAAAACAAAATTAACACGGGTAAACCTCGAAAAAGGATTTCAGACGCAGAATCAAGAACAATAGGGTGGATGGAAAATTGCAAGTGTAAAAGAGTCTGTTATGGTCGAACTCAAGTGCAAAGCACGGAAATTAAAATGCCAGCAATTTCTACTTTCAATTTCACTACCTTTAGAATACATTCCCCCCCAGCCACCGACTCCTTCATAGACTTCCAGTTCCCTCTGTGACACCCGCATCTCTTCATAATCCCCTCCCCCACAGAGCCCTAATTCCCAAAACACCTCTATAGAAGCAATCCAAGTCAAGGTCCTGGATTTTCATCATTGGCCCTCATCGAAGTTATAGAAATAACAGCAAGAAATCCAATTCCTCCGTGTCTTTCTTCATTGATCATCGTCCACGACTAAATCCTTATCCATGATTTCTAACAAACTCTCATTCCAACTGTTTGAATATCTTGAGCTGTAGTTCTTTAGCATTCAGACTATATCAATTTATTCACCACTTCAACCACCAATCTATTTCTGGATGAATAGCACACATGAATATCTTGAACGTGGCTTCCAGTAGCTTTGAATCACCTGTGTGCCCAACAAACACACAAGTTTTTAGAAGTTACTGAGAAATTGACTATCACTGTTTGTCCAAACTGGTTCCAAACATATGGGAAGGTGTAACTGGCTCCCGATGCAGTATAAGACATTTTCTTGTTGAAACAATAGTAGAAAGCTCAACGTGATCCTAGCAATCCTCACAAGAAATTCATAAAGATGAACTCTCATAACCAACTGGGAAGGCAAGGGTGGCAGAAGCCAACCCTGTAGTTTAAGGATTTTAAATGTTACATAGTAAGCATGAATTCATAAATAGTTGAACAACAAAGTGCATTTTTAGGGTGTAATTTTTCAAGTATTGGAGAGTTTTCTCCGCACCAAATATACTGCTATTCTTGATGTTAACTCCTATAGCACTCAAATAAAACAATCATTAACCCAGGTACTCACAGATGATCCCCATGGCACAGAAGTCCTTATCGTCAAATACAAGCTTGATATCTAGCTAGATATGATTTTTTTTCCAAGTTAGATGTTGCACTAATGAATTGAAACACAGATTCCAAATGGAGATCCATCATCCCCTCTAAGGGTCTGTTTGGCACAGCGGTGGCAGTCATGAACGTTGTGGTTATCAACCGTCGTTCGTGAACGGCCCATCTCACCTAAGAAACTCCCTCCACTTTTATGTTCAAAAATAAATTTTTTTCTTGGTGGCGGTCTGTTACGCCCCCGGACGGATCCAAAGGCGACAACGGGGCTGAACCAACTGGTTCAGTCCCCACTTTCTAAAGGACGGCCCTCGGGGGCTGAACCCACCCGGTTCAGCCCCAATTTGGGGTCAGCCGGCCCCCTTGGCCGGCCGGTCTTGGTCCGGGTATAAATGTACTCGGATCCTCTATTGGACGGATGATGCAAGATTATAAGGTATTCTCCTCCTTCCCTGCTCTGAACCCTAGTTTCCCCCTTAGCTCTGTAGATTTATCTCTCTCTCCCACCTTCTTCCTAACAATTGGTATCAGAGGATTCTTCCTCCAAATTTTTTTTTCATTCCTCTCTCATACACGCTCTACCCGGCTTCGTTTCCACCCAACGGCACCTACATCGCTCCCGCGTCGACCAATCCCTCGGTCGTCTTCCTCGACGACTCCCGACGCCGTTCCCGCTCGTATCCCGCTGCCAGCTGCTGCTCGCATCCCTCTCGCCTCCTGCCGCTCGCATCGCGACCGCATCCTGCTGCATCGCGATCCTGTGGCATCGCATCGCCGATCCCGGCGACCGCATCCTGCTGCTCGCATCGCGATCCTGCTGCTCGCATCGCGATCCTGCTGCATCGCATCGACGATCCCGGCGACCGCATCCTGCTGCCTCCGCGATCCTGCTGCATCGTGATCCTGCTGCATCGCAGCGACGACTCCCGGCGACCCCCAACTGCTGCTTACAGTTGCTGCATTCGATTGCGGCAACCAGCGGCCACTGCCTCTAATTGTTGACATTTCACACATCCCCGGGGTCCCACCATGGTGACTCGCACCCAAGAAGACTCCAATCGGCTCACACATCTCGAAGAAAACTACACCGGAATGACTGACACCGTGACAGACCTCGCCAATAAGTTAACAACATTGGAAAACCGCCTCGAAGAGAAATTGGATGCCCGCATGGACGAGCTTAAAAATATTTTAACTAAACAACTTAAAGGAAAAGCCGTTGTGGGCGAGACCAACGCAGTCCAACTTCCCCTTCCTACTCCAGCATCGGGGCATGACGATCGAGCCTCTAGCCTCAATGGGGGCCTTGGAATTGACAATGGAAGGGTAGGAGGCTCACGACGACCATAAGTATTGTCCGAGGCAACCCAGTTTGGCGGCATCGCCGCGTCTGCCTTGGATTTTCCTCCTTACCGTGAAGACCGCCAGAAGGACCAACGACCCAACGGGAAGGGGTGCCCACCTCGTGATGGGCTCCTCCCTATTCCAAGAGCACCAGAACACGCCGCAGGAGGAAGGGGAGGAGGCGGATGGGAATTTAGGCCGCCAGTCTTGGGGAACCCCTATGGAGGGGATTGGGGGTACCCACACGTGGCCGCTGATCGACGGCTACCGCTTGGACACGGGCAAGAGTACGGAGGAACCGGGCAACAACTACCACGCGCTTATATGCCGCCAAAGGTTACCCGTATGAACTACCCCAAGTTCAAAGGAGGAGATGCACTCGAATAGGTCCAAAAGGAAGAATTATTTTACAGTTATCAGGAGATACCAGAGGCACAGTGGGTAAAGTTGGCGTCCTTCCACCTTGAAGAGGACGCGTACCAGTGGACCCAATGATTCCTCCGGGGACGGGATCACGCGCCTTGGCACGAGTTTGTCGACGGATTCACCGCTCGCTTTGGCCCACTTGAGTATGAAGACTTTGAGGCTCTTCTTCAGAAATTGCGTCAGAAAGGGACGGTGATGGAGTACTGAACCGAGTTTGAACGGTTGGCCAACAAGGTGCAGTGGAGCGAGAGGACATTAACAAGTTGTTTTATTTCCGGCTTGAAGGAGGACATCAGAGATGAGGTGCATGTCTATATGCCGCGCAGCTTAACACACGCTATCAGCTTGGCCCGGATTCAAGAAGAGCATATCAATCGACAGAAGTCCAGGGGGGACACCCAGAGGAACGCTACACACCTTCCCGACACAAAAAAAGATCAAGCAGCTACAGCACGGGCGACGATGAAGAAATTGACTTGGACAGAGCTACAAGCTAGGAAGGAACAGGGATTGTGCTTCAACTGCGATGAGAAATTTACCCCCGGCCACAAATGTCAGAGGATCCAGGTTTACATGTTGCAGGAAAGTCCGATGTCGGATGTAGAAGGAGGGGAACAAGAGCACATTCTGGATACAATCGAGTACGGGCTATCCTCCCTGACCATGGCGGGAGACTCTCCGCCCACTATGAGTATTGCGGGGTGGATTGGCCAACAGCAGGTGACCATTCTGCTTGACAGTGGGAGTACACATAACTTCATTAGGCCGGCGGTGGCACAGAAGCTGGGGCTAGCGATCAGCACGGATGTCGCTTCCCCAATTGTGGTGGCAGGTGGACACGAGCTGCACTGCGATGGAGTGCTTCGGGACGTGGAAATCAGTGTGCAGGGATACACCGACAACGTGGATGTCTACTTATTGCCCATCCGGGGGCCAGATATCATTCTGGGGGCCCAGTGGTTGCGACAGCTGGGTAGGGTGACTCTGGATTGGGAGAAGTTGACTATGGAGTTTGCTAAAGATGGGAGAGAGTACTGCCTACAGGGAATCAGAATCTCACCAGTGTCAGGGGGCTCTCTTTGCTGTTTGGAGAGGCTGCGGGGACAAGGGCGTGACGTGGCTTTGATTGGCAACAAACGGAGCCACCAGATTCCCACCTTGAGGACAAGCTGGGTCTTGATGGGGCGAGGAATGTTACGCCCCCGGACGGATCCGAAGGCGACAACGGGGCTGAACCAACTGGTTCAGCCCCCACTTTCTAAAGGACGGCCCTCGGGGGCTGAACCCACCCGGTTCAGCCCCAATTTGGGGCCGGCCGGCCCCCGGCCGGCCTTGGTCCGGGTAGATTTCTCTCTGTTGTCATGTCAAACACATTTTATGGCGGTGACATTTTTGTCACAACTCAAAGGAGCAAAAACGCCGCACCAAATGGAACTAAGTTGCCGAGGCCTGCCCAAAATCATGGATTAGTTTAGTATAAAGAGGAGCGACGTCTATAATAGGATAATCAAAAGTATAGTTGTAGCAAAGCCTATAATTTTTTAGGACCCAAGTGGGGCATCTTAAAATCTGCACACATCATGTACTTGACCACCATGTTGAATTGTTGCTGATAAGACATCTACTTAATGTGCTGATTTTACTACAGCTTGTACTCTGTCCAAAGGTGCTATAATAAATGATGAACAATCTGCAAGAATGTCTCCAACATTTTACGGTTTGATGTAAAAAAAAAATCTCCTTCCATCTTTTGGCCTAAAACCTACCGCAGCTTCCAAAGACTACCATTATTATGGTACAACCATTGGCAATGAAAAGCGAGAATCATTTTATAATCTTTCAAGCCTTATTTCCTTTTCTTCCCTCCCCTCACCCACTATTTACTTATGCATTTATGTGTCATTTTCAAGTTTCCATTTAAGTTAATAACTTAACTATAACACTTTTCAGAAACAAGGGTAGAAGTTCAAGAATAAGTAGAGAATTTTAGGAACTCCTACAAATTGGAGTATTTAAATGTGTCACAAGCTACGAAGCATTGATACTTCCTTGAGGGCGCCGTACCCATATCAGGTATATTTCCGGTACTAGTACGTACCCGATACTCAATGGATAAACCTACTACTCTACGGACATGCTTGAACTTAACATATTGTTCTTCATATTGTGATAAGAGTCTGCTTTTCAAAAAAATGAAAAGTTGGCTTCATGTCTTTTAAAAAGAAAAAATTGTGACCCATAAATGCAACTTGTGATGTTTGTTTATTAAAATAAGAAAATGTGTTTAAGATTTAAGTTTCTTTTTATGTCAGAATAATGGAAATTTAGACTTCACTGTACTTGTTTATTATGTAGGTCTAGAGTGGTCAAGCTTCCAAAGTACTTTAGAGTCTAATGCAGGAAAAAATTTGGAGCTTTCTAGAGAACTATAAATTTATTGAGTATTGTAAAAGTTATAGATATATCTCGGTATTGTACGGGAAATTTTTCGGTGCGTCTAACGCACCGAAAATTGGTGCGGCTTTAAATATCTGGGCCCCACTAAATTTTCACCAATTGCGCCGATCCCGCCTCCGCCAAACGCGGCCCGCAAAACAGCCGCTCGTCCTCTCCAGCGCGAAAGGTGGTCGCCTCTCCAGCACTCCATCCCGCAAGTCATGGCCGCTCTTCATCCCTAGCCCGCAGCGAAACCGCAGCTCGTCGTCTCCAGCCGTCCGGCCCGAAGCTTCCCGCAGCTCGTCTAACATTATTCTTCCCGCAGCTCCACGAACAGCAGCTTGCCGTCTCCCTCATCCATCCAGCAGACCCCGATTTCGCCTCCTCCCGATAACCTGCACGTGCTCTTCCCTAAACCCGCAGTTAGCCTACTCCCTCACCGCTCAACGGCAGCTTAGCTCATCAATCCGTCGTCTTCCCCATTCTCCCGCAGTTGTTCTACTCCGCCATTTTCACTTTCGGAAGCCCCTAGCATCGAATGACTACTCCAAATGTGCAAGCAACTGACGATGTTGTAAGACATGAAATTTTGTTGAGTATTTTTTTGCTTGTTATGTAATTTTATCAACTTACTAATTGTTGTAATTCAATGTCATTTTTTTTGGCTGTATGAGTTCCACATTGCGACTGAAATTTTTCTTTGACCTTACGGATCTAGTATTGTTCCAATGTAGTTATTTCCGACTGTGAAAATGAAGTAGTTTTCCGACTTTATGAATGTAGTATTTTTCAGACTGTATAAATGAAGTTTTTTCCGACCTTATAAAATCTTAAATTTTCCGACTGTACTATTTGGCTGAACTATTTTTATATTTTTGGAGGTCAAGAAAGAACCGGTCGTGTTTCCGATTGTCCATTCAGATGAAGAGGGTTACAAAATGTACTGTGAATATGCCCACCAGACAGGCTTTAGTGTTCGTAAGCAGCAATTAATGTATTGGACGCATACACGTATTGTTAAACAAAGAGAGTACTGTTGCTCGAAAGCTGGTTTGAAGAATACAAAGAAATCACCCATGAAGTACCGCAAATCAGACACTCGGACAGGTTGTCATGCTTGCATTACCTTTCAAGCCGATAGTGAAGGCAAAAACTGGAAGGTCACAAAATTTGTGGAGGAACATAATCACCCCCTGACAACTGAGACTGAGAGTCATCTACTGAGATCTAGCCGCCATGTTTCTGAAATGCAAGGTAGTCTAATGAAGAATATGACGGCGGCGGGAATAAGAGCAGTAGATTCATACAATTTCTTATCAAATGAAGCTGGTGGGGTTGAAAACGTTGGGTTTTCGAAGATCGATGCTTTCAACTAGGTACAACGAGAAAGGAAGGCGTTAATAGAAATTGGTGATGCTTCAACTTTGCTCTCTTTGTTACATAAAAAAGCAATTGTCCGATAATATGTTCTCTTATGAAGTACGTATGGATGAGCTTAATAGACTGACAGGCTTCCTATGAATGGACGGACACAGTAAAATTGACTACGACTGTTTTGGGGATGTTCTTATTTTTGATACTACATATAGGCTAAATAAGTACAATCTTGCATATGCCCCATTCATTGTCGTCAACCATCATTGGCAGAATGTTTTCGTGGGTGGTGCATTTATCGCCGAGGAGACGATCGATTCATTTTGTTGGGTTTTTGAATCGTTTTTGAATTGTGTTGGTGGAAAACAACCTATTACTATCTTCACGGACCAGGACCAAGCAATGGTTGTTGCTATTGAGCGTGTAATGACAAAAACACGTCATCGACTATGCCAATGACATATAAGCAAGAAGGCTCCATCAAAAGTTCCAAGCTTCAACCACGACAGAGTTGTTAGGACATGTTTTTATAGTTGCATGAATAAGTGTGATGGGGAGGATGAGTTCAACAGGTATTGGCATGAAATGATCGAGAAAGGATGCTTACATGAGAACATATGGCTTAAAGATCTTCACAACATCAGAAGAAGATGGTCCACGGCATTCAACAAGGATGTATTGGATTTGGGTATTTTGTCCACCCAAAGAAGCGAGTCCGCCAACAATTGCTTGCATGGATGTTCTAAGCCTACTAACACACTTGTAGAGTGTTTTTCTGGAATGGAAAAGCTCGTGTCGTCTTGGCGGCGCAATGAGCGTGATGAAGATTACAAGTGCAAGCAAGGTACAGAATCTATTGTCTCTCGTTGTCGTGGGGTAATTAGATCTCGCCCAGGGTACTGCATTTGCTTTACAACAGGATCCGGAGATCCCAACACCTTTTTCTTTTGAGTGGCCCTCTGCTTCACATTCTTGATGATACTGCTTGGAGCAACCGGAGGTGTGGGCTCAACAAGTGTCATCTCTATAGTGGAAGCGGGGGTGGTCTCGATAGTAGGTCTGATCATTGATGGTGCGGGGGATGCTCCGGAGGATGGTGCAGGGGTGGGTGTGGGGGATGATGTGGGGGATGCTCCGGAGGATGGTGCGGGGGTGGGGGATGCACTGTTTCTTCTGTGCTGAAATCTCCCAAACCAAATCTCGCAGGTTCTCCACAGAGACTGCACATCTTTTCTGATCTCATCGATGGAAGCCTGTAACAGAGCCTCCATCCCTCTCCACCCCTCAATCATCTCTGCCTTTTCCTTCCTTATCCTCCTCAGAAATCTCTTTTCTTTTCTTCTCCTTTCTTTTTTCTCCGCACTCCTGTCCTCTAATAATCGTTCCTCCTCCTCCCCGAACTTCTCCCCCTCCTCTGGGACATACTCATGTACCACCTTCCTCTTCCTCGCCTGAAGAAGAAACCAAACAGTTTGTTTAATTTATTTCATTGTTAATTTAAAATTGATACTAACGACATGTTTATAATGTCACAGAGTACCTTCTCAGGCCTTTCCTTCACAGATTCAAAATCTGTATCCTCCTCCTCATCACCCATTAGCTTTTTCTCCTGTGTCGTTATTCTCTAAAATTCAGTTCTCACCTACGTAAACAAGTTTGTATTAGAAAAGAAGTTCAAACATAATCGAAATTTTTTTCGCACTTCTATTGTCCCTTCACTTACCATGTCATCTTGGCAAAGTCTACGCTGTAGACCAAAGCAGAACTTGACAGTATAACTAAACTTAGCAGACCAACGGCAGAGCCGAGGCCGTGCTAAGATGTCGACAGCTGCCTGGATGTTGATATGCTCATAGAGCCATACCTGCAATACTATATGATCAAATCTAACATAAAATCAAATAAATTAACCAAAAAGTTGCGGTCACTAACCAGTAAAACTGCTGAGCACCCTTCCAGGTATCCCAAGTTCTCTCCAGAGCCTCGGAGAGCACTCCTACCACTCAGCTCCTGAATTTGTGCATGCAAAAACCTATGCACTGCCTTCGGGCAATTGAATTGGCGAAAGTCCTCGACCCCCTTGATCTTCATCAAGAAGGCAGGGATTTTATGTCCCATTTGCGGGGAAAAAATGCAATAACAACATACCTAACAAAAAAATCTACACGTCGTCTTTCCAGCATGGGAGACCAATCCTCGGTTTCCAACCCCTTCATCTCTTCAATAAGCTCCCTTGTGTTTTGCTTGGCAAAAGGTCGTCTAACAAAGGGGAAATCGTGTCCTCTATTAGGTAACCCTAGAATTAGGGCTACCTCATTAACAGTTAGGGGCACATAATATTTTCCTAACAAGAAGGCTTGTTTTCCACGACTATAACTACGCACAAAAATGTACAACAATGGAATATTTTGCTGGAATTTAAATATCTTAAGTAATCTACGAATACCGGCGGCCTCTAAGGTTTTCTTGGCCTCGTCCGAGAGAATCTCTAATAGCGTTTGTGCATGCGCTAGGAAAGTGGAGATTGCTAAATTGCAGCTGAGATAGGGGCTCCCCGAAACTGAAAAAACGGGGGAAAAATTAAACAAAAACAGTATAAGGGATTATGTATATTTTGAACAAATTAACAAAGAAAAAGGATGTCAATACTTGTTCGGCACTAGTTCTGCACTGCTTGAACTGGTCGTAAGGACTGATACCCAACTGGAAAACATATACATTATAAGACTGGATAAAAGCTGAGAATAAATTGGACTGGAAAATAGCTGAAATATACGGCTGGATAAAAACTGCGAAAAAACCGAATGGAAATAATGGAAAAAATAGGACTGGAAACCCTACACCCTAAAAAAACGGGAAAAGGAACCTTACTAACGACCAGAAAACATCAACAATAAATATTCTCCAGCAGTAATAATCTACGGCCGTAATCTTCATAACATGAACAGGAGAAATACCCTAAAAACGACTTGATTTGTGAAAAAAACAACTGTAAATCACCAATCGCGATCTGACTAGCCTCCTACGCTCAATAAAAACATACCTCTGGAGATTGATGAATGATTTTCGGGGACCGATTGACTCCACGGCACTGCGACGGCACTGCGCCTGGTTCGATTTCGCCGATCGCTGATGGAGGGAGTCAGGGCAGGAGCAAGAGGCGAGGCGTTTCAAAAAATTTTGAAATGGGGGGATAAATTAGGTGGGGCAAGATATTTAAAGTCGCACCAATTTTTGGTGCGTTAGACGCACCGAAAATTTTCGCGTATTGTACATAGACATAGAGAGTGCTTAAAGATTTTAGGAAGGTCTTAAATGTAGATTATTCTAGAACCTTCCATTCATTGGTATGAAGATATAATGGGGAACGTAATAGAGTTCTGAAAGTATCAACCTTCTCATTTGTAATTATCCAAGTTTGAGAGAATTAATAGAGTTTTAAGAGTATCGGTCTTGAATTTGCTTCCTCGCTTTCAACAATTTTCACACAATTTCTCAGCAAGACAAACTTAGCTAAGCCTCAAGAAGCAAAGGTTGTGCGAGACCTTGTTGAGGGGGCAAGTCCATAAAAAATAAAATGACTGGAATTTTTTCTTGTCAAGGAAGTGCGGCTAGAAACTCAACCGAATTTTTTTGAGAATAATCTGCTTTTGTCGCTCACCGCCACATGGAATAAAATTTCCTTGTCAAGAGAGCATGAACTAGCTCAAGTTATATTTATCAAATTATGGTTTCTATCCTTTGCATCCACCATATAAGAGTGTGACTAGAATGCTTCAACCCCGCGAACGTGATCCATTGGGTGTGGATTTAACATCAACAACAATATCCATTCAACCCTTCTCAACATTGACAATCCGTTATAAGCAAAAAACTTATGCTTCATGATGATCTCGAATGTTAGTAATAGTAGTTCTCTCATTTTCAGCAGGCGAATTCATCATTGTTTGACTATTTGACATATTCACCCAAATTTCCACCATTTATATTGATGGTAGCAAAGATACGGTTAATTTGACGAGTGGATGTTGTGATCTCTTCTCGTCGATGGGCTAGGATTCTCGAAAGATCCTTCCACTTTTCCCAAGCTTGTTTACAAACATGCCTGAATTTGAATTATTTTTGTAAGCAGACCATCTTGAATGGTTGTTTAGGATGGTACTTTATTAGTGACAGTTCACATTTCCTTCGCATAAATACTAGGTCTTACAAACTGGACATGTATACAAACACAGTCACATATGTATGCTGGTAATGACCAAGTTTGGGTGTATATATGTGATTAATATGCTTGTATGCTAGATTGATCATTTGATACAAAAGATGTACAAGTGTGCCCGACAATGTTCATTCTATCTCCAATTCTACCGAAATATGTACAGTGAAGTTGGCATCCCATGTCATAAAGCAAAGTGCAGGAATGAACAAAAGCACATCAAAATCCCAACTACCTAACCTTCCAATATTAAATTTCCCTATATCTTATTCCTTATTGTGTGGAAATTTGTGTGTAAGTTTCCGTGGCAACCTCGTAGTTCCTAAAAGGCATGTGAAATATAAGTATTACTTAAAGCCTTGAGCATATGCCTGCTTTAGAGTCGTTACAATTTACAGCGAAAAAAAACTACCTTCTCCGTGAAACAATTATAAGCAAACATTTATGGACTTAATTTATGTACACATGAGAATTGTGGGAAAGCACCGATAAAAATTACAATATGGTAACCCAAAGCTCTGCGGAGATTAATAACTAAAGCATTGCGTGAATCACAATGGTACACATTCATGATGATAATTTTTTTCTATATACAATAACATTTAATGCTTGGCCTATCGATCTCAAAAAAAGTTGTAGGGCAGATCATTATCATGTAACTATTCTATGAAGTGGTGCACCAAGACATCAAACAACATTTAAACAAATTTTTTTTTTCGAATGGCAATAGTTCTCTATGTTATGACAAATAAATGCCACATGAATGGAAAAGATTACAGTTTTGTTCAAACAATGATAACATTGCTCCATAATTACTACACATCGCACCAGTGTGGCCTCCTGGAATGTTTCTTAGGAACTCAAGTAACCTAAAATCAGCATCAGTCTACAAAAAGAAAAGTGATATCATGGCAGAATTTCAGCAGAAAATGGGAATGTCATGTATATACCGGAATCATATACACAATGCAGTCATAATAAGTGAGAAGACATAAATTATAACAGATTCAAGATGCAAGGATTCATAACAAACATTTCGGAAAGCTGAGAGCAAGAATATTTCAAGCAGCTCTAAAACTGAAAACCAAATGAGAGATGACAGGCGGTATTTCTCAGCTGCAACTAAATAAACATCCTAGATATCACAGTAATCGCAATAATACAACTGAGAAACCAAACTCATAATTCACCAAAAAGCTGTCGCAAATATCTCGATAATTTAACAAACTGTCATAAAACAACTAAAATTGTTCATAAATTCACGGAAAATACCACAATACTAAAAATAGTTTTGTACGCACGTCTCAAAGAGCAGAAGTCCAAATTGCAAATGAAACAGAAAATCCATACATCATAAAACAGTTGGGCCGAAACTAAAAAGCAATTCCTTTAGAACAAGTGTTGCACCGGAAGCTCGTCCCCAATACAGTTTCAAAGTCATCCAACTTTAAAGCACACGAGTAATCACGTTCTCGACATCAAACTAACAAAACAACGAGCAAAAAATTAGCCAAAGCACAACTAAGATCGAAAAATTTTAACGAAAGCCTCAGTCAATCTCAATGTGTGCATGAAGATTTGTTGGAGAAATAAAATAATATTTGAGAATTATTCACCTAATGAGATCCATATCCACCCATAGAGCCCATGTTTGTTCTCTGCAATGCAGCCTGGGCTAAGTTAGCACCTTGGTAAGAACTGGCACTACCACCGCCAGCTTGTTGTGTTCCTGGTGGTGTAGTCCCTTGAAAACTTGGTGACCCCTGAAATCCAGGAGGCCCCTGGAAACCAGGAGGCGCTTGAAATCCTGCATTTTGATACCCAGAATTCCCCATGGCATAGTTTGGTACAAGGCTGTGCTGTTGTGCTGCTTGAGGACCTATAGTAGATGAAACTCCAGCACTCAATGCTCCTACAAGAGCAGGGTTAAAGGAGGCGAGCATCGGATTGATACTGAAGGCGGCTGGGTTCTGTCCAGCTGCAGCGAGCATCGCCAGTAAAGCTGTATTCATGGGCATTCCCTGCCCAATCAGACCTTGTCCAAACATGGCCGCCTGCTGCGCCAGCCCCATGTCTGATGCCGTAAACTGGCCACCATAAACAGGGCCACTGAAACCGCCCATGCCCATTGTAGCATTAGGCTGGGCAGCAGTGAGACCATTGGCATTGTTGGGACCTGATCCTAATACCCTACTTTTGTTACTATCAGTGGCCTTTTGGCAAACCAGATTACAACCCTCGAAGTTCTTGTTAGGCTCCTCCAAGGCCTTTTTTGCGCCATCAACAGATCTGAAAACAAAAAGCGCAAAGCCCTTGGCCTTGCCAGTGTTGCGGTCGAATCCGATCGGCCCTTCTTCGATTTCTCCGTATTGAGAGAAGAAGGCATGGAGTCGGCGGGGATCAACGTCTCCATGGAGATTTCCGACATAGATCTTTCGCGGAAGGTTATCGCCGGGGTTAGGATTGAGGTTATTACTGATCCTAGGGTGATGATTAGGGTTCTGAGTAGGGCCAGTGGATGCAAGCTGGCAAGTGGCCATGCGGTTGTCAATGAGCTTTTGGGGATTCCGGAGGGCGCGACGGGCGGATGAACGTTGCCGGAAGAGAACGAATCCGTACCCTTTGGAACGACCGGTGACGCGATCAGTAACAACACGGCACTCTTCGAGCTCGCCATAGCGAGCAAAAACTGCACGCAGGCTATCGGAGGTGCTCTCCCAACCGAGGCTGTGGACAAAAAGTTTCCGGTGGGCGGGGTCAATGTCGGTTAGGGCTCGGATCTCGGCCAGAGTAGCGGGGTCTCGTTCAGCAGCGGAGACAAGCAGGGAACTGAGTTGATCTGTCTCTAGGGGTGCAAGAAGCTTGCGAACGTCCTCTTCCTCCTCTTCGTATTCTGGATCGGAGTCTGACAAGGGGGAACCTCCGTGGCGATCGGAACTGCCGGAATCGTCGTCGGGCTGTCGGATGTACGCGACGGCGAGGTGGCGAGGCTTCGATTCCCCGTCGCGGTTGAGAAGGGAGACTTGTTCGTCGTTCTGGTCAGCCTTTCGCTTCTTTGAGGACGCCATTGGGAACCGCGGGCTAAGAGCAGCGGGTGACAGGCGGGGAGGGATCCAGGGTTTTGGTTTTTAGGGTTTTGTGGTTCGATACTTCGATGCTCCTGGAATTGAATTTTATTTAGGATACGAGCATCTTCGCACGGGCTACGCCCGTGCTCGATGCTCTCGGGCGGCCTTCGGCCGCATCAGGCGGGCTTCGCCCGCCTGCACACGGGCTACGTCGGTGCTCGAAATTCTTGGGCCCGACCAAGTTGTCGCACGCCATGTATATCTCATTTTCTTATATGTAGTGAATTATATCGGAGTTCAGTTATGGTAGCATGTAGTAAAGTTCTAGTTGTAATTGTAACCTTTGTACGGGACTTTGTACTGTTGCACGTGAAACCAATACACAGGGTAATCGGCATTGTAAGTTTGACGGCTATTGCGATTATACTTCCACGGGCAATATGTCAGATATAAGTATAAAGCAGAGTGAACACAGCACACGTAGTAGTCGCAATAGTAATAATATGTACATAGAGTGAGAAGTACATCATTATGCAGTACATGAAGGAGTCTAACGAAAATGGGAGTAATAGCAGGTTATGCTCAGTACATCAAATCAGAACTCTCTCTTTGTCAAAGTAGTTGGTACTGTTGTGGGCTTACGTGGATGATACTGACTCTGGTACTCGTTGTCACAGAGGACGGGAAGATATGTAATTACAGGCGTTACAGAGATGATGGAAGTGCAGAATCTGCTGTAATGATGTTTAATTCAGGCGTTGTTGGTAGTACTCTGGCCTAATATCGAAGAGTCGTAACTCCTCAGCTGATATTGCTCGGCCGTCAATTGCTTGACCATCGATCATGGAAGCGGCAGATTGCATTGAAAGTTCATCTGCAAATATTAGTTCTGCTGTCCCACCTGAGTTGCCTGATGCGTCGACATCGATCTGCAGTAATAATTGTTTAGTATAATTTAATTGTTAATCGAAGATACTGTCTTTTTTTTTATCATGTGAAGTCATAGTGCTTACGCTGCCATACAGAAAGCCTGGAAGATCTTGGAAGAGCAATTTTATGGACGCAGTTGTTGTAGCTTGGTTAAGGTTCCGCAGTAGCACAGCGAAGTAATAGTAATCGCGCATTTCTGGTGGTACATTATTATATGATTCTGTAGCACCGAACGTGAATGGGAGGTCATTCTCGGATGGCCCGTTGCTCAGAGAGTTGGGCTCAGTCATCGCAAGTATGTACGTATCCGCTGTGCCACAGCAGGAGTAAACTTTAGCAAGGTAATGTCTCCGTGATTGTGCATATGGAGGTGATCATAAAGCTGAAGTAAATATTGTTTATTGTCGGGAGAGAGTGAGTAAAGAGAGTTTCTATTGTGTTTTGAAACAGATGTGTAGTGGAGTACATAGTAGTACTGTACAACCCATATTCGACGAGGGTGGGCCCTACCACCGCCAGGTCATCAGAGGTCGAAGTCAACAAAGCAGGGTGGGGATCCAGACCAGCATCCCGGGCCGCGGAAGGTTTGGGCGAGTAGGGCGAGCTCCCCAGGCCAACTCGCCAGGTGGCGACTATGGCCAGATGCTCGCCTCTCCCAGGCGAGTTCCTTAAGAAGGTCGCCAACTCGCCAGGGGGGGTATAAGTAAGACCCCCCCCCCTTTTTTTGGTTTTGCCTATAAATAGGACCTCAGGGGTACGAAGAAGGGACAAGCAATTCTCGGCCTGAACCCTCGCGAGTTCCAGTAACTACCCTTGACTCGCTATCGTTCAGCTCGCCTCCTTCGTACCTAGCTCGGCCAATCTGGTTGAGAAGGGGTTGCTTCTCCTAAGCAACTGGGTACGTGGTGGGACCTTCCTGCCGCAGCGACCTGGGGTCTTGTTCGTACAATTCGTCCTTGTTTCCTAACCAGAGATCGTCTTCCTGACCGGTCGACCAGTAGCTTCAGGTCGCCTAATCCGATTTCTGAGGTTGAGAATTTCTCGGCTTCAACACTTGGTGCGGTGAGCGTGGATAGCGACCGAAGAAGAAAGTCGTGGTTGGAAGATGGCCGATGACGGAGACCGGGGCGAGTTGGGAGGTAACTCGGCGGGAGCTGGAATCCCGGGGCAAGGTGGCGAGTATGTGACGGTGGCAGCTTTTGCAGAGTTCGCAAGGAGAATGGAGAAGGCGATACTCGTCGGGTTGTCAAATCCGCCTGAGGTGACGGCGACTTCCCCCCGTCGCCAGACACCCCCGGGAGAGGAGATACCAACTCGGCGAGCAGGGAAGGAGCCCGCTTGGGCGAGTGGAGAGCAGGTGATCCCCCCGCGACATCACCCGGCGAGTAGTCAGGGGATCCGGTTCCGAGAACCAGAACTCTCGGCGAGGTACGGAGATACTCGCCGATGGAGCGAGTATGACTGCTCGAGCGGAGAGGATACTCGCCGCCGCCAGGAAGGGAGGAGCCCCTTCTGCGACGAGATCCTCGCAGCCCTTGTCCCCGACAACTTCAGAGAGCCAGTCCTCTCGTACTACTCCGGCAAGGACGACCCGGTGGGGCATCTTCAGTGGTTTGAGGATGTGGTCTCCATTCGCAACATGTCCGATGCTCTCAAGTGCCGGCTCTTCTCCATTACCTTCAAAGGTAGCGCGAGAGATTGGTTCCACCAGCTGCCGGCCGGGTCCGTTTACTGCTTCTCGGATCTGCGAAGGGGCCTGCTAGCAAGGTTCGCGACGTCCAAGCGGAGGAAGAAGGAGGCGACCGCTCTCTTCAAGATCGTGCAGGGGCAGCACGAGAGTTTGGGCCGGTACATCGATCGATTCCAGGAGGAGGTGCTGGAGGTGGAAGAGGTAGACGGGTTCACCTTGATGGTGGCCCTCAAGTTCGGGCTGAAGCAGGGTCTGTTCAACATGGAGTTGGGGCACAGGCCACCCAAGTCGTTCGAGGAGATGGTGGAGAGAGCCAATGTGTTCATCCAGGGAGAGGAGAGGAACAAGGAGTTCCTGGCACGGCTCGACGGAGATCGACCGCTTGGGCAAGACAAAGGGAGGCTGCTGGAGAGGGAGAGGGCGCCGGAAGGGCGCAGTGACAGAAAGCATGAAAGGCCGCGGGAGAAAGAGGAGAAGAAAGAGAGAGGAAGGGAGATCAGAAAGGCGGAGAAGCAGGAGTGGCGGGAGAGGCCTCGAAGGCAGGAGGACAGGAGGCCTGTCGGAGGGCGAGAAGCGAGGAGCGAGGAAAGAAGGTTCCAGTACCCGAGGGACCGCCCTCAGTGGAGGCAGCCCACCCGTCAGGAGGAAAGGAGGGCTTACAACCCTCGGGAGCAGGGAGGAGGAAGAAGGGAGACCATGTCCATCACGCAGCGAGCCGCCAAGCGCCGGCGGAAGGAGAGGCAACAGGAGAGGAGGCAGGAAAGGCAGCAGGAAGCGGCGATTCCCCTCTACTGCGATATCCATCGAGTGGAGGGGCACGGGACCTTGGCTTGCCCAGAGTTCTGGGAAACAAGGAGAAGAATGGAAGCGACGGCGGCCGAGAGGGAGCAGCCACAGCAGGAGGCCCAGGTTGGGCAGGTGGCTTACCAGGCACCGCAGAGGAGGAGGAACGAAGACAGGATCGATCAGGGAGGAAGGGGAAATGTCATTCCCGGTCCGGGAGGCGGGCACGTTGGAGTGATCAACGGAGGGGCGGGGCTAGGAGCTTCCCGCAAGGGAAGTCTCCACCAAATCTACAAAAGGAGCGTCGCTTCGACGTCTCAGACCCCCCCTCCCGTGAACGAGATCACCTTCTCGGAGGAAGACATGCTCTGGAACGAGAACCCCTTCCATGACGCCCTGGTGATTCAAGCAGCAATCGAGGACTTCACCGTCGACCGAATCCTCGCGGATAACGGGAGCTCGGTGAATGTCATCTTCAAGAGAACCTTCGTCGGCCTTCAGGTGGAAGCGTCCCGGGTTCAGGCAGCGGATGGGCCTCTCTTCGGCTTCTCCGGGGAGAAGAAAGAGGTAGAAGGAGGAGTGGAGTTGCTGGTTACTCTCGGGGGGACTTCGATCCGATGCCGCTTCGTCATCGTCGACGCACCGAGCGGCTACAACGCCATCTTCGGACGGCCCCTCATCAACTACTTCAAGGCCGTCCCTTCATCTTATCACCAATGCCTGAAGTACTGCAGGGATGACGTCCAAGTCAGGATCAGGGGAGATCCCAAGGTCTCCAGGGAATGCTACCTGAATGCGGTCAGCACCATCAGCTGGATGGGCGACGCAGAAAGGTTGGAAAGGATGATGGAGCAAGAAGAGGGCCTGCAAGCTGCCGAGGAGCTGGAGGAAGTGGAGGTGATCTCCCTGAGAGGAAAGCCGGAGCTGCTGAAGATCGGAGGAGCCTTGCCCCCGGAAGGGAAGGTGGAGATAGCGGCCTGCCTACAGGAAAACGCGGACGTCTTCGCATGGAGCGCCGCCGAAATGCCAGGGATCGATGCTGATGTTGCCTGTCATCGCCTCAACCTGGATCCGGCGACGGCCCCCGTCCGTCAAAAGCAAAGGAAGAGCGCCGCCGCTCTAGCGGGACCCATCCGGGAGGAAGTAGGGAAGCTGCTGGAAGCAGGTTTTGTTTCGGAGATCCAGTATCCAGGCTGGGTCTCCAATGTTGTAATGGTGAAGAAGTCTGGAGGGGGCTGGAGGTTATGTATCGACTTTTCATTATTGAATAAAGCCTGCCCGAAGGATTGTTATCCCCTGCCTCAGATCGACGCGCTGGTTGATTCCGCCGTCGGATTTCCTGTGATGAGTTTCCTTGATGCCTTTTCAGGATACCATCAGATCCGGATGCATCCCCCCGATTGCCGCGACGTTTCCTTCATCACCAGCGACGGGTGCTATAGCTACAAGATGATGCCCTTTGGGCTCAAGAACGCCGGCGCGACATATCAAAGAATGATGGATCACATCTTCAGAGAGCAGAAGGGGCGGAATCTGGAAGTCTACGTCGACGACTTGCTCGTTAAGAGTAAGAGCGCCGCAGAGCACGTAGCGGATCTGACGGAGACTTTCGCCACCCTGAGGAGGTACAAGATGCGGCTCAACCCGGCCAAGTGTGTTTTCGGCGCAGGAAGGGGGAAGTTTCTAGGACACCTCCTTACTCCCCTAGGGGTGGAGCCCAACCCCGACAAGGTGAAAGCCATCGTGGAGATGGCGTCCCCAAGGGACTCCAAGGAAGTTCAAAGGTTGACCGGAAGGCTGGCAGGTCTTAGCCGGTTTCTCTCCAAGGCCGGAGAAAAGTGCTCCCCTTTCTTCAAAGCCCTTCGGGGAAATCAGAGATTCGAGTGGACCCCGGAGTGCGAGGAGGCCTTCAAGAAGCTCAAGCAACAGCTGACTCGAGCTCCCCTCCTTCAGGGTCCGCAGGGCGGCGAAGACCTCTTGCTCTACCTAGGGGTAGGGGCCGAAGCAGTCAGCTCGGTGTTGGTCCGAGAGGAGGGAAAGAAGCAGCTTCCGATCTATTACGTAAGCCGGGTGCTAAGGCAAGCCGAGACGCGGTACCCCATCCTGGAGAAGTTGGTCTTTGCCCTGGTAGTTTCGGCCAGGCGACTCCGTCCATATTTCCAAGCCCACTCTATCAAAGTAGTCTCAGACCATCCCTTGAGGAGTATCTTGGACGGAGTGGAGCATTCCGGGAGGCTCGCCAAATGGGCTGTGGAGCTGAGCGAGTTCGACATCTCCTACCCCCCAAGGGTCGCGATCAAAGCACAAGCCGTGGCGGATTTCCTGGCCGACTTCTCGGCCGAGGTCGAGGCAGACACGGATGTCTCTCGGCCGGTCCCTTGGAAGATGTTCGTGGATGGCGCGTCAGGGAGACACTCCGTGGGAGCCGGGGTGGTGCTGGTTAGTCCTCAGGGGACCAGGATTGAGCAAGCTATCAAGATCAATTTTCCGGTTACTAACAACCAGGCGGAGTACGAAGCCATGGTGGCTGGCTTGCGACTCGCCAAGGAACTGGCAATCAGAGATATCAGGGCCTTTTCCGATTCCATGGTGGCGGCATCCCAGATTCGGGGAGAGTTCGAAGTCCGAGATCCCGTCTTGCAGCAATATCTGGTCAAGGTCAAAGGCCTTATCGGGGGGTTCCGATCCTTTCACGTCGAGCATGTGCCCCGAGAGCGCAACTCCGAGGCAGACAATCTTGCGAAATACGGCCCCCGGGCCGGGGGAACCGCCATCGAGTTATTTCGACCATCCATCGAAGAAGGCGAATTGATGGAGGTCGATCAGCGGGCCTCGTGGAGGGATCCGTTCATCACATTCCTGGCGACAGGCCGACTACCATCTGACGGGCAAGACCAAAGAAAGTTTCGGTACAAGGCCGCATACTACTTGCTGCAGGGCGGCGAACTCTATCGCAAGACCATTTCAGGCCCTCTGGCCCGGTGCTTGTCAGAGCACGAGATTCCCCGGGTCCTCGAAGAGATACACTCAGGAGAGTGCGGCAGTCACTCCGGGACCCGCACCCTGGAGCAAAGGATTCTGAGGCACGGTTACTTCTGGCCGACCATCCGAAAGGACGCAGAGGCCTATTCCAGAAAATGCTCCCAATGTCAACTCTTTGCGCCCCTTGCGCTCCAGCCAGCTCAGCAGCTTCGCTCAATTACCGCTCCATGGCCTTTCGCAATTTGGGGCATGGATTTGATCGGCCCGTTCCCTCAAGCTAGCGGGCAAAGGAAGTTTGTTCTGGTAATGGTCGACTACTTCACGAAGTGGATCGAGGCTAAGGCTCTGGCCAGGACCACGTCTCAAATCGTCAAGAACTTCATTTGGGGGGAGATCGCATGCAGATTCGGGATCCCTCTGGCCATCATCACCGACAATGGGCCGCAGTTCGCCAGCCTGGAACTGGGAGACTTTTGTAAACAATTGGGAACCGACCTTCGGTTCGCCTCGGTACATCATCCTCGTAGCAACGGGCAAGTAGAAGCCGCAAACAAGCTCATCATCAACTTGCTGAAGAAGAAGATCACCAATCTCAAGGGGAATTGGGCCGAACAACTCCCCTCTGTCCTGTGGGCTCTCAGGACCACCCCGAACTCGGCTACAAGGGAAACACCCTTCAAGCTATCACACGGGTCCGAGGCGCTCATCCCGGTCGAATTTGAGGTGCATAGTCCGAGGGTCATCGCGGCCGAAGACGGAAGCGAGGAATGGCGGTTAGAGAATGAAGAGGCTCAGAGGCTCTCCCTAGATTATGTGGAAGAGCTTCGGGACTTAGCCTCCATACGCCAGGAGGAAACCAAGAGGCGCATGGCGAGGCATTTCGACAAAAACGTCCGCTTGAAGAACTTCCTCGCAGGGGACTTGGTCATGAAGAAAGTGGACGCCGCCGGGCGGGGAGCCGCCATAGGCAAGCTCTTTCCCAACTGGGAAGGACCTTTCATCATCCAAGAGGCTTTGGCCACAGGAGGCTATTACCTACAAGACCAAGCGAGAGAGCAGCTGTCTGGAACCTGGAGCGGAGATGATTTGAAAAGATTTTACCCATAGCGGTAACCCATGTATCTATTTCTGTAAACTTTCTTAAATGAACAAAGGATGCGGATTTTCATCCCTTTTGTGTTGAAGGTGCCTCGAGGCTTCTGAGTGTTTCCATGGCCCGCCTCGTAGTCGACTTCGGAAGGCAGTGGTCGGTTTGTTCCTCATACATAGCCCAGTACGGATGATGGGACGATGCTTCGGGATCTTAAGCGCTCTTGTAAGACCGGGCCTCTGCACTGTCGGCCGAGATCAGCTCCCCCCTTGCATGTCGGCCTAGGTCTCCCCGAGTGCATCTCTCTTCCGTCTGGAGGAACTACGAGGAACAGATCCGCACCCTGATCCCCCGGACTCGAGGAGAGGCCGGCCTCGTAAAGCACCCAGAAGGAAAAACCTCAAACGAGCAGCAAGGCAGGATAACCTGCTGAAGCTGAAAAGGGCAAGAATGAGCCCAGGGGTGTGTGTTGATTCCGAGTGCGTCCGGGGAGGACCCTCGATGAACACCACCCCCATTCGAATCGTAACTGGAAGCGATCTTCACTATCAAATCGAGATACGTGCCTTCAACCCGTTCTCACTGAATAACCTAGTTCGGACGATGGGACGAGGCTTCGGGACTTTAAGCACTCTTGTAAGACCGAACCTCTGCACTACCAGCCGAGATCAGCTCCCCCCTTGCATGTCGGCCTAGGTCTCCCCGAGTGCATCTCTCTTTTCCGACTAGAGGGATTCTTAGGAACGGGTCTGGACACCAACCCCCCGATTTGGCAGGGTCAAGAGCGTCTCTCCGAAGAGAGTTTTGTCAAAGATGCCTTTGAGATTAATCTCCAAACTGTATGAGTGCAGGATTGAGATCCAAGACTTCGAGTGGAGCAGCGTCGTAAGACCGGTATCCCCACGAGCTCCTCTCCTCGGGAATCGGCCGATCTCCTCGATTGTAATCCAAGACTTCGAGTGGAGCAGCGTCGTAAGACCGGTATCCCCACGAGCTCCTCTCCTCGGGAATCGGCCGATCTCCTCGATTGTAATCCAAGACTTCGAGTGGAGCAGCGTCGTAAGACCGGTATCCCCACGAGCTCCTCTCCTCGGGAATCGGCCGATCTCCTCGATTGTAATCCAAGACTTCGAGTGGAGCAGCGTCGTAAGACCGGTATCCCCACGAGCTCCTCTCCTCGGGAATCGGCCGATCTCCTCGATTGTAATCCAAGACTTCGAGTGGAGCAGCGTCGTAAGACCGGTATCCCCACGAGCTCCTCTCCTCGGGAATCGGCCGATCTCCTCGATTGTAATCCAAGACTTCGAGTGGAGCAGCGTCGTAAGACCGGTATCCCCACGAGCTCCTCTCCTCGGGAATCGGCCGATCTCCTCGATTGTAATCCAAGACTTCGAGTGGAGCAGCGTCGTAAGACCGGTATCCCCACGAGCTCCTCTCCTCGGGAATCGGCCGATCTCCTCGATTGTAATCCAAGACTTCGAGTGGAGCAGCGTCGTAAGACCGGTATCCCCACGAGCTCCTCTCCTCGGGAATCGGCCGATCTCCTCGATTGTAATCCAAGACTTCGAGTGGAGCAGCGTCGTAAGACCGGTATCCCCACGAGCTCCTCTCCTCGGGAATCGGCCGATCTCCTCGATTGTAATCCGAGACTTCGAGTGGAGCAGCGTCGTAAGACCGGTATCCCCACGAGCTCCTCTCCTCGGGAATCGGCCGATCTCCTCGATTGTAATCCGAGACTTCGAGTGGAGCAGCGTCGTAAGACCGGTATCCCCACGAGCTCCTCTCCTCGGGAATCGGCCGATCTCCTCGATTGTAATCCGAGACTTCGAGTGGAGCAGCGTCGTAAGACCGGTATCCCCACGAGCTCCTCTCCTCGGGAATCGGCCGATCTCCTCGATTGTAATCCGAGACTTCGAGTGGAGCAGCGTCGTAAGACCGGTATCCCCACGAGCTCCTCTCCTCGGGAATCGGCCGATCTCCTCGATTGTAATCCGAGACTTCGAGTGGAGCAGCGTCGTAAGACCGGTATCCCCACGAGCTCCTCTCCTCGGGAATCGGCCGATCTCCTCGATTGTAATCCGAGACTTCGAGTGGAGCAGCGTCGTAAGACCGGTATCCCCACGAGCTCCTCTCCTCGGGAATCGGCCGATCTCCTCGATTGTAATCCGAGACTTCGAGTGGAGCAGCGTCGTAAGACCGGTATCCCCACGAGCTCCTCTCCTCGGGAATCGGCCGATCTCCTCGATTGTAATCCAAGACTTCGAGTGGAGCAGCGTCGTAAGACCGGTATCCCCACGAGCTCCTCTCCTCGGGAATCGGCCGATCTCCTCGATTGTAATCCAAGACTTCGAGTGGAGCAGCGTCGTAAGACCGGTATCCCCACGAGCTCCTCTCCTCGGGAATCGGCCGATCTCCTCGATTGTAATCCAAGACTTCGAGTGGAGCAGCGTCGTAAGACCGGTATCCCCACGAGCTCCTCTCCTCGGGAATCGGCCGATCTCCTCGATTGTAATCCAAGACTTCGAGTGGAGCAGCGTCGTAAGACCGGTATCCCCACGAGCTCCTCTCCTCGGGAATCGGCCGATCTCCTCGATTGTAATCCGAGACTTCGAGTGGAGCAGCGTCGTAAGACCGGTATCCCCACGAGCTCCTCTCCTCGGGAATCGGCCGATCTCCTCGATTGTAATCCGAGACTTCGAGTGGAGCAGCGTCGTAAGACCGGTATCCCCACGAGCTCCTCTCCTCGGGAATCGGCCGATCTCCTCGATTGTAATCCGAGACTTCGAGTGGAGCAGCGTCGTAAGACCGGTATCCCCACGAGCTCCTCTCCTCGGGAATCGGCCGATCTCCTCGATTGTAATCCGAGACTTCGAGTGGAGCAGCGTCGTAAGACCGGTATCCCCACGAGCTCCTCTCCTCGGGAATCGGCCGATCTCCTCGATTGTAATCCGAGACTTCGAGTGGAGCAGCGTCGTAAGACCGGTATCCCCACGAGCTCCTCTCCTCGGGAATCGGCCGATCTCCTCGATTGTAATCCGAGACTTCGAGTGGAGCAGCGTCGTAAGACCGGTATCCCCACGAGCTCCTCTCCTCGGGAATCGGCCGATCTCCTCGATTGTAATCCGAGACTTCGAGTGGAGCAGCGTCGTAAGACCGGTATCCCCACGAGCTCCTCTCCTCGGGAATCGGCCGATCTCCTCGATTGTAATCCAAGACTTCGAGTGGAGCAGCGTCGTAAGACCGGTATCCCCACGAGCTCCTCTCCTCGGGAATCGGCCGATCTCCTCGATTGTAATCCAAGACTTCGAGTGGAGCAGCGTCGTAAGACCGGTATCCCCACGAGCTCCTCTCCTCGGGAATCGGCCGATCTCCTCGATTGTAATCCGAGACTTCGAGTGGAGCAGCGTCGTAAGACCGGTATCCCCACGAGCTCCTCTCCTCGGGAATCGGCCGATCTCCTCGATTGTAATCCGAGACTTCGAGTGGAGCAGCGTCGTAAGACCGGTATCCCCACGAGCTCCTCTCCTCGGGAATCGGCCGATCTCCTCGATTGTAATCCGAGACTTCGAGTGGAGCAGCGTCGTAAGACCGGTATCCCCACGAGCTCCTCTCCTCGGGAATCGGCCGATCTCCTCGATTGTAATCCGAGACTTCGAGTGGAGCAGCGTCGTAAGACCGGTATCCCCACGAGCTCCTCTCCTCGGGAATCGGCCGATCTCCTCGATTGTAATCCGAGACTTCGAGTGGAGCAGCGTCGTAAGACCGGTATCCCCACGAGCTCCTCTCCTCGGGAATCGGCCGATCTCCTCGATTGTAATCCGAGACTTCGAGTGGAGCAGCGTCGTAAGACCGGTATCCCCACGAGCTCCTCTCCTCGGGAATCGGCCGATCTCCTCGATTGTAATCCAAGACTTCGAGTGGAGCAGCGTCGAAAGACCGGTATCCCCACGAGCTCCTCTCCTCGGGAATCGGCCGATCTCCTCGATAACAAGGAGGGGCCCACGGGCTATGTTCGACGACTAAGCCCGGCCCAATTTTCGTCACGCGCGAGCAGGCCTCACGCGAGTAGGAGAGCAAAACTCACGAGAACAGGCGAGCTGATCTCGCGCGAGTAGGCGAGCTGTTTCCATGCGGGGAAGCGAGCTGAAACCGCGCGAGTAAGCGAGCCCCGGGGGACATGCGAGTACGTCCCACACGCCACCCGCGCGGTTATCACAGCAGGTTCACGAGTATCCGGGCGCAGGGGGGAGTAGGTCCCGGCGAGCGGATGGTCGACGTTGGGGCCATCCCCTGCGACCTAGCGAGCGTCCCTCTCCGAGCCTATGAGCCTAGCGAGTAACCTCCAGTCAGAGGAAAAGGCAAAACTTTGTATAAATCACTAAGTCAAAATGTGGTTTACAAAAGGAACAAAAAGAATATCGGCGAGCAACTAGGACTCGTCGTCGCCAGTATCAGGCCGATATTCATCATCCCCAACATCGCCGATATCCGCAAAGTCGTCGCTCTCTGCGGTCTCGCCGCTGCTGCTTCCGCTGCCGCTGCTGCTTCCGCTGCCGCTGCTGCTTCCGCTGCCGCTGCTGTCAGAATCACCGGAGCTGGTCGGCAACGACGCGTCGTATGGCGGGACAGTCCCCTCGGCGAGCAGCTCGGGGATGAGCTCGTCAACAGTGAGCGGCTTCTCCCCCTCGACGAGCTGGCCCCCGAGCCTAAGGCGCGCGAGAATGACATTCCCCGCCGCCCGCGCGATCTCGCGGCGAACGAAGGATCTCTCCTCCCAGAGGACGCGCGATTGCTTCACTACTCGCGCCGGGTCCTCGGGCAGCGAGGTTGAGGAGCTCGGCCGCCCTTCAGCAGCGATCAGCCTGGTCTCCATCACCGCAGCGCGAGTTTGAGCCGCCTCCAACTCGGCCTGGGAGGTGGCGAGCTTCTCCTCGCACTCAGAAAGCTTCTTCGCCGCCTCTATCTCGGCAGCCTGCGAGATGACTAATGTCAGAGCCTGGCAGCGATACAAGTCAAGCAACCTACCCAAGGATAACTCACCTCAAAGTCCCTCCAGCGGGCGGACTGCATGCCAAGGTCAATGGCCTTCTTGGAGACGATTTTGAGGGCGTCGGTCATTTCCAGCATTTTCCTCGCCGAGTAATGCCCCAGCTCGGCAGACCGCGCGAGCGCGCAGGCCGACTGATGGGCAAGCTCCGTCGGGGTCAGCTCCATGACGGACTCCGCGTCGGCCCGACCATAGATGGCATGAAGGACGGCGAACGCCTCCCCCTTATCCTCCCAGTCAGTCGACCAGGACGGGAGGTTGGTGCTCAGCGACACCGAGTTCTCCCCCGCCGACCAGGTCACGAGCGGGCGACCGAAGGCGTCCACCACCCCCTGTCCAAGGCCGTAGTTGGGGTGGAAATGGGGTGACCGCGCGGGCGTCGGCGACCGGCGATCGACGGATCGCGGCGACGAGGTCTTCACCTTCTTCCTCGCGGGACCCTGCGAGCTGGCCCGCGACTTCCCCTTAGCCGTCTTCTTCTCCCCGACGTCGGCAGGAGGGGGAGCATCCGACTGCGTGGCAGCGACTTCCTTCGCCAAGGGAAGCGGCTTCTCCGGAAGCTCGTTGGCGACTGCAAAACACGTGACGAAGTTAGCTTCAGCGGCAAAATGACGAGCGAGTAACCAGGGCGCACGGCGAGTTCAACATACTTTCGATCGGGAGGACTGGCTCGAGCACGCTGACGTTTAGTCGCCAGAAAATGACGTCAAAACGCCGACCGCGGAAGTAGTCGAAGAGCTGCTCGCGAGCTCCCTCGAGGATGGGGGGAAGGAAGGCGACATCGGCTGGTTGGTGCGGCCTGCCGGGAACGCCGCCGAAGTCGCCATGGACGACAACCAGCTGCTCGCTCCAGCGATGGACCTTGTTCGCCGTCCCGACCAGAGTGCAGACATGACTGCTAAAGAAGATGACCCCCTCCGAGGTCGCCGCGAAGGCGAAGATGCGGCGAAAGACGGAGAGGTCGAAAGAGATCCTCTCTTCCCGAAGGAAGCATAGGAATCCCATAATGATCGCCACGCCGTTGGGATTGATCTGCGCGGGAACAATCCCAAAGTAGCGTAGAATCTCGCAAAACTCCGGCCAGAAGGGCAGCCGCAGACCCGCGTCAAAGTGACGCAGCGACATTACAAGCGAGCCCTCAATATGGGTATTGAGACGCTCGCTGCGAGTAGGGAGTCTTGCCGAGTATCCGTCAGGGAGGGAGCGTTCCTTGAAGGTCGCCAGTTCCTTCTCGGTGGTGATAGATTTCTTAAAAGCCGCATCGGCAAAATTAATTGCATGGGCCTGTCGGCGAGCGCTGGCGTCGTCACCGACCATGATGGCGAGATCAGAAAGCAGCGTGAGCGGCGAGTTGACTGTTCAGATACTCGGCAGGAGGAAAGAAGGTCGCTACAGCAATACCCTTTATGACCCACCTACCCCCCCCCCTATTTATAGGAACGACAAGTCCAAGGAGGGGGGGGGGGGTCAGCCACCCCGGCGAGTATCTGACAAACTCGCGCGATGAAGAAAAACCTGCGACATTATCAAAGTGAACTAAAGCTCGGTACGTCAAAGAATGAAAGCGCGCACACGGAAGCGGGAATATTCGCGCACACGAATTAATCAAATTAAAAATAAATGTCCGGGGATTACAAAGTCGCGCGAGGCGATTACAGGCGATTACATTCGAAAAACAAAAAAAGAAAAAGATTATGGCGCCCTCGGCCGCTCAGGAGGGTGCGGATGCCGCCCAGCCCAGCCGATCTCGCGCGCACGTCGGTAATGCTCCGTCGCCAGCGCTGTCGCGTCATCGCCGAGCCTGAGCTGCTCCTCCATCCTCGCCAGGCGTCCAGCAGATCCCATGCTCGCCCGGATGCCGGCCAGCTCGTCGAGCACCAGCTGCAGGCGGTGGTTGTTCAGTTGCAGTTGGCGGTCGTTCTCTTTGACCACGTGAAAGCGAGCTTCATAGCTTTCCAGGGTCGACTGGAGCCCTTCGACCTTGGCCATCCTCGCCTCCAGTGCCGAGATGCGCCGGTGAGAATCACAGATGGCGAGCTGGTCAAACTTGCTCTCCAGCTCCATGTGGGCGCGAATGGCGGCCTGGCGATACTCGCTCCCGGACAGCCCGATAGCGTCGAGGAAAGTCGCCCCAGAGGTCGCCGGGCGATCTGACACGGCAGGAAGACAGATCGTCAGGAGTGAAAAAGCAATAAGCAGAGCGGTAGTCAGTGGAAGGAGGCTCACCACGGCGAGGAGATCGGGATCGGCGCGGCGAAGAAGGTCGCCCGGAGGTATCTCGCCTCCCCGAAGAGCTACTCGGAAGGTCGGCAGGCCTGCCCTGCCCGCGCCCTCCAGACCCTTGGCCGACGTAGTCAGGGTCTCCAACCCGCGGAGGAAAGTAGGGAGGCCGCGGCCTCACCGGCTTCTTCACCGGCGGCGAAGCCTGAGGAGAGCTCGCCGAGTGGTGCGGAGCCCTCGGCGCGGAAGAAGGAGGTCGCGGATGATCCTTCGGCAGAGCGGACAGAGGCGGCGGAGGGGGCAAGCCGGTGCTCGGCGCCTGGCCGGTAGTGACGACCGCGGGCGGCGGCGGCGGCGGCGGCAATGGAGCGCTCACCGAGGGTATTTTCCCGCCGCTCGCGACAACACCAGCCGCCGTACTCGCTGGAGGGACCTCGCGCACCAGCCCAGATGACCCGGCTGGGGTGGCCTTCGCCGGCAGATCCTTGCTCGCGGGAGGGGGGTCCTTCACCAACGCCGCCCCAGACGCCTTCCCCGAGCTGAGGCCTATCCTGACCGAGCGGGCGACCTTGAACGGCCTGTCAGCCGCCAGGGCGAGTAGGGGCGCCGAGTTGAGAGGGACGACATCAAGTGCCGCGTCCGCGGCAATCGGAGAATCTGCATAAGGAAAGAAGTCAGCAAAGTGGTGGCGACAACCCAGCAGAGAAGAGTTCGAGGTGGCGACCTGACAGGGTGACGACGTCGGCCTGGGACACCGCAGGTTCCTTCACGACCGCGGGCTCCTCGGTCGCTCCTGCGTTCTCCGGCGGGCTGCCCCGGGTCGAGTCAGGGAGGTCGTCAAGCCCTAGGTCGTTCAACACCCTCTGGGTGGTGGATGACACTACGGGATTGTCGGTCGCCGCGGCGACCTGGTGCGCCAGTGGAGGCGAGCCGACCACCGTAGTGGCGGGCTGCTTGTCCTTCTTCATCTTCTTCTTCTTCTTCGACGGGGGCAAGGCAGTGGGATCATCCTCACGCGGTCTTTTCGACCTAGCTATGCCGAGGAGGCCCGACAGAGCAGCGAGATTGTCCTTCAAAAACTGTTCGGCATCCGACATCTTCGGCGAGCTCCAGGGATTGTCTCAAAAAACGAAGCCCCCCCCTATTTATAGACTACTCAACCAGCAGGCGATGATGCGAGCAGTCCAGATACTCGGCAGAGGTCCTCGCCGAATAAGCGTTGGATGAATCTTTCCGGGTTCCTACGTCGCCCAAAAAGAGCGGGGATTGTGTACAACCCATATTCGACGAGGGTGGGCCCTACCACCGCCAGGTCATCAGAGGTCGAAGTCAACAAAGCAGGGTGGGGATCCAGACCAGCATCCCGGGCCGCGGAAGGTTTGGGCGAGTAGGGCGAGCTCCCCAGGCCAACTCGCCAGGTGGCGACTATGGCCAGATGCTCGCCTCTCCCAGGCGAGTTCCTTAAGAAGGTCGCCAACTCGCCAGGGGGGGTATAAGTAAGACCCCCCCCCCTTTTTTTGGTTTTGCCTATAAATAGGACCTCAGGGGTACGAAGAAGGGACAAGCAATTCTCGGCCTGAACCCTCGCGAGTTCCAGTAACTACCCTTGACTCGCTATCGTTCAGCTCGCCTCCTTCGTACCTAGCTCGGCCAATCTGGTTGAGAAGGGGTTGCTTCTCCTAAGCAACTGGGTACGTGGTGGGACCTTCCTGCCGCAGCGACCTGGGGTCTTGTTCGTACAATTCGTCCTTGTTTCCTAACCAGAGATCGTCTTCCTGACCGGTCGACCAGTAGCTTCAGGTCGCCTAATCCGATTTCTGAGGTTGAGAATTTCTCGGCTTCAACAAGTACAGATGTACATGAGTGTTTAAGGCGCAAAGGAAGTGCGTAGGTGTATGTATCACGTACTGTCTGTGTTGCAAATGTACCTCTAAGAGGAGAGACCGTAGTTCTTCGAAGATGTAGATGCGAACAATTATGGACGATGAACCTGCGAGAGTAATATAAGAACAAACAATGTTTAGAAATGATAATATCATGTAAGTGTTTATGAAAGTTGTAAAGACGTACAAAAAATTAAGTGTACCTCTATGTTTACTTTGGATAATATGTCTTTGTACACAATATTTTGTGTATACGTACCAGAATGTCCAGGTATAGCACTATTTTTGGCTAAAACCTTTATGTTTGCAGAAGTAATTCCTCTAGATAAAGCTACGTACAGTTGCCCGTGTGTGAAAACAGGAGACGGGAGATAAAGGCCAACATGTTGGATTGTCTGTCCTTGAGATTTATTTATGGTCAGTGCAAAGCTTAAGCGAATCGGAAATTGCTTTCTAGTTAGTTCGAAGGGCATATGCTGATCTCCCGTATTTTTTAAAGGTATGCGAGGCAGGAAAACGGGTTTCCCTTTATGTTGGCCTGTAAGAATTTCCGATTCAATGAGATTTTTTGAGAAATGGCGGCATATAAGCCGTGAACCGTTGCACAGACCACTAAGCGGGTTTAGATTACGCAGTAGCATAATAGGGGCACCTTTTTTTAAAGATAGTTTATGGGGTGGCAGATTACTCGCTGAGACAGTATTTAGGAATTCCTGCGGGTATAAATTGAATTTGTCGTCATCAACGGAATCAAAAGAGTAGTATACAGTCTCCTCACCAGGGAAAACATGTAGGCATTTCTCGTTTAAGTAAGCAACATCTTCATTTAATGGACTTAGTAGTGCCCTGTTCTCCCAGTAATCATAGGTAGTGGTAGTGGATGAAATATTAGAGAATATGTTGTTGATCAGCACAGATACTGAGTTGTCGCCGTCCCACGGAATGACCATTGAAGTAGGAATGTGTATCATACCATCAGCGTATGTTGGTTCAATACCATTCCCAATGCGCAGAAGGTATTCTGAGAAGGCTTGATCGTTTACCGCGCGCATATTTTGAGTCAGTGATAGTAGTCTGACAGATAGCCACAGTGGCGATGTAACAATACTGGCATTAATAATTTGTGACACTGTTCCATTTACTACAACTGGTGGGATTTGACGGAAATCACCACCCATAATTATCAGTTTACCACCAAAAGGTAAGTTTGTGTCAAGAACATCTCGGAACGATCGGTCAACAGCTTCGAAAATATGTTTGTGCGACATAGGCGCCTCATCCCACAGAATAGCGGAGCACTGCTGTAAAAGTTCTTGCATAGCCGATGTTTTACCAAATTTGCAGTACGACCCAGGTTCAATAGGAATAGGAATCTTAAATCTCAGATGTGCTGTATTGCCTCCTGGAAGAAGAGTTGCAGCAATTCCTGATGATGCAGTGGCAAGTACAATATGAGAAGCATGTCGAAGGTGGGCAATGATGGCTTTATATAAAAAGATTTTCCCAGTGCCAGCAGGCCCGTCAATGAAGAACATACCACCATTGCCTTGTCGAGCACATTCAGTTATAGTATGGAATATGTAAGACTGACGTTCATTTAGCGATGACACGGAATGAAGGTCTATTGTTGAAACAGGCAACAGAAGTTCCTCTGCAATTAGGGTGGAGGAGGTTGTAATATTCTGAAAGTGTTGAGACATTTGGGGAAGATCAAATTGTGTAATGGATTTGCTGTGTTGCTGAAGAATGTTGTCAATTTCACGGAGGAGTTTGTTCACAATATATACATGATTGACAGAGGACGATGTAACGTAATCTTCTGTCATTGCAGAGTAATTGTCATTCCAGAGCTCTCTAACATTTGTAGGATTGCAAAATAGAAGAATTGTTGTGAATAAACTACGCAGTGCTGCGGGCATCTGGAAGGACCTAGCGTCGCGCATGCAGTTATGCAGACTGTTGTCTTGTTCTAACAGACCGTAATGTTCAGCGGAGGTCTTAAATGTTGGATGGAGAGTAGTACCAGTAGTCAACAGATGTTGGAAAGACCTTGGTGCACGAATATGATTTAAGAGCAACCGTAGGTAAAATCTTTCTCCTTCTGAAGGATGTACGGAGTACATTCGAGCAACAACCTTTTGGCGACGCCTCCGTTTATGCCAAGTTTTTGAGTTCGTATTCCATGTGTAGTGTTTTGGGAAGTCTGTGTAGAAATACCCGCGATGATTTTGGTTAATGTTGTTAATATTGAAAAATTCTGTCAACATTGTACGGGAGTTCCGCTCGTTTGTAAGAATGTTACTAAGCGAATCAGAACTGCGAAAGTGGACTTGATGCCTGTCTGGTAAATGTATCTGTAAACGAATGACCGAAGGATATGTTTGGTACATATTGAATTTGAATATTTTCCAGAATGCTTCCTGTGGACATATCCATCGGCCGTTGACATACTGAGAGATCTCATTTCGATCTGAACTGTCATGGACTTGGAATTCAATGAAGTCAGGCCCTTTGTGAATGTATTTGTATAAATATTTAATACTCTTAATACTGCTGCAAATTTCAACATTTATGTGGCAGTCATATTTTAGAAGCAGGTATGGGTTATATGGTACAACCCATTGGTTGGTAATACGGAAATTTGTAGCACGGCGCAGCCTGAATGATCGGTCATCATTTCTGCGTCGGTAGATTGGGTATGAGTCAGCTCCTTGTCTTGTATGTTCAGAGAAGTTTTTTGGATAACCTTTTTTGCACGTACCGTGCTTCATGCAGGGTGCGTGAGGGTTTACGTATCCACATGGGCCATGAATCATATGTCGAATAACTGCGTGATATAGCTCAGGCTCATCTTCAACGTGAGGCAGCTCAGCGCGAACAATCTGGTCGTAATTGTCTGGAGTGTTCATTTTGTCGCGTGTATCAAAAGTGATCAACATATGAACATGAGGCAAACCTCTTTTTTGGAACTCAATCACGTGCACGTGGCTAATGGTTTTTCCCAAAATATGTTTATGGAAAATGTCTTTTTTTAATTTCGTGTACTTCGCATTGAATATTCGTGTAACTATATCCGGGCGGTCTTGAGCGGTTTGTCCAGAGTAGAGCAAATCTGTAATTTCTGGCCATGATGAGTTGCATGTCATTGTTAAGAATATATCTGGTCTACCATAATGTTGAACAACGGACATTGCATCCTGATAACGTTGGTACATGTCTCGTGGGCTTCCAACAAAGGAGGATGGTAAGATTATGCGATGACCAATATTTGTTGAATCACAGTAACACAATATATGTAAATCAATTGTTGATAACAGAGAATAATGTTACGGTGAAGTGCATTGGAAATGTTACCGTACCGCCAAAACTTTCTCCAGCATTCAAACAGTCTTGTAAACCACAGTAAAGTTCAGCACGAAGAGTGTTTTGGTTTCTTTTAATCCAACGTAATTTTTGAGTTTCTATTTTAATGTAGTTGTCAACAACATATTGCTGTAGTAGTCGACATCCGTGCAACAGTAATGAAGAAGATGGGCCGCGGTCCTATCGTAAGATAAGGTTCAGTATAAATGCATCACATGTGAAAACGTACACAATATAGTGAGGAGGAACAATGCGTATTGCGTACCTGTAGTATGTAGGAGTAGTAGTCGCAGCAGCTTACACGGAAGTTGTTTAATCCTGTATATTCAGCTATCCAACCATATGTCCCATGCGGGAGAAGCAGCGGGTATTGAAGAGGGTCGTAGAAACCAGTGTACTCTTGCACAGTGCACACATCACCTTCAGTTGTCTCAACAATTATGTTGCGCTCGTTTGAATCCATACTGTCTTCAGCTCCGATAATTATAGCAGCAACCTGGGGGGCTGTTGGTAGCACATATTGCGGTTCACGGGATGGTCTTTCTCTAATGAGCAACTTGCAGTTTATAATGTCTTCACGCTCAGATAGACGTCGTAATGTTTGCACAAATGGATTGCACGTATCCAAAATTAATTTAAGCTTCTGCAGTGTTGAGCGGTCTAATTCTGAGTTCTCCTCCAGACGATGATCTATTTCATGGTCCGTGTCGTATATATATAGCTGCAAGTATCTGGGCCTTGTGTTTGAAGGAGGAAGAAGAGAACCAATGTGATGATATATTGCTCCATGAGCTCGAAAAGTGTAAATAGCATGCTGATCAGCAGCCAAAGATCTGTCTAACTTAACACCCATAGACGTAAAAGAGAATACGTGGTTGTACGAACGTATATATCTTCTGAAAGCACGGCTTTGTACACTATTACTGGTGAATAGATTGTAGAGTTCACGGGGGAACGGTGGAGTTGGTACGCGGACTCTACCGTTGTTACAGCACATTGACGCTGTTTCACCGTCGAACAACTTAGCATGGCAGTAAACACAGAGTTCTGGGCGACGCAAGCGTAGGTAAAGGATTTGTTGAGGTGCAGTAGATATGCGGGCAGTGTTATGGGTCCTGTAACAATGTGCTCTTGTACTGTTAGTGGCAGTGGAGGTCGAATCACTGTCACTGTTCAGTGTACGCGGCTCAGAGCTTGGAGGGGCTACAAACAGTGAGTACGATATACGTGTTAGAAAACGTCAATTCGGGAAATTTACATAGTATGTGCACTGTATTGTAAATACGTGGCACTTACGTTCGAACACATTGTGTTGTGTCTGTTGAAGCAAGAGTTGAGGCACAGACTGTGACTCTGTAGAGTGCTGTAGCACAGTGTTCCCATGTGATGGAGTGAAAGGTGTACGTGAAGATGATGATTCGCCAGTGTAGATTGCACGCGGAGAATGTCTGTTAGACGGTGGCAGTGTTGTTAACATGTAACGGTGGATAACACCTTCCGGAGCATACGATACTGAGCTTATACAGGGTATATCTGCTGAACTGATAGGGTTGGTGGGATCGGGAGCGCGTGTTGTTGTAGTTGTAGTTAAATCATGTGGGAGTACAGCACTTGAGTGGTCATGGATGTTCTCGTGGCGTAGCTCTGTAGGCTGAGTTTGGGACAGTCGACGTCTCTGAGAACGGGTTCGAGCGGCATTACGCCAAATAGCTCGTTGATGTTCTCGTTGCAGTTCAGTCATTTGCAGCCACCGAGATCTGTGCCGCGCTCGATTTGAAGCTCGTTCTTGTTCACGTTGCGCTTCAGTCATGTTGACTCTCCTGGTTCGTGAACGTTGTCGATTAGCAGCACGTTGTGCAGATCGATGGGCTTCAGTTGCGTCCATCGTTGTGGAGGTCGTGGAGGTTACGACGACCTGAAATAATATATCGAGTAAGTAACGTAAGTAGACAGTGTCTTGCGGGGTGTTATGTGGAGTGATCCGTACGACGGTTTTGTGCGTGCAATGTTTTGCGCATTTCCAACGGATCTACCCCACCTCCCAATATGTCACCCCTGCATTTGGTGAAATATTTTTTGGTATGCATGTGTAATTTAATGTTACTGTCATCAAAGAGATGACGTAATGCCGTAAAATGAGAAACACCCAACAGGAATCAACTTGTTTTTGGCATTTTGATTGGACTGTGTGTGTGGGAGACCCAATATGTAGGTTGTGTGTACATGGGTTATGGACGGGCCACGACGCGGAGTGAGCAAGTAGCCGCGAGCATCGTTCTGTCTGTGTGGAAGTTTGCCGGCTGTGTAGGGAGAGAGAGAGAGAGAGATGGGAGAAAGTAAGATGAAACTCTCTTCTAGAGGAGTCGGGATTGGGGAGAGAGAGAAGGAAAGGCAATCTCTCTTTACTCTGTTGTGCTGTATATGGGTGTGAAGGCGGTGTTCACAATTAGCACGCGGCGGAAGAGGCGGAGGGACCGAATCGCGAGAAGCGGCCAACGACGACAGGGACTGTGAGTGTATTTTGCTACTGAAAGTACCGGCTGAGGATAAGAAACGGCGAAGCTGACGGCGTGAGAAAACCTTGCGTAAGCAACGACGGAGGCAGGTAGTTGCGGTCTCAGAAAAGGACGAAATGGAGTGTTTGAGTGGTGGTGGTGGGAATGAGATCTTAACAAACAATTTTGAAGGAACGGCGATGTTTTTCTCAGAACGGAGATGGAGCAAAAATGCCGAAAACAAACAGAACCCCTACTCATGCATAAGGCCGACTTTGCTTTGGCTCAGTTAATTGAAATTCTACCTAATTGTGATTGTTAGCATATTATTTGTAAACCTGTACTTGCAGGTGTTGTGTAAGGTTGGAAAAATTTATGATTAATGTAGGGCCTGTTTATTTGGGAGGATGAGAATGAGAGTGGTTGGAATGAGAGCAGTGTAGGTGGGAGCAGTGGGACTGCGAGCAGTGGGAATGAGAGCGGTGGGAGATGGAGGCAGGTATTTGCGGTCTCAGAATAAGACGAAGTGGAGTGGTGGTGGGAATCATCAATCAAAATGTGCTGCAGGAGATATGAAACTCCAGCAAACTCACACAAAACCATGTGTGTGACCAATTTTACCAAAAAATCTGTAATTTGCTCAATACAGATCTATAGTTGGAAGAAAGAGCATGATTGTTTTGGAAATTGGATTAGCAAATAACTCCAGCAAACACCATAACAGTTTCGTAAATTGGAATAGCAATATCAATAGAAAATACTTGCAGCAAATAGGATGATAGTTTCAGAAATTGTATGCTCATACGGAGTTGCAGTAAATCAGGTTCGGTCCGTATGGACTGAGTTCAAGTTGCAACCAAATTTGTTGAGTGAGGGTTTTTTCTTGTAGTGCCACTGGTGCTGCTAGTTTAGTGAAGACTGTTATGTACATATCATTACTATGCAGGAAATATTTAGTGTCTATGGAGTTGCAGTAAATCTGGTTGGGTCCGTATGGATTGAGGTAAAGTTGCAATCGAATTTGTTGAGTGAGGGTTTTTTTTGGTAGTGGCAGTGGTGCTGATAGTTTAGTGAACACTGTTATGTACATATCATTGTTATGCAGCAAATATTTAGTGTGTATTTTAATTCTGTTGTTTAAAGAGCTTTACTCAATTTAGTAATGCTGATGTATTAATGTCGACTGAATGGATTGTATATCTACGATTTTAATTTGTAAGAGGCGACAGTGTGAAAGAGAAAAAAATTTATGATCAAACATCTTTGAATTATATGGCATAACATTACAATGTTTGCGAATCAAAAAACACTTAGATTTTCTAAGTAAATGAGTGACAGATTGTGAGAAAAAAATTTATGATCAAACATCTTTGAATTATATGGCATAACATTACAATGTTTGCGAATCAGAAAACACTTAGATTTTCTAAGTAAATGAGTGACAGATTGTACGAACCACAATTTCATGAGTACGGAAAACAAATAGACTGGGCTGAATACGCAGAGCACAGAGAATATTCATGAGATGAATCCTATTCAACCATATAAAGATGAGCCTAAATATATGTCTCATATAATTGAAAATAACAGTAATTTGGAATGCTGTTGAAGAGGGCAGCGCCAACACAGTCAAAAGGGGCAATAAGAAGTAACAGTAATCTGCAAGCCTTAGCACCGAACTAATAAATGGTTCAATGTGCAGCAGGTGAAACCTATTGAAGCAAACAAAAAACTGAGCCTACATTTGAAATCATCACTAATTCCGAAAGCATTTCAGGAAAGCTGCGGAAGCACAGTGAGAAGGTGTAATAAAAGTCTACTCTATGTTTGGTGTACCATTACTGATGGCAGTATCAGTATGCAGAAGCAAAAAAATTCACCATCACGGAACAGCAGACATGGACAACTCCAGAACAGTAGAAGAGGAAATTACGTACCTCTTCCGTATGATTTGGTGGAGTGGCGTCGGGTAGTCGAAACACAGCTTGGGCGCTGGTAGCCTGAGGAGGAAACGGAAGTAGAATCGCGCAGGGAGAAGAGTAGGGGGAAGTTCTACCGTCGAGACAGCGGCAGCTGATGCGCTGCAAAGGGCAGGCGGCGGCGGCGGATGCAGCTGCTGGAACCAAGAAGGGAGGGTTTCTGGAAATCTTCGGAAATGGCGGAGGCTGTGCAGGTGGAGGAGCAAGCGCGATGCAAAGAGTGGGAAGAAGAAGGAGGGTTTGTAGGAAGGTGCGGAAACGTTGGCGATTCTGCAGCTGCAGAAAGAGCGGGAGAGGTCGAGCGGGATAAGGAAAACTCAGCACTGGCAAGGGCGGCGTGAGCGAGGACATGGCAGGCGCTGTATGCGGCACGCGGGAGCAGGACGGGGCACGCGGCGGCGTCAGCGTATGGCGGCGAGCAGAACGCGGCACGCGGCGAGCAGGGGAAGGCAGGAACGACGCGTCGCAGCCGACGGTAAAGTCGCGAAAGAACGGCGACGTGAGGAAGCGGGGCGGCAGGGGTGTTTTCGGGAGGTTTCTTTGACGGAGACGGACGTAACGGCTGTACGGAGAGAGAAATCCGCGTGGGAATTTCACGGCGACGCAGGGGAGCGGAGGAAGCGGCGGGGCTGAAACAGGGAAGCGCGCGACGGAGACGGACGGAAAGCTGCACGGAGAGAAGGGACGGAAAATCGAATCCGGCTTATTAATAGTAGATATAATGGGAATTGTCAAGTGCATTGTATTTTTGATAAACATCACACAATATTAATCACTTCGCAATTAAGATAACTACAGCTTCGTTTGGGGACTTATTTTCACCGGTCAAGCGGTTACGATCGCATGAACCGGACCTTAACGTAACCGCATGAACCGGACCTTAAATTAAGGTCCGGTTCATGCGATCGTAACCGCTTGACCGGTGAAAATAAGTCCCCCCAAACGGAGCCTACATCGCACAAATTTGAAAAAAAAAAAGAAGAAATTTTCAGTGAATTATAACATTAATATCAAGGTAGGGAAAATACTTCGTACAAAAAGGCTATTAAATATGTTGTTTGAATTTTTACGGTCTTCATGCAAAATATTTTATACAAAAAATCATAAAATTATTCTCCAAATTTTGTGATCTTCATGTTTCAAATAAAAAAAAGTAAACGATTGAAAACAAGAATAATCGATTGTGATAATGAATCGATCAATGGTTGAAAACATTCAAGTGTTCATCCATACTACAATAGAAGTAATTTCAACACAACGATCTTCAACAAAGAGAAGCAATCCGCTTGTTCTTTCGCAGCGGGCATCGCTCTCCGCTCGTCGGCAGCAGGGAAACACACTTCGTTGGAGATGGTGTTGTAGATGGAGAAGGCTCCACCGGCGTTGATGTCTTTAGAAGCACAACATCATAGATTAGGAGAAATTGCGGTGCGAGTTAATATGGTGCGTCTTGTTTTGTTAAGGAGTAATTTTAATGTTATATTAGAAGAAATTGTGATGCCCCTAGCCAAAACTGCGATGCATTTAACAACTCCTTATATTTGGGATATTAGTACGGTTTAAAGTTAGTAGTATAAAAGAAATATGATAAATTTTATTTTAAAATCATAGGCTTTGTTAGGATAATCTCTGTTTTGAGGGTTTTTAATTATTTGAAATTAAAAATCATACAACCTCTTGTGTCCCGCACGACAGTATCCGGCTTGCGGCAGCGAGCTTCGCCCGCTGCTGTCGGTTCATATTTTTTTTGTTTTTTTATTATTATTTATATATTTTCCTTAAATAATTTTTAAGAAATTATTGAAAATTAATTTACTTAAGAAAATTAGAAAAAAAAAACACACACCGCGGGCGCGGGTCACGCGGTTAAGACCGGTTCCGGCGTCAGAACCTCTGGCAACCTGCTCGGAGCCCACCAGAGGGTTTGCCAGACCCCGACGAACCCATCAGGGATTGTTCGGTGGCGAGCAGGAAGGGCCACCGTATGCGGTCGCCCTGCTAATGAGACCCTAAACTGGATCTCACGATCAAGGCCACTGCTGGCGGTGGCTTTGCCGACGCACCGCCGGACTACACCCGGCGGGTTCGCCGAAGTCCGACGAGTCTGCTAGCTAGTGGGCTCCGGGCAGATCGGCGGCGGCACCGCCGGCCGATGGCCTAAATCGTGAGTTGTGCATTAAAAAAAAAACTGTTGTCGCGATGGATGATCCACTGTGGACGCAATCAAACGGCTAGGATCACTTTGAAGAGCCTCAGTGTTGCACCATGCAATCTGATTGACTCTCGATAAATCTTTGTATATAATATCAGATATTACAAATTCATATACATAATTTTTTTTTTTTTACACAACTTCTATTAATAAATAAAATAAAATGCAAAATCGATTATATTTAAAAAGATAATGGAGCTCTCTGGTTCATTCCAAAAAACAAAGAAAAAGACTTTTTGGAACCAAGAAAATAAAGGTTTATAAGGGGTTCAAACGAAGAGAGGCCAATGGATACTTATCTAGTGGTTGGGATGAGCGGGCTTAGATTTGGGAGAGATGAGAGGGGCAAGAGCTTTTTGGATTGACTATAAAATAGGGAGCTCGTGAGTTTTGACAAGGAGGTCTCGCCACGTTCCCAAAAATATGTAGGACTTTCCCCTCCAAAATCAGAGTTGAGCTCGACACAGACAATACACAAGAAGGTTTTTGGGAACCTTAGAAAGTAGTAGAACCTGCCTCAATATGTGCCCTTGGGGTCCTATTTATAGGCAATCCCGGGAGTGTTTAATGAGAAGACACCCATCCTGAGATACTGGGTAATCGACGAGCTAATTGGTGACGTCGTTGTACTCGCAAGGTCTTACAGGTGAGCTCACCTAGCGAGCTCGGGCAGGATGAGAGAAAAGCCCGTTGGTAAGGTAATCTCAAGCACGGCGGGCTTGGCGGCCTGTCTCTTGTAGAGTTCGTCGGCGAGCTGCAGTCAACTAAGAGAAGAGCTCGTGGCGAGGTAAGCTCATACTCACCGAGCTCGTTTGCAGTGGGTGTGAGCTCCAACCTTTGCCATGCTCACCATAGTATAGGCGAGCGATTGAATCTCTTTGCTTAGTTTCAATGTCCTTGCCTCTTTAATGCTCTGTTTGGCACGATGGTGACGGTCATGAACATAAGGGTTAAATTGTCATTCGTTAACGCCCACCAAAGGAACTTCATTCACTTTTATGTTCAAATGGATGAAAAATTTTAGGTGATCGTTAACGAATGACGGTTTAGCACATGTGTTTACGACTGCAACCGCTACGTCAAACGAAGCTTAAGTCAACAACAATTATTCAATTTGTAACAGCCCAAATGATAAAATACGTAAAACATTTTGAAATCCTCGATGACAAGAAAGAAAGACAATATTATATTTATTTGTAAAAAAAATCTCTTTTATTCTTTTAGTTTTGGTGTTATGTTAGTTTTTGATTTAAGATAATGGAGACATAAACTTGGGCTTATAAAATTTTGTGATATTTACATGTTAGTTTCATTTTATATTTTCTAAATGTTTTGACTAGTTATTTTATTTTGTTTATAAATGTTGGTTGGTTAAAGAAAAGAAATCTATTGTAACATATTTTTGTATATTGGTTGGTTAAAAGGATTTATATTTATATAGCTAATGACTTTGACACTTGGAAGAAATTCAATTTATTTTGTTGGTTGGTTACTAGACACCCACTACTAGAAAAGTGAGTATTAACTACACTTTTTTTGGCCAGGGACTAGAAATCATGGCTAATACACTGATATTAGCCACGATTGCAAAAAACGTGGTTAATAGTTATTTTATAGCCAGGGTTATAAATATTGTGGCTAATACAGACGTATTAGCCATGAAAAATAATATTCATGGCTAAAAAAAGAATATTGACCTAAATCAGGTTCGTTGATTCAGCTTTGTTGAATAGGAACCGCCGGATTGATTTGGAATCAAAATTAAAAACACATATAGCAGAACACCTCACATCTTCTCCCTCCCGATATCTCTCAACCCTAAACCGCAAACCCCCCATGACTGCGCACACCTCACTCCCCTACGTCGCTCCCTTTCACACTCTCTCGCGAGATTGTTGTAGCTGCCGAAGACCTCTGCCATCGACAACAACGATCCCTGCTTCCACGCTCCTTCGACGACAACAACGATCCCTGGTTCCATGCTCCTCTCGCGAGATTTCTCTAGCCGCCGAAGACCTCTATCGTCGATGACAACAACGATCCCTGCTTCCATAGCACCGTCTAACATAAAAAAAACGTGGAACCTACTCACTACAGATCGGCCACCAGGTATAATTTTGTTCTTTGACCTTCACCGTATCTTGGTGGCTCCAAATTGATTATTACCTTCTTATAAAGGTTATTTGGCAAGTTATAGTTCTCTGTTATAGTTTGAAAGATGATTTCTCTTTTGAACCATTATGTAGTGAATATTTTGCATATTCTCACTTGCTTTTGTGCTTGCAGAATTGATGAGAGTGTCACCTGTATTGCTACTACTGAGTTATACATCATTATTTAATTCTGTCCAAGTTACACCTGATGATTTACTTCCTCTACCAGAGTTTAAAACAGATTTTATAACTTCATTTGGTACTCAGTTTAGTGAAAAATCAGTGCTGGATTCTCAAACTACTAGTCTTCATATGGTTCGTAGAGGATTTAAGAGCAATTATCAACTAGATGTTCTGTCTCCACAGTCTGCGGTCTTTGTCACTCCTGAAATTGGTTCACTAACAACATGTGGTCAAAATTCTGTAAGTTCATCACACTTTTCTAAGCGAGTAGTGCAACAGAGCCAACACCTTACTCCATCTGTGATTGTATCTTCTCCTGTCGAGCAGAATTTTACTACTGGCTCGAATGCTAGCTCATTTACTTCTGGTTTAGCAGATCCTCCATTTTCTCATCGTTCAGGTGTGTTAAAATTTTCTCATCATTTTGGAATGAAACTAAATGGAAAGACATGATGTACTTAGGCATTAGTGAGATTATGACAAAGATAGGGCACAATGGCGACGAAGGATCCATATAGCCGACCCCACTATAGTGGGATAAAGGCTTGAGTGTTGTTGTATCGTCATATTGTTAGATTAGTTTGCTAATATAAAATTAGTATATCCTATGATGATTTGGAGTATCGTGTTGTTCTTCTTGGTTGAATATCGCTGACACACTAGTGTACCTATTTATAGTACTATTGTATGGTACCTCCACTCCATGTTCGTATATATGTTCATTGCATTTCATGTCGATTTAAATCATACAACAAATGCAGCATCTGATGTTTTGAACGGATATTCAAAATGTTATTTTCACTATTGCATGGCTATTCATTATGTTATTTTCATCGCTTAGATCTTCAGTTTTATGGCTCTCCGTTTTTCGCATTGATTTTCATTACGATTTAGGGAGGGAGAAGGTGTGAGGTGTTTAAATGTTGATATTTGGACTTGGTAGCCAGTCTAGAAATTTGGGGTTTTTATCTAGCAAGTAGATTGTTGATTGGAAACTTAAATTTTCTTATGTTAAATTCAACAGGGAGGCAAGGATGGAAGCTCGTGCGATGCGATGTCGTGCATCTCTTCGGGCGATGCAACCAGCAGCGTCAAGGGGAGCGAGGTCGACCAAGAAGCGCTTGCCGCCGAGCAGATTATGTATTATCCAGTGAACACCGTTTATGGCTACTATTATCCAGGTCGACCAAGAAGCGCTTGCCGAACGCTCAAACTTTTAGCAAGCCTCACATGGATCCTCACAACACTGATTCTCACCATCACACTCAAAAAAGTTGGTATAATTCCTACCGCTGCCTAGGGTATCAGTCAAGTGAAACAGAGTTACTGTGTGAAGCTGCTATTATACTTGCTGTGAGTTACTGTGTATGGTATTTTTGGACTTTCCCTTTTCTCATCTTCCCGCTTCTTATTATACTTTCCAAATTTGTGTCTTACATTGATAATTGTATTTTTGCAGGAAGCCCATTGCTGTAGTCAGCGGTGGCATGATTTTCGTCCAGACTATAAGAATCTTGGTATCCTAAAGATTCAATTTCCTCATGCCACCAACCACAATTTTTTACTTCATTGTTGGCGTTCTCTCAAGTTGCTCTTGGATGGAATCATGCTTTACTAGTTTCTGGTAAATTTTTACTAATTTCTTCTTTGATTTTTGATTTTTTGAGGTTTAATTTTAGTATATCATAAACTATTATCGTATATCACCACAGATGTTTGGGAGGAAACTTATACTGTCCAACACGAGTGCAACAAGTTGTTGTCCAACAGGACTGCAGCAAGTTGCTGTCCAACAGGACTGCAGCAAGTTGCTGTCCAACAGGACTGCAGCAAGATGCTGTCCAACAGGACTGCAACAAGCAGCAGTACTTGAAAATAAGTTCTCCCAAATTGAACTTAAGTTGTCTCTCAGTATCGTTTTGATTCTCATTGTGTGCGCTTCTAATTATGGCAGGACATTGTGTTCAGTGACTGTGTTCTCAGTATATTATTTTCTCAATATTAAGCATATATTATAAGTTCTTTAATTTTGTGTTCTGTTGATGAGTTTTGTGTTCTCTTGTGTCACGTGTGTAATTATATTGTGTATTCTGTGTATTTGTTTTGTATTGAGTGTGTATTTTGTGTTCAGCGTGTCTTCAATGTTCAATTAATGAATTTTTGTTCATGCGTTCTATGCTCACTTGGGATCTGTTTGAAACAGAGTTTTTTTACTCATGACAGTTTGGATAGAAACGGCAGTCAAAAATGTATTTGGCATGACAACGGTAATGAAACCACCGCCAAGGCGAAAAAACTGATTTTTAACATAAAAGTAAATGAAGTTCCTTAGGTAAGGTTAGGCATTCACAAATGGCAGTTCATTACCGTTGCGTTCATGACTGCCATCACCGTGCCAAACTGTGTTCTTTTATTTTGTGTTCAGTTGTGTGTAGTTAATGTTTATGTTCTGTCTGTAGTTAATGTGTGTTCTGTTTGCGTGTCCAGTGTTTGTTTTTGTGTGCCGCTAGTGCGTGATCCATGTGCAATCAATGGGTGTGTGCTCTGGGTTCAGTTAGTGTGTATGTGTGCACTGTGTTCGATTATGTTTCTTTTTCATTCTCATTTTTAGAGGGTTCTTTACAGGATTCTTAATTAGATACCAACAGACTCTGGATTCTTCAATATATACGGGAGGGAGGTTCATTGATAGAGTGTATTCCTTTTTTCTCTTTATTCTAGTTAGAGGGTTCTTTACTTCATACTTTTGTTCTTGCTGCACCTTCCCATCACCATCTTCATGTAGTTAATTAAGCTATTGTAGATGTTATCATCATTAAATATTTGTTTAAGTTAGATTCTTTAAATTTTCTTGGCCAAATGGATTGATGTTATCAAATTGAATCTATTTTGGAGAAATTCCTCTAGTTAAGCTTTTATGGACTTATCTATCTAACTTGGAACAATTTGTTGAATTAAACGTGCACTCTATCAAGGTGCTTAATATTTTGTTATTGTCTTTATGCTTTACACGTCTAAACTGGGTTTACTGCAATCTTATCTATGTTAAACATTATTATTATTTTCCTTTGTTGATGTAACAATGCCTAATTTGTCTTAACGTTGACAAAAAAGATATTAGTGTTGTTCCTTGTTATTGTTCAAAGTTTCGGAGATTCATGTGGCTTTGGATTTTATCCTTGGAATGGGATGAAGACGCAGATGCAGCAATACGTTTAGTGGGTCAGAATGAGTGGAATGGAAGGATTCTCCTGGTCAAGAAGTCAAAGTCATCCACTCGCTGAAGTTTTTATTCTTACATTTACATTTCTTGGAGAATAGGAGGTTCATCCCCCAATTCCAGCATCTATGCTTCCTCAAAATATATGGTCGGGATAAAGACTTTATATGGAAAGTATGACATACCCCCACGATCTTATAAAGTATAAGTCTCCATGATTCAGGCATAAAACTATATTGTGGTTGTCTAATTCCTCCATATATTGTAATAACCAATTGTCTTATTATTTTATGATCAGTTTATAAATTTGTGTCCTCCATAAAGTGTCTTTTTTCACTTAATTTTTTTCTGAGTGATGCCTTAACTTAGTCATTGATCTGAAGATGATGGTTTAACTCGGTATAAATCAAAGTTTATTAATATCTCTATACTAGTTTATATGATTGTTTCATTTACATGTTTGGAGGGATTGTTAAAAACTTATTTTTTTCTCGTGCAATTTACCAATCATAAGCATCGTCACATAGCATCTAGAAAGCATCGTGATATAGCGTTGCAACACCAATTAAAATCTCCAACAAATCATTATAGTATTTTGAATGTGTTTTTTTTTTAAAACCAAAATTAGTATTTGCCACGGTTTGTAACTGTGGCAAATAGTTTTTAAAAAAAGATGAGTTCACTTTTAGCCAGGGATTAAAACCGTGGCTAAAAGTCAAGCTATTAGCCACAACAGTATTTTTCATGGCTAATACTATTTGCTACGGCCAATCCGTAGCCTAAAATTTTTAGCCACGCCGACTTTAGCCACGGAGTTTTCCCGTGGCTAGACCGTGGCTAAAGCTTTTTAGCCACAGTTTTGGACTTTTTGCCAGGGCAATTTGCCCTGGCCAAAACTCTGTTTTCTAGTAGTGACCTGGCTATATGTGTGGGCAGTGGTACGTCTAATAATTGGTGTATGTTATCATTTATGCGATGAAAAAGCCCGTTGGCATGCGGTGGGTTCCCTTGTAAGTCGGTCTCGCCAACTGTACCGCTTATCGACGCTGATATAAACACATGTATCTGTAAAAGGTGCTCGAAACATACGGAGGAAGGTCTAGGGGGAACCTGCTCTCCGTTGCCCCCAGCTAGGTATAAATAGTTAGACCTAGGGTTAAGATCCGCAAAGCCCCCGAGCCCGTTATTAGTCCAAATATACACTTACAATCTCCTCCTATGTTCGTGACAAATAATGGTGACATTTCGGGGTGCTGGAGCGTAGACATAATAATAATCCAAACTAATCAAACCAAACAGGACAGATCATACTAATAAATCAAAAAATAAGGTTTTGCTTATACGGCAAACCACCACACAGATTCTATCCCAAACATAGTCTGAATTATTACAAAACAAAACAAAACATGAATCAAACGTTTGGTGATTCTACTCATCTAGTAGATCATCGTCATCCATGTCCAGGTCTACAGCTCCTCCAAAATCTCCATCATAGCCTGCAAGGAATTTCATGAGTCAGACTCAATGAATTCATAAACATATGCAGTAACATTTAAAGTAAACTAGCTCTTACTAAATGAGCTTAGCACTTCTAGCAACGGTGAAGTAACTATGTCAGCATCTCATCCAGTCTAACTAGGACTAGTCACATTACTTTACTCATTACTGATCACTATGTGTCTCACCAACACATGTGGGCACACATCACGTGCAACATTATCAAATGTGGAATAATGTGCTGTGGCCAATAATGTTTAGATTAACATATACAACGACTTTCAATTCCCAGTTGAATAACTCTTGAATCAACTTACAATGAGAGGACGTTAGGTTATCAAATGTGGAATAACCCGCAATCCAAGCATCTTGGGTTTTCATCAAGAAATTATTTGGGGTTTTCAGTCTGTCACTTATTAGATGCTTGAATATTGGCAGCTATAGGCTCGTGCATATCAAAACATAAACGTTGGAGGAAAGTTTCATATTTCTATGAACTTTAATCTCATTTCCCCCGATGTTTTGATTGTGAGAGCTCTATGTAATCCTTTAGTAAGGGCGTCTGCAACATTATCTTGCGTTCTCACATCAACTAGGGTCACAATCCCTTGACTTGTGAGAGAGGTCAACCAGGCCTGTTTCATCCGGAGTTGCCTTCTTTTGTCATTGAACAAAGTGTTCGTGGCAACCGTTTTAGTAGCCTGATTGTCGTAGTAAACTGCAACAGAACTCAGCTTCAGGCCCGACAATGGAATGTCCATCACCAAATCTCTTAACCACTCTGCTTCTTCACCAGCCGAAGCTAGAGCATAGAGTTCGAATTCCATGGATGAGAGTGCAATGCACGACTGTCTCTTGGACTTCCAGGCTACAGCTGCTCCTCCTAGTGTAAAGAGGAATCCACTAGTGGACTTGTTGTCGTTTATTTCTGAGCACCATGATGCATTAGAGTATCCTTCTAGAACGGGAGGATGACCACTATAACATAAAACATACTTTCGGGTGTGCTTTAAGTAACGCATCAGCCTATCGAGGGCATCCCAATGGTCTTGGCCAGGATTGCTAGTGAACCTACTTAACATGTCGACCGTGAAGGCTATGTCAGGTCTCGTACAGACCATAGCGTACATGAGGCTACCAAGCAGTTTAGAATAATCTAACTGTCGAACCGCAGCTCCAGCATTGGGCTTTAAGCGGTTAGAATAGTCGTATGGTGTCTCAGCCGCTTCCGTTCACTATATCCCCACGTGTCCAACAAGGACTGGATGTAGTGGCTTTGACTTAGGGAAATGCCATATTTCCCAAAGCTCACTTGCATACCTAGTATAGTGTCAACTATACCTAGGTCCGTCACGCTAAATTATTTAATTAGACTTGACTTTACGTCATCCACTTCGGATTGATCAGATCCAAGAATAAGCATATCATCCACATACAAGCATATTATGGCGACGTGGTCTGATCTATGACGTATGTAAAGACATTTATCTGAGAGACTCGACATGAATCCCATGTTCTTTACAGTATAGTCAAACTTCTCATGCCATAATTTCGGCGCTAGCTTCAATCCGTATAGCGACTTTAAAAGCTTACAGACCTTGTTGTCGTGACCGTCTACAATGAAACCTTCAGGTTGACTCATGTAGATCTCTTCGGTAAGATCTCCGTTCAAGAACGCAGTCTTAACATCCATTTGATGAACAATAAAGTTCTCAATGGCCGAAATAGCAAGAAGAACCCTAATGGTTGCTAAGTGACACACGGGTGAGTATACGTCAAAATAGTCTACTCCGCTTACTTGTGTGAAACCTTTAGCCACCAGGCGTGCTTTATACTTAGCTACGCTACCATCGGGATTTAACTTCTTTTTCAAAACCCACTTGCACCCTACAGTTTTAGCCCCTATTGGCTTATCAACTAACGTCCAGGTGTCGTTCTGAAGGAGAGAGTTCATCTCATCCTCAATCGCTTCTTTCCAGAGTAGGGAATCCCTTGATCTCATCGCTTCCTTAAAATTAGATGGATCGGCCTCAACGTGGTAAGTGACAAAATCATTACCGAAGGTTCTAGGGGTTCGCTCTCTCACTGAAGTCCTTCTAGACTCTAGGCCAGAGTTGTCTACTGGAACGGAATAGGAGGTGCTCGGTACTGATTCAGGATCTTCCTCAGTAATAGTTGCGTGCATACCTGGGATAGTTAAGTTCTTATATTTGAGGAATTTATCCTCGAAGAATACTGCATCCCTAGATTCAATAATTATATTATTAGACAGGTCTAAGAATTTATCAGCAGCACTATCTTCAGCACAACCTAAGTAGACACATGTATTGGTCCTAGGTCCAACCTTAGACCGTCTAGGGTCAGGAACCCTGACATAGGCTATACAGCCCCAGGTCTTAAGTCTAATTAAAGATGGGAGTCGCTTAAACCAAAGCTCGTAGGGTGTAACTTCTAACTTAGCATGGGGAACTTTGTTTAGAATGTGATTCGCAGTCAAGACTACTTCTCCCCAATAAGCGGAAGGCATGCCTGCAGTGAGCAGCATAGAGTTTAACATCTCTGTTAATGTTCTATTCTTACGCTCGGCTAAGCCGTTAGATTGGGGGGAGTAAGGAGCAGTGGTTTCTGCTATGATGTCATGTGAAGCAAGGAAGCATCTGAACTCACTAGACAGATATTCTCCTCCTCTATCACTTCTAAACCGCTTAATTTTCATGCTTAACTGGTTTTCTACCCTGGTTTTGAAAAGACAAAACTTTTCAAACGCTTCATCTTTAGTTTTAAGCAACGAAATATGACAAAATCTCGTGTAGTCATCTATGAACGTGATCATATACTTCCTCCCACACAAAACTCTTAAAGTCATAAATATCGGAATGTATAAGCTCAAGAGGTGTTGTGCTCCTAGTAACCGTGTCAAAAGGTTTCCTAGTGATCTTAGTCTGAGTACACACTTCGCATTTTCCAAGAGGTGACTTAGTGTCTAGTGTGATCTTATGAGTTCTAGCTACTTGGAACATTTTCCTATAGTTTACGTGTCCTAGTCTCTCATGTAGAGTCCTAGGGCTAACTAAGTTCAAGTGAACTTGTTGCACTACCTCATTTGCTAGACTCAAACGGTACATCCTATTCTGGACGTAAGCACATCCAAAGTAATGTGAGTTGACTGACAGAGTCACTCTACCACCACAGAAGTTAATAGACATACCAACATCACACAGTAAACTAATAGACACTAAGTTAGCAGATAAGAAAGGAATAAATTTGACGTTCTTTAAAAGTAAAGACTTACCTGAGGAGAGCATCAGAGTTGCGTTTCCCACCTTCAGTACGTCGGCTGTGCCACCATCTACAACAGTCACTGATTCCTTTGCATCCTTCAGCTCTGTCAGAAGATTAGCGTTGTTGCAAACGTGGCACGTTGCCCCAGAATCTAGGAACCACTTCGTGCTGGCCTGCGCGTGTCCGACCATGGCAACAAAGTCGGATGGCTCAGCATGGCTAACCAGATGAGCCTGGTTGCCTTCTTGCGGTGCTCTAGTTCTTTCTTTCCTCGGTAGCTTGCAGTCAGATGCACAGTGTCTCCATTTGTTGCAGTTAAAGCATTTACCCTTAAACTTTTTAGAGGGTCTACTTGGTCCTGCAACCTGAAGGCTACTGCGAGGCGGTTTGGTCTTGTGAGAGGGAGGAGCGCGCTTGGAGCTGGTAATCATGTTGGCAGCAGCCTTCTGCTTGCCAACATCTTCCAAAGCGTGCTTCGTCCGGTTCTCGTCCTCAATGCGAATGAAGCGCTTGAGGTCGTTCAGACCAACTTGCATCTTCTTACGGTACATTTCCGTTTTGAAATTGTACCACGAGGAGGGCAACTTATACACAATTGTGCCGGCAACAAAACTTTCGGGCAGGCTAATGGACTCACTATGCAGAGAATCAACCAAATTTTCAAAATCTGATACCTGAGGGAGAATGGTTTTCTCCTCGTCGAAGCTGAAGGAGTGGAACTTGTCCACTAGATGAGCTTTGGAGAGGTCCTCCTCCTGTCTGAAGTGCTCCTCTAGGGCCTCCCAGATCTCCTTCGCAGACTGCTTCTTGATGTAGTTCTAGGCCAGGCTGGAAGAGAGACAATTCAGCAGGTAGTCCCTGCAGAAATCCTCATCTTCAGCCCACTGCGCCTCATCTGCAGTCCCAACAACGTCAGCATGAGCAGTCTTGATGGTGTAGAAGACATTCAGGTATTTCATCCCAAATTGCGTGTTCAACTTCCAATCGTTGAACTCGGAGGCCGTGAACTTTTCCAACTTGTTCATGGGAACTGGAGAGGACAAAGAAGAGTTCCTCATTGCTTCTCTTGCTGCAAGCCCGAACACAGGAACAGAGGCTTGGATTGGCGGAGAAAGTAACTGGATCAGCTCCAGGAAAACGTCGACCAGAGAAATCGTCGACCGGGAAAACGTCGATCGGAGGCGTTGAACTGGAGGCTCGACGATCGTCGACCGGAAGAAAACGTCGATCGTCGACCGGGAAGAAAATCGTCGATCGTCGACCGGGAAAAACGTCGACCGGAGGCGTCGAACTGGAGGCTCGACGATCGTCGACCGGAAGAAAACGTCGATCGTCGACCGGAAGAAAACGTCGATCGTCGACCGGGAAGAAAATCGTCGATCGTCGACTGGGAAAAACGTCGACCGGAGGCGTCGAACTGGAGGCTCGACGATCGTCGACCGGAAGAAAACGTCGATCGTCGACCGGGAAGAAAAACGTCGACCGGATCTTTCGGGAGCGAAAAGCTAGGGCTTGACGCAAACGGTGACAGCGGCCGAGCTCCTCCACCTCTTGATCGGCGAGAAAGAACGTTGTCCCAGACCGACGGAACTCCTCCTTCTAGCTACGGCAACGACCTAGAAGAAGCGAGCGGCGACGAGAAGAAGGATCGGCAAGTCCTATCTTCGCGAGCGAAAAAGGCCCCGGCGACCTGGAAGAAGCGACCCGCGATGAGGACGAAGAAGGAAAGAGGCGGAGCTTGCCCTAGCAGGCAAACAGAAGACCAGCGAGCTCTCTAGTCCACGATCGGCCACGGACGATCGAGCGCCGGGGAAAAGGGAGGGCTAGCCTTGGATCCGCGAGGAGCGATGGCGGAAGCTTGCCCTAGCAGGCGACCGACGATAGGAAAGCCAGGGCTAGACAGGTCCTCGATCGGCCTGCAAACGAGCGGCGGCTTGCCCTAGATCCGCGCACAGGAGACGAGCACCAGGGAAGGGAACTTCTGTTTCGAGAATGTAAGAGGTGCTCAAAACATACGGAGGAAGGTGTAGGTGGAACCTGCTCTCCGTTGCCCCCAGCTAGGTATAAATAGTTAGACCTAGGGTTAAGATCCGCAAAGCCCCCGAGCCCGTTATTAGTCCGAATATACACTTACAGTATCGCCTTCTGCTCCCGCCTCATTCTCTCGCACGCCTTCTTTGGAGTTCTCTACTGCGCCGCTTCTCTTGTGTTTGGCTAGGGCTTGACGCAGGCTTCCTCTACTTCCCTCTCGAGCAATTTATCTCCATCTCTGAACCTTCTACCGGTGACCTAGGGTTGTTGCTGCCTTGCTTCAACCGTTGAATTAAGGTTGTTGCAACTTTTCAACTGTTAAATCTGCTAAGTCGACAATCTCCCCTGCCAAACAGAGACTTCAGTGCCTCTTTCGAAGTTTTTGGAAGACCTTGTCTGAACCTTTGCTTGTCAGAGAAAGATCGGTTGTACAACACATTCATCATCCTTCTCCCACCATAAGATCTTTCCTTCACCTTATATTGCTTCATGCTGGAAATGAGAACAAAAATGGATTTTTAAGGCTGCGTTTGGCGTGATTTATCGCAACTTATTTGCTCCGGTGAGGTTGGACAAAAACGTCATTGTATGTTTGGTAAGACAAATGTTACTACCATTATCAAAAAAATGAAACTAGTTTGAGACAAGATTTTGGTATGATAATGACATTTTTGTCCAACTTCACCGGAGCAAATAAGTCGCGCCAAATGCAGCCTAAGAGTCATTGCATTGACAGTTTTGAGAAGGAGAATCATATAACTTTTGTCGACAACTATTTTTGATTTTCCCTTGGCTTTGGATTACTCTTTCCATTATGGTTTTACTGTTAATATTTTAGGAGAAGATTTTATTATTTGGATTGCTTGCTGTCGAGAAGGATTAAAAAGATTATTGCTGACAATTTTTAAATTCTTAAAGGTCGTTCGTTTGCACGGAATTGGAATTCGATATTAGAATTGAGTATTGATGAATATTATGGAGTTAAATATTGGTGATGAATTCCAATTCCAATGTTCGTCTAATAAAGAATATTGGTGAATATTGTGGAATCGGAATTCGATTTTTTTGCCTGGTCGCAATTTTTGCTGGAACGCGATTTTTTTGTCCGGGCAAGTTTTTTAACCTAGTCGTGATTTTTTCTCACGGGTGAGATTTTTTCACTTGGCCGCGATTTTTTTTCGCTCGGGCGCGATTATGTCGCTCGGGCCTATTTTTGTCGCCCGGGCGTGTTTTTTAGGCTGGGGGCAAAAAACGCGCCAGAGCAAAAATCGCGCTCGCGCGAAAAAAAAACCTGCCCGGGCGAAAAAATATCGCTCGCGTCCGACCGAAAAAATCACGCACGGGCGATAAAAACGCACCCAGGAGAAAAAATTGCGTACAGGCGAAAAAATCGCACCAGGCGAAAAAATAGTGCCCCGGTGAAAAAATCGCGCTCGAGCGAAAAAATCGCGCCCGTGCGCAAAAAACGGGCCCGGGCGAATAAAAACACCCCGGACGAAAAAATCGCGCCCGGGCGAAAAAAAATGTGCCTGGGCAAAAAAAACGCGTCTGGGCGAAAAAATCGCGCTCGGTGAAAAAATCGCGCCCGGGAGAAAAAAATCGCGCCCGGGCGAAAAAGTCGCGCCCGGGCGAAAAAGTCGCGCCCGGGCGAAAAAAATTCGCGTCCGGGCTAAAAAATCGCGCCCGGGCTAAAAAATCGCGCTCGGGCAAAAAAATCGCACCCGGGCGAAGAAAACACCCACAGAGAAAAAATTGCCTGAGGCATTTTTTTCGCGCCCGGGCAAAAAAATCGCGCCCGGGCGAAAAAAACGGGCCCGGGCGAAAAAATTGCGCCCGGGCGAAAAAAACGCGCCCCGGCGAAAAAAACACGCCCGGGCGAAAAAATCGCGCCCGGACGAATAAAATGCCCGGGCGAAAAAAAATCGCGCCCGAGCGAAAAAAATCGCCCCCGATCGAAAAAAACGCGACCGGGTGAAAAAACATGCCCGTGCCAAAAAAACGCGCTCGTGCCAAAAAATCGCGTCCGGGCGAAAAATCCGCGCTCGGGCGAAAAATTCGCGCCCCGTCGAAAAATTTACTCCCCAGCGAAAAATTCGCGATCGGGCGAAAAAAACGCGTCAGGGCGAAAAAATTGCACCCGGGCGAAAAAAATCGCGTCCGAGAAAAGAAATTCGCGTCCGGGCTTAAAAATATGTCTCGATCGGAATTGTCCAATTCTTATATAGATTGGAAGGAATTGTCTTTAGTTCAAAATGAATTCTGAGGAATTCATTAAAATTTAAATTCCAACGTCAAGCGTGCTGACGAACGATGGAATTGGAATTAGACCTTCAATTCCAATTCCAAGGTCTCAATTCCGTGCAAACGAACGGGCCCTAAAAAAATACTTAGCCAGTTAGTTGGTCAGCTATTATTTGTTTTATTAACGGTTTTATTTTCCATAGCTGGTCGGCTATTTTTCTTGCCGCTTTCTTTATTATCGTCTGATTGTTTCAGAAATCACATATGAATTCCTCAATTGGGGCTGAAATCAAATATTTTCTTATTTTACATAATCAGGGGTAGTCCAAAGTTATTTATCAACTTTAAAGATTTATGTATTTGAGTCTTTTTGTACAACATTACTAATATTAAAAGGGAGTTTTTGCTTAAACGTGAATTTTTTCTTTTGAAAACTCATGTAACATCTCTCAAACCTTAGACATTTCCTTAATAATATTATCTTAGCATCAATACCACAATTATCTAAGAGACGCAACCCAATTAAAGATATGTAATGTTTCAATATTTTCTGAGGCCGAGGAATAAGAGGATGGCGTCTCATGATATACGTGGTGATGAAGCTAAAAAAGATAAAGAGAAGGGGAAATCTATGATGAGTTTCTTATTTCTTCAATTATGTTTTATTAAAATATTTTGAATATTGCATACATATTGTTTTTTAAGATAACCTTATTTGTGCATATCTTTTTGAAATCACTGATATTGGAATATCGTTATGAAGTTAAATATAGAAGACAAATAAAAGCAATATCAATTCTGAGGGAACTAATATTTCAAAACACATATTTTTTATATCACAAGAGGTTGAATTAAAAAAGATAGACTATAATAGGAAAAGATAAAAGATGCATAATAAGATGCATATGAGAAATGTTAAGAAGAGTCCTGTGATGTATGGTGCCTACTAATGGATTTCTCATATATAGGGTTTGACTATATTTGATTACCTCGGGAGGTGGGGCTCATATTTGATGCATCCCTTAATATTTCCTGAGTTATGTAATTAATGAATGAGAGAACATTTGAAAATCTGAATATGATTGAGATCTAAAGAAGAAGTGTCATAGAAATTGGGAAAATATTTGATATTGAAAATTTATTTGCATATTATGGTATATAATTCTTAATGTTTTGTATGCATATTATTATTTATTATCTTGTTTGTATATATAATAGTTCAAGAGATACCTTACTCGCATTGACTTATTTTTATGATTAAGCCATCATGGGCCCCATTTTTTTAAGAAACATGAGGATCACCCAGTGCGCTAAGGAGGGCTCCCCTAATGTCAGAAGAAAAGCAAAAGTGTGCTGAAGAACTTGCAATGATATGACTTAAAATATTTATTGGAATCAAAGAAGCGCAAGAAAAGCATAGGCCAACTTGTGAAGACTGACAGTGTGTCTTCTGCAACCAATTCGATTAATTATCTGCACCTATATACCATCTTAAAACTTGTAAGAAATTTGTAAATGCAATAAAAGTTGTGTTGTGTTTTATTTTGTACATTTTGAGCATTTTTATGTTATATGTTTCGACGAATAAATTGAAAACTACGCTCAAAACTTTAATCCATTGTGGAGCCCGGAAAAGGATCTTCGCAATCGAGCTCTAAACTATCGACCTCAGGAGCTCTCAGGGCCATCGAGCTCGCGTCGAGCTCTATGGTCGTGACCCTGGCCACTTTAATGTTTGCGGAACTGTCTTTGTCGTCCGCGCCACTTGGTTCGCTTTATTAAAGTATTTTGGATATTACATGCATACTGCTTTTGTAAGATAATCTTATCTGTGCATATTTTTTGACTTCACTGATATTGGAATATTGCTATGAAATAAAATATGGATGGCAAATAAAAGCAATATCAATTCTGAGAAGAATTAATATTTCAAAACACATGTTTTCATATCATGAGAGGTTTACTTAAAATTGATGGACTGAAATAGGAAAAGATAAAATACGTCTAATAAGATACATATGTGAAATGTTAAGGAGAGTCTTGTGATGTAGGGTGATCACCTACTAAATTGATTTCCCATGTATGGGTCTTGCCTACGTTTGATTGCCCCGGGGGGGGGGGGGATCCCACATTTGATGCATCTCTTAATATTTCCTGAGCTACATAATTAAAGAATGAGAGAACATATGGAAATCTTAATATGATTGAGATCTAAAGAAGATCTGAAGAAGAATTGTCATGAAAATTGGGAAAACCTTTGAAACTGATTTTTTTTCGTATTGTAGAATACAATTCTTGATGCTTTGTATGCATTGTATGCATCTTGCTATTTATCATCTTGTTTGTATGTATAGCTCAAGAGATACCTTACTCACATAGTTATATTTTCCTGGCTATCCCATCATGGACCCCATTCTTTCTAGGAAATAGAAGCATCACTCAATGCGCCAAGGAGAGTTCCCCTAACTGTAGAAGAAAAGCAAAAGCGTGGCGAAGAACTCGCAAAGGTATGACTTAAAATATTTATTTGGGTCAAAGAAATGCAAGAAAAGCATAGGACAACCTATGAAGACTAGCAGTGTGTCTTCTACAAGCAATCAAGTCGATTAATTATTTGTACATATGTATCATCTTAAAAAATACATAAAATTTGTAAATGGAATAAAGTTGTGTTGTGTTTTACTTTGTATTTTTGAGTATTTTTATGTTATATGTTGTGACAAATAAATTGAAATGTACGCTTAGATCTTAAATCTATTGTGGAGACCAGAAAAAAGGGTATTCACAAACCTGCTATCAGAGGGATCGGTTTTCAATATATTCAGTCGTAGTGAGTACAAAGCAACGACATGAATCACTAGTATAGTATAATTAAGACTCCTCTTATGAAACCCTTTCAAGTTTATGGAAGTTGAAGACGTCAAGAGTCACGAGAAGATCCCGAAGTGCATAAAGATACTGGGAGTCAACAATGCCCATCTGATTTTATTACAGCAACGATTGAAGCTCTAAAAATGGTATTTTCTACGCTAGCTGTATTAAGACCAACTATCCGTAAAGTTGATCATGTTCCAATTGCAACCTGTTGAAACCAAAAACTTGGTCTCTGTGGAGTTCGGGGTCCCAAAAGAGGGGTGATCTCACACCTACTACACTCGGGGGAACGTCACGGACTAAAAACTTGAGAAACTAGGAACAGACCCTCGGCTCTAGCGTGGAGGTCCCACCTCACACCCGGAAGACCTTTGAGGTCTCCCCCTCCCTAGCCAATGCTGAGCTAGGTGCCTTGGAGGAAGAAAGCAAGGGAATTCAAGTGATGAAGAAGTGATCCCCTCCAAGGCACCCTCAAGGGTCTATTTATAGTTTTCTGAGAATGACCTGTAAATAACCAACCTACGCTGCTCTGAAATTACTGAAATGCCCCCAAATTGGTCGAGCTGAGGTCGGGCGAGTTGGCGGCTAGGGGCGAGCTCGGTGGCCTGGGTGAACTCGGTGGCCTGGGTGGTACTCGGCGTCCTGGGCGGTACTCGAAGGGCTGGGGGGTACTCGGCCTGGGCGGTACTCGGCGGGCTGCGGTGTACTCGGCTTGGGCGGTACTCGGCGGGCTGGGGGGTACTCGGCCTGGGCGGTACTCGACGGGCTGGGGGGTACTCGGCGGCCTGGGGGGTACTCGGCAGTACTCGGCGGCCTGGGGGTACTAGGCGGCCTGGGGGGTACTCGGCGGCTTAGGGGGTACTCGGCGACCTGGGCGGAACTCGGCGGCGTAGGCGGTACTCGGCGGCCTGGGGGATACTCGGCGGCCTGGGGGGTACTCGGCGGCCTGGGGGGTACTCGGTGACCTGGGCGGCCCCCTCAAAGGGGTCGGGGGGAGACAAATATTTCAATACCCCTAATAGTATAAAACACAAATTCACACTAAATTGGCCTCTAAGAGTGCAAAACACTCAAAAAGCTTAAAACTGCAGAGCAAGCCTTGCGCCTGCCGGGGGACCCCCACTCCGCGAATACGAGGTTGTACACAATCCCCGCTCTTTTCGAGGTTGGCACAAGCTCGGAAAGAAACATCCAACCCAACGTATTCGCTGAGTGTAGCGCTCTTGGTACCAAAAACTTGGTTTCCCCCGAGGGGTAAACCTGCCCTGCCAGCTAGTGGGAGTCTGGTCAGCGAAATCATCCCGGAGCTAAAAGGACTTAGCATCCATGAGAGATCAACCTACCCTGCCAGCTAGTGGGAGCCTGGTCAGCGGAATCATCCCGGAGCTAAAAGGACTTAGCCTCAACGAGAGATAACCTTGCCCTGCCAGCTAGTGGGAGCCTGGTTAGCGGAATCATCCCGGAGCTAAAAGGACTTAGCCTCCACGAGAGATCAACCTGCCATGCCAGCTAGTGGGAGCCTGGTTAGCGGAATCATCCCGGAGCTAAAAGGACTTAGCCTCAACGAGAGATCAACTGCCCTGCCAGCTAGTGGGAGCCTGATCAGCGGAATCATCCCGGAGCTAAAAGGAATTAGCCTCCACGAGAGATCAGCCTGCCCTGCCAGCTAGTGGGAGCCTGGTCAGCGGAATCATCCCGGAGTTAAAAGGACTTAGCCTCCATGAGAGATCAACCTGCCTTGCCAGCTAGTGGGAGCCTGGTGAGCGGAATCATCCTGGAGCTAAAAGGACTTAGCCTCCACGAGAGATAACCTTGCCCTGCCAGCTAGTGGGAGCCTGGTTAGCGGAATCATCCCGGAGCTAAAAGGACTTAGCCTCCACGAGAGATCAACCTGCCCTGCCAGTTAGTGGGAGCCTGGTCAGCGGAATCATCCCGGAGCTAAAAGGACTTAGCCTCAATGAGAGATCAACTATCCTGCCAGCTAGTGGGAGCCTGGTCAGCGGAATCATCCCGGAGCTAAAAGGACTTAGTCTCCACGAGAGATCAGCCTGCCCTGCCAGCTAGTGGGAGCCTGGTCAGCGGAATCATCCCGGAGCTAAAAGGACTTAGCCTCCATGAGAGACCAACCTGCCCTGCCAGCTAATGGGAGCCTGGTCAGCGAAATCATCCTGGAGCTAAAAGGACTTAGCCTCCACGAGAGATCAACCTGTCATGCAAGCTAGTGAGAGCCCTGTCAGCGGAATCATCCCGGAGCTAAAAGGACTTAGCCTCCACGAGAGATCAACCTGCCCTGCCAGCTAGTGGTAGCCTGGTCAGCGGAATCATCCCAGAGATAAAAGGGCTTAGCCTCCACAAGAGATCAACTTGCCCTGCCAGCTAGTGGGAGCTTGGTCAGCGGAATCATCTCGGGGCCAAAAGGACTTAGCCCCCAAGAGAGATCAACCTACCCTACCAGCTAGTGGGAGCCTTGTCAGCTAAATCATCTCGGGGCTAAAAGGAATTAGCCTCCACGAGAGATCAACCTGCCCTGCCAGCTAGTGGGAGCCTGGTCAGCGGAATCATCCCGGAGCTAAAAGGACTTAGCCTCCACGAGAGATCAACCTGCCCTTCCAGCTAGTGAGAGCCTGATCAGCGGAATCATCCCGGAGCTAAAAGGACTTAGCCTTTACGAGAGATCAACCTTCCCAGCCAGCTAGTGGGAGTCTAGTCAGCAGAATCATCTAGGAGCTAAAAGGACTTAGCCTCCACGAGAGATCAACCTGTCCTGCCAGCTAGTGAGTGCCTGGTCAGCGGAATCATCCCGGAGCTAAAAGGACTTAGCCTTCATGAGAGATCAACCTGACCTGCCAGCTAGTGGGATCCTGGTCAGCGGAATCATCCCGAAGCTTAAAGGACTTAGCCTCCACGAGAGATCAACCTGCCCTGCCAGCTAGTGGGAGCCTGGTCAGCGGAATCATCCCGGAGCTAAAAGGACTTAGCATCCACAAGAGATCAACCTGCCCTGCCAGCTAGTGGGAGCTTCGTCAGCGGAATCATCCTAGAGCTAAAATGACTTAGCCTCCATGAGAGATCAACCTGCCCTGCCAGCTAGTAGGATCCCTGTCCGCAGAATCATCCCGGAGCTAAAAGGACTTAGCCTCCATGAGAGATCAACCTGCCCTGCAAGCTAGTGGGAGCCTGATCAACAGAATCATCCCGGAGCTAAAAGGACTTAGCCTCCACGAGAGATCAACTTGCCCTGCCAGCTAGTGGGAGCCTGGTCAGCGGAATCATCCCAGAATTAAAAGGACTTAGCCTCCACGAGAGATCAACCTGCCCTGCCAGCTAGTGGGTGCCTGGTCAGCGGAATTATCCCGGAGCTAAAAGGACTTAGCCTGCACGAGAGATCAATCTGCCCTGCCAGCTAGTGGGAGCTTGGTCAGCGAAATCATCCCGGAGCTAAAAGGACTTAGCCTCCACGAGAGATCAACCTGCCCTGCCAGCTAGTGGGAGCCTGGTCAGCGGAATCATCCCGGAGCTAAAAGGACCTAGCCTCTACGAGAGATCAACCTGCCCTGCCAGCTAGTGGGAGCCTTGTCAGCGGAATCATCCCGGAGCTAAAAGGACTTAACCTCAACGAGAGATCAACTTGCCCTGCCAGCTAGTGGGAGCCTGGTCAGCAGAATCATCTCGGGGCCAAAAGGACTTGATCACAAATGTTTTCCGGCGGTTTTTTTCATTAATCATAGGTGATACAATGCAAACAAAGTTCATTACAAGAGATGATCTACTCTGTGTACCTCCCTCTTTTCTCGTGCATTAAAGGATCCCTCCCCGGGTGCCCACATCAACCCTGTCCTCACACTTCTCCCCTGTTGTCTCGGGTTGGACTTCTGAAAGTCCACCTAGTGCCAACTAGCTTCACCTATGGGGGGGGGATAGGTGTCTTGTAGCGTTTTTTGCGGAATTAAAGACTGTACCTGCACAAATAAATCAAATAACACAGCACAGAAAAGACTCAAACAATTTATAGTGGTTCCCCGATTTGGGTACGTCAACTTTCCCCCTTCGACCTATCTCCCAACCAGGGACGACTCGGTCACTTCACCAACAGGATTGAAATCCAATCCTTGCACTAACGGAAGGAACCCTTCCATACGTAGGAGTCACCACTCCCACACTACGGGTTGCACCCAACCCTTACAACTAGGAACCAATCGTCCCTTTACAATGAAATTCAAAATAGAATGTATTAGAAATACAAACAACTTATGGAGACTAAGGTGTCCCTCTTCGTTTGACGACGTGTTCTTGAAGTCAACGAAGAGTCCACAACCCTAGATCTCTCTTAGAGAGAATCTCCCCGAAACCGGCGACGGCAAAGGGCGGCGGCTTGGCTCTCGGGATTGGCAGCGGCAACGGAGTGCTGCGGCGATGCAATGGAGATTCAACCTTCGTAGCAAAGGTAGCAAGGTCTTCCAACGGTCACACTAGGATCGATCGTCTCGATCGATTCGGAAGGGGATGGTTTTCCCGATCTACGAATCAAGAGACAAAAGATCTCTGGTTAAACGCGTGAGACACTATGCTAGGCTAAGCTTCTGTCGCCGGAGATCTGGAAGAAACCGTGATCAGCAACGACGACCAACTACACGAGCGGCGACGACGACGGCGGAGCGAGATCGCGATGTAGGTCACGTCGGCGGCTCTTCTTTTTGAAATCGTGTATTCGTTTTTGTTCTGCTCATCCATACGGAGGTATTTATACATTAGGTCATCCCACATGACCGTTGTGGGCCCCACCAAAAGGAAACCCTAAGTCCGGTTCGAAATAGTTCAGTTAACTTGGACCGGTCCAGAGAATAGGAGAAAATTGCCCAAGTCAAATTCGGCGAGAATCGTAGGTGATTCTCGCCGAAGAATCAACTACGATTCTCGCCGAATTCTACTTGACAGAATTCAATCTCTACTGATAACACAAGCCGGTGAGAATCGGCGAGAATCACAATTGATTCTTGCCGAATCGTCGAGAATGCAGAGTCATTCTCGATGAGTCGGCGAGAACCACTTCGTGATTCTCAACGATTCTTCCTTAGAGGAATTCAAGGCGGCTTTGAGACAACCGGCAGCAATCGGCGAGAATCAGTTCGTGATTCTCGACGATTAGGCGAGAATCACTAGTGATTCTCGTCGAATCGGCGAGAATCACTTAGTGATTCTCGTCGATTTGTACTTAGACGATTTTCGTCTTTCCCGTGAGCTGGTCTTTGGCCCATCCTTGCTCCTTGTCTGCTCTTGATCTTACATAACCCTGTGCTTGAAAATAAGTACACTTCAATAGAGAGAGTACACGTAAGTCAACACACTGATCTGCTCAGCGAGGGATTACGTTGCACAGACCTGTGTATATTGACCTACTGCACCCTGACATTGGTGTGTACTTAGCGATGAATAACTGCAAGCACAACTTGAAGACAAGTAATCAAATACATTGTCAATTCACCTTAGCTTGTTCAGGGGCTTCTTCGAATCAGGTACATTGTGGATACAATACCCAACAACTTCTTCAATCCGTACCAGATCTTGCGGTTGTTGAGGCTGTGGTGCCGGATCTCTTGTCCTTCTCAACTCCTAGAACTCGGGGCAAGTAGCTGTTGCATGGCCCTCCTCCTGGTTGAACTCACAGTAGGGTAACTCTACTCTTACTCTTCCTCTTCCCGCGCGGTTCCTCCTCTCCCTTCGACCGATTGCCATCGCTTACTGTGGTGGGGGTAGGAGCTGCCTAGGAGCTTGCCTTTGGAAGTTATATCTTCCTTGGCCTACCTGAAAGTCCCCCCCACCCTGAATGAGAGCTCTTCCTGGACCCTGGGCATGTCCTCCCTGCTGCCTCCAACCTAGCTCCGGACCCTCCCGTACTTGGAACCCTTGAGCTCTCTGCTCCTCTCTCCTTCTTCCTTCTTGATGTCTCGAGCCACCTTGCTCCTTTGACTCTGCCTCCGTCAACTTTGCCAACCTCTTGACAAATGCCGGATTGGCTGCCTCCATGGCTATCTCCTCTGCCGCCCTTTGCATCAGCTCCTCGAAGGAAAGGGGGCCTTCTGAGTCAAGCTCATCTTGAAGAAGCCCTCCTTCAGCCCAATAGTGAAGGCCATCTGGAGAGCATACCCCGGCATCTCCTGGATATCCAGGATCTCCTCTTGAAACCTCTCAACGTAGTGGGCCAGCGACTCCTCGGCCCTCTGCATTATCAGAAAGATGGACTCGGGACTCTTCTTCCTCTTCTTGGAGGTGGAGAAGCGGAGTTGGAAGCTTCGGCTCAAGTCCTCGAACTCATAGATCGATCTCGGGGGGAGTTGATGAAACCAGTCCTTTGCCTTCTCCTTCAACGTGATCGCAAAGAGGTGACACTTGAAGGCATCCGTCTTCGGCCTAATGGAGACGGCATCCTCGAACCACTGCAGGTGTTGGACGGGGTCATCCTTCCCGGTATAGTAAGCTATGTCTGACTCTCTGAACCCCTCAGGAATGGGAGCTGAGATGATCAGCTCGCTGAAAGGTGACCCCCTGAGGGGTGCTCTCGCCACCTCTACTCGCGCGACCTGTCACCTTGAGGGCTAGCACTCGTCGGGCTGGGGAGCAACTCCCGGCCGAGGAGGTCTCGCTCGACCCCTCTCCCATCCTCTCCCTCCCAGGTCGCCTACCTGGTGCACTTCCTTCTCCCCCTACTGGGGTCATCTCGTCTGTGCCACTGGGAGGCAGCTCGCCGAGAGGGGGAGCTAGCTCCTGGGGGGTTGGAGTGGAGCTGCCACCCTGAGGAGCCAAACTTCGCAGCATCCACATAATGCCTTGGATGGATGTCATGAACTCCTCCCTTCCTACGAAGGGTCCGGGGTTGGGGAGCTCGCCGAGATCATCACTACCTCCCTGATCTCTAGCCATGACACTCTCCCGAGATCTTCTGTGCTGGTCACTCTCCACGCTCACCGCACAAAAATGTTGAAATCAAAAACTTGGTCTCTATGGAGTTCGGAGTCCCAAAAGAGGGGTGACCTCACACCTACTATACTCAGGGGAACATCACAGACCAAAGACTTGAGAAACTAGGAACAGACCCTCGACTCTAGCGTGGAGGTCCCACCTCACACCCGGAAGACCTTTGATGTCTCCCCCTCTCTAGCCAATGCTGAGCTAGGTGCCTTGGAGGAAGAAAGCAAGGGGATTCAAGTGATGAAGAAGTGATCCCCTCCAAGGCACCCTCAAGGGTCTATTTATAGTTTTCTGAGAATGGTCTGCCAATAACCAACCTACGCTGTCCGGAAATTACTGAAATGCCCCCAAATTGGTCGAGTTGAGGTCGGGCGAGTTGGTGGCTAGGGGCGAGCTCGGCGGCCTGGGTGAACTCGGCGGCCTGGGCGGTACTCGGCGGGCTGGGGGGGGGGGGGGGGGGGTACTCGGCCCGGGCAGTACTCAGCGGGCTAGGGGGTACTCAGCCTGGTCGGTACTCGACGGGCTGGGGGGTACTCGGCCTGGGCGGTACTCGGCGGGCTGGGGGGTACTCGGCCTGGGCGGTACTCGACGGCCTGGGGGATACTCGGCGGCCTCGACGGTACTCGGCGGTACTCGGCGGCCTGGGGGGTACTCGGCGGCCTGGGGGGTACTCGGCGGCCTGGGCGGTACTCGGCGGCCTGGGCGGTACTCGGCGGCCTGGGGGTACTCGGCGGCCTGGGGGGTACTCGGCGGCCTGGGGGGTACTCGGCGACCTGGGCGGCCCCCTCAAAGGGGCCGGGGGGAGAAATATTTCAATCCCCCTAATAGTATAAAACACAAATTCACACTAAATTGGCCTCCAAGAGTACAAAACCCTCAAAAAGCTTAAAACTGCACAACAAGCCTTGCACCTGCCGGGGGACCCCCACTCCGCTAATACGGGGTTTTACACAACCCCTATGAATCACCTCCCGGAATTCCTTCTGTAGCCCCTTTCATCACAATAACGTCAACTATATATCAGTTTAAAATTATTCTTAGAATTAAAACCACCAACTTTTCGAGGAGGCTTGTGTTACTTAGACAATGAAGATTGAATTTTATGAATCGAAACGATCTTCCAAGTAATGTAGTGTCCAGAAAACCAGAAAGTTAGAGTAGATGCATTTATGTTAGAAGGAGCAGCGAATTGTTGGTGGGACAATATCGTCAACAAAAAATACAACGAGAGTGGCGTAGCTACATGGACTAATTTTCTACATGAATTCATAAACTTGTTTGTACCGAGGTCGAAAAAGAGAGTACTGCATGATCAATTCCTTCGACTAGTCCAAGGGACGAAGATAGTCATGCAATATAAAACAGAGTTTTCAAAATTAACATATTATATATGCTAATTTACTTGTAGCCACTGAAGAAGATTGTTGTCGTCTGTTTCAACAGGGACTGCATGAAAGTATATGTAATTTGTTAGTTTCTTTGGATATTTTAGAATATGACAAACTGGTCGAGAGAGCTCGACTATTAGAAATTGATCAGGACAAATCTTAGAAATGATTTGATTTGGGTATGTGAAAGGTGATGGAAACTTCAAGTCAGGATGAAGTGCAAGAAAAAGAGCATAAATCATTCCAATCTGGCTCAGCTATCAGTAATGTGTCCTAATCAACCACAACAAAATGTTCAAAGTACGAAAGAATGCATCAATTTTTACTATCGTCAACCCGGGCACAAAAAGAATAATGCATGTCCAAACTTCAAAATAGAGAAGTGAATTCTCTATTTACAATCACCTCCCCCGAGACCAAAATTATATTAGATGGGTACCAAATCAATTGCTTTAGCACCTGCTTTAGTTCCTGAAAGAGAAGTTTCAAAAGAAAGACAGATTCAACCGCTAGCTTTTAATTTGGGATCATTTTGAGAAGAAAGAAAATAATTACATGTATTTCCTTGTAAACCGTATCTAAATAAATATGTTATATTTATCTTTCATTTCGTTTGATTGATAACCTCTATTAATATAAGATTTTCAAGAACTAAAGGCATTTTAGGGGGAGGGGAGGAATAATTTGTAACAACCTAAATGATAAAATAGGTAAAATATTTTGAAATCCCCGATGACGAGAAAGAAAGGCATTGTTACATTCATTTGTGGTATTTTTTTTCCTTTTTGTTAGTTTAATTTTTTTGTTAAGTTAATTTTTAATTTAACATAATGGAGGCTTAAACTTGAGTTTATAAAGCTTTATGACAATTACATTTTAGTTTCATTTTATATTTTCTACATGTGTTGGCTACTTATTTTATTTTGTTTTTAAATGTTGATTGGTTAAATAAAGGATATCTATTGTAACATATTTTTGTATAATGGCTGGTTAAGAGTATTTATATTTATGTGGCTACTAACTTGGACACTTAGAGGAAATTCAATTTTGTTTTCTGGCTGACTACTAGACATATGATTACATATATGGCAATGATACGTCTAATAACCATCACCTATTATCATTTGTATGACGAAGATGTAAGAAATTCGGAGCGCCGAGAAGTAGAAATCCGAATACGAATAACAAATCACAGAGCACAAAATAGAACAATCACAAACAAAGCGATATACAGAGGTTCACCCAAACCGGGTTACGTCCTCTCTCCCCTTCTTCTCCCTTCTTGTATTCACCAGAAAGTTATAGATTACAGCAAAGGTTACAAGGATCTAAACCCGATCCTACCTTCTTCCTCTTCTGGACAAGAAAATCGTAGAAGAATACCATCTGGATCGACGCCGACGGAAAACCTCGTACACGCCTCCAAAAGAATACGCCGCCGCAAGTCTGTAAAAAGATCGTTATCCCTAAATGGGGGATAAATATATAAATAGACTTCCGCATCCGCGATCGTCGAACGAGCAAAGTTCGTTCGACGATCGGCAACCGCGATTGTCGAACGACGATGGTCGACCGTTCCGTGGACATCGACGATCGGCGATCGTCGAACGATCGCTGGGGTCGACGATCGGCGATCGTCGAACGAGCAAGACCGGTCGACGAAAAACGACCAAGGATGCTCGACGATCTCCGAACCCCGTTCGACCACTGAACAACCTTCAAAAAAATTTGGTCCGGGGGCGTTGCCCCTGAACCCCCACCGGGGACGCTGTCCCCTGGACCCCTGCCCGCTGTCGGGTCAGCGGGACCTCTGCCGGGGGCGGCCGTCCCCGGACCGCCGCTGTCGTCGGTCCCGGAGATGTCGAAGGGGGATCGCACTTCGATTCCTCTAAGCTCACATGGGCAAACCCGGTGTGAGAAACAAGAGGACCGGAAGTGTTCCACAACCCCAACAATCTCCCACTTGATGGAAAACTTCCGCAGATGAGAGCAGCTCCTCCAATCTTCCTCTTCAACCCCACTGCTGTTGCACACCATTGAAACTTAGCAACAGGCACAGCCTTGGTAAGAAAATCAGAACTGTTCTCCTTGGTATCAACCTTCTCCAGTTGAACCACCTTCTTCTCTACCTTTTCCCTGAAGAAGTGAAATTGGATGTCTATGTGCTTTGTCCTAGCATGGAAAGTCGGATTCTTGGCTAACTGAATAGCTCCTTGACTGTCACACCATATCTTTACAGGACCTTGCTCAAAACCGAGCTCCCAGCACAACCTCCTCAGCCATTTGGCTTCCTTACTTGCATGTGTAAGAGCCATATACTCAGCCTCCATCGACGAGAGTGCCACTACTCCTTGCCGCCGACTCATCCAACTAACAACGCCACCAAATAATGTAAAAATATACCCACTGGTGGACCTCCTGCTATATATCCATGTCACCTCCCCAGTCAGAGTCCACATGTCCGACCACGTCCAGGACTCTTCCAGTTTCAGCACCTTCATAACATATAGAATAATTTAAAGTGCCACGAAGATACCTGAACACCCACTTCACAGCATTCTAGTGCTCCTTCCCTGGTTTGGCCATGTACCGGCTCAGCACTCCCACTGCTTGTGATATGTCAGGCCGAGTACAAACCATGGCGTATATGAGGCTCCCCACTGCACTAGCATATAGAACCTTTCCCATGTCCTCTATCTCCTCATATGTCTTGGGACACATCACCGTAGAAAGCTTATTCCCAACGGGCATAGGGGCATCAACAGGCTTGCAGTCAGTCATGTTGAACTTCTTCAACACCTCTTCGACATACCTTTGCTGCCCCCAACCAAAGCTTCTTCTTGCTTCTATCCCTGGTAATCTGCATTCCCAAGATCACACTTGCTGGCCCCAAGTCCTTCATTTCGAACTTTGCCGAGAGCAACTTCTTCACATGTTGAATCATTTTGACACTATTTCCTACGAGCAGCATGTCATCTACGTAGAGTGTCAAGAAAGTGAAGTGCTCTCCCTTCCTTTGAATATAGATACAGTGGTCCGAACTCGACCTTTCAAAACCCACCTCCAACATGTAGGTGTCGAACTTCTGGTACCACATCCTCGGAGACTGCTTAAGTCCATAAAGGGACTTCTTCAACCTGCACACCAGATCCTCCTTGCCCTTGGCCTCGAATCCTTCAGGTTGCCGCATATAAATCTCCTCCTCCAAATCACCGTGAAGGAACGTCGTCTTCACGTCCATTTGTTCAATCTCCAGATCATGCACAGCCGCAATGGAGAGAACCACCCTGATAGAAGTAAGCTTGGCCACCGGCGAGAAAATCTCATCGTAGTCCACACCTTCAACCTGTGAGAAGCCCTTGGCAACCAACCTTGCCTTATACTTCTCCACGGTGCCATCAGCCTTTAATTTTTGCTTGAAGACTCATTTACTTCCAATGGCCTTCCTTCCTTTTGGAAGCTTGCACAGACCCCAAGTCTGATTCTTCCGCAAAGACTCCATCTCATAAACCAAAGCAAGCTCCCACTGATTCGCATCAGCCCTCGACCTCGCATCCCTGGCTGAAATGGGATCTTCTCCAAGCATGTTCAGGCAATATTGTGCTCCAACCGCACCAAGGGAGTACCGGATTGGTGCCCTCCTTTCCCTCGTTGAGCGCCTCAGAAGTGGAGCATCAGCAACTTCCTCTTCTGATTTATCATCAAAGCTCATCTCCTCCAAACCATCAGATTCTGAATCCGAATCCGAAACAGCCATAGTAGTAATCTGAGCATCCTCCAGAGTAACTTCCTCCATGCCCCTTTCTACTACCACCTTTTCTGTAGCTTTTCCTTCCTCTGCTTGTGTAGTGACTTAAGGACGGACTTCATGAAAGACCACATCCTTGCTATACATCACCGTCCTCATCACCGGGTTCCAAAGCTTATATACCTTGATGCCATCTTTGTAGCCCATAAAGATGCATCGCTCGGACTTCATATCCAGCTTCCCCCTCTTCTCCTTTGGAATGTGAACGTATGCATCATATCCAAAAACACGAGCATAAGCCAAATTTGGCTTCTTCTGGAAAACGGCCTCAAAGGGGGTACACCCCTTCACTGCAGATGTAGGGGTCCTGTTCTTCAAATGGTTAGCTGTAGCCGCCGCTTCAGCCCAGAACTCCGCCCCAAACCAGCCCAACTGAGCATGCACCTGGCTTTCTCCATCAATGTCCGATTGAGCCTTTCTGACACTCCATTCTGCTCTGGAGTATACGGCGTGGTCTTCTGCCGTGCAATCCCCTGCTCAGTATAGTACCGCTCGAAGGCGTCCGAGCAATACTCCCCTCCGTTATCAGAACGGAGAACCTTCACCTTCCTCTCCAACTGGTTCTCCACCAGGTTCTTAAAATCCTTGAACATATCGAGAACTTCCGCCTTGGACCTGAGAAAATAAAGCCAAGAATACCGAGAGTAATCATCAATGAAAGATACATAATACCTAGCCCCACCAAGGGATGGGACTGGAGTCGGCCCAAATACATCGCTATGAATCAAATACAGTAAACAGGTGGCCCTCTTCCCTGCTCCCTGAAAGCTAACCCGGTTCTGCTTGCCAAGTAGGCAATGCTCACAGAACCCAAAGCTCGAGGTGCACACGGGCACACCCACCACCATCTGGCCAGATGTCATAGCCGACATCCCCTTCTCACTAATGTGTCCAAGCCGTTGGTGCCATAGTCTGGACTGCTTTTCCTGGTCCTCCTCTTGGCCTTCAGAGATTAAGGCGCCGCTAGGCACCACTGTATCAGCAAGCAACTTGTACAGTGTCCCATGCCTCATGCCTTTGGCGATCACCATCGCCCCTCGGGTCATCCTACACGAGTGCATGTCACAACTAAAAGACACCCCCGCATCCGCCATAGATCCCATCGAGATCAGATTCCTGCTCATCCCTAGAATGTGTATCACCCCCGGAAGGGTCTTCATGGTCCCGTCGGCCATCTTTAGCATCACCTTGCCACGCCCAAATATCTGCATAGCAGTATCATCGCCAAGCATGACGTCACCACCATCAAACCTCTCATACTCACAAAACCAGTCTCTATGAGGGGTCATGTGATATGATGCTACTGTGTCGACATACCACACATCAGCATCTCTCTGAGCAACACATGCAGCTGCGATGTACATGTCACCGCCTTCAGTCTCCTTCTTAGTACCAGAAGTTGACCCAGCATCTTTCTTCTGAACGGGCTTGTTGGGACATTGGGATTTCACATGCCCAACCTCATTACACTTCCAGCACTTGATGGGCTTCTTCTCTTTCTCTCTTTCTCTGCTCTTAGATCTACCCCGAGATTTATCTCGAGATCCTCCTTGCTTGTTGTCCCTCCGTTGAGGGTGAGATCTGGATACACTCAATGCACCTTTGCTAGTCTTCTCTAAACTTCCTCTTCTGGTCTCCTCAGATAATAGAGTAGCACATACTGACTCACTGGAGAGAGCCTTATCTTCATTACCCCCTATCACAACAACCACATTGTCCCACGAATCCGGCAATGAGCACAGGAGTGTAATAGCCCTATCTTGATCTGAGATTTTCTCACCAATAGAGATCAACTGACCCACAACAATGTTGAAATTAGTCAGGTGCTCTGAGAAAGAACCGCCTTCCTGCATCTTTAGATTGTACAATTTCTTCCTCAGCAACAGCTTGTTCACCAGAGACTTGCTCTGATAGAGAGACTCCAGCTTCCGCCATAGACCTTGGCCTGAAGCCTCCTCCATCACATTTGTCAAAATAGAGTCTGCAAGAAACAACCTGATAAGACCCTTTGCTTTCCGATCAGCTTTTGTCCAGGCTACAACAGCCTCCTCATCAGACTTCTCTGTTGGAGGAGTATCCACTATTGCACCCCACAAATCACGATCAACCAGTAAGTCTTCCATCTTCATCTTCCACAGATCAAAACGACTTCCATCAAACTTCTCTATCTCGATCCGCACTCTTCCTGAACCCATAGCCAAGAATCTAAGAACCTCCCTCTGATACCAAATGTAAGAAATCTGGAGCGCCGAGAAGTAGGAATCCGAATACGAATAACAAATCACAAAGCACAAAACAGAATAATCACAAACACAACGATATACAGAGGTTCACCCAAACCGGGTTACGTCCTCTCTCCCCTTCTTCTCCCTTCTTGTATTCACCAGAAAGTTACAGATTACACCAAAGGTTACAAGGATCTAAACTCGATCCTACCTTCTTCCTCTTCTGGACAAGAAAACCGTAGAAGAATACCTTCTAGATCGACGCCGACGGAAAACCTTGTACACGCCTCCAAAAGAATACACCGCCGCAAGTCTGTAAAAAGATCGTTATCCCTAAATGGGGGATAAATATATAAATAGACTTCCGCATCCGCGATCGTCGAACGAGCAAAGTTCGTTCGACAATCGACAACCGCGATCGTCGAACGACGATGGTCGACCGATCCATGGACATCGACGATCGGCGATCGTCGAACGATCGCTCGGGTCGACGATCGGCGATCGTCGAACGAGCAAGACCGGTCATCGAAAAACGACCAAGGCCGCTCGACGATCTCCGAACCCCGTTCAACCACTGAACAACCTTCATAAAAATTTGGTCCGGGGGCGTTGCCCCCGAGCCCCCACCGGGGATGCTGTCACCTGGACCCCTGCCCGCTGTCCGGTCAGCGGGACCTCTGCCGGGGGCGACCGTCCCCGGACCCCCGCTGTCGTCGGTCCCGGAGATGTCGAAGGGGGATCACACTTCGATTCCTCTAAGCTCACGTGGGCAAACCCGGTGTGAGAAACAAGAGGACCGAAAGTGTTCCACAACCCCAACAATCTCCCACTTGATGGAAAACTTCCGCAGATGAGAGCAGCTCCTCCAATCTTCCTCTTCAACCCCACTGCTGTTGCACACCATTGAAACTTAGCAACAGGCACAGCCTTGGTAAGAAAATCAGAACTGTTCTCCTTGGTATCAACCTTCTCCAGTTGAACCACCTGCTTCTCTACCTTTTCCCTGATGAAGTGAAATTGGATGTCTATGTGCTTTGTCCTAGCATGGAAAGTCGGATTCTTGGCTAACTGAATAGCTCCTTGACTGTCACACCAGTTGAACCACCTGCTTCTCTACCTTTTCCCTGATGAAGTGAAATTGGATGTCTATGTGCTTTGTCCTAGCATGGAAAGTCGGATTCTTGGCTAACTGAATAGCTTCCTGCATCTTTAGATTGTACAATTTCTTCCTCAGCAACAGCTTGTTCACCAGAGACTTGCTCTGATAGAGAGACTCCAGCTTCCGCCATAGACCTTGGCCTGAAGCCTCCTCCATCACATTTGTCAAAATAGAGTCTGCAAGAAACAACCTGATAAGACCCTTTGCTTTCCGATCAGCTTTTGTCCAGGCTACAACAGCCTCCTCATCAGACTTCTCTGTTGGAGGAGTATCCACTATTGCACCCCACAAATCACGATCAACCAGTAAGTCTTCCATCTTCATCTTCCACAGATCAAAACGACTTCCATCAAACTTCTCTATCTCGATCCGCACTCTTCCTGAACCCATAGCCAAGAATCTAAGAACCTCCCTCTGATACCAAATGTAAGAAATCTGGAGCGCCGAGAAGTAGGAATCCGAATACGAATAACAAATCACAAAGCACAAAACAGAATAATCACAAACACAACGATATACAGAGGTTCACCCAAACCGGGTTACGTCCTCTCTCCCCTTCTTCTCCCTTCTTGTATTCACCAGAAAGTTACAGATTACACCAAAGGTTACAAGGATCTAAACTCGATCCTACCTTCTTCCTCTTCTGGACAAGAAAACCGTAGAAGAATACCTTCTAGATCGACGCCGACGGAAAACCTTGTACACGCCTCCAAAAGAATACACCGCCGCAAGTCTGTAAAAAGATCGTTATCCCTAAATGGGGGATAAATATATAAATAGACTTCCGCATCCGCGATCGTCGAACGAGCAAAGTTCGTTCGACAATCGACAACCGCGATCGTCGAACGACGATGGTCGACCGATCCATGGACATCGACGATCGGCGATCGTCGAACGATCGCTCGGGTCGACGATCGGCGATCGTCGAACGAGCAAGACCGGTCATCGAAAAACGACCAAGGCCGCTCGACGATCTCCGAACCCCGTTCAACCACTGAACAACCTTCATAAAAATTTGGTCCGGGGGCGTTGCCCCCGAGCCCCCACCGGGGATGCTGTCACCTGGACCCCTGCCCGCTGTCCGGTCAGCGGGACCTCTGCCGGGGGCGACCGTCCCCGGACCCCCGCTGTCGTCGGTCCCGGAGATGTCGAAGGGGGATCACACTTCGATTCCTCTAAGCTCACGTGGGCAAACCCGGTGTGAGAAACAAGAGGACCGAAAGTGTTCCACAACCCCAACAATCTCCCACTTGATGGAAAACTTCCGCAGATGAGAGCAGCTCCTCCAATCTTCCTCTTCAACCCCACTGCTGTTGCACACCATTGAAACTTAGCAACAGGCACAGCCTTGGTAAGAAAATCAGAACTGTTCTCCTTGGTATCAACCTTCTCCAGTTGAACCACCTGCTTCTCTACCTTTTCCCTGATGAAGTGAAATTGGATGTCTATGTGCTTTGTCCTAGCATGGAAAGTCGGATTCTTGGCTAACTGAATAGCTCCTTGACTGTCACACCATATCTTCACAGGACCTTGTCAAAACCGAGCTCCCAGCACAACCTCCTCAGCCATATGGCTTCCTTACTGGCATGTGTAAGAGCCATATACTCAGCCTCCGTCGACGAGAGTGCCACTACTCCTTGCCGCCAACTCATCCAACTAACAACACCACTAAATAATATAAAAATATACCCACTGGTGGACCTCCTGCTATATATCCAGGTCACCTCCCCAGTCAGAGTCCACATGTCTGACCACGTCCAGGACTCTTCCAGTATCAGCACCTTCATAACATATAGAATAATTTAAAGTGCCACGAAGATACCTGAACACCCGCTTCACAGCATTCCAGTGCTCCTTCCCTGGTTTGGCCATGTACCGGCTCAGCACTCCCACTGCTTGTGCTATGTCAGGCCGAGTACAAACCATGGCGTATAAGACGCTCCCCACTGCACTAGCATATGGAACCTTTCCCATGTCCTCTATCTCCTCATATGTCTTGGGACACATCACCGCAGAAAGCTTATTCCCAACGGGCATAGAGGCACCAACAGGCTTGCAGTCAGCCATGTTGAACTTCTTCAACACCTCTTCGACATACCTTTGCTGCCCCAACCAAAGCTTCTTCTTGCTTCTATCCCTGGTAATCTGCATCCCCAAAATCACACTTGTTGGCCCCAAGTCCTTCATTTCGAACTTGGCCGAGAGCAACTTCTTCACATGTTGAATCATTTTGACACTATTTCCTACGAGCAACATGTCATCTACGTAGAGTATCAAGAAAGTGAAGTGCTCTCCCTTCCTTTGAATATAGATACAGTGGTCCGAACTCGACCTTTAAAAACCCACCTCCAACATGTAGGTGTCGAACTTCTGGTACCATATCCTCGGAGACTGCTTAAGTCCATAAAGGGATTTCTTCAACCTGCACACCAAATCCTCCTTGCCCTTGGCCTCGAATCCTTCAGGTTGCCGAATATAAATCTCCTCCTCCAAATCACCGTGAAGGAACGCCGTCTTCACGTCCATTTGTTCAATCTCCAGATCATGCACAGCCGCAATAGAGAGAACCACCCTGATAGAAGTAAGCTTGGCCACCGGCGAGAAAATCTCGTCGTAGTCCACACCTTCAACCTGTGAGAAGCCCTTGGCAACCAACCTTGCCTTATACTTCTCCACGGTGCCATCAGCCTTTAATTTTTTCTTGAAGACCCATTTACTTCCAATGGCCTTCCTTCCTTTTGGAAGCTTGCACAGACCCCAAGTCTGATTCTTTCGCAAAGACTCCATCTCATCAACCATAGCAAGCTCCCACTGATTCGCATCAGCCCTCGACCTCGCATCCCTGGCTGAAATGGGATCTTCTCCAAGCATGTTCAGGCAATATTGTGCTCCAACCGCACCAAGGGAGTACCGGATTGGTGTCCTCCTTTCCCTCATTGAGCGCCTCAGAAGTGGAGCATCAACAACTTCCTCTTCTGATTCATCATCAAAGCTCACCTCCTCCAAACCATCAGATTCTGAATCCGAATCCGAAACAACCATAGTAGTAATCTGAGCATCCTCCAGAGTAACTTCCTCCATGCCCCTTTCTACTACCACCTTTTCTGCAGCTTTTCCTTCCTACGCTTGTGTAGTGACTTGAGGACGGACTTCATGAAAGACCACATCCTTGCTATACATCACCGTCCTCATCACCGGGTTCCAAAGCTTATATCCCTTGATGCCATCTTTATAGCCCACAAAGATGCACCGCTCGGACTTCATATCCAGCTTCCCCCTCTTCTCCTTTGGAATGTGAACATATGCATCACATCCAAAAACATGAGCATAAGCCAAATTTGGTTTCTTCTGGAAAACGGCCTCAAAGGGGGTATACCCCTTCACTGCAGATGTAGGGGTCCTGTTCTTCAAATGGTTAGCTGTAGCCGCCGCTTCAGCCCAGAACTCGGCCCCCAAACCAGCCCAACTGAGCATGCACCTTGCTTTCTCCATCAATGTCTGATTGAGCCTTTCCGACACTCCATTCTGCTCTGGAGTATACGGCGTGGTCTTCTGCCGTGCAATCCCCTGCTCAATACAGTACCGCTCGAAGGCGTCCGAGCAATACTCCCCTCCGTTATCAGAACGGAGAACCTTCATCTTCCTCTCCAACTGGTTCTCAACCAAGTTCTTAAAATCCTTGAACCTATAGAGAACCTCCGCCTTGGACCTGAGAAAATAAAGCCAAGAACACCGAGAGTAATCATCAATGAAAGATACATAATACCTAGCCCCACCAAGGGATGGGACTGGAGTCGGCCCAAATACATCGCTATGAATCAAATCCAGTAAACCGGTGGCCCTCTTCCCTGCTCCCTGAAAGCTAACCCGGTTCTGCTTGCCAAGTAGGCAATGCTCACAGAACCCAAAGCTCCAGGTGCACACGGGCACACCCACCACCATCTGGCCAGATGTCATAGCCGACATCCCCTTCTCACTGATGTGTCCAAGCCGTTAGTGCCACAGTCTGGACTGCTCCTCCTGGTCCTCCTCTTAGCCTTCAGAGATGAAAGCGCCGCTAGGCACCACTGTATCAGCAAGCAACTTGTACAGTGTCCCATGCCTCATGCCTTTGGCGATCACCATCGCCCCTCGGGTCATCCTACACGAGTGCATGTCACAACTGAAAGACACCCCCGTATCCGCCATAGATCCCACCGAGATCAGATTCCTGCTCATCCCTAGAATGTGCATCACCCCCGGAAGGGTCTTCATGGTCCCGTCAGCCATCTTTAGCATCACCTTGCCACGCCCAACAATCTGCATAGCAGTATCATCGCCAAGCATGATGTCACCACCATCAAACCTCTCATACTCACAAAACCAGTCTCTATGAGGGGGTCATGTGATATGATGCTCCTATGTCGACATACCACACATCAGCATCTCTCTGAGCAACACATGCAGCTGTGATGTACATGTCACCGCCTTCAGTCTCCTTCTTAGTACCAGAAGTTGACCCATCATCTTTCTTCTGAACGGGCTTGTTGGGACATTGGGATTTCACATGCCCAACCTCATTACACTTCCAGCACTTGATGGGCTTCTTCTCTTTCTCTCTTTCTCTGCTCTTAGATCTACCCCGAGATTTATCTCGAGATCCTCCTTGCTTGTTGTCCCTCCGTTGAGGGCGAGATCTGGATACACTCAATGCACCTTTGCTAGTCTTCTCTAAACTTCCTCTTCTGGTCTCCTCAGATAATAGAGTAGCACATACTGACTCACTAGAGAGAGCCTTATCTTCATTACCCCCTATCGTAACAATCACATTGTCCCACGAATCCGACAATAAGCACAGTAGTGTAATAGCCCTATCTTCATCTGAGATTTTCTCACCAATAGAGATCAACTGCCCCACAATAGTGTTGAAATTGGTCAGGTGCTCTGAGAAAGAACCGCCTTCCTGCATCTTCAGATTGTACAATTTCTTCCTCAGCAACAGCTTGTTCACCAGAGACTTGCTCTGATAGAGAGACTCCAGCTTCTGCCATAGACCTTGGCCTGAAGCCTCCTTCATCACATTTGTCAAAATAGAGTCTTCAAGAAACAACCTGATAAGACCCTTTGCTTTCCGATCAGCTTTTGTCCAGGCTGTAACAGCCTCCTCATCAGACTTCTCTGTTGGAGGAGTATCCACTATTGCACCCCACAAATCACGATCAACCAGTAAGTCTTCCATCTTCATCTTCCACAGATCAAAACGACTTCCATCAAACTTCTCTATCTCGATCCGCACTCTTCCTGAACCCATAGCCAAGAATTTAAGAACATCCCTCTGATACCAAATGTAAGAAATCTGGAGCGCCGAGAAGTAGAAATCCAAATACGAATAACAAATCACAAAGCACAAAACAGAACAATCACAAACACAGCGATATACAGAGGTTCACCCAAACTGGGTTACGTCCTCTCTCCACTTCTTCTCCCTTCTTGTATTCACCAGAAAGTTACAGATTACACCAAAGGTTACAAGGATCTAAAACCGATCCTACCTTCTTCCTCTTCTGGACAAGAAAACCGTAGAAGAATACCTTCTGGATCGACGCCGACGGAAAACCTCGTACACGCCTCCAAAAGAATACGCCGCCGCAAGTCTGTAAAAAGATCGTTATCCCTAAATGGGGGATAAATATATAAATAGACTTCCACATCCGCGATCGTCGAACGAGCAAAGTTCGTTCGACGATCGGCAACCGCGATCGTCGAACGACGATGGTCGACCGATCCGTGGACATCGACGATGTAACACCCCAATTTGTCGTAGGAGCGACGGGGATCGATTTTGGCCAATTCAGATTTTTGGTGCAGGTGATACGGGCCCCGACATGGGCGTGTCGGAGGCCGTGTCGGGCGTGTCGAACTCGAAGTGTTGGGCTGGCCGTGTGGTCGGCGTGAGTCGACGATCGTTGAGAGGCTGAACACGGCCTGGGACACGGGCGTGTCCCAGGGCGTGTCAGTCCCTCAAAGCCCGTACTCAACGATCGTTGAGTGAGGTGTACACGGGCCGTGACACGGGCCCGAACACGGGCGTGTCCGGTTTGACACGGGCGTGTCCGATGCCGTGTCACCAGGCCGTGTACCCCTCTGACTCCAATCTGGTGTTTTGTTACACACGGGGGGCGTGACACGGGTCCCGACATGGGCGTATCGCAGGCGATACAGGCGTGTCGGAGGCCGTGTCACATGCCGTGTTGCTGGTTTTCAATCTTGGTCGAGACGGCGAATGAGCTACATGGCCAGGCACACGGCCGTGTGCCAACCCGTGTTCGGCCCAGATTTTATGATTTCAGATCTAATCTTGGCCGTTCGTTTCCTTGACTTTGGATCCGACGGTGGGGGGCTGCTCCTGGGTGGTTTTAGCCGGGATTTAGGGTTGGGAATCCTCATTTCCCTTAGCCATTCTCTCTCTAAGAGTTTAGAGAGAGGGGAGAGCAAGTTTTGAGGAGGAGACCAAGATCCGGCCGCCGGAGGAGCTTCGGAGCTCCGAATCGCGATCCGAGTCCAGATCCGCGGAGGTGACGCCGCTGCGGTGCTTTCCAACCGCATAGTTTTCGATGGCGCCGCGGAAGAATGCAAGGGTAACGATTCTCTTCTTGAGCATGTGAAGCTCTTCTTCCTTTGCATGGGAAAACCCCTCTCCCGCGAGTGTGCGGCGAGATCGTGGTATTCCTTGGGGTAGATATATAAAGTCCCCCTTGTTAGAGTCCGGAATCGTAGTACGGGCATAGACATGTTGTGTGAAGCCTACCCGGACGTGTGTTCCGGATCAGTGATGTTTTGCTATGCATATTTTAGCCGGAGAAGACTCCGAGCGTTGTGGTTGTTTTCGGGTTGCTATGCGGTAGAATGCATTAGGGAATCTTGGGGATTAACCCCGAGGTGCACCCGAAAATCTGGGCGGAAACGAAGTTCTGCCATCTCGGTGGCCTGGGTGCCAGCCGGGAACATAGCGGGGCTATGTATCATGATTGGTTTGCAGCAGGGAGCCTTGGGGATGAAACCCGAGGTGCACCCGGAAATCTTGGACGGAAATGTAGTTCTGTCATAACGGTGGCCTGGGAGCCAACCGGGTACTTAGCGGGGCTATGTACCGTGTTTGATCGTTAATTGGGACTGGGGAAAGCTTAGTCTGCGCCAAAGGGCCGAATGGCAGTGGCGGAGTGAGCAACGGACTAGTAGCCCTCTACCCGCTCCACCTGCTCGGTTAAAGCAACCTAAAGTTTACGTGGGACTTACCGAGATTTGGAGATCGAGTCTAGGCTGCGGCTGAGAAGACTAAATGCTCACAAAGATTGCCATCCTGGGGGTGGTGGTGGAGTCGAGGACCGAACGGGGTTCGGACTGGCTTCGCCGAGTAAGTGCCTTGAGAGCACGGGGTGTACGGCCGTGAGAGCATGCACCTATGTTGAGATGCTTGTTTGGCTGTGTTGCGTGTTTTGCTAACAAGTGCAGGGAAGAAGCTTTGCCGCCCCGGTTTGGGGGCGGAATCGTTATAATTTGGTCAGCATTGCTGACCGTTGCCTTTGTTTACCACCGTGCGGTGGGTTGTTGCTTGCAGGTGCTGCGGAGCTGAGAGGTAATTAGCGGGCTAAAGCCCAAGTGGCTGTGCTGGCCCTCGAAGGCCTTGTTTTGAGTGTTTTACCTCTTGTACTCATGTGTGGCCGACCTGCGTGCCGAGGTTTGGAAGATATTTGTATTTAAGCAACTCTTGTAAAGCCTTAAGGCTATTTCTTCCGTTTTGTGTATTATACATTCCTATGGGTTTGAGTAGTGGACATTCATACTTGGCAGGGTTCTTTATTCTTTGCAACTCTAATAAATTGCTTCCGCTAGGTGTTGTGTAGGACGTTGTGATTGGTTGATTGGTTTCAACGCGTAACCAACCGGTCTGTCCGTAGTATATGGCGTCGGGCCCCGGCCGGACCTACTGCTATATGCTATCCGACGGATAGGGGTGTTACAAATTGGTATCAGACTACTGGTTTCGGTCAAGCTTAAATGAATTCGTGGACGAATTCACTTTAAGGGGTGGTGAGCGCATGTATGTGCGTCATCGTTATAACATGAAAAGAACCCATGAATGTCCACTTAGGAATGAAAATACACATGTTTGGGGAACCTGCGTGTTCCTATAATTGCCTTTTGCAATTTTGTTCGGTCCCTTATTGGTGTTCTGTTCGACTGTAGGTGTCCGAGAGTGGCGCGTGGCAGTCTGAATGCGCACTTTCTGAGAAAAGTAATGCACCCAGCGATGTGCTGGAGACCCCTACGTCTTTGGAAACCATAAGAAGGGTGGTCGAAGTGGTGTTCGCTGTGAGCAACGCACATCATGGGAGTAATGTGCAACCATTTGTCCCTGAGATGGCCCCAACATCGGGTGGTATGCTGGAGCAAAGGGCATTTGGGGGTCAAGTAGAGCAGCAGAGGAGCATGACTGTGGCGCAGGGAGCGCATTCGGTGGACGCATATTTGCAGACGTTCCTTATGATAAGGCGCTACCCAGGCTTTGAATGGGAAAGCGAGCAATCTATAGTGGATAGATTTTATAACGGTCTGCGCAGCGAGTTGCGTATCCTACTGCTAGGACCAAAGTTATTGGGATTCCGAGCTTTGGTTGAATCGGCCAGAGCGTTGGAAGTGGATTTGGGGGAAACTCACCGAGTACCGGTGAATAGGGTACCAAACCTTACGGATCCTATAAGGGCTGCGTATCGAAAGATGCCGAGAGAAGAGGCTGGGTCATCTACTACCCAAACTACCGTCAAATGTTATTCTTGTGGCAAGAAAGGGCACCTCGCCAGAGAGTGTTGGGAGAGTGCTCAGAAGACAAGGAAAGTTTCGGCAGGAACAGTCGGAGATTCGGTGGTCAAGCGGACAACCTCAAAATCTGGGTACCGTAGGTGGTACAAGAAGGCTAGGAGGTCGGGTCTAGTCCCTTCCTCTAGCACATCCGGAGCGACTACAGTCCAAACCCTGGATGAATGCTTTGTTTGTGGAAAGCCGGGGCACTATGCCCGGGACTGTTGGTTCGGACGCCCAATGTCCAAAAAGAAGTCGGGGGCAATCTTGGAGGAGAAAGGAAAGGCGGTGGCGTCTACCGCACCGCTATTTACTCCGGCACAACTGGGAGTGAACATCCTTGGCCAGCAGGAGGTCATGTGGCCGACCGTCGGGAAGTCAGGTATGGTTTAATTGATAGCAATTTAGCTTCTTATACCTGCTACCTTTTGCGTGTTAGCCTAGGACTGGAGGTTCTAGGCTTTGTTTGGATTATTGGCAATCCGGCGAGAGCATTGTTCGATACGGGAGCTTCGCACACCTTTTGTCCAAGGGGTTTATATCATGTATTGAAGTACCTTCTTCGATGGCAAAAGACAAATTGGATGCGTTGTGGCGTTACGGATGTTCAATGCGCGCGAAAAGAGATTCTGTGTTGCAAGGTTACAGTTTAGGGGTCAGGGATTCGACGTGCAAGCGTCGTTACTGCCACCATGGGAGGCTTTGAAGCCTAAGCCTACATTGGGTAGTATCTCGGGTGTATCCGAATATCCTGTTGAGTTTCCCTGGAGTTCCCCCCGTAGCGAACAATCGATTTCGCGAGTGAGCTGGCGTTAGGTGCCAAATCTGGGTCATGCTCTCCTTATAGGCTAACGCCTAATGAGTTGGCAGAACTGAAAATTCAATTTGAAGAGGGTATGGATTAAGGTTTTTGTGCGTCCAAGTTTGTCGTCTTGGAGCACGCCGGCCCTCTTCGTGTAGAAGAAGGACGGGAGTTTGCGGCTCTGAATCGTTTATGAAAAACTGAGCAAGTCGTTAAAAGAGATCAAGTACCCGATCCCAAGTATTGGCGATCTGTTTGATCAGCTGGGTGGGTCATCGGTGTACTTAAAGTTGGAACTTAAGTCTGGTTACTATTAGATGAGAATCAAGGAAAGTGTTATCTCAAAGATAGCGTTCAACACAAGATATGGGCATTTCGAGTTTACGGTCATGTCGTTCGGGCTGACTAATGCGCCATCGGTGTTCATGGACCTGATGAACAGAACGTTCAGGGAGTACTTAGACCGTGTTGTGATTGTCTTTTATTGACAACCTATCAGTGTGCTCGCAGTGCGAAGAAGATCGCTTCAAGCATCTGCGTTTGGTTTTGGGGACGCTAAGGAGGAACGAGCTATACACAAAGTTCTCCAAAGGCGAGCCTTGGTTATCTTCAGTGTCATTTCTTGGTCACTTAGTCAGGGGGGGAAGAGTTGCGGTGGATCCGGCGTAGACTGTTACAATACGGAAGTGGCATGTGTTGTCTTCGGTAGAGGAAGTCCGGAGTTTGCTGGAGCTTGCTGGCTTTTACAGGCACTTCGTGGAAAACTTCTCGCGGATAGCGCTACCTCTCACGACTTTGACAAGGAAAGATCAGAGTTTTGTGTGGGCGCATACGGGTGCGCAAGCTTTTGAAGAGCTGAAGAGTCGGTTGACCACGACGTCAGTGCTTAGTTCGCCGAGTGGGACCGAGGGCTTCGAGGTTCTTAGTGACGCTTCAGGTAGTGGTTTGGGTTGCGTGCTGTTGCAGCATGGGAACTTGATAGCCTATGGATCGCGTCAGCTAAAGGTGCATGAAAGTAATTATCCGGTGCACGACTTGGAGTTGGCAGCCGTGATTTTTGCATTCAAGTTGTGGAGGCACTACCTATACGGCGTAAGGGTCGATATATACACCGATCACAAGAGCCTAAAATACTTGTTGGATCAAAAGGACCTTAATATGAGGCAGAGGAGGTGGATGGAGTTCCTGGGGGACTACACCTTCAAAATACTTTATGTACCCGTGAAGGGCAACGCAGTTGCGGATGCGCTGAGCCGCAGGGCTCCCGCCCAAGCCAAATGGTTGTTGGTACAAGTGGAGAGGCTAGTTCAGGAATTGGAAGCGTTAGAGATCCGTTGTGTTGACAAGCAGACTAGCGCCGAAGCATTGTTGAACTGGACGGAAGTCCAGTATGACCTGACTGATCGTAGTTGGCAAACTATGGTTTGTGTAGCTGCATGAAGGAAATCATGAGTGCGGCTCGATGGGTCGAAATCCTGAATCGACGGTGGTAGGTGGGCCACCAAGGTAAGACCATTGTTTGTGCGGCCCAAGCGTGGATAATCTGTTGGTGGAGTTGTGATACGTCATATCAAGTACTCAACTCGCTTAAGAGGCATGAAGTTGTGCCGATATCTGAAGAAGTGCTCTGGTGGCCAGAACTTTAGAAGGTCGTGGCACCATAGGTGGCAAGGTGCCAGCCTTGCGCCTTAGTGAAGGCAGAGTGCCAAGTGCCGGGGGATTCTTGAATCCATGCCTAGTTCGGAATAGAAGTTCGACTGGACTGTGGGCATGGTTTGCCAAAGTCACAGTGAATTAACGACGCCGTTTGTGTGTTCGTAGTTGTGGTGACACTGGTGTCGCACTTCATTCCGCATAGGAAGGATGACTCGGTGGGGAAGTTGGCAAAGTTGTATGTTGACCATATTGTTAGACTGCATGGTGTGCCCCGTAGCATTGTGAGTGATCGCGATGGGCGGTTCACGTCAAATGATTGGAGGTTGGTGCAGCAGATGCTGGGAACAAAGTTAAAGTTCAGCACAGCTTTCCATCCGCAGACGGATGGGCAGACCGAGAGGGTCAATAGAACGATGGAGGACATGCTCCGCATGTGTGTTCTGGACTTCGGGAAGCGTTGGGAAGACCACCTTTATTTGGTGGAGTTCGCGTACAACAACAACTACCAAGCGAGTATACCAATGGCGCCCTTTGAGGCCCTGTATGGTAGGAAGTGTTGCACGCCGTTATCGTGGCAAGAAGCAGGAGGTGGAGAGTGCTACCTCGTTAGTGCGGATCATTCGGGAGCGCTTGTTGATCGCTCAGGACCGGCAGGCGAAGTATTACAATGCCAAGCACCGGAACGTGGAGTTCGCGGTAGGCGATTGGGTATACCTGAAAGTGAAGCCGTTCAAGGGGGTTTCGCGGGTGAGACGCTTGAAGAAGCTGAGCCCAAGATACCTTGGATCTTTTGAGGTTCTGGAGCGAGTCGGCGAAGCTGCCTACCGTTTGAAGCTATCGGTGGAGTTGAGTGGATTACATGATGTGTTCCACATTTTTGTGTTGCGGAAGGCGGTGCAAGAGCCTTCGCAGGTGATCGCGGTTGACCAAGTGTCGGTGGACGAAGGGTTGACGACAAGGGTCAAGCCCGTTCGTATTGAAAATGTTGAGGTCAAGAGGCTTCGTAACAAGGAGATCCGGATGGTTAAGGTCCGATGGGATTACTGCGGGCGTGAGGAGCTCTCTTGGGAGCGGGAGCAGACTATGCTCGAGGAGTACCCGGAATTGTTCCGCTCAGGTACTGTTTTACTTTAAGTCTTGTTTTTTTCCTTTATTAATTTCGTGGACGAAATTCTTTAAGGGGGGTAGAATTGTAACACCCCAATTTGTCGTAGGAGCGACGGGGATCGATTTTGGCCAATTCAGATTTTTGGTGCAGGTGACACGGGCCCCGACACGGGCGTGTCGAGCTCGAAGTGTTGGGCTGGCCGTGTGGTCGGCGTGAGTCGACGATCGTTGAGAGGCTGAACACGGCCTGGGACACGGGCGTGTCCCAGGGCGTGTCAGTCTCTCAAAGCCCATACTCAACGATCGTTGAGTGAGGTGTACACGGGCCGTGACACGGGCCCGAACACGGGCGTGTCCGGTTTGACACGGGCGTGTCCGATGCCGTGTCACATGCCGTGTTGCTGGTTTTCAATCTTGGTCGAGACGGCGAATGAGCTACACGGCCAGGCACACGGCCGTGTGCCAACCCGTGTTCGGCCCAGATTTTATGATTTCAGATCTAATCTTGGCCGTTCGTTTCCTTGACTTTGGATCCGACGGTGGGGGGCTGCTCCTGGGTGGTTTTAGCCGGGATTTAGGGTTGGGAATCCTCATTTCCCTTAGCCATTCTCTCTCTAAGAGTTTAGAGAGAGGGGAGAGCAAGTTTTGAGGAGGAGACCAAGATCCAGCCGCCGGAGGAGCTTCGGAGCTCCGAATCGCGATCCGAGTCCAGATCCGCGGAGGTGACGCCGCTGTGGTGCTTTCCAACCGCATAGTTTTCGATGGCGCCACGGAAGAATGCAAGGGTAACGATTCTCTTCTTGAGCATGTGAAGCTCTTCTTCCTTTGCATGGGAAAACCCCTCTCCCGCAAGTGTGCGGCGAGATCGTGGTATTCCTTGGGGTAGATATGTAAAGTCCCCCTTGTTAGAGTCCGGAATCGTAGTACGGGCATAGGCATGTTGTGTGAAGCCTACCCGGACGTGTGTTCCAGATCGGTGATGTTTTGCTATGCATATTTTAGCCGGAGAAGACTCCGAGCGTTGTGGTTGTTTTTGGGTTGCTATGCGGTAGAATGCATCAGGGAATCTTGGGGATTAACCCCGAGGTGCACCCGGAAATCTGGGCGGAAACGAAGTTCTACCATCTCGGTGGCCTGGGTGCCAGCCGGGAACATAGCGGGGCTATGTATCATGATTGGTTTGCAGCAGGGAGCCTTGGGGATGAAACCCGAGATGCACCAGGAAATCTTGGACGGAAATGTAGTTCTGTCATAACGGTGGCCTGGGAGCCAACCGGGTACTTAGCGGGGCTATGTACCGTGTTTGATCGTTAATTGGGACTGGGGAAAGCTTAGTCTGCGCCAAAGGGCCGAATGGCAGTGGCGGAGTGAGCAACGGACTAGTAGCCCTCTACCCGCTCCACCTGCTCGGTTAAAGCGACCTAAAGTTTACGTGGGACTTACCGAGATTTGGAGATCGAGTCTAGGCTGCGGCTGAGAAGACTAAATGCTCACAAAGATTGCCATCCTGGGGGTGGTGGTGGAGTCGAGGACCGGACGGGGTTCGGACTGGCTTCGCCGAGTAAGTGCCCTGAGAGCACGGGGAGTACGGCCGTGAGAGCGTGCACCTATGTTGAGATGCTTGTTTGGCTGTGTTGCGTGTTTTGCTAACAAGTGCAGGGAAGAAGCTTTGCCGCCCCGGTTTGGGGGCGGAATCGTTATAATTTGGTCAGCATTGCTGACCGTTGCCTTTGTTTACCACCGTGCGGTAGGTTGTTGCTTGCAGGTGCTGCGGAGCTGAGAGGTAATTAGCGGGCTAAAGCCCAAGTGGCTGTGCTGGCCCTCGAAGGCCTTGTTTTGAGTGTTTTACCTCTTGTACTCATGTGTGGCCGGCCTGCGTGCCGAGGTTTGGAAGATATTTGTATTTAAGCAACTCTTGTAAAGCCTTAAGGCTATTTCTTTCGTTTTGTGTATTATACATTCATATGGTTTTGAGTAGTGGACATTCATGCTTGGCAGGGTTCTTTATTCTTTGCAACTCTAATAAATTGCTTCCGCTAGGTGTTGTGTAGGACGTTGTGATTGGTTGATTGGTTTCAACGCGTAACCAACCGGTCTGTCCGTAGTATATGGCGTCGGGCCCCGGCCGGACCTACTGTTTTATGCTATCCGACGGATAGGGGTGTTACAGACGATCGGCGATCGTCTAACGATCGCTGGGGTCGACGTTCGGCGATCGTCGAACGAGCAAGACCGGTCGACGAAAAATGACCAAGGCCGCTCGACGATCTCCGAACCCCGTTCGACCACTGAACAACCTTCAGAAAAATTTGGTCCGGGGGTGTTGCCCCCGAGCCACCACCGGGGACGCTGTCCCCTGGACCCCTACCCGCTGTCCGGTCAGCGGGACCTCTGCCGGGGGCGGCCTTCCCCGGACCCCCACTGTCGTCGGTCCCGGAGATGTCGAAGGGGGATCACACTTCGATTCCTCTAAGCTCACGTGGGCAAACCCGGTGTGAGAAACAAGAGGACCGGAAGTGTTCCACAACCCCAACAGAAGAAACATGCTGGCATGCGATGGGTTCCTTTGTACGTCAGTCTCGCCAACTATACTGCTAATCGACGCTGATATAAACACTCGTATCCCCTCCCTCCCCCCTCATTCTCTCATACGACTTCTATAGAGTTCTCTACTGTGCCGCTACTCTTGTGTTCGGCTATTGCTTGATGCATGATTCCTCTATTTCACTCTCGAGTAATTTCTCTCCCCCTCTCCCTCTCTCCCTCTCTGAACCTTCTACCGATGACCTAGGGTTGCTTCTACCATTGATTTATAGTTGTTGCTACCTTTCTGCCACTAATTCTACTAAGTCGACGATCTCCCCTCTGCCAAACAGAGACTTCAGTGTTGAATTTTCTCAAGATGCTCAACAAGATAGCTCAAACGCCAAATTAATATCTTTGGAACTACCCAGATGATAACTTGAACAAGCGGAAAATAGGAAGAATACTCAAGACACCAGAGTGCATAGACAGAAACAAGCAGGTCAAAAATATTTCAATCTTCTTTACAAGGCGAGGTATACGTGGCGAGACATGATTTCGTCAATACATGAAAAAACAGAAACTACAATCAATTTGGGCGGACAGAAACACTGATTCCGCCGAGGCCGCCTGCCCGCAGAGACCGCCCGAACTGAGCTGAAGCCGAACTGAACACGGAGTCCGCCAAGACCGCGAGGTCGCGCGGACATATCGTTATTCGCAGAACTACCTGCTGCTTCTGAACTGAGGAACAGACCGCCTACCCGCCGAGACCACGAGGTGGCGCGGACAGGTTATTGAACTGGGAAGTTGATGCAGAAAACTGGTAACCGCTGAACGCAGTCCGCTAACTTTACTGAGCCTGACCGAGGTCAAAACCAAGCTCCTGGCTTCACAATGCTAGTTGTGTCACCTGCACACAGCAACTGGTTAAGCTAATCAACCCGCGCTGATACAAAAACCGAGTCCACAGCCTTAACCCAAGTCCAACTTACTGTTCACTCTGTTATAAAATGACGAGTCGGGGGTCCTACTTATAGGCGGGGTGAGGAGTGTGATCACCGCCCTATGAGATAGGCTAACCGCCCGTTGATCACAACTAGCACTGCCAGTCCGTCGAGTCTGCACCGACAAGCCGGACTAGCGAACAGATCGCCAAACTCGCAAGAGCGCCATCAGCTGAGCACCATGCCAGTCCGCATGGAGAGAGGACACAACATCTGTCCGCACACACAAGTCCACGACCAAAGGCAAACCGCCCGATCACAGCAGACTATGCAGACATCAACTCAGCTCACAATGTCCACGACCAACAGGCCAACCACCCGGTCACAGCGGACAAAGCGGAAACCCTGGACTTCACAGAAGTGCAAGTCTAGACAGCAAGATCGCGCAAGCTCGGCGGACACCAAGACAGTCCGCCAGCTCCAAGGCCAGATCGCTACCAGATTGCGGCTCACCGCAACTCCAGACCAAACGCTGATCGCGCGGACTCCAAGCCTCAGTCCGCACAGACCGCGGACACCATCCTACACTGCTCAGCCAGCCACTACCGGACTCAACCAGTACGCGCAGTCTGCGGAATCCAATCTGTAAAAACAGCCAACACCAGTCCACCGAACTGCAGCTCCAGTCCGCGCGGACAGTCCGCCCAGGCCGCCCGGACAACCCGAGCATCCACTTTCACTTCACAAATTTCAACACTCCCCCTTGAAGTGAGAAGTGGAGATCATGCCCAGTAAACCTCGAAGTCGCTGGAAAGGCCCCTTCGACAGCGGCTTTGTGAAGATGTCAGCAAGATTGTCCTAACTCTGAACATGTCCAACCACTAAAGATCCCTCCAACACCTTTTCCCGAATGAAATGGTGCTTGATCTCAATATGCTTGGTCCTTGCGTGTCAAACTGGATTGTTTACCAGCTTGAGAGCACTCTCATTGTCACCTCGGAGCAGAGTGGGACCTTGCACTTCCTTATGGATGTCCTTTACTAGCCTCCTTAGCCAAATGGCTTCCCGAGCTGCCAAGGCCGAAGCCTTGTACTCTGCTTCCATAGTAGAGACGGACACCGAATCCTGCTTCTTGCTACACCACAAGATGCCCATTTATTCACATGTGAACACATAACCAGAAGTTGACCTTCGGCCATCCGAATCACCACTATAATCAGCATCTGTGTAACCTAGCAAAGAAAAGCTCGAGTCCCTCCTATAAAGGAGTCCCATATCGGAAGTTGTCATCATATACTTCAGAATACTCTTCGCCGTCATCGGATGAGACTTCCTTGGCTCCTCCATAAACTAACTTACTCGGTCAACAACATAAGTAATGTCTAGCCTTGTAATAGTCAGGTAGATCAAGCTCCCCACCAGAGCTCGGAACACCAAGAGATCAGGAAGAATCCTACCCTCATCTCGTCGAAGCTTCAAGCCACAATCCAAAGGAGTAGAGAAACTCTTTCCCCTTTCCATGCCGAATCGTTTCACAATCCGATCCGCATAACCTTTCTAGGAAACAAGAATCCCGCCCTCCTTCTTTTCCACTTCGAGACCAAGAAAGTAATGAAGCTCCCCAAGTCTTTCATCTCGAAGCGAATAACTAGTTCCTCCCTGAGCCTAGCTACCTCCTCCTTGGAATTCCCCGGATGATCATGTCATCCACGTATAACAACACCAGGACTAGAAGCTCCCCCTTCTTCTTGATGAACAGGCTCGAGCTTGAGTTGGAAGCAAGATAGCCGCAGAATTAAAGATATTCTGCAATCTTCCCATACCATGCCCTTGGAGCCTGCTTCAACCCATAAAGGAACTTCCTGAGCTTGCAGACGTAATCCGGATGTTCTTCAAAAACATAACTGAGTGGTTGATCCATGAAGATGTTCTTGTCGATCTCCCCGTAAAGAAAAGCGTTTTTTACGTCTAGCTGCCACATCTTCCAGCCATGGCAGGCCGCCAAAGCTATCACCACTCGTACTGAAGTCATCTTCGCCACCGGACTAAACGTCTCCTCATAGTCCTCGCCGTACTGTTGAGAGAATCCTCGAGCAACAAGGCGAGACTTGTACCGTTCGATACTTCCATCCGCCTTCTTCTTCAGCTTATAGACCCACTTGCAAGTAATAGGAGTAACGCCATCCACCTTGGGCACCAACTCCCAAGTTTCATTCTTCCTGAGGGCAGTCATCTCCTCATCCATGACATTGTCTCACTCCTTCACTCCAATGGCATCTTCAAACTTTGAAGGCTCCCGCTCATCCAGAGGGCCTGCAAAGAAACAGGACACAAAGCTCATTGTATTCCCTTCACAGTATCGAGCCTGAGGCTTGATGATCCTCTTTGATCTCCTAAGAGGTTGCTCCTTGCTTACCACCTCCGCTGCTTCTTCAGGCTCATCTCCATTTTCGGGCATTCCTTGAGCAGAGCTCCCCCTGCTTCCAAAACCAGAAGCCTCTGCCCCAGAGCTAGAAGCAACAGGAGCTGCTGGATAAACAACAAACTCCTCTTGGACAATCTCAGCAGTCACCTCCTGCCCTCCATCAACCTTGCCTTCCGATAGCTCAACCGAGCTTCCTCCATATGACGTCAGTTCGTCAAATACCACGTTTCTTGACACAACGAACTTCTTCGTCGCAAGATCCATGCACCTCCATCCCTTCTTCCGCTCATCATAGACAACAAAGACAAGCTTCCTTGCCTTTGCATCAAGCTTAGTACTCAGAGCATCCGGGATATGCACATAGCAAGTTGAACCAAATACCTGAAGGTGTTCAACACTAGGCTTCTCCTTCAGCAACATCTCGAAGGGAGACTTCATGTTTGTCGGACTAAGAGGCATCCGATTGATGACATAAACTGCACAAGACATTCCCTATGCCCAAAAGGACCTTAGGATACTCTTAGCATGAAGCCAACATTTACAAGTCTCCGTCAAATTATGGATCTTCCTTTCTGCAACTTCATTTTGTTGTGGAGTATGAGCACAAGTAAGCTCTCTCTGAATCCTGTGCTTCCTGTAAAAAATAGAAAACTCAGAGAAGACGAACTCTCCGCCATTGTGAGTTCTAAATTTTTTGATCCGCAGGTTAAGTCAGCCCTCCACCAGCTCCTTGAACTCCACAAATAACCGGAAGGCTTCAGACTTCTCCTTCAAGAAATACACTCAAGTGTATTTTGAGTAGTCATCAATCAAGACTAACATGTACCTGCTCCCTCCAAGGCTAGCAGTAACGGTTGGTCTCATCAGATCACCATGGATAACCTCCAATGGTGCTTTGCTTCTCGTTTGTGACTTATCAAATGGAAGACGGTGAGACTTGCCATACTGACATCCTGCACAAACATGACCATCACCGAAGGATGATAGCTTAGGCAAGCCTCTCACCAGGTTCCTATTTGCCATTAATTTCAGCTTATCCATCCCTACATGCCCCAGCCTCTCATGTCACATAGCAGCGCTATCATTGGCCCTCATGCGATCAATATAGGAGCTTGTTGATAAAACAAACAAGTCTTTCACTCTCCTTCCAACGTGAGCAACATCAGCCTTAACCGCTGATATGTTACGGAGAAACTTCACCTCTGTTCTATCAAAAAGAACCTAATATCCTGTATCTACTGCGTTGGTAATCGAGAAGAGATTCTTCTTCATGCTCGGTACGTGATAGACACTCCTCAAAGTGAGTGAACCCTGATCACTACCTACAGACACTACACCTTCCTTCTCTACAGTATGAACAGTATTATCATCAGTGATGATGGCTTCGTTACCTGAGTAAGCCTGCAGCGAGGAGAACTTCAACTTGTCTCCGGTGAGGTGATGACCACACCCGGAGTCCACGATCCAGTCGTCTTCGAAGTCAATGGTGGACAATGCATGGACACAAGTGCCCGTCATGAAGGCTCCACCCCAACCAGCTTCCTCATTGCTAGAGGAAGCTTTCTCCTTGCCTGCAGCATGCCCTGACTGCAGCTTGACTTTACAGTCATGCTTGAAGTGACCCGACTGATGACACCTGTAGCACTTCAAGTTCTTCTTCCAATCCTTCTTAGGAGCAAAGCTCCCCTCTTGCTGGTTAGAAGTTGAAGGTTCATCTCCAACCGCAGTCATCTTCTTCTTCCCTTCACATCTCTTCTTCTTCTTCTTCTCAGTGAAGAGAGCTTCACTTTCTCCTTCAGAGACAGTCACCCCGGCCATATGTCTAGCCAAGCTCTCCTGCAAAGCAAGCAGGTTCTCCAGCTCCAAAAGAGAAGGCTGAGTCGCTCAGCCTTGAACTGAAGTGATGAAGGCCGCATACTCCTTCCGCAGACCGCGGATTATGTGCCTCTTCAGCTTAGCCTCGGAGATCGGCTCATCAGGATCAAGTGCTGAAAGCTCAGCACACAAGCTCTTCATCTTCAAGAAGTATCTAGAGATAGAAAAGTCTCCTTGAGTTGCCTTAACCAACTCATTTTCCAAGAACAGTAGTCTAGCTACATTTTTCCTATTGAACAACCCATCGAGGGAAGTCCATATCTCAACAGCAGACTCACATCCTAAGATGTGATCAAATAGCTCAGGTGACACTGCCCTCTTGAGAGCAAACTCAGCCTTGACATTTGTATTCCTCCACACTCTCACCTGCTCGGCAGTTCCAAACACAGCTGTAATTTCAACCTGGTCATCACCACTGACGACCTCCCACAGCTCCTCGCCCAGAAGATAGTTTTTCATGCACGACTTCCACTTCTTGAAGTTAGTCGGCGTTAAAAGCTCAATTCCCAGACCTCTTGCAAAACCTCCGTCCATTGCACTATCCTGGTCAACCTTTCAGAAGCATAGAGCAACAACAGAACTTGTTGATCACCGCTCAAGTAACTGAACCTCCCTCTGATACCATGTTGAATTTTCTCAAGATGCTCAGCAAGATAGCCTAAATGCCAAATTAATATCTTTGGAAATACCCAGATCACAACTTGAACAAGCGGAAAACAGGAAGAATACTCAAGCAACCAGAGTGCATAGACAGAAACAAGCAGATCAAAAATATTTCAATCTTCTTTACAGGACGAGGTATACGTGGCGAGACATGATTTCGCCAGTACATGAAAAAACAGAAACTACAATCAATTCGGGCGGACAGAAACACTGAGACCGCCGAGGCTACCTGCCCGCAGAGACTGCCCGAACTGAGTTGAAGCCGAACTGAACACGGAGTCCGCCGAGACCGCGAGGTCACGCGGACATGCCGTTATTCGCAGAACTGCCTGTTGCTTCTGAACTGAGGAACAGACCGCCAACCCGCCGAGACCGCGAGGTCGCGCGGACAGGTTATTGAACTGGGAAGTTGATGCAGAAAACTGGTAACCGCTGAACGCAGTCCGCTAACTTCACTGAGCCTGACCGAGGTCAAAACCAAGCTCCTGGCTTCACAGTGTTAGCCGCGTCACCTGCACACAGCAACCGGTTATGCTATTCATTCCGCGCGGATACAAAAACCGAGTCCGCAGCCTTAATCCAAGTCCAACTTACTGTTCACTCTGTTATAAAATGACGAGTCGAGGGGTCCTATTTATAGGCGGGATGAGGAGTGTGATCACCGCCCTATGAGATAGGCTAACCGCCCCTTGATCGCAACTAGCACTGCCAGTCCGCCGAGGCCGCACCGACAAGCCGGTCTCGCGAACAGATCGCCAAACTCGCAAGAGCGCCATCAGCTGAGCACCATGTCAGTCCGCATGGAGAGAGGACACAACATCTGTCCGCACGCACAAGTCCACGATCACAGGCAAACCGCCCGGTCACAGCGGACTATGCGGACATCAACTCAGCTCGCAATGTCCACGACCAACAGGTCAACCGCTCGGTCACAGCGGACAAAGCGGAAACCCTGGACTTCACAAAAGTGCAAGTCCAGACAGCAAGATCGCGCGAGCTCGGCGGACACCAAGACAGTCCGCCTGCTCCAAGGCCAGATCGCTACTAGATTGCGGCTCAACGCAACTCCAGACCAAACGCTGATCGCGCGGACTCCAAGCCTCAGTCCGCACAGACCGCAGACACCATCTCGCACTGCTCAGCCAGCCACTGCCAGACTCAACCAGTCCGCGCAGTCCGCGGAATCCAATCCGCAAAAACAGCCATCACCAGTCCGCCGAACTCCAGCTCCAGTCCGCGCGGACAGTCCGCCCAGGCCGCCCGGACAACCCGATCACCCACTTTCACTTCACAAATTTTAACATTCAATGCCTCTTTTCGAGTTTTTCTGAACCCTGCTTCTCCAAGAAGGCTCGATTGTACAACACCTTCCTCCTCCCACTATAAGATCTGTCTTTCGCCTTCTATGGCTTCATGCTATAAATGAGAACAAAAATTGTCTTTTTGAGAGTCTTTGCTTTGACTGTTTTGAGAAGGGGAATCGACAACTGTTTTGGATTTTGCTTTCGCTTTGACCGACTATCCTTCCCATACGGTTTTATTGTTAGCATTTTAGGGGAAGATTTATTATTTGGATAGCTGGATATCAAGAGAGATTAAGGCTCCGTTTGAGAGGACTTATTTTCACCGGTCAAGCGGTCACGATAAGCCGCGCCAAACGCAGCCTTAGGCTCCGTTTGGGGGGACTTATTTTTACCGGTCAAGCGGTTACGACCGCATGAACCGGACCCTAATTAATGTCGGTTTCTTGCGGTCGTAACCGCTTGACCGGTGAAAATAAGTCATCCCAAACGGACCCTAAGAAGATTATTGCTGGTTGTTTTTAAATTCTAAAAGAATACTTTAGTTGGCCAGTTATTGTCTGTTTTATTTAATGTTCTATTTTTGATGGTTGGTGGTATTAGAATATTTTATATTTTAATAATTAATATGAACTTATTTATATCGAGACGTGCTTAAAAAAAGCGAGGAAAAAGCTCTCTTTCCGGCCCCTCCTCCCCCTCCAATTCCAATGCACCCTCTCCAAACGCCGGCTGCTCCCACCACTGCTTAAAAAAAGCGAACGTTCAAAATCCATGATAGGTGGATTAGATTGTCTCTTAACTTCATGATGCAAACTTGGTATTGCCCTTGGCACTAATTTAAGCATGATGATGAAATCTTTAATTTATTTAAAAGAGATTTCATAATTGTTGATTTTAGTTGAGAGTTTTTTTTGGAATTAATTGTCTCTGGTAACTCTCATTTTGGCTCTTCCTATTAAAGCCAAGAAATCTCATGTCATTGCTGATAATTCATTTTACCGCGAACAGGGGCGAATTTTTTTGGGTTTGTTTGGAAGAACGGTACAGGATCCCCACTTTTGGCTTGTCATTTTTGGTGAAAGAAGAGGACAAGGTGAAGCCTTTGCCTACAGATCTCCATCCCTAGGCTTGCCATTTCCGTGAAAGGGCCAAGAGTTTACAGGCACTGTTTGGACATTTTTGGGTCTCTATTATAAGCAAAAATGGAGATCATCCCTAAACTTTGATGTTAGTTTTATGTTTGATTTTGGTCCCTAAAGTCTCCTATTATTTTGAAATAGGTCCTAATTTATTATTTCGTTATGTTTTTGGATGGAAAAGTGACATGAAAGGTGACTAGACACACAATTTAATTAAAAAATTAAACTCATTTCATTAGAAATTACCATTGGCAGTTCAGTTAATGAATTAAAATCCCAATTTTTTCATTCCTAATGCATATTTATCATTCATCCAAACTAACAATCTCAACATGCTTAATACAAAATATTTAGAAAAACTATCTAAAATAGGGATGCAAACGAGCCGAGCTCGAGTCGAGCATGGCAAAAATAGCCGGCTCGAGCTCGAGCTTGTTTTTTTGAGCTCGAGCTCGAGCTCGAGCCGCGGCCGTGGGCCGCCGCGGCCGTGGGCCGCCGCGGCCGTGGCCCGCCGCGGCCGTGGCCCGCCCCGACCGTGGCCCGCCGCGGCCGTGGCCGCCGCGGCCGTGGCCCGCCGCGGCCGTGGCCCGCCGCGGCCACGTGGCCGCCCCGGCCGTGGCCGCCGCGGCCGTGGCCGGCCTCCCTCGCCGCGCCCGGCCGGCGGCAGGTCGCCGCCAGGAGGCGCGCGGCCGGCCCCCATCGCCGGCTGCCCGGCCGCCGCCGCCGTCATGGCGGCCCGCCGTCATGGGAAGCCTCCCCGTCGTCCGATCAAGGGGGAGGCCCTCCCGGCCGTCCGATCAAAGGGGTAACCACCCACTACCCCACAACTTTAGTGGTGGGGCCCGCCATGATCCTCCCCTGGAGGCTATAAAAAGACCCCCACGGGACTCTTATTTCTCACCTTTTCTCTTCTCCGCTTCTTCCTCTTCTTCTTCAGGTGAGAGCTTTCCTGCCTCCTCCACCGAGTCGGCCACCGCTCGCCGTGAACCTCCAACAGCCACCATCGGCCACCAACGGCCACCTGTGACAACTAGCGGCTGCTAGCGGCTATAAGCAGCCCACCAGCGCACCGTCAGCCAAAGGACGTCCAGGACCACGAGGAAGCCAAAGGAAGAAGCAATCCGAAGCCAGAAAGCGCGCGCCGCCCCGAGCGCGCTCGCCAGAAGCATCACACACGTTTCTCCGTCTAAGTCACTTCCGCGGAGCAGCCTGTTGTCCGCTGGAAGCTTCAGTCTTTATCTCTCCCCTCAAGTTGTAACGGGAGCGGCCTGTCGCCCCGATTCACCAAGCAAGTTGTAACCCTCAGAAGCTAGTGGAATTTGACCGACACAGACTCGGTCACGTGGTTTTTTACCCATTTAAGGAGTTTTTCCACGTCATCAAGACTTGTGTTCACTATTTCATTTTCATCGACTGTGTGCGCGCTCGACCGCTCCGCGAGCTGGGACGGTCCAAGATTATCCGGTCCGACCGGGGCATCGAGTTAGTCCGCAACAGTTTGATGCCGTCTGTGTGAAACATTCCCAACATCCTCCGTAGAACAAGTTCATCATCTCTACCACCGCAATGGCAAAGAGAAGTGCCCGCACTGCCGAAGGATCCGCACTTGGCGGACACACTGAACCAGCACGATCTCACTCTCTGGTAGACGTACCGCTGACCACTGAAGCAGCTTTCGCCCCCGTCATCGCCCTGGAGGGGCGCGTCCGCCAAATGGAAGAACAACAAACGGAAATGCTTGCATTACTTCGAAACATGGGAGCACCTCCTGCTCCCCCGATGCCGCCAGCCCCAACAAATCCTCCGCTGCAACCAAACCCGGAAAGGGTCTAGGAAGAGCCTGAGGATTATTCTGACGCCGCCGGCTCCACTCACCCAGCTCAAAGAGGAGTAAGAGCAGATCATCTTCATCACCACCTCGCCGGCGACATTCACCCCCCTTCTCTCGAAAGATTTACTCGGAAGAAAATTCAGGAATTTATAGCCGAAGAATACCGCCATGCTGGAAGAAGAGACTTTCAGGCTCACCGACCGCTCTGCTAAGGCTCTCCCTTGACGCCGCAAATCCTCGATCATCCCATTCCATATGGATTCAAGCTTCCAAGCATCGAGAAGTTTGATGGGACCGATGATCCACTAGAACACATCAACCACTTCACCACCATCATGAGGATTTACAATGCTCCAGACCAGTTGCTCTGCCAAGTGTTCCCAGCAACACTCAAAGGAAAGGCTCGTACATGGTTCCATTCCCTGAGAGCTGGCACCATTACTAACTTCGCAGAGCTGACCAGGCAATTTACTGACCAGTTCATCACAAATCGGAGAATTGTTCGCGATCCCTCTCACCTTTCAGGTATTCGACAAAATGAAGGGGAGTCTCTCAGGGACTTCTTTCGCCGCTTCACCTCTGAGGCACGTCAAATTCCAGGCGTCGACCCCGAGCTTCTCAGAGGCGTCTTCCTTGGCGGACTCCGCCCCAGCGGCTTCTATTCAGCACTCATGAGGGAGACCGTGCCCAATTATACAGATCTCGTTCATCGGGTCGAGACCCAAATAGCAGCCGACGAAGCTATTGAAGCGCACCGACATCAGTTTGGAGGAGGACAGAAAAGGAAGAAAGAAGAGGAACCAACTTTCACAAGACAAGAAGAATGACACCAGAGTGAGCGTGACCGCAATAGCCGTCAACGAGACCTTCCAAGGAATGGGGGGGCAACATCCATTTAAGGAATACACCCCTCTGAATACCACCCGCACAAATGTGATGTACGCCATTCAGAATGATCCGGCCTTCCAACGACCAAGAGCGTCGCGGCCAAACCCCAAGGCAGACCAGACAAGATATTGCGAGTTCCAGCGCACAACGGGTCACAACACTGAAGAGTGCGCCGATCTCAAAGATGAAATTGAACGTCTTGTTTGTCAGGGGCTCCACGGGAGATTTTTGCAAAGACAGGCACAGATCCCAGCACAAGGAAACGGTGGAGGAAGGCAGATGGTAGGCAACATAGAGACCATCGTCGGATCCCCAGCAATGAATACCTAGGACGGACGCTCTTCCCGACGCAGGACGACCCTCTACAACACACATGTAGCCCGGAATTTGCGTCGCATCTATCCCTCCGCATTTTTATCTTTTATTAATGGTGTTAATCGTCTGCTTTTTCCATCATCTTGTTTTTATCACTTTAGAACAGTAAAAGTCATGAGCTCGGGCTCGCGCAAACCAAGTTTATTTCCAAGTACAATATCATATTTGTTTTAAGGTAAAACTGTGCTTACAAACTGAACAAGCAGGTTCTTCAGCAACTTTGCCCCTCAAACGTTATGTCATTGCAAGGGCCTGCCCCCCCCGCAATCGCACTCGGATTGAGCACATACGTTCTCCGGTGCCCGGATTGAGCACCTACGTTCTCCGACAGTCGGATTGAGTACTTACACTCTCTGACGCCATCGTCAGGGCCTGCCCCCCTCGCGATTACACCCGGATTGAGCACCTACGTTCTCCTATGCCCGGATTGAGCACCTACGTTCTCCGACGATCAGATTGAGTACTTACACTCTCCGACGCCATCGTCAGGGCCTGACCCCCTCACGATTGCACCCGGATTGAGCACCTACGTTCTCCGACACCCGGATTGAGCACCTACGTTCTCCGACGGTCGGATTGAGTGCTTACACTCTCCGACGACATCGCCAGGGCCTGCCCCCTCATGATCGCACCCGGATTGAGCACATACGTTCTCTGGTGCCCGGATTGAACACCTACGTTCTCCGATGGTCGGATTGAGTAATTACACTCTCCGACGACACAGTGGGGGCCTGCCCCCCTCACGAAGAAGCCGCGAGCATCCCTCGCGCAAACTAAGCCATGAGTATCTCTCGCGAAAATGAAACCGCGAGCAACCCTCGCGCAATCGAAGCCACGAGCAACCCTCATGCAGCCTAAGCGCGAGCAGCTGCCCGCGCAACCTAAGTCGCGCGCAACCCTCGCGCAACCTAAGCCGCGAGAAACCCTTGCGCAAGCAAAGACGCGAGCAACCCTCGCGCAGCCTAAGCCGCGAGCAGTTGCCCGCGCAACCTAAGTCGTGCGCAACCCTCGCGCAACCTACGCCGCGAGCAACCCTCGCGCACGCAAAGCCGCGAGCACCCCTGCACAATCTAAGACGCGAGCAAATCTCGCGCAATCTAAACCGCGAGCAACCCTCGCACAATCTAAGCTGCGGGAAATCCTCGCGCATTCTAAGTCGAAGGCAACCCTCGCGTAATCTAAACCGCGAGCAGCCCTCGTGCAATCTAATTCGCGAGCACCCCTCGTGCAGTTTAAGTCGCGCGCAACCCTCGCGCAACCTAAGCCGCGAGCAACCCTCGCGCAAGCAAAGCCGCGAGCAACCCTCGCGCAGCCTAAGCCGCTAGCAGCTGCCCGCGCAACCTAAGTCGCACGTAACCCTCGCGCAACCTACGCCGCGAGCAACCCTCGCGCAAGCAAAGCCGCGAGCACCCCCGCGCAATCTAAGTCGCGAGCAACTCTCGCGCAATCTAAACTGCGAGCAACCCTCGCGCAATCTAAGCTGCGGGAAATCCTGGCGCATTCTAAGTTGAAGGCAACTCTCGCGTAATCTAAACCGCGAGCAGCCCTCGCGCAATCTAAGCCGCGAGCACCCCTCGTGCAGTTTAAGTCGCGCGCAACCCTCGCGCAACCTAAGCTGCGAGCAACCCTCGCACAAGCTAAGTCGCGAGCAACCCTCGCGCAACCTAAGCCGCGAGCAACCCTCGCGCAAGCCAAGCCGCAGTCACAAAACCACGCTAAACAAAGTCATGAGTCAATCTCTTACAAGCAAGAGCCGCGAGAAAGCCTCACGCACAAAGCCGTGGACCCACTCCACGCAATTAAGCCACGAGCCTGACTCGTACACCCTCGCAAGGGTCTACTCCCTCTCTATTTTTGCAGCTAGGCCGCAAAATCGAAGACGGCTCAGATAAGCTCCCAAAGATTTGGGGAGAGCACTACAAACGCTCTCCTACGTTGTCACCTTGTGGCAAAACATATCTGTGCAAAGCATATGACGATGACATAAAAATGAAGCTATCATAGAAGACAACAAATCTCAGCCCTAAGGGCGACAATCTCAAAAGCTACAACGAAAGCAAAAAACAACAAATGTACGACAAAACATACAACTGCTGATAAGCACTATAGCAACTCTCCTTCGGCATCTGAGTCAGAGGGCTCGTCTCCGGAAACGTATGCAAACCTAAAACTGGAGGTGTCATACTCAAGGCGCTTGCCTACAAAGCGAAAGGACTTCGAGACGCCGCGACGGAGCGCTAGCTCGCGTATATCATCCATCTGGGGCTCCACCTCCTTGGACCAAATGTCATCACGAACCTATTCTGCAATCAAGTTGCGATCTCGAAGATAGTCCAGCGACTCCAAGTACTCCGCAAGCCCTGCTGCCTTCAGCTCTGATGCATGGTCGTCAGAGGACAGCATCTCCATCTGCGCCTTCGCCGCCCGAAGCTGAGTCTCAAGGCCTGAAACCTCCTCTCGCGCCGCCTGCAGCTGGGTCCCCAAGCCAGATATCTCCTCCTTTGCATGCTTCATCATCTGAGTTGTCCTCTCCACCAAAGCCTTCTCCACGTCCAAGGCCGCATGCGTATCCTCTAGCTCGGACTTCAGCTCTGAGCCAATTCGACGAAGCCGCACAATATCCCGGTCATGTTCCTCCTTCAAGGAGGCAAGCGAGCTCATCGACAACCAAAGCTTCTCCTGCAAAGCGAGATATCCGTCCTTCAGGCTCACGTAATGATCGTTCTAGGTCACTGCAATCTGCGCCCGAGTCTCAATCTGCAAAAGAAAGACACACAATCAGCCACTTTCAAACAAAAAAGGAAGGAAAAGAGATAGTCACCCCCTTACCGCATCACTCATCGCCCTCAAGGAAGAAGACATCCGTGGAGCCATTGTATTAGCAGGCGCCTGAGGAACCGGGGAAGCAGGTAATTGCACCTCTGGAACTGAATCGTCAGAAGCTACCACCACAACATCAAGGTCATCAGCAGGGGCCATCACCGTTTTCCTCTTTCGGCCCCCTCCCCGAGAAGCCGTCGCCACCTGAACCGTGCCCACCGAGATACCACATCCCAGCAGTCGCTTTTCCTCCACGTAAATGTATATGTTGAAGAGACGATTGACCAGCTCACGAGGCTCAGAAAATCCCAGCACTGGGGAAAAGTCCCGCTCCCTCCCTTTCACACGACGGCAACGATCGGGAAACGCATTCCACACCTAAGGAAGACCCCAGGAGTTCTTCACATATCCAAACAAAGTATTACCGTGGCGACGATATTTACGGGCCTCAAACTCCAGCCAAGCCTTGTTGCTGTGCACCTCAATCCGCTCACCACCATCAAAGCGCACGTTGTACCAATCCCGAAACTGGTCCAAAGAGAGCGAGATCTCATGCTCACAGAAGAAAGCAACCAAGCCCATGATTCGGGCAACCCCAGTCGGAGCAAACTGGGAGACAGGCACTCCACAGAACTTCAAAATCTCTATCACCTCATCATAGGATGGAAACCGGAAGCCGGATCTAAGGGATACTTCACAAATCGTCATCCACCCACAGGGAGGATTCTGAACCTGCTCCTCGGGCCGCGGGATCCTCACTTCTAAGTCAGCAGGAAGCCCGTACTTCGCTCTCCAAATTTCCACACCATTTTCAGTCAAGGAAGAGCGCAAACGCATCGGACCAGAGGAGCGCTTCGTTACCTGCACATGATGAAGAATAAAAAATCAGCTTGCATTTGCAAGACTGCACAGTACAAACCGCACAAACCACGCGCACGGTCAGCCCGCGCGCCGCCAGCACGCGCGGCCAGTGCCCGCCCCCGCAGCCCTTCCTCGCGCGCGCCGTTTTGACGCTCGTGTACCGCGCCGGCCTCCGTCCGCATGTATCCGGCGCCCGTTCGCCAAGCCTCCGCACGACGTAATACCTTAGAACCACGATCCATCGCCGCCGCCTCGGATTTCTCGCCAGCACCCACCATGACAACAAGGAATTACAAAAATCTCTCCTCACGCTCGCATCGTTCCCGACCAGTAGAGATTTGGGGGGCATTTGATAGGTTACCCCTTTATTTATAGGAAGCAAGGAACCCCCCATGATCTCCATTCAAGGAAAGTCATGGGTGGCCCCCCCCATGATCTCTCATTGAGATGATGGTAGCGGGCCCCACTCCCTCCCCTCGTAGGAAGAACCGCCGCTGGGAGAACCGCCGCCGGCAAGAGGCCAAGCCACCGCCGGCGGCCGGCACTCCCTTGGCCTCCCCGGTCACGGCCGCCACAGCCGTGGCTGGCCGCAACCATGGCCGCGGCGGCCATGGCCGCCGCGGCCATGTCCCGCCGCGGCCATGGCCCGTCGCGGCCATGGCCCGCCGCAGCCATGGCTCGCCGCGGCCATGGCCTCCCCGGCCATGGCCTCCCCGGCCATGGCCTCCCCGGCCATGGCCCCCGCCGCGGCCATGGCCGCCGCGGCCATGGCCGCCGCGGCCATGGCCGCCGTGGCCATGGCCCCCGTCGCGGCCATGGCCGCCCCGGCCATGGCCCGCCCCGGCCATGGCCGGCCATGGCCGCCGCGGTCATGGTCGCCGCGACCATGGCCGCCGCGGCCATGGTCGACCCGGCAGTGGCCAGCCGCGGTCATGGCCGGCCCGGCCGTGGCCGACCTCCCTCGCCGCTTCCGGCCGGCGGCAGGTCACCGCCAGGAGGCGCGCGGCTGGCCCCCGTCGTCGGTCGCCCGGCCGCCGCCGCCGTCATGGAGGCCCGCCGTCATTGGAAGCCTCCCCGCCGTCTGATCAAGGGGGAGGCCCTCCCGACCGTCCGATCGAAGGGGTAACCACCCACTACCCCACCACTTTAGTGGTGGGGCCTGCCATGATCCGCCCCTGGAGGCTATAAAAAGACCCCCAGGGGACTCTTATTTCTCACCTTTTCTCTTCTCCGCTTCTTCCTCTTCTTCTTCAGGTGAGAGCTCTCCTGCCTCCTCCACCGAGTCGGCCACCGCTCGCCGTGAACCTCCAACAGCCACCATCGGCCACCAACGGCCACCTGTGACAACTAGCGGCTGCCAGTGGCTATAAGCACCCCACCAGCGCACCGTCAGCCAAAGGACGTCCAGGACCGCGAGGAAGCCAAAGGAAGAAGCAATCCGAAGCCAGCAAGCTCGCGCCGCCTCGAGCGCGCATGCCAGAAGCATCACGCACGTTTCCCCGTCTAAGTCACTTCCGCGGAGCAGCCTGTTGCCCGCTGGAAGCTTCAGTCTTTATCTCTCCCCACAAGTTGTAACGGGAGCGGCCTGTCGCCCTGATTCACCAAGCAAATTGTAACCCCCGGAAGCTAGTGGAATTTGACCGGTACAGACCCGGTCACGTGGTTTTTTATTTATTTAAGGGGGTTTTCCACGTCATCAAGACTTGTGTTCACTGTTTCATTTTCATCGACTGTGTGCGCGCTCGACCGCTCCGTGAGCTGAGACGGTCCAAGATTATCCGGTCCGACCGGGGCATCGAGTTAGTCCGCAACAAAGCTCGAGCTCGAGCCGGCTATTTTTGCCAAGCTTGACTCGAGCTCGGCTCGTTTGCATCCCTATTTTAGATAGTTGTTCTAAATATTTTGTATTAAGCATGTTGAGATTATTAGTTTGGATGAATGATAAATGTGCATTAGGAATGATAAAATTGGAATTTTAATTCATTAACTGTCAACGGTAATTGTTAATGAAATAAGTTTAATTTTTTAATTAAATTATGTGTCTAGCCTAGTCACCTTTCATGTCACTTTTCCATTCAAAAACATAACAGAATAATAAATTAGGACCTATTTCAAATTGGTAGGAGAGTTTAGGGATCAAAATCAAACAAAAAAATTTTGAAGGACCAATTTCAAACTAACATCAAAATTTAGGGACTTATATAGTTATATCCCATTTTTGCCTATTATAATACATAATGGTTATATTCTATCATTTAGTGGTTAAATTCTATCATTTATAATACATAAACTTTTTATATATAGATCTATTATCATTCTCATATATCATTTATAGTTACAGTCTTGACTAACATGCACTAATTTCTAATTCTATTTTTAGTTTATATAGAAAAATCGAAGTCTTTGTAGGATCTTGATTGCATGTTATCGACTTCATCCGTTGCCGCAAATTTCATTTGGAAAAATACTGGAACGCTTTTAAGAATGACGGCTATCATGCGACGCAAAACTGAATCTAAGAATGATATGCGATAAATATTCCACACTTCATTTTTAATTGCGGGTATTATCATTCAATTCATGCCACTTTATTTTGTGTTCTTAAATTTAATTAGTGATTCTTAATTTCAAAAAATTTGATTATACTCTACTAGAAGTTAATTAATTTTGTTCTTGAAGATTCTTAAATTAACGTTATTACTTCATCAGAATTGAATTAAGTCAAAATTTTAACTCCTAAATAACATCTTATTTCTACATTAAATTCTCACAGTTGGTATTCAATAAAGTATAATTAATTTTAATTAGTCACTAAAGAACATTAAAAACAAAACCCATCCATAATTTTGAGAAAGGCAATAGTTGAAGGGTTTTGTTCATAAGTGCATTGAGAGAACAACCCTAGGCGATTGTGATTCCATGAACACTTAAGTACCCTCAAGTTCATAAAAGAATACAATACTTCATTACGACAATATTCAGATATTCTGGTGTGAGAGAGTCTCATAAGTTGATAAGATCTGTAGCCATCAAAGTGGACGTTTCGAGTCATCTTGTGGGATTACAGTTATATATGTTTTGGGATTTCTCTGAGACTAGTGCGTAATCAGTCACCTGTATAATCCCGTATCCGGCGAGTGGGGTCGACAGGAGCTAGGTCGGCCAGATCAGGCAATCCAAGTCCTGGGCGAGTTGGCCAGGGGGGCCAGAGCTCGACAACCCCCGACTCGCCCAGACGGGGTGGAATCATCAGGGGGCGAGTGGAGCTGGAGGGTTCGCACTCGCCCTAGGGTACTCAGCAATGCAAGGGGAGAGTGGGGCGGGGCGGGCCCGCACTCGCCTAAGACCAAAGGGAGGCGGCGAGTGCCAGCTCCATCGAGCACTCGCCGCCCCAGGCGAGTGGAGGCTTCAGAGGGCCACTCGCCCAGTTCTGTGATGTGTTTACCATTCCACCCCCGTTGGCCTGCCCATAGCCTTCCAGAACAGTGGAGTTGCACTATTGGCAGGCCAACCTGGACTGCACATAGCTGTTTGGGACAGCGTAGGTTGGCTATTTGCAGACCGTTTTTAGAAAACTATAAATAAGACCCAAGGGGTACCTCAGAAGGCAGTCTCACTAGTGTTTTCCCCACTCTTGCTCACTAGCTCCCCGGTCTTCTTGCGCTTTCTGAGATAACCTTAGCTTTAGTACTTGGCGAAGGAGAGGAAGCGCTCTAAGATCTTTTGGGAGTGTGGTGGGACCTCCGTGTTGGAGCCTTGGGTCTGTCCCCAGTCCTAAACCTTTGGTTGTTTGGTTTGCAGGAGAGAAGTAAGTGTGTGATCACCCCTTCCCCCAGGGTGAACTCCACACAGACCGAATTCTCGGTTTCAACATCACCCAAAGGTGATTCTTGCGCAATAGGTTCAAAGGGAAACACACGGACATTAGGACTATAGTGCTGGGCTCTAGTTATCTATTCACCCAAAGATGATAGATTTACGAAATACTCAAGCATAACTGTTGTTCGTTCCTGTGCTGAGAATTACTAATTTTGTGACGCGTAGTCTGCCCAAAGGTGTTGCGCGTTGACGTGTCAGAATTCTTTGCTAAGTGTGTGGGTTTTGGCCACTACTATCTTATTGTCTAAATCAATTTTGTTTTCTCTTTTCAATCACCTTTACTGTTTATAACAATATGGCAACCATATAGAAACTGATTGGGTCGAACTTCAAGAAGTGGAAGTCTGACATTATGTTTGCTCTCCAGATGACAGATATTGAGATGACAATGAATACTAATAAGTCTGCAAAGCTCACAACAACCCGTACTCTAGTTGAGAGGGATCATTAAGTTGCCTGATATAAGCCTAATAAGATCTGTTTACTGACTATGAAGAGATCTATACCATGACACTTCTTAAGTGGACTTCTTGAGATGGGTATTGCTCAAAATTTCCTGATCGTTGTCGGTTAGCGATATAAAGTGTCTTCAAATGCTGAGATCGAGATGCTGATTCAATACCTTTTACCATAAGGTATTCGGGAGGGGGTGGCATCCGTAAATACATCCATAAGATGGTCTACTATCATACCAAATTGCAGGAGCTGGATATAATTCTACCTGAGGTGTGTATTATGCATCTAGCACTCAATACACTACCTACTGAATTTAACATTCTAAAGACAACATAGAACTCTCAGGATGAAACTTGGAAAACAAATGTTCTGATTACTCACTGCGTTGCTGAGGAGGAAAAGCTTAAGAAGGAAAATTCTCACATTGTGCTGCTCGTGACCAAACCTTCCTTTAAGAAGAAGAAGAAGTCCAAGACTCCCTTCAAAGTTCAGGATTGGCAATCCTCTTGAATCAAGGATCTGAATGTAAAAAATCCTCTTAGTTGCTTCTTTTGTAAGAAAAAGGGTCATGTGAAGAATGTGTGCCTAAAATTCTAATCTTGGATGAAGAAACGTGTGTTCACACCTAAAGGTAACTCTTTAGCTTTTGTCCTTTATGAATCTAATTTAATTGAAACTCCATCAAATTCTTGATGGCTCGATAGTGCAGCAACTAATCATATTTCTTACACACTACAGAGGTTCATCAAAAGGAGGAGGTCAAGCAAGGGTGAGTGTAGGCTCACGATGAACAATAATGTTGAGGTGGAGGTGAAGTTCATCAGGGACGTTTGTTTAGTTCATGATTCAAGTTATGAACTTCTTTTGAAAGTCTTATTTTATATTCCTTCATTTAGAAGGAATTTGATTTCAGTTTCTGTATTAGATATACTAAATTATGACTTCAATATTTCTTGTGGTATAATTAAATTTTCTTATGAATCAAGTGTTATTGGTCAATGCTCTATATCTAATGCCTTATATAGAATATATCTTTCTCCAGTTAATTATTATGCTACTTTAAATAATATAGAAAATATTATTACTAAATCACCTCTTATTAAGGAACAGCTCTCCATTCTATGACATAAAAGATTAAGTCATATCTCTAAGGAAAGAGTAGAGAGACTAATTAAGGAAAATATTCTTCTTATTATTGACTTCAGTGATCTAGAGACATGTGTAGATTATTGTGGGGGTAAAATGACCAAGATTAAAAAGAAAGACTCAACTTGTAATTCAAATTTATTAGATGTCATTCATGCATACATTAGTGGTCCTTACTCTACTACACTTATACCTACTTCATTATATTCATTGATGATTATTCTCGATTTGTATATTTGTTTCTAATCAAGGAAAATATGAATTTCTTGAATAGTTAAAGATTTTTAAGACTACAATTGAGAAATTATTAGGGAAAGTCATTAAGATTGTTAGGTTTGACAGAAGAGGCGAGTATTTTGGCAAACACGATGCCTCCGGCTACATAAAGATCTGTTTGTTAGATACTTGGAGAGTTGTGGCATTGCAGCTCAATACTCTATGTCAGGTATTCCTGTACATGAGAGGCGTAATCGCACCATTAAAGAAATGATGATGAGTATGACTAATCTTCCTGAATTTTTGTGGGGAGAAGCGCTTAAGACGGTAGTATACATACATAATTGAGTTCCGTCTAAATCTATGCCCAAAACTCCTTTTGAGTAGTGGACTGGTAGACGACTCAGCCTTAATCATTTGCATGTTTGGGGATGCCTTGCCGAAGTCTTCTTATATAATCTGTAAAGTAAGATTGCCACTAGATCTCGTCGTTGCTACTTTATAAGCAAACATGATCACTCAACGAGATATAGGTTTATTCCCCTTTAGGAGGACCTAGAATTGTAGACACAAACATCTAAATTTTTAAAATTAGATGTTGTCAAGTGACCGAATTGCTCTCGTACAATTGATGAAGTTGAGAAAATTATGCAGTTTAGTTTTTCAATATCCTTGTTTAAAGATCCATTGGTGTTTGAGCCTAGGATAGAGCCTGTAGTGGAAGTGGAACCGGTATTACCACGATTCTAGAGATTCCTCCGCAGATTCAGGAGGTTTATCCACCTATTAGAAGATCTACTAGGGAGAGGAGACCTATGATTTCCTCATACTATGAAGTTTACTTAGGTGAGAGCAATTTTGACATCGGTCATGTAGTTGACCCGGTGACGTTTAATGAAGCTATTTATGGACCTTAGTTGAGTTACCCAAAGGTTGTAAATCTATTGGTTCTAAATAGGTGTTTATTGTTTAAGACCAAAAAGAACTCTAAAGGAAAGGTCGAGCGGTTTAAGGTCAAACTGGTAACCAATGGATTTACACATAGAGAAGTGATCGATTATAATGAAACCTTTTATCCTATTTTCTCTACAAACTCATTCGGAGTAGTAATAGCGCTAGTAGCTCATTATGACTTGGAGTTACACCAGATGGATGTTAAGACCATATTCCTGAATATCGATCTTGATGAAGAGGTCTATATAGTACTAGAGGGATTTAAGTCTGGTCATTCTGATCAACTTGTATGTAAACTCAATAAATCTATATATGATTTAAAACAAGTCTCTAGACAATGGTATCTGAAATTTAATAAGGTTATTTATTCATTTGGTTTTGTTGAAAACAAAGTAGATCATTGCATATATCTCAAGATTAATGGGAGCAAATTCATCTTCTTAATTCTTTATGTTGATGATATTTTGTTTGCGAGCAGTGATTTAGGTCTTGACATGAAAGTAAGCAGTTCTTGTACAAACACTTTGACATGAAAGATCTTGGTGAAGCCTTTTTTGTTTTAGGACTCGAGATAATTAGGGATATATCTTGTTATTCATTAAGACTCTCTGAGAGCTTATATTGAGCATGTTCTTGAGAGATTTAACATGCTCGAATGTAAAGTTCGTGAAGTGCATGGCTTAAGGGTGATAAGTTAAGTTTGTCACAATGCCACATGAATGATATTGAGAGAGAGTCTATAAAGGATATATCATATGCATGCTGCTGTAGGAAGTTTGATGTATGCTCAGGTCTATACCAGACCGAATATTGCTTTTGCAGTAGAACTTCTGGGCAGATATCTGTTGAACCCATGTCTTGAACATTGGGTAGCTGTCAAGAAGGTGTTAAAGTATCTTAAGAGAACAAAAGATTTTAAGTTGATCTACTATATGGAAATAAAAATTTTGTTAGTAGGGTTTTAAGACTCTATTTTTGCAGGGTGTGAGGATGATAGAAAGGCTATATCTGGTTATATATTTAAGTTTACTAGAGGTGATATATCTTGGAAAAGTGTCAGACAGACATTTATCACTTCATCCACTATGCATGCTTAATTTGATGCTCTTTTTGGAGGCTCGACTCATGCGGTGTGGCTTAAGAACTTCATTAATGAATTAAAGGCCATTGATTCTATTGTCAGACTCATTCATATGTATTGTGATAGTATTTTTGCAGTATTGTTCTTCAAAAACAATTAAAGTATCACATGGTCTAAGCATATGAAAATAAAGTTCTTAACTGTTAAAAAAATAATTAAGAAAGATGACGTTATAGTGAAGCATATAGGGATGGATGATATGATAGTTGATCCACTTACTAAAGGACTCTGTCCCAATGTATTCAATAAGCATGCCTATAATATGGGGCTTAAAGTGTCATTTGCTATTCTTGATTAGTGTGGGAGGTTGTTAAGCTTCATTTCGTTTGATTTATCCGTCAATTCATAAAAGCACTTTATGATGAATCTTCATCATTCTTGATGAGTAAAGTTTGCTTGCAAACATTAGGTAATTTTTATGCGTAATATCATTAAGTTTAGATATATGCACATTTTTGTGTGACCAATCATACTTCGGTTAATATACTTGAAATTAGTGTTTGTTTCATGTATAAAGCTTAGAACAATTTTATTTGATTAATAAAGCCTAAAATATGTCTATACATCACGTTCAATGCATCATATGATATTAATGTTGTTTGAGACATATGTGTTCTTTGAACACCTAAAGGGTTTCTCACTAGCACGATTTAGTGCATTCATTAGAGAAATCATTGGCCGCCGAGTAGGTCAACAATGTGATCGCAAATTCAGTACGTTGTTCCAACCCATAATAACCACATTGTGTCCATGTCGACCAAGTCTGTAAGCTACTATGATCATGGAAGGTCGGGGTCCCGTGTCGCTAAATGATGTGGTTGCCGACATGATTCAGAGTGAAGGGTTTGGTTGGACCATATTGACGTGTTGAGTGTACTCTTAATGTTGCGTTCACTAATTGTACCCTTAAGTCCAGTGAAGATTTTTTGGAAGCGTTATTAGTTACAATAGAAAAAATTCCAAGTGAGTGAATGTTAGAATATTTTATATTCTAATAATGAATATAGACTTATTTATATGGAGACGTTCCAATTTATCGTACACAATTATTTAAGGCCATTTGGACTCTTGCGAATGTGAGTTAATTTAGTCGCGTGAACGTTCCAAACCCATGATAGATGAACTAGATCGTCTCGTTAATTGATGATGCGAACTTTGTTACGTCCATAGCACGAATTCAAGCACGATGAAGAAGGGATTTCATATTGATTGATTTTAATTGGGAGTTTTATTGGAATTAATTGTCTCCGATTGGTAACTCCCATTTTGTCCCTTCCTATTAAAGCCAAGAAATTTCATGCCATTGATGATAATTCGCCTATTCTTCTCCATTTTGTCAAAACCATTGGGAAGCGCTCTCCTTCCTCCTTTTTTTTTTTTTGGTTTTTTTGGAAGAAGGGTTCAAGGTTCCCATTTTTGGCTTGTCATTTTTGGTGAAAAAAGAGGACAATGTGAAACATTTGCCTCCACATCCATTTCCATCCCTAGGCTTGACAATTTGGTGAAAGGGCCAAGCATTTACATGTACTGTTTGTGCATTTTTTTGGGCTCCATTATTATCTTTTGTCTGTCTTTGTTCTTATGAAGAAGACATTCAGTTTTTCCTCCCCTCAAGTTTGATTATTTAGTGGTTAAATTTTATCATTTATAATACATAAACTTTATATATATAAATTTATAGATTCAAATCTATTATCATACTCATATATCATTTATACAGTCTTGACTAGCATGCACTAATTTCTAATTCTATTTTTTGTTTATATAGAAAAATTGAAGTCTTTGTAGGATCTTGGTTGCATGCTATCCGCTTCATCCCTTGCCACAAATTCGGAAAAATACCCGAACGCTTTTAGGAATGACGACCATCGTGCGACACGAAACTGAATCTAAGAATGGTATGCGGTAAATATTTTGCACTTCATTTTTAATTGCGCGTACTATCTTTTGTGTCACTTTATTTTGCATTATTAAATTTAATTAGTGATTCATAATTTCTAAAATTTAGATTATATTCAACTAGAGGTTAATTAATTTTGTTCTTAACGATCTTGAAATTAGCGTTATTACTTCATTGGAATTGAATTAAGTCGAAATTTTAAACCCAAATATTGCCTTAATCCTACATTAAATTCTCACAGACCAGCTATTTTCCATGCTACTTTCTTTATTATTAGCCGACTATTTCAGAAATCACATATAAATTGCCCAATTGGAGCTGAAATCAGATGTTATTATTTTTACATAATCAATGTCAACTCAAACTGATTTATCAACTTTAAAGATTTATGTATTGGAGTCTTTTTATACAAAATTACCTATATTAAAATGAATGTTTTTTGCTTAAACATGTATTTTTCACTCTAAAAACTCATGTAACATCTCTCAAATTTTAGACACTCTTAATAAAAGTCATATTATCCTATCATCAACGCCACAATTATCTAAGCGACACAACTCAATTAAAGGTACGTAATATTTGAGTATTTTTTGAGGCCAAGGAAATAGAGGATGACATCTCGTGATAGACATGGTGATGAAGCTTAAAATTATAAAGGGAAGGGAAAAACTATGATGAGTTTCTTATTTCTTGAGTTATGCTCTATTAAAATATTTTAGATATTGCATGCATACTGTTTCTTTAAGATAACCTTATCTGTGCATATCTTTTTGAAATCATTGATATTGGAACATCGCTATGAAATTAAATATGAATGACAAATAAAAGCGATATCAATTCTGAGGGGAATTAATATTTCAAACCACATGTTTTCATATCATGAGAGGTTGAATTAAAAAAGATAGACTGTAATAGAAAAGGATAAAAGACACCTAATAAGATGCGTATGAGAAATGTGAAGGAGAGTCTTGTGATGCAAGGTGTCTACTGATGGATTTCTCATGTAGGATATTTGCCTATGTTTGATTACCCCGAGAGGGGTAAGGCCCATATTTGATGCATCACTTATATTTCCTTAGTTATGTAATTAATGAATGAAAGAACATTTGAAAATCTGAATATAAATGAGATCTTAAGAAGAATTATCATAGAAATTGAGAAAATATTTGATACTTCAAATTTCTTTGCATATTATGGTATATAATTCTTGATGTTTGGTATGCATATTATTATTTATCATCTTATTTGTATGTATAGTAGTTTAAGAAATACCTTACTCACATGATCTTATTTTTATGACTAACACATCACGAGCCTCATTTTTTAAAAAGAAATACGAGGATCATCCAGTACGATAAGGAGGGCTCCTCTAACGACAGAAGAAAAGCAAAAGCATGCTGAAAAACTCGCAAATGCATGTCTTAAAATATTTATTGGGATTGAAGAAGCGCAAGAAAGGCATAGGTTAACATGTGAAGACTGATAGTGTGCCTTCTGCAACCAAGCCGATTAATTATCTGTACTTATGTACCATCTTAAAAACTTATAAAAAATTTGTAAATGGAATAAAAGTTGTGTTGTGTTTTACTTTGTATATTTTGAGCATTTTGATGTCATATGCTGCGGCGAATGAATTGAAAACTATGATTAGATCTTGAATCCATTATGGAGCCCGGAAAAATGATCTTCACAATCAAGCTCCAAACTATCGACCTCAGGAGCTCTCAGGGCCATCGAGCTCGCGTCAAGCTCTATGGCTGCGACCCCGGCCACTGCCATCTTTGTGGAACTGTCTTTGTCTCCCGTGTCTCTTGGTTCGCCCATCGCTGGGCCTCTTACGCTATCAATGTTTAATTCCCTGGAAGTGCCACTCCTGACGCCTCTATGTATGCATGACAATGCTCCTTCACGTTGCGCTCTAGATAGCTAGTTTGGCTCCAAGGGCAAGGGTATAGAGGTGTTGTGTCGCCTTGAGTATGGCGGGCCCAACAGTGGTCACCATCACGAACGTTCGTGAGATCGCACACACGATTACTCCCAAGATTGCCACCGCTGCCAATCTGGATATTGTCGCCAAGGGCACGCAGAAAGAAGGTTCAACATCACTCCCCTCGTTGTTCAAAGGATTGTCTTCCCCCTCACAAGGGTAAGGGTCTCCTCGTGCATGTCTTTGACAAGACAAATTTTAATGATTGTTGTTTTTTCGCAGACCCTAATGATTCATTCAGTGAGTACGGGGATCATCCTCTTGCCTTGTCCAACTCGCATGAATTGCGACTGAAGGTATTGGAGGCCAGCGAGCTCAACCGCCAAATGATCGTTGTGTAGGCTCGCATTTACCTGTTGGAGGAGTTCACACCTTGCTTGAAGAGTGTCGAGCACAAGTATTTTGACATCCAGTTCTTGGCGATCCACACAGTTGAGCTGGAGCACCAAGTTCGTCTATTATAGAATGAGGTCCACCACTTGACGTAGAGCGTCAGCACTCCGGGCAATGTGAAGAGGGTGGCCTGTCACATTCATCCAACTGAGGAATTTATCTGCCATCACACTGAGGGTCTTCATAGGGCTATATATGAGTTGTGAGCTATTATAACTCAAAGTTCTGATCTTACTAATGGAACATCACTGACATGAATCCATTGTATATTCATTGGCTCAAAAGTTTATTTGAGCTATTATAACTCAAAGTTCGGATAAACCAAATGAAATCGATTTATCGGACTAACCGGGTCGCACTAGCCCCGAATCGACTCATCAAAAGAGGTCGTTTAAACTGATTATGTACCCTAGGTGGTTCAATTGGTCGAGTCAGAATTTTGGGATGTTACACCACGTCCTGCAAATTTCATACCCTATCCATAACCATTCAAATATAATTGATAAGATTGATTCTCATAAACTATGTATAATTAATTCTAAGATACATATGAGAATCTATTGAGCCTTCAGCTATCCGACAAGCTATTGAGAGGAAGTAATACTCCTTTCATCTAATTGAGGGATGACTCCGAAATCTTTCCAAAATAATTCTCTAACAGATGAGAAGTGCATTTGAGGGATAGTTGACCAACTTGCAAAGGGGGAGCGCAATCACGTGACATTTTATAAGAATTGTGCGATCACAATCTTTTTTGAGAAAGAGAACAAATTTATTCATATGCAAAACAAAAAAGTACAACCTCCTTCTATTGTGGATAAGATCTTTTCAGATCATCCCCGCTCCAAGTATTCCCAAGAAGCTTTCCATTGGAGTTTTGCAGACGGTAACCTCCGATCTTCAGTGCCTCCTACACAATAAAAGGCCCTGCTTAATTCAGATTCAGCTTCCCGATGGCGATGGATCTTCCTGCCACATCGACTTTTTTCAGGACAAAGCCCATACCATAAATTGTTTGATCTGGACGTGTTTGTCGAAGTGTTTTCCATCCTTCTCTTGATCTCCTCTTACCCGATCGATGTAAGATCTCAAAGTTCTTCCATTTAATCAAATGATAATCTTTCAGCTTCTTCATTTTCAAAGTGTCACTCCTCATCTCCCTCCCATGTTTTAATTACTCTCTAGCTTATAACCTCAAACTCCCCTAAGATGAGGGATTCAGAACCATGAGATAACTTGAAAGACGTCTCCCCAGTGGTTGGATTGGGGATAGTTCTCAAAGCCTACAGGACCAAGGGGAGCTGCTCCACTTAATGCCCTTTTATTTTTCAACCTTCTACTTCAAAAAATTTAAGATCAATTTGTTCGCAACTTCCACTAGTTCATTGCTTTGAGAATGATGCACAAAGGTAAATCAAAGATTCGTCATCAATTGGTTGCATAAGTCGGTGAGTTTGAGAGAAAACTGTGCGCTATTATTCATGATGATTGCTAAGGGTACCCCGAGCTGGCAGATGTTCACTCCCCAGATGAAATCCGTCACTATTTGAGACGCTGTCTTAGCAAGCGTCTTATCCTCAGTCCACTTTGAGAAGAAATCAATCATCACAAGAATGAGTTTTCTCTTCCCACTAGTTCGGGGGGGGGGGGGGGGGTGTTCTGGTCAAATCCATTCTCCGGATAGCGAATGACCAGGGAGCGGTGATTGAACGAAGCTACTGAGTCGGGTGCAATTGAAGAGGAGCAAAAAGTTGACACTCCTGACTTTTTTTGAGAATGATTCGCGATCTCTCCTGACTATGGACCAGGAATATCTCTACTTAAAGATTCTTTGCTCCAAAATACGAGTCCCAAAGTGACTTCCACACTCCCCCGAATAGATTTTTTCAAGCACCCCCAAAATCTTGGCCTTCGAGATGCATTTGGCTAATGAACTGAAGATGGTATTTCGATATAACACATCTTTGTGAAGTACATAATATGTAGCCATATATCAAAACTTTCGCGTATTATCTACCTTCGTCTAGAACTGGCCGGTACCGAGAAATAAATATCATGAATGGATCTAACCACAAAAATCATAACTTGATCTCCATCATCTCCCCCTCTTCAAAAGAGGGTCAAAGCAATTTAATGACCATGCATCCTGCTTTTTGGTCATACTAAGCCAACCAATCCACAACTGAATTCTCTTCCCTGGGTACATGTTGGATGAAGAAAAATTGAAATCCATATAAACCCCTTCACCTTTGTCAGAAATCAATGTTGGATGGTATCTCATACTTCAAACTCTCTGCAAATCTGAGATGCGATCACCATTGAATACGTGAATGCCTCAACATCCTGGAATCCTAACTTCTTAGCCAAGCATAGTCCTATGACTATTGCTTCATACTCTGCTTGATTATTCGTGATGGGGAAAAGGATTTTGACTGCTTGTTTAATCCTTGTCCATCGCGGACTCACTGGCACAATGCCCACACCTATAGAATTTCTTCCCGAGGCTCCTTCAATGTACATTTTCCATAATACTAGACCGGATAGAATCATTTTCTTATCGTTTTATACCAATAAATCGTCCAGGAAGTCTAACACTGCTCACGTCTTGATCACTACCCTTGGTAGGAAAAAAATATCAAATTCGTTGAGCTTTACCGACCATTTTGCTAGTCATCTCGAATGATCCACCCCATCCATAATGCTTCGAAGAGGGTGGTCTGTTACCCACACAAATAGAGTGGGCTTGAAAAAAATAGTCTCAGATCTCGCACCGAAATCACCAAAGTGAAGCCTAACTTCTTGAGGACGGGGTATTGTGTTTTTGCCTTTCGAAGAACTCTACTTATATAGTAGATCAGAATTTATCTCCTCCCTTCGACCTAAACCAGCAACGAACTTACTGCTTTCGTTCCACCACTATGTGGAGGAATGGATCTTCCCCTTCATTTGGCCCCTGAAGAAGAGGCGTTTGCGTCAGCTACTGTTTCAACTTTTCAAACGCCACCTTGCACTCCCCTGTCCATTCAAATTATTTCTTGTTGCGAAGATTCTAAAAAATGAAGAAAACTTCTTTCATGCCTTTGATAATAAATGACTGAGTCTGGCCAACCTTATAGTTAAGAGTTGGACTTCCTTTGCAAATTTTGACAATGCTATTTCCAAGATAGTTTGTACTCTATTTTGGTTGGGCTCGACTCCCTCGGGGGTGAGGAGATGCCCCCCAAAACTTGTTGGGTATATTGGGAATCGTGTACCTGATTTAGAGAAGCTCTTTCAACTCAATGATATACACAAATTTGTATTTGATGTTTGTTAAGTTTATTTGTGTAGGAAAAATAAACTAAGTACAAAAGTGTCGACACCTTTATAAAAGGTGTGCTGAGACAAGGTATCAAGTTGTATCGACACTCAAGACTAGTATTGATACCCTTATTCAAGAAGTGTCGAGACTGGATGCAAGCTGTGTCGACACCCAGGACTTGGGTCGACAGTATGAAATGAGAAAGAACCTGTGTCGACACTCAGGACTAGTGTAGACACACTTTACATAAGTTATGTCGAGACTAAATGAAAGATGTGTTGACACTCAGGACTTGGGTTGACACCGTCAGATAAGAAGTCAGCTGTGTTGACACTCAGGACTAATGTCGACACATTTCACATAAGTTGTGTTGAGACAAGAAGCCAGCAGTGTTGACACACACAAATCGGTGTTGACATCCCTATAAGAGAAGTGTCGACACCCAAGACTAGTGTCGACACAATCAAAGTACAGAAGTGTCAACACCTTCATGCAGAAGTTCTCAAGATAGAATTTTCTTCTAAGTACAGAATTCAAAGCCTGAAGTTCTGACAGCTGTTAGAACTGTCAGATGTCAGTGGATTAACCGGGGCAGTCGGTCACATTTCCCAAAGCCTATATAAGAAGATCAACTTAACAGAAACAGAACAACGATTCTCATTCTTCTCATTAAGGCCGTCAGATCAATTTTGTAAAATTCTGAAGGTGGAGAGGAGGCAGATCGAGGATCAACTTCTAACTTCTCCAGCCAAGTTCAACCCTAATTTCTCCTTTAAGAAGCTTTGAAAAAGCTAAGAAGGGTTGGATCATTTTCTTCACAGCAAGGCTTAAGAAAGAAGATTCCACATCAAGATCTGATCAAGAAAAAGTCACCAATCTCTTTCCTTCTGAGTGACATTTTAAAACACATAATTCTTTTTGATATTATAATTTTGTAAGATCTATTTGTAGATCTGAGGGTAGGAGATAAATTTCTCTGAGTTGTAAGCCTAAATTATAAAGGCTGAGGTAGGGCTGTGTTCCTGAGGTAGGAGAAGGAGCAATTTCTCTGAGCTGTAGGAACATGAAGGTTTTGAGGTTGTAGGGCAAGGGTTTGCCTAAGAAGTAGGAGTGGAGGAGCACTCTGAGGTAGGATTCTTGGAGAGGAATCTGAGTTGTAGGATCAAGAAGATCTGAGGTAGGACATTTCTTGTCTGAGTTGTAAGAGCCAGCTGGGTTCTGAGGTGTAAGATTTGAGGATCTGAGGTAAAGAAAGAAGAAGTTTGGCTGAAACTAGTTCATTACTAGATAGGTGAAAGGGGAAAGTGGATGTACCCATAAATTGGGGAACCACTATAAAATTACTGTGTGTTGTGCTGTGAATTGTCCTGTGATTGCTTATTTAGATATATGTTGTAATCAGTAGATAATCTGTGTATTTGAATGTTGTGGCTGTATTGATAATCATACTAAGAAATTACTGTGATTTATAGTAGTCAAGATTTAAATTAGACCTATTCACCCCCCCCCCCCCTCTAGGTCACTCTCAATCCTAAACAAACATTTTACAAAACTTCTAATTTTCTGCTATAATTACACACTTCGCTGGGTTGAGCCTCATCTTAAATTTTTGAAGTTTTGCGAGGGTCTCCACCAAATCATTGATATGCTTTTAAATGTATTTGTCCATTATCAAAAGATCATCTACATATACTTCCAAGTTCCTTCACATCTACTCCTTGGAGACACGATCCATCATCTGATGGTAGGTATCCCCCATATTTTTCAGTCCAGAAGCATCATCTTGAAGCTATAACACCCATTATTTGTAATGAAGGAAATATTGTGTCGATTAGAGGTATGCATTTAGATCTGGATATCCTAAAAGGGCATCAAGAAAACTCATCACAAAAAACTGAGGGTCGAATCAAACAACGTGTTGATTCGTAGAAAGGAGTAACAATCCTCCAGGTAAGCTTTATTAAACAATGAAAAGTCTAAACGCATTCTTCTACCCCCTCTGGTCTTCTTAACCATTACAATTTTTTAGATTCAACTTGAATACCAGATCTCTAATACAAAACCTACCTCGAGCAGTTTCTTTGCCTCCTCCTTGATGGGCTCAACAAACACAGTGACAATCATACTTATTTTCAGGCAGACTTAGCAGACTTCTTAGTCAAGGTTGAGGTGTTGGTATACTACCTTGTCATCAATCTCTAGTTTCTTTACAACACTCCAAGCAAAAAAAATCAATGTTCTTTTTTGCACATACGTCCATCTTCATCTTCTCTTTTGTCCCCAGTGCTCCGCTGATCTTCAACATCCTGGGCATCCTGCCTTTGTCACGGTATCTACCTCCTCCACTTCCTTTCCTACCTCCAACTAAACCCTCCCTTCTATCATGCATATTGTCCATCTCGATCCTCTGTTTCTTCCATCCAGTTTATGGTGCTCATTGCGCTCAAGAAATATTCTCATCCTATCATAAGATTGCTCATGATCCTTATCTGCAGATCTCTCTGATAATACTCTAGGCATTGATGATATGAGGATAAGACAGCCCTGAAAAAATTGATGAGAGGTCTCCCAAATATGGTAATGTAGTAGCTTGGTGCGTCGACGATAACAAATTTACAGCTTTTTGAGGTTCCACTGATTGTTACTTGCAACCCCATACCTCCTTCCACCTCCTTTCTCTCTCCTGAAAAGATAAAGATGGGACCATCTGAAGCTAATAACTGGCATCTGACATCTGATAGTTCTGACAGTTGTCAATACCTCCGTCTTGATTTCTGTACTTAGAAAACAAATCTACTTGAAGTGTTGAAACTTGTCTGTTGAATGTGTCGACACAAGTCCTTGGTGTCGACACTACTCTTGTAGTGGTGTTGACATACTTCTTAATGTGTCGACACAGTCCTTCAACTTGTCTCGACACAACTTATGTAGAATGTGTCGACACTAGTCCTGAGTGTCGACACAACTTGCTTCCAGTCATGACTCAGCTTATGAAGTGTGTCGACACTAGTCCTGAGTGTCGACACAGTTGTCTTCAGTCTCGACACTGCTTGTATAGAGTGTGTCGACACTTGTCCTTAGTATCGACTCAACTTCTCTTTGTCTCGACACAACTTGTTCAGTGTGTGTTGACACTAGTCCTGAGTGTCTCGACACAATTGTACTTAGCTTGATTTGCTTGCACACATGAACTTAACATCCATCAAATATAATTATGTGTATATCATTGAGCCTAAAGGACTTCTTCAAATCAAGTATATTGTGACTAATGTACTTAACAATCTCTCTCTATTTGGAGAAGTCATAACCCCAATTCAATGATATATAATATGATACCAAAATATAATGATAAAGACATTAAAAATACAGTGCAATACTATATGTGAAATATCACAGATAAAAACACATTTCGAAAAATAATAATGCTGATCAGAAGATAAGACAAATAATTGCAATCTTAATTAACAACACATGAAATGTTGAGTATGCCAATATTTTAATTAATTATTTATCAAAAGGTTTACTGCTATAAGCTTTGGTTACACAATAGTTACAGATCAAGTTTTTCATATGAAATTTTAAAACTAAGAACATCCTAAGGCAGCTCTGGTTCTTTGATAACTATGCTTTTTCCAGATTGTATCTTTGCTTTCACCTCAGGCACCTTGTCATCAACAACCTCCTTTTCCTTTGTCATTCTTAGCTTTAGCTTTTACAATTTCTTCTTCTTTCAGTCTTTGTCTTTCAAAATAATGATATGGTTTTGGAAAATATTTGTTGGGCTCAATTGACTTAGCAGGAAGCTTTCCTTTCTTCAGATCATATCTGAACTTTTAGATAACTTGTTGTTGCTTAAGATGTTTGTCTCATTCCTGTTCATTGTACCATTTGCTTCTATCTGTGACATTAGCATTTACAGCCTTCCATGTAGTAAGAATTATTGATCTGGAGGTTGGACTCCATTGCTTAAAATCTGGTATAGTCTCAGCTTGTTATCTAAACCTTTTTTTCGATAGCTGAGCCTCTATCTCCGGAGCAGTAGAATATTTGTCCACTTTCTCACAGATTACATTCTGATCTAAACCTTAAGGAGAACTGTACATGTGTTGGACAGTTGCTTGGATAGACTCAAAAGTAGTTTGTGCTGCAGGATGATTATACATGGTTTGCTCATGATCATAAATTCCAGCAGCATGAGGTGCTTCAAGTTGTGGTGGTTGAAAACCAGACTCAGCAGTTTGATCTCCATCATACCACAGGGGAGGAAAGCCTAAAGTGTCTCTGATATTGTTTGATATACAGGTAGTATGTTCAGAACTGGCCTTAATCATTACCCTCTCCCCCTTTATAACTTCTCTTTCAATATGATCTCTTAAATCATTTTTGTCAAATCTCACTTGCCCATCTAGATAATTAATTCCTGATGTTACTGTATTTTTAACTCTTAATAAATTGCTGTCCAAATTCTTATTAGAAGTCTTGATGTCCTTAAGCAGAGATTCTGAATGATTTTTCAATTTGGTATCTATATCTATGGCAGTGGAATTAAGTTTTGTTTCCAAAGCAGTGGTTTGATTCTTTATTTCTCTCAATGTTGTATCACGCATAACTATCATATTTTCATTCATTATATTCAAATTCTCAAGGACATAGCCTTGTTTGATTTCCATATCAGCCTCTAGTTATTTGGCTTCCTATTGTTGCTTGGCCAGGTAGACAACATCATTTGCTCCTTTCTCAAAGAACTTAGTCATATCTTTCTTTAATAAGTTTACTTCAAATCTTATTGACTTGATGCCTTGTGCTAGCTGAAATTGCAACTTTTTATTGCTTTCATCCACATACTTTTCTAAGTCTTGTCTTTGTTTATCAAGCATGATCTGTAGTTGAACTAGCAGGGAGCTTGAATCCATTACATGAGCTGATGGTGGTCCAGATTTAAGATACTTCTTATAACTCTTACTTTCTTTTCTTAACTTAGATAGTTTTCTTTTCTTAAGTTGTGAAGCTTCTTCTTCCTCAGAATCTGATGAGCTGACCATCTCAACAGAGTTTTGCTGATCTGTAGTTTCAATATTTGTATTAAGACTTTCAAAAGGAACATCTACATGCTGATTTTCAGTATCAGGCACCTCAATCTAAGAATTTTCAGATATCTCCCCTGGATGTTAGATACCTTAGACAAAATAATTTCTTATTCAGTCTCTTTTGGATTCTCTTCCTCCATCTCTTTTTTAGACATTTCATGTTCAGGATTTTTTGATTTTTCTAGGTCATGTATAACATCCATTATAGTAGTAGTAGCTGTATCCATTGGCAATTCACAAAGGTTCTCCACCTCAATTTGTTCTCTTTCTAGAATGTTCTCCTCCTGCACCTATACACTAGTTCCAGGTGAGTACCTTGGAGATCTACCTTGTTCTTCCACAACATCCTTATCAGAACTGAAGTTCATCTCTCCTTTAGAATCACTAGAGGATACGACTTCCTCAACCACAGATTTCTTGCATGTTACCTCCTTTGTCCTTTTAGGTTCTGCTGTCTCTTTAGACAAGACTTTGTCCCATCTAGACAGAATTCTCAGGTCCATTCTCCTCATATAATTTATCTTAGATCTATTTTTTTGATTGATACTATCTAGAATGACCTTTACCAGATACAAACTAATTATCCTACTCATATTGGGCTTCTGAATCCCTTCTGCAATTTTATCAAAGACCACCCTGTTCCAGTCAGTTGTGATTCTGAAGATAATCTTTATCATCAGGCTAAACATAAATTTGGAAATCCTGTCATGTGCTCCAGTCTTGCAGAGGAGCATCTTTCCAACTATTTTAGATAGAAATTTTCCTTGGGAATTCATTCTCTTCCTGTTTAAGGAATTGCCAAATCAAGTGGTTGGAGCTAGTCCACACCATTATAAGGCCTCAACAGTCTTGCTTGAATCCAGTTCATCTTCCTGTGCAGTTCTTGGAATCTGAAATACTTTAGCCAGTCTTTTGATTGTGACCTTTACCCTTGCTCCATTAATACTGGATTTAATCTTGCCTGACCTAGGGTTTAGTGAGGCATTTGAGTAGAATTCAGATACCTCTCTCTTCCATATGTTGGTTGATTATGAAAGTAGATACTCCAGACCTGCCTCATTGGCAAGGCCAATCACATTCTTTATATCTGCTGGAGCGGAGACGAAGGCGTTGCGCACTAGTTCGTATCCCTCGTTAATGTTGTCGTCCATCTTTGGTGCCATCCTTGTTGAAAGAGCTTGAGTTTGAGAGGAGTCGACTATGGATTTCTAGGTCTCGACACACAACGATCAGTCTCTCAAGATTTCTGGTAAGTGAAGTCGACAAATCCTTATACCTCCTATTTATAGGAACTATCTTTTGAAGGTGAAAAGACACATTGCATTTAGTAATTTTCTAACTATTGGGAAATATCCAGTGTCGACTGTCGACATGGAAAACCTATTCTGTCGAGATGTGTCGACTTAAGTTGACACAAGGTTCATGTCTCTCGACTCAGACCTCAAGGTCTCGACAACCTTATGTCTCGACACTAAATTATAATGTCTCGACACACTTTAGCTAATCAGTGTCGATAAACTGTCAAGTGTCTCGACACACGACTACTTATTGTGTCAACACACATTCTGGTGTCTCGACACAATACTACCTATAATGTCGACACACACTGTGGTGTCTCAACACAATTCTTTGACTTAGACAAACTTTGTGTTCCGAATATAATTTCTTGACTTAGATCAAGTTTTTCTTGGTTATTTAGATTTGTAGACCTCGTTAGTCATCTTTTTAAGAGTTGTACAAACTCTTGTTGCTACTAATTATAAATATTTATTCAATGTTCAACATGTCTAGTTCAAATTTAAAGTAATTGAACTTGCTTTCATCTAGGGATTTTGTAAAAATGTCAGCAACTTGTTTTTCTGTTGGAGTATACTGTAAGCTTATATTTTCTTTTTCAACATTCTCTCTGAGAAAGTGATATCTAATTTTTATATGTTTAGTTCTACTGTGTGAAACATGATTATTAGCAATAGAAATTGCACTAGTAGAATCACAAAACATAACAGATTTTCTTAGCTGTACATTATAGTCCAGTAGTTGATGTTGAATCTACAGCAACTGAGCACAGCAGCTCCCAGTAGATTTATACTCAGATTCTGTTGTAGAGATTGCAACACTTGTTTGTTTCTTGCTACTCCAACTTATAAGTCTTTTCCCTAGAAAATGGAAAGTTCCAGAAGTACTTTTCTATCTTCTTTACACCCTGCAAAATCTGCATCTGTGTACCCTGTGAGTTCAAAATCACTATCCCTAGGATACCAAAGCCCAAGATTGGGTGTGCCCTTAAGATATCTCAGTATTCTCTTTACAGTAGTATAATGAGACTCTTTGAGGCATGTTTGGTACCTAACACAAACACATGTTGAGAACATAATATCTGGCCTACTAGCAGTCAAATACAGGAGTGTTCTAATGATGCCTCTATATAAGGTTTCATCAACTGATTTCCTAGATTCATCCTTGTATAGTGACACAGAAGAACCCATTAGAGTTCTCATGGTAGAAGAATTCTCCATACCATATCTGTTGAAATCGATAAATCGGTCTTTGTGGAGTTTGGGGTCCCAAAAAAGGGGTGACCTCACACTTACTGCACTAAGGCGAATGTCACGGACCAAAGACTCAGGAAACTATGAACAGACCCTCGGCTCTAGCGTAGAGGCCCCACCACACACCCGGAAGGTCACGAGAGCACTTCCCCTCCCTCACCAATGGCTGAGCTGGGTACCTTGGAGAGCTCTCAAACTCTACCAAGAAGAAGCCTAAGGAGGAGGAAGCAAAAAACTCTCCTCTCCAAAGATACCCAAGGTGGTCTATTTATAGTTTTTCCAAACCTAGTACCAGAAGGTCAGAAATACCCCTAAGACAAATAGGTCCTGGGCCAATAGAAAACATTTATACAAAGGATAAAATAGGTAATTCCACCCCTGGGGGCACAACGGTAAAAGCATGGCCAAAAGAGGTTTGGGGGTAAACAGAGGCTAAACCATGCCCCTCACCCTCCCTGGACACCTAAGGCGAGTGGGGGTTAAACCACTCCACTCCTCCTTCTCCTTGGGACCGGGCGAGTGAGCGAGCCCCGCAGAAGAACCGAGAGTTGGGGGTGAGACCATGTATCGCCTCGCAAGACTGGGTGCCTAGGCGACCTAGGAGAGACCTTGGCCGCCAGCCGGTCTCGCCCCACAAGGTCGGGCGCCTAGGCGAGACCCTGGCCGCCGGCCGGTCTCGCCTTGCCCAAGGCTAGGGTGTAGGGGGCGAGACCCTGACTACTGGCCGGTCTCGCCCCACACAGGGTTAGGGTGTAGGGGGAGACCCTGGATGCCAGCCGGTCTCGCCCCGCACAGGGCTAGGGTGCAGGGGGCGAGACCCTGGCCGCCGGCCGGTCTTGTCCCGCATAGGGCTAGGGTGCAGGGGGCGAGACCCTGGCCGCTGGCCGGTCTCGCCCCGCACAGGGCTAGGGTGCTGATACGCCCGAAATAGATGTATATTTACGCAAGTACACGTGCCGGATCAAGTAATATAAAGTGAGAAGTGATCGTTCCCTCGAGGAGGTGATTGACCTAGTGATCACAATTACTAGCTCTTCCTGTTCTCTAAATTCAAGACGATAATTAAGGTGAATTTCTAGATTTATTAAGAGAAATACTCTTGAGACAAAAACTAAAATACGCGGACAAGAAAATATTGTTATCCAAGTTTTAGGGAAGCAATCTTGCATGTTAGTTTCCCTTACCTATTGCGATGATTTTTTATAGAAAAAGCTTTCATGAGTTGTTTGACTTCTATCTTACAAGGATTTAAAAGCAGATCTCTTTATCCCTCGATTTCCGAGATCCGCTCACCCAAATTCCCCAAGTTATCTCTAACTTGGGTGGAAAGAAAGTAACAAAAAGCGCACAAATCCACAATGCTAACTCAAGAGTAAATCTTTTTCTCTCTCGAAGTTATATTGGAAATTAGGTTACACTTACAGCGCTCCTCTCTCGATTCTCGCAGTGCAGTAAAAAGATGGAATTTTGACTAAAGAAATACACGACTCCTCTCTCGAATCTCGCCACATAATATAAAGGATTCAACCCTAGACTAGCATAACTCCTCTTTCGAATATCGTCATGCTAATTAGAAGATGAACACTTACTAAAAACATCCACAAATAGAGAACACAGTTCCAATAAAGATAGAAAATCAAACAATCATTAAGTCAAAACATTGAATCAAGTCATCACAACAAGTAAGGTACTCACAACACACAAGATCTAAGAAATTAGTTCATGGCGGAGAGATGAAACCAAATTAGATGGATCTTACTAGACATGCTTTAGAAAATTCAAAAGTTTCAGGAAATAATTCACTCGGATGTGCAAAATCCGTTGCTCTTGACGATCCGGAGTAGTCTTCTTCTTCTTCTTGCCTAGGGTTTGTCTCCCAAGATGGTTCTTCTCCTCCAAAAAACTCCCCTCCCTTATGTCCAGAACTCCTTTAACACCTTGCTAAATACGGCCCACGCGTTTCCCAAGGGACGCCTCCTTCCAAATCTGGGAATGGCGGTTACTTTTTATATTTCGAAATTTTAAATTCGCCAAAAAGTTGCAACCTTTATTTTTTGAGTGTTGCAACGCCCGCGCTGTGCCTGCTCCTGCATTGCCAAACAACAAGTGAGACGTTGCAACTATTTATTTTTTTGTGCGTTACAACCTTTTTCCAGGATATGAGATTTTTAGCAGATTTCCTTTCTCAATCTGATTCCTTTTGCACACCTATCAAGAATATAATAGAAAGAGACCAAATTAGCCTTGAATTTAATAACAAAACATTTACTCCAATTTTTTATAACATTTAGATTTATTTATGCCAGATTAGCCGAGTATTTCGTCAGAACTAATGGCCTAGATAACTTCTTTTTAGAAGTTATCACACCCCCACACTTGAACCTTTGCTAGACCCGAGCAAAGAGAAATAATTATTTCTAATGGGTGTCCGATAATTATTACACTCCAAATCAGAACAATCCTATCTTAACCTGCATTAGTCCAAGATACTCAAGAAGTTTGCTTTACTCAACTGATAAGCTTGATTATCATTAAAAGTTCAAACATCACAAATCCATTAGCTTGATAAAAGATAAAGCATACTAAAGAATTTTGTGTAGTGTGTGCGCCTTCTTCCTGATTATTTACTCCCCCGTACTTTTTCGTTGAAAATCCTCAATAATTCAAAAGGGTAAGAATAAGCTAAGTCATTACGCTAGCCTTGACAAGAATTAGCAGCATACGAGAGCATAGGTTTAGCTTTGGCTTGGTTGACAATTCATGAATAGGCTTAAATAGTGGCATGGTAATTCCCTAGTTAATAATCTCAATCTTTCACCATATTACGAGGTTCAATCCTTAAGCCTTGAATATATAAACATATTGTGTATATAGTTGGGATCATTCCAAGTATGTAATTGCCTACCCAGGCCACATATCACTATGACAAAAGTTTTGATTATTTCCTTTCTCTTTTTTTTATATGGTCGCAGTTGGGATCATTCTAGATAGGCGTGTACATACTTAGGCCGCATATCACTATGGCAATTCAAAAAATTTCTCTCTTTTTTTTATATATAAATACTGAATTGGAACACCCATAAATGGCTAGTGGATTAAGATAAAACTAGTGAAATATATGGAATTTGGTAATTCAGTAGTGGGTAGCAAAATGATACAGAACCAATCAAAGAATCTCATGAAAGTTCAAAATGGTCTAGCTACTAAAACATTATCTTGACTGACATTATCACTTAGTTCTTGCTCACCCCATTTCCTAATTTTAGAAATCAACATCAAAAGTTTTCAGAGAAGTAAACGAAAACTGGAGAAGGATGTGCATGAATCAAATGCCTTAGAGTGCTTTATCAAAAAAATCTTGCTAATTTCAAATTCAAAATCTGAACTCCTAGGATTCCCTAGCCGTACCAATTAATTATCATTGAACTTCAAGAATAACTTATCACTAAGCACGGTCAATATACGAAATATTACAATTATGAGTGATCAAATTATCTATCACCACAATTGTAGGGGCGATGTTAGCCAACACCCCCACACTTAAGGGCTTGCTAGGCCCTAGCAAGGTTAATGTGTTATATAAAAAATAATATTCTTTCTATATTACTCAGCCTTTGCATGAATTAAATAAAAATGAAATTGAAACAGTAAAAACTCCCCTGATAAGGAAATGATTTCCTCTGAGTCTCTTGAGTTTCTTTAATGTGCTCCCCATTTGCTCCGATGATCTACAGTACTCCGTACCATATTGGTCAGCCAAACTTTTATCTTGGCGATGACAGAAGAGAACAAAACATGGAGGGAATCTAATAAAATTCGTAACTGCATGAATTAGCAACAACAATGAACCAAAATAACTTAATCGCCTTCATTTTCATGTCATTACTTTCAATTATAGCAATAGCCTAAATCATGTTATATCTATTTGAACATAAGAGCAGAGTAATAAAGTAAATTAAATTTAGGCTTTCCAAAACATCTAGCCACTTAATGAGTCCAAATAAATACGCAAGATCATATCATATCCTGTGAGCAGTGCAGAGTAACTATTCACCGTGTAGTTAAGTAAAATAGTTCAAAATAAGGTCATTCAAAGCATAAAAGAAACAAAATAGTATCCATCAACCATTAATACAGTCATCCAAAAACAAATAAATCAAAAAGGATCTAATCAGACCCCCCTCATCGTCTTCTTCGGGTTCATCCATTTCTTGATCCTCCTCGCCTTCTGGCTCCGCCTCTTCTTCCTGATTCCTTTCTTCCTCCTAATCCTCTTCTTCTTCATCAAATTCGTTTGGGTTGAGAGTGCTTCCATCAGCCGCTAGCAACTCTCCCTTGTCGTCGAACTGACACTGATATCGAAACGGCTCTTCATCCACCTGCAACTTTGCTCTCTTCAAGAGCCTATCAATCTTCCTCTCCATAATATCCAGTCGGGAACGGAAGTAGCAGTGCTGGCATCTCAAGTATACCTTGATGAACTCAATATTATCCATAGCTTCATGCAATGTGACCCCTTCCCCGGATGGCACTGCTACTTTCTCCTGCTTTCCGGCCGATGACGTTGAAGGTCTACTTCCTATTCTTTTGTGAGGTGTCTTAAAACCGCTATCCATCTCAGTCTCAACTTTAATATTCACCTCCACCACTACTCACCTAATCAAAGCCAAAGAAAAACTAGAAGAAAAACTACTAAATTCAAACAATAAACTAAACATAAAGCGATGGGTTGCCTCCCATCTAGCGCCTAAGTTAATCGTCTCGGCAAGACGGCTCTCCTTGTACTCGTCAATGAAATTTTATGACCATCGCATTGCGCTGGTCACCACCTTCATAATAAATTTTTAGTCACTGTCCATTCACCTTGAAAGTTGATCCGTCCTTCTCATTACATATTGTTACTACACCATGTGGGAACACCTCAACAACTCGGAATGGTCCAGACCATCTCGATTTCAGCTTTCCTGGAAATAATCGAAGGCGTGAATTATACAAAAGCACAAGTTGTCCGCTCCTAAATTCTCTCTTCTGCAGTCTCAAATCGTGCCATTTTTTTAACCGATCTTTATAAAGCTTCGTGTTCTCATAAGCATTAAATCTAAGCTCTTCTAACTCATTTAAGTGCAGAAGCCTTCTTTTACCCGCTTCTTGAAAGTCAAAGTTAAGTCTTTTGATCGTCCAAAAAGCTCTATGCTCCAATTCTACCGGTAAATGACAGCCCTTTCCATACACCATCCTAAAGGGAGTCACACCTATGGGCGTTTTGTAAGCAGTCCTATAAGCCCATAACGCGTCATTTAATTTAAATGCCCAATCCTTCCTAGTTGTACTCACTGTCTTCTCTAAGATGGACTTAATCTCTCTATTGGAGACTTCGGCTAATCCATTGGTTTGCGTGTGATATGCTAGGGCCATTTTATGTGTTACACCATATTTTTTTTAAAAGTAATTTAAATTGTGTATTACAAAAATGTGAGCCCCCATCACTAATTATCGCCCTAGGCGTGCCGAATCTCGTAAATATATTTGCTTTTATAAACTTGAGTACAACCTTGGCATCATTTTTTTGTGTGGCAATGACCTCTACCCATTTTGACACATAGTCTACTGCCAATAATGTGTAGAAATTTCCTCCTGAATTCACAAACGGCCCCATAAAATCTATGCCCCAAACATCAAATACCTCTACTTCCAGAATATTGGTCATAGGCATACTTGCCCCCGATGAATATTGCCCGTCTTTTGGCATCTATCACACGCCTTGACAAATAAGTGAGCATCCTTAAATAGCGTTGGACAATAGAAACTAGCCTCTAGTACCTTCATAGCAGTTCGTTCTCCCATAAAGTGCCCTCCATAAGGAGATGCATAACACTTTTCTAGGATATCACGAACTTCCATCTCAGGTATGCACCTACGAATGACTTGGTCAGCACATATCCTAAATACATAGGGGCCGTCCCAAAGATAAAACTTGGCCTGATGAAGAAATCTTTTCTTCTGCTGATAATTTAAATCTGATGGCAAAATGTTACTCATAATGAAATTTACGATGTCAGCATACCATGGAGTATTTCCCTCTGATACTGCCAACAGACTCTCATCAGGAAAATTCTCCCTAATCTCAATGTCTACATTCTTCCCATACTCAGACTCTAGACGTGATTGGTGGTCTGCTACAGGATTCTCCGCCCCCTTACGATCTTTAATCTCCAAATCAAACTCCTTCAAGAGGAGTACCCACCTAATCAATCTAGGTTTAGCATCCTTTTTCTCTATCAAAAATCGTATAGCTGCATGGTCTGTATAAACTATCACCTTAGACAATATTAAATAGGAGCGGAATTTGTCAAAAGCAAAAACAACTGCTAATAGTTCCTTCTCGGTAGTGGTGTAGTTTATTTGTGCGTCGATCAGTGTCTTGCTAGCATAGTAGATTGTGTGGAATACCTTGTCGCGCACTTGTCCTAAGACCGCGCCCACAACAAAATTGCTTGCGTCACACATAATGGTGAATGGTAGAGACCAATCAGGTGCAATAATAATTGGTGAAGAAACTAGACTTTGCTTTAATGTATGAAAGGCGGCTAAACACTCCTCGTCCAAATTAAAGTGGGAATCTTTGTCTAACAACTGGCTTAGCGACTTAGAGATTTTAGAAAAATCTTTAATGAAACGATGGTAAAAGCCTGCATGGCCCAAAAAACTACGCACTCCCTTAACATTAGTCGGTGGGGGCAATTTTTCTATAACCTCAGTCTTCGCCCGGTCTACTTCCAAACCCTTCTTGGACACCTTGTGTCCCAGAACAATCCCTTCTTTGACCATGAAGTGACATTTTTCCCAGTTTAAAATTAAGTTGACTTGAATGCATTTGTTGAAAACTTTCTTTAGCACTTCTAAACATTCATCAAACGATCTCCCAAACACTGAAAAATCATCCATAAAGATCTCGATTCCCTCATCAATTAGTTCAGTAAAGATAGCAATCATGCAGCGCTGAAATGTGGCAGGAGCGTTGCATAATCCAAAGGGCAATTTCCTAAATGCAAATGTTCCAAAAGGACAGGTGAAGGTTGTCTTCTCCTAATCCTCGGGAGCTACCATGATTTGATTATACCCCGAGTAACCATCTAGGAAATAGAAATACTCATTTCCTGCTAACCTATCAAGAACCTGATCAAGGAATGAGAGTGGTAAATGATCTTTCCTAGTCGCTTTATTCAACTTTCGGTAATCCATACAAATCCTCCATCCAGTTACCGTTCTAGTTGGAATCAACTCGTTGCTCTCATTTCTAACTACCGTAATACCCCCCTTATTTGGCACACACTGAACAAAACTTACCCACCGACTATCGGAGATAGGATATATAATACCCGCATCCAGCCATTTGATTATCTCCTTCTTGACCACTTCTTTCATGGGTGGGCTAAATCTTCGTTGGGGTTCTATTGACTCTTTTGACTCTTCCTCTAGAAGGATTTTATGCATGCAAATTGAAGGACTTATCCATCTAATGTCTGCAATGGTCCAACCTAATGCTCTCTTGTTCTCACAAAGAACCGCAATCAATTTATCTTCATTCTCCTTTACTAAAGATGCATCAATAATAACCGGTAATGTATTATCCTCACCTAGAAAAACATACTTTAGGTTTTCAGGTAGCGGTTTCAATTCAAGCATAGGTGGCTCTACAATAGAAGGCTTCATGATCTTCGACTCGCTTGACCTGCTTATTAACTCAAACGCGTTAGCATTTGGTAAATGCTCAAAAGTACATAACGCTTCCTCAGTTTCCATTGAATCTGGATCCTCTTCTATTTCTTCATTTGTTAAAGCACTAAGAATTTTGTGCTCCCAATTATTTTCATTATGCATCATCCATATAGGTGCACTCATCTCCTCAATGGAGAAACACTCCTCCTTATCATTCAGAAATCTCATGGCTTTGAGGATGTTGAATGTCACATTCTCATCATTAACTCTCATCGTAAGCTCACCCTTCTGAACATCAATGAGTGTTCTTCCGGTGGCCAAGAATGGTCTACCAAGAATGATGGGGACATCCTTATCCCCATCCATATCAAGTACTATAAAATCAGCGGGGAAAATGAATTTCTCCACTTTAACCAACACGTCTTCTACAATTCCCTTAGGAAATGCAAGAGACCTATCGGCCAACTGTAGAGTAAGAGATGTAGGTGTAATCTCCCCTAGACCCAACTTCTTATAGATAGATAATGACATCAGATTGATGCTCGCTCCAAGGTCACATAACGCTCTCCCAATAAACTTTACTCCAATAGAACAAGGAATTGTGAAACTACCGGGATCCTTAAGCTTGGGTGGCAGCTTTTTCTGCAATATAGCACTACACTCCTCAGTCAACGCCACTATCTCTTTATCAACAAACTTTCTCTTCTTTGCCAAGATATCCTTCATAAACTTAACATAACAAGGCATTTGCTCAAGGGCCTCGGCAAATGGGATGTTTATAGTTAGCTTTTTGAAAATATCCATAAACTTCTGGAATTGTATGTCAAGTTTGGATTTAGCCAGTCTAGATGGAAATGGGGGTGGTGGGTAGATTACGTCTTTCTTTTGGTTTAATTTCTCTTTTTGCTTCTCTCCCACCTCCTTCTCTAATGTGCTCGACTCACTCGGCATCTTACTCACCTCTTCTTCCCTAGCTTTCTCAAGCAACCCCTCCCCACTTGGAATCTCTACACCACTCCGTAAGGCAATAGCTTTGCATTGATTATTATGATTTTTTTTTGCTGGATTTAGTGTGGTATCAGAAGGTAGAGTTCCAATGGGTCTTTGACTTAATGAATTTGCAAGTTGACCCATAGTTGTTTCTAGTGATCTTAACGAAGATTCTATTCCTCCCATTCTTGAGTCATACTTTTAGAACATGTCTAAGATAAACTCATCTGAAATCTTTCTTTGGTTTAATTGTTGGGGTTGAGAGTTATTATTGATAGGAGGGTGGTTCATATTTTGATTGAACCCTGGTGGGTGATTCGCCCCTTGATTGTTTTTCCAGGAGAAATTGGGGTGATTTCGCCACTCGGGGTGATAATGATTGGCAAATCCAGGTGGACCTTGCCTTTGTGCTCCTCCTACATAATTTGCTTCTTCGGAAATTTGATTTAATTGCTCCAGCGTCAATGGAGCACTCGATGAAGGATGTGATAATGAATCTAATCTCTTATTAATTAGGTTGAATTATGATGCCATTTGAGCGGTCAAGGAAGTGATTTGGTCCACTTGGTGGATACCAACCGTGTTGTTGTTCCCTTGACGCTCATAGGCTTGATAGTTATTTGTAGTGAGATCTTCGAGGAGTGCATACGCGTCCTCGGGATACTTCTTAAGTAATGATCCTCCAGCAGCCCCGTCTACTAAGATCATGGTTGCAGTTTGCAACCCATTATAGAAGGTTGAAACTTGCTGATGTAGGGCTAACCTATGGTGGGGACACTTTCTCAGTAGCTCCTTAAAACGCTCCCAAGCGTCGTATAGTGTCTCTCCGTTTCCCTGTGTAAATGTGGTTATATATCTTATTAGCTTTGCAGTCTTCGAAGGAGGAAAGTATTTATGTAAAAAAATTCGACTAGTTGCGTCCAAGTTGTGATACAATCATCAGGTAAAGAATCTAGCCAATCCTTAGCCCTCCCTTCTAGTGAGAACGGAAACAGTCGTAACATAATTGCATCATCAGATGCCCCGTTACACTTAAACATATCACAGATGGCTAAGAAAGTTTTTAAATGAGAATTTGCATCCTCATGATTGAGACCCCCAAACTTATTATATTGAACTTGTTGCATGATTAGTTGGTCCATTTTAAGTTATTTGCTGTAATTGTCGGACGAGCAATGCTGAAATGCAAACCCCCACCTAGAGGTGTATTATAGTCGTAGCATGTCATGCGAGAAGCATTAGGTTGAACATTTTGTTCAACATGCTCCTCATTATCATCAACGTTGTTTTGCACATGATTATCCATCGCAGGATGAATAATGTTAACGGTCCTAAAGTCTCTCCTGTTTTGTCTACATGTACGCTACATTTCAGAATTCAAAGGCAATAATTCTACTTGCCTATACCTGGACATACACTATACAGAGTTTCAAATAAACTTGATTCAAACAAATAAACAAACAAACAAACAAAGACTTGATCTCTAAGTTCTAGGGATTCACTAATATTATGAAAATAATTAACACTAACTCAGAAGCACTTCCCTGACAACGGCGCCAAAAACTTGATACGCCCGAAATAGATGTATATTTACGCAAGTGCACGTGCCGGATCAAGTAATATAAAGTGAGAAGTGATCGTTCCCTCGAGGAGGTGATTGATCTAGTGATCACAATTACTAGCTCTTCCCGTTCTCTAAATTCAAGACGATAATTAAGGTGAATTTCTAGATTTATTTAGAGAAATACTCTTGAGACAAAAACTAAAATGCGCAGATAAGAAAATATTGTTATCCAAGTTTTAGGGAAGCAATCTTGCATGTTAGTTTCCATTACCTATTGCGATGATTTTTTATAGAAAAAGCTTTCATGAGTTGTTTGACTTCTATATTGCAAGGATTTAAAAGTAGATCTCTTTATCCCTCGATTTTCGAGATCCAGTCACCCAAATTCCCCAAGTTATCTCTAACTTGGGTGGAAAGAAAGTAACAAAAAGCGCACAAATCCACAATGCTAACACAAGAGGAAATCTCTTTCTCTCACGAAGTTATATTGAAAATTAGGTTACACTTACACCGCTCCTCTCTCGATTCTCGCAGTGTAGTAAAAAGATGGAATTTTGACTAAAGAAATACGCGACTCCTCTCTCAAATCTCGCCACGTAATATAAAGGATTCAACCCTAGACTAGCATAAATCCTCTCTCGAATATCGCCATGCTAATTAGAAGATGAACACTTACTCAAAACATCCACAAATAGAGAACACAGTTCCAATAAAGATAGAAAATCAAACAATCATTAAGTCAAAACATTGAATCAAGTCATCACAACAAGTAAGGTACTCACAACACACAAGATCTAAGAAATTAGTTCATGGCGGAGAGATGAAACCAAATTAGATGGATCTTACTAGACATGCTTTAGAAAATTCAAAAGTTTCAGGAAATAATTCACTCGGATGTGCAAAATCCGTTGCTCTTGACGATCCGGAGTAGTCTTCTTCTTCTTCTTGCCTAGGGTTTGTCTCCTAAGATGGTTCTTCTCCTCCAAAAAACTCCCCTCCCTTATGTCCAGAACTCCTTTAACACCTTGCTAAATATGACCCACACGTTTCCTAAGGGACGCCTCCTTCCAAATCTGGGAATGGCGGTTACTTTTTAAATTTCGAAATTTTAAATTCGCCAAAAAGTTGCAACCTTTATTTTCTGAGTGTTGCAACACCCGCGTTGTGCCTGCTCCTGCATTGCCAAACAGCAAGTGAGACGTTGCAACTATTTATTTTTTTATGTGTTGCAATCTTTTTCCAAGATATGAGATTTTTAGCAGATTTCCTTTCCCAATCCGATTCCTTTTGCACACCTGTCAAGAATACAATAGAAAGAGACCAAATTAGTCTTGAATTTAATAACAAAACATTTACTCCAATTTTTTATAACATTTAGATTTATTTATGCCAGATTAGCCGAGTATTTCGTCAGAACTAATGGCCTAGATAACTTCTTTTTAGAAGTTATCAGAGGCAGGTGCCGAGACCCTGGCTGTCGGCTGGTCCCGCTGCTCCCACCTTACACCTTAGCAAGCCGGGGCGGGTGTCGGTTAACTTGTCGCACCCGCCCCCTAAAAGGGGCCAGGGGAGACAGATTTTTCCTCTCCCTACTAATATATCCTGTAGATCCACCAAAATTGGCCTCCAGAAGTGCAAAACTCCCAAAAAGCTTAAAAACGCGCAGCAAGTCTCACGCCTTATTTGGGGCCCCCTTCCGCAAATACGGGGTTGTACACAATCCCCTCTCTTTTCGAGCGAGTTCCACGCTTGGAAAGAAACATCCAACCCAACGTATTCGCTGCGCAGCCTTCTTAGAGCTGAAAATACTTGTCCTCCCGGGTGGTGAACCTGTCATGCCAGCTAATGGGAGCCTTGGTGATGAGACAAACTCGGGGCAAAAAACACTTGGCCTCCCCGAGGGGTCAACCTGTCATGACAACTAATGGAAGCCTGGGTGACGAGACAACCTCGGGGCAAAAAACACTTGGCCTCCCCAAGGGTTCAACCTGTCATGCCATCTAATGGGAGCCTGGGTGACGAGATGACCTCGGGGCAAAAACACTTTGCCTCCTCGAGGGGTGAACCTGTCATGTCAGCTAATTAGAGCCTGGGTGACGAGACGGCCTCGGGGCAAAAAACACTTGACCTCCCCGAGGGGTCAACCTGTCATGCCAGCTAATGGGAGCCTGGGTGACGAGACGGCCTCAGGGCATAAACACTTGGCCTCCCTGAGGGGTCAACCTGTCATGCCAGCTAATGGGAGCCTGGGTGATGAGACGGCATCAGGGAAAAAAATGCTTGGCCTCCCCTAGGGGTCAACCTGTCATGCCAGCTAATGGGAGCCTGAGTGACGAGACGACCTCGAGGCAAAAAACATTGGCCTCCCTGAGGGGTCAACCTGTCATTCCAGCTAATGGGAGCCTGGGTGACGAGACGGCCTCAGGGTAAGATCTACTCCCCCCTCCAAGAGATCAACTTGTTCTGCCAGTTAGTGGGAGGCTGGTCAGCAGAATCATCTCGGGGTAAGGTCTACTCACACCTTTGAGAGATTAACCTGCCCTGCCAGGTAGTGGGAGCCTGGTCAGCGGAATCATCTCGGGGTGAGGCCTACTCGCCCTTCTGAGAGATCAATCTACCCTGCCAGCTAGTGGGAGCCTGGTCAGCGGAATCATCTCGGGGTGAGGCCTACTCGCCCTCCGAGAGATCAACCTGCCCTGCCAGCTAGTGGGAGCCTGGTTAGCGAAATCATCTCAGGGTGAGGCCTACTCACCCCTCCGAGAGATTAACCTGCCCTGCCAGCTAGTGGGAGCCTAGTCAGCGGAATCATCTCGGGGTGAGGCCTACTCGCCCCTCCGAGAGATCAACCTGCCCTGCCAGCTAGTGGGAGCCTGGTCAGCGGAATCATCTCGGGGTAAGGCCTACTCGCCCCTCCGAGAGATTAACCTGCCCTGCCAGCTAGTGGGAGCCTGGTCAGCGGAATCATCTCGGGGTGAGGCCTACTCGCCCCTCTGAGAGATTAACCTGCCCTGCCATCTAGTGGGAGCCTGGTCAGTGAAATCATCTCAGGGTGAGGTATACTCGCCCCTCCGAGAGATCAACCTGCCTTGCCAGCTAGTGGGAGCCTGGTCAGCGGAATCATCTCGGGGTGAGGCCTACTCCCCCCTCTAAGAGATCAACCTGCTCTGCCAGCTAGTGGGAGCCTGGTCAGCGGAATCATCTCGGGGTGAGGCCTACTCGCCACTCCGAGAGATCAACCTGCCCTGTCAGCTAGTGGGAGCCTGGTCAGCGGAATCATCTCGGGGTGAGGCCCACTCCCCCCCGAGAGATTAACCTGCCCTGCCAGCTGGTGGGAGCCTGGTCAGCGGAATCATCTCGGGGTGAGGCCCACTCACCCCGCTGAGATACCAACCTACCCTGCCAGCTAGCGGGAGCCTGGTCAGCGGAATCTTCTTGGGGTTTTTTATGGATCACAAATATTTTCCGGCGGTCCCTTTCATCAATCATAGTTGATACAATGCAAGCAAAGTTCATTACAAGAGATGCTCTACTTCTTCACTACCTCTCTCTTCCCTCGTGCATCATCGAATCCCACCCTGGGTGCCCACATCAACTCTGTCCTCACATCTCTCCCATGCTGCCTCGGGTTATACTTCTTCAATCCGCATTAGAACTTGCGATTGTTGAGGCTATTGAGGCTGTGGTGTCGGAGCTCTTGTCCTTCTCAACTCCAGGAATTCGGGGCAAATAGTTGTTGCATAGCCCTCCTCCTGGTGGAACTCACAGTAGGATAAATCTACTCTAACTCTTCCTCTTTCTGCGTGGTTCCTCCTCTCCCTTCGACCAATCACCATCGCTTGCTGTTGTGGGGGTAGGAGCTGCCTAGGGGTCTGCCTTTGGAAGTTGAACCTCCCTTGGCCTCCATGAAAATCCCCCCACCTTGGATGAGACCTCTCCCTGGACCCTGAATGGGCCCTCTCTGCTTCCTCCAACCAGGGTCCCGACCTTCCTGAGGTCCCTGGAACCCCTGAGCTCTCTGCTCTTCTCTCCTTCTTCCCTCTTGATGCCTCGAGCCACCTTGCTCCTTCGGCTCTGCCTCTGCTAACTTTGCCAACCTCTTGGCAAATGCCGGGTTGGCCGCCTCAGTTGCTATCTCCTCTGCTGCCCTTTCCATCAGCTCCTCGAAGGATAAGGGGGCCTTTTATGTCAGACTCATCTTGAAGAACCCCTCACGTAGCCCCACTTTGAACGCCATCTGGAGGGCATACCCCGGCATCTCCTTGATATCTAGGATCTCTTCTTGGAACCTGTCCATATATTGGGCCAACGACTCCTCCGCCCTTTGTCTTATTAGGAAGATGGAATCGAGACTCTTCTTCCTCTTCTTAGAGGAGGAGAAGCGAAGCTGGAAGCTTCGAATCAAGTCCTTGAACCCGTAGATCGATCTCATTGGGAGTTGATGGAACCAGTCCCTAGCTTTGTCTTTCAAGATAATCGCGAAGATGCAGCACTTGAACGCATCTATCATCGGCGTGATAGAGACCGTATCCTCGAACCACTGCAAGTGTAGGAGAGGGTCGTCTTTCATGGTATAGTAAGTCATATCAGGCTCCCTGAACCCCTCGAGAACTGGGGCTGTGACAATCAACTCGCTAAAAGGTGATCCCTTGCTTGGAGGTCTCGCGTGCTCCACTCGCGCGACCTGCTCGCCTAGGAGGCTGGTGTGATGTTCGACGTCTTGAGGGTATGTTTATGTTATGAAATCAATTTTTTTATGAATAATAAAATAGTTATGAGTGTTATATATATATCCTGAAAACACTAAATCCCCTATGATGACAAAACAAAAAAAAAAGATATTTTATATACCTTGCTGGACTTATTTTCTTTATTGGGGAACAAATACCTTGCTGCTGTTCTGCACTCCATTAACTATTGTTATATATTATGAGATTTTATTATGGGTAATCGGATGCTACAAGCAAAAGCGGTGGGGGAAATATCTTATCGCTTAAAGCTTATCCATTGCCGCTGCCAACTCTTCTCCTTGCCTCGCTTGTGTCGCGGATAGGGCTCATGGAGCAGAGCTTCGTTTCTATTCCTATCATCTCCCTCTCTTTATTTTACCTTATCGAGCAAGATCCCCACTGTTGCTGGTCTTAAGGCTTGGAAAGGTTTTGCTTGGACTGGATTAGGTCAAGGCTTGTGATGTTCATGCGGACTTTGTGATTTAGATCTCCTGTTTAAACCACTGTAAGCAATATTTTTCCACCGATATTTCTTAGTGTAGACTGGATTAGGCATGGGAAGATAGTTTTGTTTTCCGATCTGCGTCTATGTTAGGTTGACTGATAGTTTTGGTGGTCGTTTGGTTATGATTTGTTCTTGGAGGAACAGATCAGCTATTGGTTTTGGGGGAGACAGCCCACTGCTTCGGTTTTGTTGATTTGGTATGCGAATGAGTACTATTGCTTGTAGGGTTCTTTAGGTCTACCACGATTTCATTGGGGAATTGAAATGTCCAAATATTGTGATGTCTGTCTAGGTACTTATATTGATCTGGTCTCTTTTATATGGTTCATTGTTACTCCTCATCTCGGAAGGGGTAGGCCATTGCTGTTTTGTTTGGCCAGTTATTACTTTAATTCCATTTTAATTTATGTCTTTGGAGAAATGTTGTGCTCCAGTTCTGTGTGATGGGAGCACTCAAATTGGGATCTATGTCGGCATGTTGATTGTTGTTCTCGGGAAGACTGCTTCACTGTTTGGGTTATTCCCTTCTTCATATTCACTTGAGTAATCTCATTTGAGCGGTCTCCTCCATAGACAACTCCGAAAAGTCCAAGCCACCCTAGAGGTCACTGTCGTAGCTACAATGTGATGCAACCTCGATAATTATAATGATATGAGTCTTAAACAGATATCGCGAAGGATGGCATCCCAAGGTAGACATGACGATGACGTTGGGCGTGACTCTGGCAAGGAAAACATAACGGTGAGATTTATCTTTTAAGTTATGCTCTATGTGCTAAAATTTCATTTGTTGGCATATAATTGGAAATAGAAATATTATGGTTATGGATGTGTTATATCACTGATAATGATGCTCGCTATAATGTATGACCTTGAAAAAGGTAAACATGCGAATGAAATTCTGAGGGGATAAAATCATTAATACACATATGATAATGTTAAGGGTATTACAGGAATTGAAAGTACATAAATGATGTTGACGGATGCCAAATCAGTCGGCCGAAAGGCGTAGACGCGTGTTGAACGTACTGATTTGGACAATGCAGCCCCTAAGGGGGTCGGGCCCAAAGACTGAAATATTGATACGGATACTGATATGGTACATGTACCCTTAGCATTATCTTAAACAAGAGAACTAATAATAGTAACTTATGTACTGCTTGAACCTGATATGGATAGTGATATAGTTTTACTGTTTTCTTTGCTCTCTTACACTGATAGAATGTTTAACAGTTTCATCTATTGTTTCATTTGCTTCTATTGTTCTTACTAATTTGCAGCATGCTATGAATAGTTCTGAGTTTTCTTACAGCAAGTTAAAAAGGTAAACTCTCGCTTAGTCTTTATAAAAGACTAACGGTTACTATTTCTAATATTTTAGGCGCAGGGAAGCTGCAAACTAGGCAGCGATAGAACACTGTTTGGAGCTTATGAGGAGATTGGAATCATATAGCTATTTTCGTTTTATGGATCTTGTATAATATATATATATAAGAACTGACGTGTTAATAGTTGTTACTCAATGGTGATATGAACTTGCACTGTGAACTTGCACTGTAATACTGAAATACTTTTTGTGAAACTTGTATAGGCTATGTTTTTATGTGGCGTATGTATTGCTCATTGTACTGCTCATTGCGTTTAATAACTGTGTTATGTTAATTTCCCTCTGATCATGAATTAAATGATACTATTATTGATTGGGCGGACTGCGGCCGTTACAATTTAGTGGTATCAGAGCCAGGTTTCCCAAAGCCTGGCCGCAATGAGTACGTACATACTTCCAAAGTCCAAATGTCTTCAAACTATCATGTGCACATGTAAACTGATCGTATTGTGGTTTACTTTGTTTAGGAACCTTTACCGTTAGTACGAGAAACTATGATAGAAGATAGAGATGCTGCACAACAAGAACAATTGCAGCAGGAACATATATCAGTGGATCAAACTATGCGATCGCGAGATGAGCCGCAAGCACAACCTCAGTTGATGGACTTTGCCCGTATCTTGGCAGAAGCTATCAAAATGGTGCGGGATGTCCCTCCAACCGTGCCATCTGCAGAACCTATTTTATCGTCACAACAGAGACATTTTGATGTGGACTTAAAGCAATTTCTAGAGTTGAAGCCGCCTGGGTTTAGGGGTGGTCTATCGCCTCTGGAGACGGAAGACTGGATTTCGCGAATAGAAACGATATTTGACGTGATGCTTTGCCCAGAGGAGCGAAAAGTGGGCTTGGTCACGTTTCTTCTTGAAGGGGAAGCTAAGCGGTGGTGGATAAATGTTCGGGGAAGGTTGGCTGGCCGAGAGCAAGGAAGCATTCCTTGGAGCACTTTTATACAGGAATTCACAGGATGGTTTGTGCCTGAATCGGAGAAGAAATTGCTACAAGATAAGTTCTTGCGCTTGGTACAGGGTCCTCGCGCTGTACTTGAGTATGAGACCGAGTTTGCCAATCTAGCATTTTATGCTGAAGCTTTTGTGCCTAATGAAAAAGAGAGGTGTCGTCGATTTCAAGAGGGCTTACGAGACAGTATTCGGGCAATATTAGTACCTCTTGAAATTAAAGAGTATGGGGCCTTGGTGCAGAAAGCTCGGTTAATGGAGATCGATGCGGAAAAGACACAAAGGAGAAGGGAATTTGTGAAAAAGAGACCTCCGTGGGCCGCAAATAAGGAACCCTCAAAATCAGGTACATCGTGGAAATCTAGTGATTCTGGGAAGCGACCTCGTCCGACAGAGAGCAACAGTGTTATGCAGCCCCAAATTCAGGAGCAAAAATGTGGGAAGTGCGGCAAATCTCACAAAGGGCAATGTTTGGTGGGGAGTAATGTATGCTATTTGTGTCATCAGCCTGGGCATCGACAAAGGGAATGTCCGAGAAGGAAGGAAGGAGACAACAGTTCAAGAAGGTTTCCAGCTCCGCAAGGTCAGAAGGTTTACCAGATGGGTGTTTCGAAGGAGAGTGAATCTCTTGCTTCAACATCAGCTCCAGTAGAGACATCAGTGGGAGAACGTCATATTCAGCCCCGTGTATTCAATTTGAGCCAGCAGGAGGCTATCGGAGATGACACTGTGGTGACAGGTATGATTTATCATTGTGGTCACTTGATGAAAGTTTTATTTGATACTGGTGCTAGCCACTCTTTCATTTCTGCTGATATATTGAGCACTATTTCGGCAAAACCCTATTCAACACGAGATATTCTCCACGTCACCTTGCCAAATAATCAAATAGTTCCCACGCAACAACGAGTAGTACTTTCATTTGAATTAAACGATAAAACTTTTATGATGGACTTGGTGGTTTTACCACTTACTGAATTTGATATGATATTGGGTATGGACTGGTTAGTCCAGCATGAAGCAGTAATTAATTGTAAGCGAAAAGAAGTTACAGTAAAGTGCTCAGATCAAAGTATAACTATTTTCCAAGGGTTAGACAAGGTGTCCAAAATGTTTATATCTGCCCTGAAGGCATTTAAGAAGATTCGAAAAGGATGCGAAGCAATATTGGTAATGGTCAAAGGAACGACGGAGGAAAAGAGAAATATTGAAACGGTACCTGTGGTGCGTGACTTTCAGGAACTCTTTCCTGAAGAACTTCCAGGACTTCCTCCGAGAAGAGAAGTCGAGTTTGAAATTCAATTGGAAGAAGGAGCGAGACCAATTGCAAAGACACCATATCGAATGGCTCCAAAAGAACTCGCTGAATTGAAATGTCAGTTGCAAGAGTTGATAGACAAAAACTTTATTAGGCCGAGCACATCTCCATGGGGAGCACCAGTCTTGTTTGTAAAAAAGAAAGAGGGGACATTGCGATTATGCGTGGATTATCGTGAACTGAATAAATTGACCGTGAAGAACAAATATCCTCTGCCACGCATAGAGGATTTGTTTGACCAACTTGTAAACGCAAAAGTGTTTTCGAAAATGGACCTGAGATCAGGTTATCATCAACTGCGGATTAAGGAGGAGGACATTTTCAAAACTGCCTTTAGCACAAGATATGGACATTATGAATTTGTGGTAATGTCTTTTGGGCTAACCAATGCTCCTGCAGCATTCATGGATATGATGAACCGAATCTTCAAGGATTATCTGGACAAATTCATCATTGTTTTTATTGACGACATTTTAATTTATTCAACGTCTGAGGAAGAACACGTTCAACATTTGAGGTTGGCATTGCAGAGGTTGAAGGAAAGTCAACTGTACGCAAAATTTTCTAAATGCGAGTTCTGGTTGAAAGAAGTGTCATTTCTGGGGCACGTGGTATCAGAACATGGTTTATCTGTGGACCCTGCAAAGATTGACTCGATCCTCCATTGGCCACAACCTACAAATGTGACAGAAGTACGAAGTTTTCTTGGGTTGGCAGGGTATTATCGAAGATTTGTTAAGAATTTCTCAAAGATTTCCTTACCATTGACACAGTTAACACGAAAGAGTATTCCTTTTCAGTGGACTGACAACTGTCAACTCGCTTTTGAAACACTAAAAGACAGATTAACTACAGCTCCTATATTAGTACTGCCATCAGGGACAGAGGGATTTCAAATATATAGTGATGCTTCGTATAAGGGTTTAGGTTGTGTACTCATGCAACATGGAAAAGTAATTGCCTATGCCTCGCGCCAATTGAAGGATGCTGAAAGGAACTATCCAATTCATGATTTGGAATTAGCCGCAGTGATTTTTGCTTTGAAAATCTGGCGACACTATTTGTATGGGATACGGTGTGAAATTTTCACCGATCATAAAAGTTTGACATATATTTTTACCCAGAAAGAATTAAACCTCCGTCAGCGACGTTGGTTAGAATTTATCAAAGATTATGATGTCGACATTCAATATCATCCTGGAAAAGCAAATGTCGTTGCCGACGCTTTAAGCCGCAAAAGTGTTGTTGAACCATCAGCTTTGAGAGTGTATAATATACAACTTTTGCGTGAATTGGAGAAGATGGAGATAGTCCCCATTATGACAGCAGAGGGTAAACAATCTCAACTATTTCAAATACAAATTCGGTATACTTTAAAGGATAGAATTTTGGCAGCGGTGTCGAAAGATATATATTTGATCAACTTGATGGAAAAGGTGACAAAGGGAGACTCTAAAAGTTTTACTGAACAGAACGGGTTGCTGTTAATGAATGGTAGGTTATGTGTTCCGAATGTGGACAATTTACGGAAGGATATTCTATATGAGGCTCACAACACTCCCTATTCAATTCACCCTGGTCGAACGAAAATGTATCATGACTTAAAAGAGGACTTTTGGTGGCCTGGAATGAAGAAGGATGTGATAACTTATATAGCGTCTTGTCATACTTGCCAAGTTGTCAAAGCTGAACATCAGAAGCCCGGAGGTTATTTACACTCGTTACCAATACCAGAATGGAAATGGGACGACATTGCCATGGACTTTGTCTTTGGATTACCTCGTAGTAAATTGGGTCATGACGGTATATGGGTCATCATTGATCGGTTAACAAAAAGCGTGCATTTTATCGCAGTACGACAAGATGGACCATCAGAGAAACTAAATGAATTGTATATTGATGTTATTGTAAAATTGCACGGTATTCCTCGAACAATCATATCTGATCGTGATGGACGATTCACGTCAGAAAATTGGAGGCAGATTCACAAACGTTTGGGAACAAAATTATTGTTTAGTACAGCGTTTCATCCTCAAACTGATGGGCAGTCAGAGCGAACTATCCAGTTCCTAGAGGACCTATTACGGATGGTTGTACTTGACCTCAAAGGCTCATGGGAGAAATATTTAACACTGGTGGAGTTCGCTTATAATAATAGCTACCAATCCTCCATACAAATGGCACCATTTGAAGCGTTGTATGGTCGTCGATGTCGTACACCGTTAAGCTGGGCGGAAGATGGTGAAAGACAACTGTACAATAAAGACAAAATTGATAAGTGGCATGCTAACATTGAGATAATTCAACAACGAATGAAGGTGGCACAAGATCGACAACAAAAGTATTATAATGCCAAACATCGTCTCGTGGAGTTTCAAGTTGGCGATCTAGTATGTTTAAAGATTAAACCCTTTAAGGGAGTTACACGACTACGACGTCTTGGAAAGTTAAGTCCACGATATGTAGGACCATTCCCTGTCATTGAACGAGTGGGCGAGGTTGCGTACCGCTTAGGATTATCAGAGGACTTGCAAAGGTTGCATGATGTTTTTCATGTATCGGCACTTCGTAAATATGTCCGGGAGCCTGAAAAGATTATTCCAACTGAGAATATACAAATTGAAGATGATTTGTCTAGTCAGACAGAGCCATACCAAATTATTGAACAGCAAAACAAAACATTACGTAATCGGGATGTGAACTTTGTGCATGTATGGTGGAGGGGACACCCTCGAGAGGAAGCAACATGGGAACGGGAAGATACAATGCAAGATCTTTTTCCTCTACTCTTTGACAAAGAGCATGCAACTTAACATTTTCGAGGACGAAAATATATAAGGAGAGAAGAATTGTGATGTTCGACGTCTTGAGGGTATGTTTATGTTATGAAATCAATTTTTTTATGAATAATAAAATAGTTATGAGTGTTATATATATATCCTGAAAACACTAAATCCCATATGATGACAAAACAAAAAAAAAGATATTTTATATACCTTGCTGGACTGATTTTCTTTATTGGGGAACAAATACCTTGCTGCTGTTCTGCACTCCATTAACTATTGTTATATATTATGAGATTTTATTATGGGTAATCGGATGCTACAAGCAAAAGCGGTGGGGGAAATATCTTATCGCTTAAAGCTTATCCATTGCCGCTGCCAACTCTTCTCCTTGCCTCGCTTGTGTCGCGGATAGGGCTCATGGAGCAGAGCTTCGTTTCTATTCCTATCATCTCCCTCTCTTTATTTTACCTTATCGAGCAAGATCCCCACTGTTGCTGGTCTTAAGGCTTGGAAAGGTTTTGCTTGGACTGGATTAGGTCAAGGCTTGTGATGTTCATGCGGACTTTGTGATTTAGATCTCCTGTTTAAACCACTGTAAGCAATATTTTTCCACCGATATTTCTTAGTGTAGACTGGATTAGGCATGGGAAGATAGTTTTGTTTTCCGATCTGCGTCTATGTTAGGTTGACTGATAGTTTTGGTGGTCGTTTGGTTATGATTTGTTCTTGGAGGAACAGATCAGCTATTGGTTTTGGGGGAGACAGCCCACTGCTTCGGTTTTGTTGATTTGGTATGCGAATGAGTACTATTGCTTGCAGGGTTCTTTAGGTCTACCACGATTTCATTGGGGGAATTGAAATGTCCAAATATTGTGATGTCTGTCTAGGTACTTATATTGATCTGGTCTCTTTTATATGGTTCATTGTTACTCCTCATCTCGGAAGGGGTAGGCCATTGCTGTTTTGTTTGGCCAGTTATTACTTTAATTCCATTTTAATTTATGTCTTTGGAGAAATGTTGTGCTCCAATTCTGTGTGATGGGAGCACTCAAATTGGGATCTATGTCGGCATGTTGATTGTTGTTCTCGGGAAGACTGCTTCACTGTTTGGGTTATTCCCTTCTTCATATTCACTTGAGTAATCTCATTTGAGCGGTCTCCTCCATAGACAACTCCGAAAAGTCCAAGCCACCCTAGAGGTCACTGTCGTAGCTACAATGTGATGCAACCTCGATAATTATAATGATATGAGTCTTAAACAGATATCGCGAAGGATGACATCCCAAGGTAGACATGACGATGACGTTGGGCGTGACTCTGGCAAGGAAAACGTAACGGTGAGATTTATCTTTTAAGTTATGCTCTATGTGCTAAAATTTCATTTGTTGGCATATAATTGGAAATAGAAATATTATGGTTATGGATGTGTTATATCACTGATAATGATGCTCGCTATAATGTATGACCTTGAAAAAGGTAAACATGCGAATGAAATTCTGAGGGGATAAAATCATTAATACACATATGATAATGTTAAGGGTATTACAGGAATTGAAAGTACATAAATGATGTTGACGGATGCCAAATCAGTCGGCCGAAAGGCGTAGACGCGTGTTGAACGTACTGATTTGGACAATGCAGCCCCTAAGGGGGTCGGGCCCAAAGACTGAAATATTGATACGGATACTGATATGGTACATGTACCCTTAGCATTATCTTAAACAAGAGAACTAATAATAGTAACTTATGTACTGCTTGAACCTGATATGGATAGTGATATAGTTTTACTGTTTTCTTTGCTCTCTTACACTGATAGAATGTTTAACAGTTTCATCTATTGTTTCATTTGCTTCTATTGTTCTTACTAATTTGCAGCATGCTATGAATAGTTCTGAGTTTTCTTACAGCAAGTTAAAAGGTAAACTCTCGCTTAGTCTTTATAAAAGACTAACGGTTGCTATTTCTAATATTTTAGGCGCAGGGAAGCTGCAAACTAGGCAGCGATAGAACACTGTTTGGAGCTTATGAGGAGATTGGAATCATATAGCTATTTTCGTTTTATGGATCTTGTATAATATATATATATAAGAACTGACGTGTTAATAGTTGTTACTCAATGGTGATATGAACTTGCACTGTGAACTTGCACTGTAATACTGAAATACTTTTTGTGAAACTTGTATAGGCTATGTTTTTATGTGGCGTATGTATTGCTCATTATACTGCTCATTGCGTTTAATAACTGTGTTATGTTAATTTCCCTCTGATCATGAATTAAATGATACTATTATTGATTGGGCGGACTGCGGCCGTTACAGCTGGCACTCGCCGGGCTGGAGAATAACTCCCGGCCGGTGAGGTCTCGCTCGACCCCATATCTCATCCTCTCCTTCCCGGCCTTCTTCCTAGTACGCTTCCCTTTACCCCCCCCCCCCCCCCCCCCCGAGTCATCTCGTCTAAACCCCCGGGAGTTGACTCGCCGAGAGGGGGGAGCTAGCTCATGGGGGTTGGGGTGGAGCTGCCACCCCGAGGAGCAATACTTCGCAGTATCTCTATGATGACTTGGATGGATGCCATGAATTATTCCCTTCCCACAAAGGGTCCTGGGTTAGGGGTCTCGCGAGAGTCATTACTACCTCCCTGATCTCCCGCCATGACACTCTCCTGAGATCTTCTGTGCTGGTCACTCTCCACGCTCACCACACCAAGATGTTGAAATCGAGAAATCGGTCTTTGTGGAGTTCGGGGTCCCAAAAAAGGGGCGACCTCACACTTACTGCACTCAGGCGAATGTCACAGACCAAAGGCTCAGGAAACTAGGAACAAACCCTCGGCTCTAGCGTGCAGGTCCCACCACACACCCGGAAGGTCGCGAGAGCACTTACCCTCCCTCAATAATGGCTGAGCTGGGTACCTTGGAGAGCTCTCAAACTCTATCAAGAAGAAGCCTAAGGAGGAGGAATCAAAAAACCCTCCTCTCCAAAGATACCCGAGAGGGTCTATTTATAGTTTTTCCAAACCTAGGGATCGGAAGGTCAAAATACCCCTAAGATAAATAGGTCCTGGGCCAATAGAAAACATCCACATCGGGGAGAAAAGAGGTAATTCCACCCCCGGGGGCACAACGGTAAAAGCATGGCCAAAAGAGGTCCTGGGATGAACGGAGGCTAAACCATGCCCCTCACCCTCCCTAGACACCTGAGGCGAGTGGGGGTTAAACCACTCCACTCATCCTTCTCCTAGGGATCGGGCGAGCGGGCGAGCACCGCAGAAGAACCGGGAGCTGGGGGTGAGACCCTGTCTCTCCCCGCAAGACTGGGCGCCTAGGTGAACTGAGCGAGACCTTGGCCGCCAGCCGGTCTCGCCCCGCAAGGCCGGGCGCCTAGGCGAGACCCTGATTGCTAGCCGGTCTCGCCCCGTACAATTCTAGGGTACAAGGGGCGAGACCCTGGCCGCCAGCCGATCTTGCTCCGCACAGGGCTAGGGTGTAGGGGGCGAGACCCTGGCCGTCGGCCGGTGTTGCCCCGCACAGGGCTAGGGTGCTGGGGGCAAGACCCTAGCCGTCGGCCAGTCTCGCCCCGCACAGGGCTAGGGTACAGGGGGCGAGACCCTGGCCGCCGACCGATCTCGCCCCACACAGGGCTAGGGTGCAAGGGGCGAGACACTGGCCTCCGGCCAGTCCCGTTGCTCCCACCTCATACCTTAGCAAGTCGGGGCGGGTGTCGGCCAACTCGCCGCACCCGCCCCCTAAAAGGGGCCAGGGGGAGGCAGATTTTTCCTCCCCCTACTAGTATATCCTGCAGATCCACAAAAATTGGCCTCCAGGAGTGCAAAACTCCCAAAAAGCTTAAAAATGCGCAGCAAGTCTCACGCCTTATTTGGGGGGCCCCTTCCGCGAATACGGGGTTGTACAATATCTCTTAATCAACTCCTTAGTGAACTTAGATTGAGAGATGGATATTCCATCCTCTAATTGTCTAACTTGGAATCCCAAGAAGAACTTTAGCTCACTCATGCTGCTCATTTCAAACTTGTCTTGCATAAGCCTTTTAAATTTACAACACAGCTTCTCATTAGTAGACCTAAAAATTATATCATCTACATAAATCTAGGTGCCTGTTTTAACCCATACAAAGCCTTGTGTAATCTGAAAACATAGGTGTTGTGTTTAAGGTTAACAAAATTCTGATGACTGCTCTATATTGACTTCCTCCTTCAGTGTACCATTGAGGAATACTGACTTTACATTCATCTAGTAGACCTTATATCCTTTGAATGTTGCATGAGCTAGAAACATCCTTATGGCTTCTAGCCTAACTACAAGTGCAAAGGTTTGGTCAAAGCCCAACCCTTCCTCTTGTCTATATCCTTTAGCCTCTAGCTTTGTTCTTGACTATAACCCCATACTCATCTAATTTATTTCTGTAAATCCACTTAGTGCCTATGACATTATGATCACTAGGTCTAGGAACTAGACTCCAGATTTTGCATCTCTTAAATTGATTGAGCTCTTCTTGCATAGCCATAATCCAGTTGGGGTCTGAATTAGCTTCTTCGAACCTTTTAGGTTCTACCTGAGAGAGAAAACTAGAGTATAGAACCTCATTGTGATGTCTACTCTTAATAGTTACTCCTAATCTGGTATCACCTATTATTTTATCAATAGGATGATCTTTAAGGTGTCTAACTACTACTTGTAGGTGCCTACCATTACCTAGTTCTGTAGGAGGATTATGATGATTATCTTACTCTCCCTGGGCAGTTGTAGTATCTTCTATATGAGTTTCTATATTGTCTCTAATGTATAACTATAGATAAGGTGAGTCACTTATTTTTAACTTTTCCATTCTAGAGTCTACAACATCTAGACTAGAGTTGTTAGTGATCTCATTAAATAAAACAGATGATTCATCAAAAACTACATTAATAGATTTTTCTATAATTTGATGTTTCAAGTTGTAGATCCTGTATGCTTTGCTATAAAGACTATACTCTACAAAAATTCCTTCATAGGATTTCTCTGAGAACTTGGTTAGATAAGTTTTCCCATTGTCCAAAACATAACACTTACTACCAACAATTTTGAAGTAGGACAGATTTGATTTTTTGCCTTTCATTAGTTTATAGAGAGTCTTGTTGTGATTCTTGTTGATCAATGCTCTATTCTGAACATAGCATGCTGTGTTTACAGCCTCAGCCCAGAAATATTCTGGGAGAGATGTATCACTCAACATTGTTCTAGCTGCCTCAATAAGAGTTCTATTTTTCCTCTCAGTAACTCCATTTTGCAGTGATGTTCTTAGAGAGGAGAACTCCTGAAAGATTTCTAGTTCCTTACAGAAATTTGTCATTTTTCAGATTGAAATTCTGTACCATGATCACTTCTAAGTTTGACCACAGAACATCCCATCTCATTCTGAATTTGTTTGACAAAATCAGCAAGGATGTCTAGTGTTTCAGACTTTTTCCTTAAGAAGAATACCCAAGCAAACCTTGAGTGCTCATCCACAATCACATAGGTATAGGACTTTGTTGGGTCCGGCGTTCCTTCACTTGACCCGTGACGCTTTGCTACTTATTTAAGAAATTAAGTAGCGCCCTCTCCAACAGTCCGGGCTTTTGGTGCAGTTGGGTATGCGCTTGATTCTTCAATTGGTATCAGAGGAGGTCACGGGTTCAAGACCGGGGGGCGCTATTAAATCCTGATTTTTCCCTTCTACCTTTGTGGGTCCGGCGAGTCAGGCAAACCGTGGCCATGTGGTAACCCCACCTCTGAGCCGATGGGTTGTGCTGGATACCGGGGGGATTGTTTGGTCCGGCGTTCCTTCACTTGACCCGTGGCGCTTTGCTACTTATTTAAGCATTTAAGTAGCGCCCTCTCCAACAGTCCGGGCTTTTGGTATAGTTGGGTATGCACTTGATCCTTCAATTGGTATCAGAGGGAGGTTACAGGTTCAAGACCGGTGGGCGCTATTAAATCCTGATTTTTCCCTTCTACATGTGTGGGTCTGGCGGGTCTGGCAAACCGTGGCCATGTGGTAACCCCACCTCTGAGCCGATGGGTTGTGCTGGACGTCGGGGGGGATTGTTGGGTCCGGCGTTCTTTCACTTGACCTGTGACGCTTTGCTACTTATTTAAGAAATTAAGTAGCGCCTTCTCCAACAGTCCGGGCTTTTGGTGCAGTTGGGTATGCGCTTGATCCTTCAATTGGTATCAGAGGAGGTCACGGGTTCAAGACCGGGGGGGCGCTATTAAATCCTGATTTTTCCCTTCTACCTGTGTGGGTCCGGCGGGTCAGGCAAACCGTGGACATGTGGTAACCCCACCTCTGAGCCATGTGGGCCATGTGTTAACCCCACCTCTGAGCCGACGGGTTGTGCTGGACGCCGGGGGGGATTGTTGGGTCCGGCGTTCCTTCACTTGACCCGTGGCGCTTTGCTACTTATTTAAGAAATTAAGTAGCGCCCTCTCCAACAGTCCGGGATTTTGGTGTAGTTGGGTATGCGCTTGATCCTTCACCTATCCAAACTAAAAACTTGCATATGACCAAATAGATCCATATGAAGTAAGTACAAACACCCTCAGTGTCTTTGGACTGAATGCTCTTAAAGGAAACTTTGTCTGTTTGCATTTTTGAAATGTAGGACATAAGCCTTCTTTGGAACATTTGAGTTGTGAACTATTTCTAACTAAGTCCATAGAGAATAGTTTACTCATAGCTTTATAGTTTAATTGATCCAGCCTCTTGTGCCACTATACACACAAAGAGTCTTTCTCACTAGCTATAAGACATACAAGTGATTTTTCATTTATACTTAAGAAGTTTAGAAAATAAATGTTCCCACTCCTAGTGCCTGACAAGATGATCTCTTGATCACATGAATTCCTTATCAAACACTTGTCATTGTGGAAAACAATTTCATACCCTATATCACAAAGCTGACTTATGCTTATCAGATTGTGGTTCAATCCTTCCACACAAGCCACTTTAGTGATGGTAACTAGGCCATTAGAAATATTACCATATCTCTTGGTGAGTCCTTTCTCTGACCCTCCAAAGATGACTTTTGGTCCATTCCTAATTGGAGTGTAATCTCTTTGTAAACTCCTTGATTCAGTCATGTGCCTGAAACAGCCACTATCCAAGAACCATATTGGCCTACTTTTGGTACTTTGCTCCACCTGCAAACACAGATTTAGTTCACCTTAGGCACCCAAATAGTTTTGGGGCCTTGGTTCTTGTTCGGCTTTGCTAAATAAAGCTGGTTGAATCTTATATGAAGGTGATGTTGGATTATACCAACAATCTAGGGCAAAATGCCCAACCTTCCCACAACACCAACACTCAAATCGGTTGTATCTTTTCTTTGGTGGCACATTTGAGATTGTTCTTTTGTGCAACACAGAATTGTCATCCAACGTCCAAGGTAGTGGTGCAAAATTCACACCCTTACCTTTCAGATTTAGGTGAGATGCACTGGGAACAGTTCCAAGAATTCCTTGGATTCTTGGATTGATCAACTTTTATGGTGGTTTTTGGACTATATTGCCTTTAGATGTCTGATCCTTCCAGCAAAGCTCTTTATTGACCTTACTGGTAGAGCACTCAGACCCCATGTGTCCAGGAACACATGATTTCAAGCATCTGTTAGAAGGCAGATATTTGACTAGTTGCCCAACTGGACCACTTGGAGCTTTACCCTTGGGTACAAACTTTTTTTAAAACCTTTTGTTCTTACTATATCCTACACCACTTCTAAATGGTGCAAAAAAATATCTATGATAGGTAGCACTGACTTAGGTTTTAAAAATTGAGTCAGGAGCTGTCTTTTCTGGGTAAGCTTTGCTTCCAGGTCCTTGACATTTTTGACTTGTTCTACTATTACCTCTGCCTGGCTATCTATCTTGTTAGTTAGTTCTATAAGTTTTAGTTTTTGTAGGTCCAACTTTATGTTGGCCCTTTCCAACTGAAAAGATACTCTTCTTAAGGATTTTAATTCTTTGGTCTGATCCTTAGCAAGCTATTTTCTTGCAATCAAGGCATTTAGTAACTTCTCATATCTATTGATAAGGGAGTTAAAATCAGCTTCAATGTCTGAATTATGTTCTTTATTATTAGAGGAATGTGAACATGATTCATTTTCTGATGTAGAAAAAGAATCTGAGGCTAAACTATGAGAGATTGATTTTTACCTTAGCAGGATCTGAACAATCCTGATCTTCTTCTCCTGGTTTGGTCTCCTCAATAGCCATCAGGCCCATGAGAGCCTCCTCCTCTTCTGATTCTGATGAATCAGACTCACTGTCAGATAGTGTCGACTGTATTTTTGCTAAGAGGCTTTTGTCAGCCTTCTTGTGTTGTCCATCTTTCAAGTTCTCCGACTTTTTCTCCTTTCTTTTTGCTGGACAATCAGCTATGACATGTCCTTTTCTGTTGCAATAATAACACACTTTATTAGTCTTAATATATTTATTCTATGATGACCCATACCTGTCCCCAGATTTCTTCTTCCTGAGTTTCTCTGGATGATTGGTCTTCTTGAGAGAAGAGTCTCCAGCTAGACCCTTCCAGATGCCCTGCCTTCTTCTCCTCAATATCTTCTTGAACTGTCTAGATAAGAGAGACAGTTCCTCCTCAGTCAGGTCTCATCCGGATGAGGAAGATTCTGAACACTCAGAAGTTGTTTCCAGTCTTTCTGTGAGTGTTGACTTCTCTCTGACTTTTCTGGATGACTCAACCTTTGGGCAAAGGTCTTTTCTCTACTGTGTGCTCTAGCTGAATCTTCTTCAAACTTCTTGAGATTGAGTTGTAACTCAGGTGACAATAACTTGCCAAATAGGGCCTGGGGGTCTATGTGGGCTAAGTTCCCCATTTCTCTTATGGCACAGATCTTGATGTCCCATTCCTTGTTCAGGGACCTCAAGATCTTGTCATTAAATTCATAGTTAGTAAAATTTCTGATATAGGTCCTCAGGTTGTTCGTAATTCTGAAGAACTTTTCAAAACATTCAACCACTGAGTCTTTCTTATCCTGTCTTAAGGCTTCATACTGTTGGTTTAGCAGAGATTTCCTATCATCTCTAACCTCATCAGTTCCTTCCATGTAGACAATCAAAGACTACCACATTTCTTTGGCTTTCTTGTAATGAATCAGATTCTGAATAGTGGAATCATCTATTACACTGACTATAATATTATATGCCCTTTTGTCCATAAAGGCCAGAATGATATCATCCTTATCCATCTCTATGTAAGTCTTGGGTGTCTTGATGTTTGCATCAAGAACTGACACTTTCATGGGAATGAAAGGTCATTCAATCACTGTGATGTATATTCTTGGATCTGCTGCCTCCATGAATAATCTGACTCTCTCCTTCCATATTCCAAAGTTTTCTTTGGAGCAGACAAAGAGCTTAATGAAATTATTTTCCCTTTTAGCCCTTATATATCTTTCTCTACAATCCTTTGATTCTCACTAGGTTGTTATGCCTTTTTCAGTGAACCTCCCTCTGATACCAATTGTAAATATTTGCTTTAGGATAGAGAATAACCTAGAGGGGGGTGAATAAGTCCAATTTAGACTATGGCTACCCCTTTAAATATTCAGAGTTATACTTTCTTTATGTTGATTAACACAGTCAGATAAATAAGATAATCTTAACAACAATTTAAAAACTATCACAACACAACAATCAGCAATCACAGCACAAAGCACACAGATTTATAGTAGTTCCCCAATTTATGGGTACATCCACTTTCCCCCTTCGCCTATCTAGCAATGAACTAGATTCGACCAAACTCCTTCTCCTTATTTTACTCAGATTCTCAGATCTTACAGCCCAGAGCCCAGTTGGCTCCTACAACTCAGACTATACGAGTCTTACCACTCAGATCACCAAGATCCTACACCTCAAGTTCTTTCCAAAAACTCTACCTCAGAATGAATCCACACTCCTACTCCTCAGGCAAATCCTGCCCTACAACTCAGAGATATACCTACTTCTCCTACCTCAGGCAATCCCAGCCCTACTTCAGCTTTTATAACACAGACTTACAACTTACAAAGAATGATTCTCCTACACTCAGATCTATAGGTAGATCTTACACAATTAATGAAGGTAAAATAAATAGATTCAGAAAATGTCACCTAGCAAGAGAAAAATGAGTGACAACTTCTTAATCTGATCTTGATGAGTTTGCTACCTTTGATTTTGTCAAGATAGATCCGATCCAACCCTTCTTAGCTTTTCGAAACTTCTTGAAGTTTAAATTAGGGTAGATCTATGCTGGAGAATGTTGAAGATGATTCTTGATCTGGCTTCTCTCCACCTTCTAAATTATAGCCGATGCTTTTAAAATCTGTCTTCACCAAATTGTTCTTGTTATTTTTTCTAAAGAGTTGATCCCTTTAAATAGGCTATGTTAGGAGTAACCGGCTGATCCGGTTAATAACTGACATTTGACAGTTCTGACAGTTGTCGGTACCTCTGTCTTGATTTCTGTACTTAGGAAACAAATCTGCTTGAAGTGTTGAAACTGGTCTGTTGAATGTGTCGACACAAGTCCTTGGTGTCGACAATGCTCTTGTAGTGGTGGCGACATACTTCTGAATGTGTCGTCACAACCCTTTAACTTGTCTCGACACAACTTATATAGAATGTGTCGACATTGGTCCTGAGTGTCGACACAGCTTGCTTCCAGTCATGACTCAGCTTGTGAAGTGTGTCGACACTAATCCTGAGTGTCGACACAGTTGTCTTCAGTCTCGACACTGCTTGTATAGAGTATGTCGACACTTTTCCTTAGTATCGACACTGCTTCTCTTTGTCTTGACACAACTTGTTCAATGTGTGTTGACACTAGTCCTGAGTGTCTCGACACAATTATACTTAGCTTGATTTGCCTGCATATATGAACTTAACATCCATCAAATATAACTATGTGTATATCATTGAGCTGAAAGGACTTCTTCAAATCATGTACATTGTGACCAATGTACTCAACATATACTGTCGAGATTACTCCTTTTAGTCCCCGGTCTACTGATAGCGACAATACGCTTTTATTTTATACTCCTGAGTATAAATAGATGAAACCCTAAGGTTTTCTGTATGCTTCCCTTTTGAGATCAAACGAAACAGAGTTTTCTCGAGATCCAGAATTTGCCTCCTCCGCGAGACCTGATCCCGGCGCCCGCCGTCGCCGCCTCTCTTAGACCTAGCAGTTTGTGGAGATGCGAGGGCTTTTCATTCTCCATCCCAGATCTTATTCGATAAGGTCTCGGTGTTCTCCTCCGTTCATGTGGACACCTGTAGAGCCATAGATCTATTTCTACGTGGACTCAGACGAGCTTTCTGGAGCATCTTGGTTGAATATTATCACAATCCCTCTCAGGTATATTGTTATCCATTGCTGTGGTTTTACTTCTTGATTAATGTTTCATCCCAAGATCCAATTATTGTTTGACATTTTCTTGAACTCTATTCCATTGCGCATATATGATGTGTTGTTCCAGCTCTCGTATAGAAAACCCAACAGGAGGCTCCTAGGAGGTCAAAACAAAACTACGATGATGGATGGTGTGAAGAATTTTATGGGAAGCTCTGAGCCACGCTCCTCCGTGTATGGTGCCCACTCTCCCGCGACCACCTATATTGATCTTGTCTTCGCTCCTCCTCCGGGCTGGAGCTTGAATGGGATCTACCTAGGCAGGGGATGCCTTCCTCTTTGCCTTCTTTGCCACCCGGAGGGAATGAAACTTGAGACCTTCCATAGATAGGAGTAAGTACTCAATCCTCTAAGGGTTTTTTTGCTAGGATGAACGATGAATCCTCCCGCACCACTTAGCCAAAAGCGGTCCCCAAACCCTTGGGCGCCATCCAGACAAATGTGGGCAAACGTCCCCTCACACTACACTCAGGCTTCAGCTTTAGGCGCTCACGCCTAATGGAAATCACAAAATCAGCATGTCGTGTCAAACACGCGCGTTCAAGCAAGGGGGAACGAAAAATAAAGTGCTCGCGATTCAACAAGACAACCAAGGCTCATACAAGCGAACAACTCATTGACGCCCCAAGAGACATATCTGTAGCTGGAAGCAAGTTACAAGGCTAAGTCACGCCTGCAACAATAAGGGCAAAACATTAAGAAAAGAGACTAACTGTGTGCACGACACGAATGTAATCGAGTACTCCTCAAACATTAACACCACCTTTTGAGGCATCCCATATTCAAGGAATGGAATGCCCCCGCATCCTTCACACATCACGAAGCCCCTCGTTAAGAGCAAGACAGAGCGCAATGACACACTCGTCACGGTCCTCACGAACCTACCCTTGCGACGTCATCTCGGGGCCCCCATAGCCATCTGTCAGCGCTCCGCTCCAAGGACATAAGACTCTCTGTGTTCCACAATCACGAAAGCTCGCATCACTTTGACATCCTAAGACACATATGCCATCAACGGACTCTGCCTTAAAAGGCTCTATCCCAACTTTTGATAAGAACAAACATCAAGCCCTTCTATGCTTGCACGCGAGAACGGACACCAAGTCCTTCTCGGTCTTCTAGTAGAAACCGACCCAATAGTCCTTCCACATCACCAAGATAAGGGGACAGAGCGCCCCTTCACATTGCGTCCGTGTGTTTGTCCCCAACACTAAGACCTAGAGGCAATCACTCAAGCTAACAAACATCGTCGTGCTTACACGTTCATAAAACGGGGAGCGTGAAAAGCAACACACTTCTGCACCAACACAACACAAGATATGAGGAAGGGAGGATGTTCCTGTAGGGTGCCACAAGCATCACATAGCAAGCAAGGGCGATGCACGAGCAACTAACCGCAAGAATTGCCGTCTAAGCATCCGTTGCAAAACCTTCAACGAGTGGTTCCAAGAAATTAACACACACATTGAGGCCTAACTAAGGGGACACTTCAAGTCACACATTTTAAAAAACTCGTAACGCGTATATGTTGAAATGATCTTAAGTCTGTAACCCCCAAGACAAAATAATCGAGGCTAAAAATTTCCGTTCTTGTCGCTTTGCGGATCATGACCATTTAAAATTTGTGGGCATTTGATGGGGTTCTCCCTAGAAGCTTCCAAGTAAAACCGGTAGAATTTCGACTGAATACCCAAGCAATGAGACCCGATTGAGCCCTAAAAGAAGGGGCAGAACCATGCACAAACGCACTTGCGCGACCCATAAGCGCGTGCGACCCATAAGCGCGTGCGATCCATTGGCGCATGCAGATCCTAAGCGCACGCGACCCAAAAGCGTGTACAGACCATAAGCGCATACGGCCCATAAGCGCGCTCGACCCATAAGCGCGCCAGGCCTTGCGCAGGCGCTCTTGAGCGGGCGCACATCGATCATGCTAGTGCGCGGGAGCGCAGCACGCGTGCTGGCGGCGGCCGCCGCCTCCGGCTGCCTCCGAGGCCTCCGGCCGTCGCAGCCTCCGTCGCCGACACCATGCAACCTTCCCAGGCTGTTTGTCATTGCTGTTGGATTTTCATTGACTGTTTGCGCGCCGTCCGACTCCAAACTAAGGCGGTCAGATTTCTCTGGACCGCTGGAAAACCAGGTGGCTCGCATCAATATTATTGTTGCGGCCAAACTCGTCGCTCCGGTCGATCCGGACTAACTTGGACCGCCTTAGTTCGCGGAGCGGTCGAGCACGCACACAGTCAGTTGAAGAGGGAAAATGTACACAAGGAGTTTTAACGTGAAAAACTCTTCAACCGGGTAAAAAACCACGTGACCGGTTCGCTGCCAGTCAAAATTGATAGTTTTACTTTCAAGACAACCTAAACACCTAGAGGGGGGGGGGGTGAATAGGTTCTAAAGCTTGTTAACACTTTTTGGCAGAATTCAATTACATAATTAAAACACACAGTACAGCAGTCACAGAAATTTAATCATCACAGATTGCACACTGTTTTATAGTGGTTCCCCAAGATCTGGGTACATCCACTTTCCCCCTTCACCTATCTAGCAGTATGCTAGATTCGGCCAAACTTCCTCTTTACTCAGATCCACAGATCCTACAGCTCAGAACCTGAAAAGGTTCCTACAACTCAGGCTCAATAGCCCTACCTCAGCTTTATCACAAAGCCTACAACTCAGAGAAGAACTTTCTCCTACACTCAGGAAAACAGCCCTACCACTCAGAGATCAACTCTCCTACACTCAGCCTTTATAACACAGGCTTACAACTCAGATCTGTATTGACAGATCCTACAGAAATTAGAAAAGAAGTTTTTAATGTCTTGCCTTTGTTGAGAGAGAAAAGAACAAGACAAATCTTGATCAGCTGATGAAATCAACTGAATCTGAGCTTTCTTCAAAGCTTCTTGAATCTGAACTTAGCTGAGTTGATTTCCAAACAGCTTCTTGAGAAACCAATGACGGCTTCCTTCTTCTTCTTCTTCAAGTGGCTGGATCCCTCTCTATCCAACACCTTTGATGATACTTCTGAATTCTTGAAAGAACTCTTCTTAGACAGATCCTGAGATCGTCTTCTTAGATCTTCTGATGAAGATCTTCTTTAGTGTATTACTCCTTCTTGATTTGTTTTCTCAAATTGATTGCCAAAATCCAATCTCTCCTTACTTCTCTCTGAATCTGTCTATTTATAGATCTTCTTCATGGTAACCGGCTGATCCAGTTTCTAACTGACTTCTGACAAGTCTGACAGCTTCAGTTAACCTGTCATAACCCACAGCTGTCAAGTCTTCAAACAGATCCTGTGCCTTAGTCTTGGACAGCAAAGTGTTGAGACAGACTGTCAGAAAGTGTCGAGACCAACTGTCTATATGTGTCGACACAAGTGACTTTGGTGTCGACACAGCCTTTGATGATGTCGACTAGTTTGCCTTTAAGTCGACACTGCTTCTTCAGAACTTCATCTTGAGAATGAGTCGACACAGAGAATTTGTGTCGACTCAACACTTCATCTTTCTTCAGAAAATAACTTGGTCTTGACTTGGCAGTGTGTCGACACAAGTCCTATGTATCGACACAGTTGTTGTAGATTCAGAACTCAGTATGTGTCAACTCTGCCTTCAGGTGTCGACATAGTTGAGGTCGACTATCTTTCTGTGAGTCGACACTACTTCCCAGTGTCGACACAAATGTGGTCGACTATCTTTCTATGAGTCGGCACTGCTTCCCAGTGTCAACACAAATGTGGTCGACTATCTTTCTGTGAGTCGACACTACTTCCCAGTGTCAACACAAATGTGGTCGACTATCTTTCTGTGAGTCGACACTGCTTCCTTCAAGTGTCGACATAATTATTCTGAAGTGTCGACACAATTTCTTCAGGTGTCGACATATGGACTTAGAATAATTTCCTGTATTCTTTAATACTTCTTCACCTGCACATGTCAACTTAAAACAACATCAAATACACCTTGATGTATATCATTAAGCTAAGTTAGGCTTCTTCAAATCAGGTACACATTTTCCAATGTACCCAACAATCTTCCCCTATTTGGAGAAGTCATAACCCTTTTAGTTAATGATATACACCATTTATAACAAATATAATATGATGATGTATGACATTACAGAAATACTTAATATAAACAAAATATTAATAATTCATCACAGAGTGAACATGAATATATGATTCCAAACAAAATTTTGTTTATAACTTGGTAATGTTTGATTACAGATGTTTACATTGAATGATTAAACAAAACATTACAAAACACTTTTGAAAGAACTTAGCACTAAGACTGATCAGGCTCTTTTATGACAATTCCTTTGCCAGATTGGATTTGAGCCTTCACAGGAGCTTCAACAACTTCAGCTGGCTTCTTGCCTTTTAGCTCAGCTTTCTTCTGTGCTTCTTCCTTGAGCCTTTGCCTTTCAAAGTAATGAAAGGGCTTTGGAAAGTACTTGCTCGGCTCCTGAGAATCTGGTGGCAGCCTTCCCAGCTTGGCTTTTCTCCTGAACTGTACTATGGCTTCCTGCCTAGCTTCATACTTTTGCCATTCCATTTCATTATACCACTTTCCTCTTTCATGTACTTTGTCCTTTACAGCCTTCCATGCATTTAGTATAATATTTCTTAAAGTAGGGCTCTACTGCTCAAAATCTGGCTTAAGTTCAGTCTGCTCTCTAAATCTTTTCTTTGATAGTAGAGCATCTTGCTGTTCTTGCAAGTTGGCATCAGGCTTATCAACTTTTTCAATAACAACCTTGGTAACCTCCTTTGGAGGACTATACATATCCTGAACTTGCTGATCAATCATATCAAAATCAGGAGGAGGGTAAATGACTTGGGCAATCTCAGGTTGATTGCCTTTAAGTAGACCTGTTTGAATTCCGGACTCAGCCACCATAGCATCATCACACAAAGGTGGATATCCCAATGTGGCTCGAATACTATTTGTCACCTATTTGGTGTGCTCTGAGCCAGCATAAACTAACAACCTCTCCCCCTTTATGACTTCTCTGGTAATATGATCTCTTAGATCATTCTTTTGAAATCTGATCTGGCCATCTAGATAATTTACACCTTCTTTAAAATATGGTTTCAATTTTTGTAGTTTGTCAGATATGTCCTTCTGAAATGTAGTGATGGCAGTCTTAACTGATTCAATGGCTTCTTGAAGTTTCTTATCAAACTCTTCCATCTCCTTTGCTCTTGCTTCAGTCATCCCTGCAGTAGCCTTTGTGAACATTTCAAGAATTTCATGGTGAGATTTAGTCAAATTATCATTCATCCTTAGCTGATTCTCCAAAACATAACCTTGCTTTAAAGCAATATCATCCACTTTAGTGAGGATAGACTGTTGTTGTTTAGCCAAAAACACTACAGCATTACCTTCCTTATGGAAGCATTCTGTCATCTCCTTCTTATTCATATTTACTTCAAATCTAATAGATTTAATATCTTGAGCTAAGTTAAATTGAAGGGATTTATTGCTCTCATCAACATACTTTTCAACAGCCAATCTGTGTTCATCCAACTTAACTTGCAAGTCTATCATAAACTTGTTATAATTAAATTCAGAAGGAGATTGTAGAGGTGTAGTTTGTAGAGTCTGCTTATATCTTTTGCTCCTTCTCTTAAAGACCATGAGCTTTTTCTTCTTAGCCAGTCTGGCTTCTTCATTCTCAGAATCAGATGAACTTTCAATTTGAACTCTGTCAGGAGAAGTAGGAGGAATATCTGTCTCAGTGCCATGTTGTTCAGCCTCAACATGCACAGGCTCCCCCTCAACTACTTGCTCCTTCTCAACTCCTTGTTCTTTCTCAGCTTCTTGCTCTATCTCCATATCTAGTGCCTTCTCATTTTCTTGCTCCTCCTCTATTCTATCAGTAGCAATTTTAATATTAGGAAATAACTCATCTAGAGTGTATTCCTTCTGAGCTTGAACAGATGTTGAATCATCCAAATCTGCAATATTCAAATCTTTTGATAAATCAATTTGTTCTTCCTCTTGCACTTGTTCAGACATTTGCACCTCCTGCACTTGTTCAATATGTGGAATTTCATGGGTAGGAGAATGTACTTGCTCCCCCTGTACCTGTGCAGGAGTAAAAATATTAGGAATGTCCTTGGCAGGAAAACTCACTTGCTTTCCCTTTACCTGTTCTGAAGTAGATACATTCTGGGTAGGAGAGTGAGCTTGCTCCCCCTGCATTTGAGCAGGAATGGTTTCATCTTGAACAGACTCAGACTGATCTTCAACCTGCTTTCTCACTTGCTCTTCTTGATGCTGGGCAGTGCCTAGATCATGTGCAGGGGATCTCACAGGGGTGTCCTGCCTGTTCTCATCAGGCATATCTTTAGACAGCACCCTATCCCACCTTGAAAATAATCTTATATCCATTTTCCTCATGTGATTAATTTTTATCCCAGGCAGTTGTTGCATAACCTCAGGGATCACTTTAGTCAGGTATAAACTCACAATTCTAGCCAGATTTGGCTTCTTGATTCCTTCCTTGATCTTATCAAATACTACAGCTGACCAGTTAGTTGGTATTGTAAATACAATTCTGGTCATTAGGCTGAACATATAGGCTGAAATCCTATCATGTCCACCTGGTTTGCACAAAATTACTTTTCCAACTACTTCAGACAAAAATTTTCCTTGTTGATTCATTCCTTTTCTGTTGAAAGCAGCTCCAATCTTCAGGGTTGGATCCAATCCACACCATTGGAGAGCCTCCCTTGACTTAGAAGCTGGGACCTCTTCTTCATTCTCAACTATAGGCAATTGTAGAATCTTTCTCAAACTTCTTGATGTGATTTTCACCTTTGTCCCATGAACTGTGGATTTTATCTTGAGACCATCTGAATCCACTGATGCAGAGGTAAAGAATTCAAGCACCTCCTTCTTCCATATCTTTGAAAGTTCAGAAACTAGAAACTCTATTCCAGATTTCAGAGATTAGAGTTATAACCCTTTGAATATCTGTCGGGGCATCAGCAAAAGGCATTGTGTACCAACTCATATCCTTCGTTGATGTTATCTTCAACCTTTGGTGCCATTGATCAGACGAGAAAGCTGGAGAGAAGAGAGAGAGAGAGAATGTCGACACAGGGTTTCAGTCTCGAAAACCTTGTAAGCATGTCGACAGAATAAGTTCTTGACCTATTTATACCTTTTATTGAAAGAAGATCAAAAGGCGGGCAAAACAGTCTATAAGTGTCGACACAGATGGAGTGTGTCGACACAAACTTCTATTGTCTTGACAGCAAGTCTATCTACTATTTGTCGACACTAATTGTGGATATGTCGACACTAGAGAGACATAGTAGAGCATCAGAAATTCTGTGTCGACTCTTAGGATAAGTGTCGACACAAAATCTGTAAGTGTCGATACCACTATTCTGGTGAAGTCGACACTACATTCCTGGATGAGTCGACTATTTGATTCTTAAGTGTCGACACAAATTCTCTGTGTCGACACATATTCTCTAACTAGTCGACATGACTTTACTGAGTCGACACATTTTCACTGAATGTGTCGACACAATTTTACTTAGCCAATTTCTGTTTTTGTCAATACCACTTGATAATCTAATGCCACTTGTAAGTTTGTTGATAACCTAATCAATGGTCAGCATGCCTAATTCAATTTTAAATTTATTGAATTTTGTTTCATCCAGTGGCTTAGTAAATACATCTGCTATTTGATAATCTGTTTTAACAAATTCCAATGAGATGTCTTCTCTTTCTACATGTTCTCTAAGAAAATGGTATTTAATTTCTATATGCTTAGTTCTACTATGAGAAACAGGATTATTAGCAATAGAAATTGCACTCTTAGAATCACACAAAAGAGGTGTTCTACTTACTTGAATATCATAATCTTTAAGCTGATGTTGTATCCACAATAGCTGTGCACAGCAGCTGCCAGCAGCAACATATTCTGACTCAGCTGTGGATATCGCCACACTGGTCTGCTTCTTACTACTCCATGATATCAATCTTCCTCCCAAGAATTGACATGTACCTGTTGTACTCTTTCTATCCTCTTTATAGCCTGCAAAGTCTGCATCTAAATAACCTGTTAGTAGAAAATCTCTATTCCTAGGGTACCAAAGGCCTAGATTAGGTGTGCCCTTAAGATATCTCAGAATCCTTTTAACTGTAGTATAATGAGATTCTTTGGGGCAGGCTTGGTACCTAGCACAGACACATGTAGCATACATAATATCTGGTCTACTAGCAGTGAGATATAGTAGAGAGCCAACTATCCCTCTATACAAAGATTCATCAACAGGTTTACCTGCATCATCTTTGCATATAAGCATACTTGTTCCCATAGGAGTTCTCATAGTGGAGGATGACTCCATACCATACTTCTTAATTAATTCTTTGGTGAACTTAGACTGGGATATGAACAGGCTATCATCAGTCTGTCTTACTTGGAGTCCCAAGAAGAACTTAAGTTCCCACATACTGCTCATCTCAAACTTCCCTTGCATAAGTTTGGCAAACTTTTTACAAAGGTTGTTTTCAGTAGATCCAAAGATTATGTCATCAACATAGATCTAAACTAAAGATGATCTTACCTTTGGATTCCCTAAGGAATAGAGTTTTGTCTATTTTTCCTCTTGAGAATTTATTCTCAATAAAGAAAGTAGACAGGGTTTCATACCAAGCCCTTGGGGCTTGCTTTAACCCATACAAAGCTTTCCTAAGCTTATAGACATAATCAGGTTTAAGAGGATCTACAAAACCTGATGGCTGCTCTACATAGACTTCCTCTTTTAAATCACCATTCAGGAATGCTGATTTCACATCCATCTGGTACACTTTGAAGTCTTGATAGGCTGCATAGGCAAGGAACATTCTGATTGCCTCCAGCCTTGCTACTGGGGCAAAGGTTTGATCAAAGTCAATCTCTTCTTCCTGTCTGTATCCTTTTGCAACCAATCTTGCTTTATTCTTCACAATTTTTCCACTTTCATCCAATTTATTCCTATAAATCCACTTTGTGCCAATTATGTTGTGGCCTCTTGGTTTAGGAACAAGCTCCCAGACATTGCACCTTCTAAATTGATTCAGCTCCTCTTGCATAGCATCAGTCCAGTGCTGGTCTTGGATGGCTTCTTCAAACTTCTTAGGCTCCACTTGAGACAGGAAACTTGAATGCAGGTCTGTGCTTTGATTTCTTCTTCTAGTCTGCACTCCCTGTCTTGGATCACCTATAATCTGATCAGCTGGATGATCTCTTAAATGTCTTGTAGCTGGAGGAAGGTTCCTTTTTGGTTGAACATCTCCAGCTCCTTCTTCATGCTGAACCTCTTGGTTTTCATCAGCATTTATTGAGTTTTGTACTCCCCCTGGACAGTAGCCTTCATTTTCCAATGCTCCATCTTCCTTTGATGCTTCAGCAATGGAGAGCTTGTCCATTCTTTTGCTTATACCAAACCCTTTGATGATTCCTTTTTCAGATCCACCAAATATCACTTTAGGTCCATCTTTGACAAATGTATACTCCTTCAGCAGCCCCTTTGTTCCAGTCATGTGCCTGGAACAACCACTGTCCAAGTACCATATAGGGGCATGGCCACTTGGACTTTCCTGCAATTCAGATTTACTTACCCTTAGAACCCAAGCAAGTCTTGGGTCCTTGGTTCAGGTTAGCATTAAAAAAGCTACCATTATCTCTTCTAATAGGTAGACTATTGTTCTTTCTAACACTTGTGTTATGCCAGCAGTCTAATGCAAACTGGCCTCTCTTGCCACAGCACCAACATTCAAACTTATTGTATCTAGTTCTAGATACACCCTTGACAGAGGAATTTCTGTCCATTGCTGGTGCTGCAGCAGCTTCACCCACTGATTTCTTATAACCATTGGGTTTATGAACATAGATAGGCCTGTTGGCATTTACACCCTTGTTTATCAGAACATTAGTCTTAAAATGACCATGAATATCTTCATGATCATATTGGTTAGAAGACACTTGCACCTTTTTAAACTTAATAGGGACTGAAAAGTTCAGTGGCTTGACATGAGCTTTGCCTTTCCTCTTGAATTGGGCTGCCCTGGGGTTACCTTTGAATCCTAATCCTGCCTTACCCTTTTGAGTAACAAATTCATCTATCAAGGGTAAGACAGACTTTGGCTTAGAGTAACTTGCCACTAACTCCTTTTCTATTCTTAGTCTGGCCTCCAGACTCTTTACTTGATCATTGGTATAATTGATTGTGCCCATCTGAATAATGGTTATATTCTTTAGTTTGGCAATTTCATTTAACTTCTGATCAATTACTTTTTCAAACTCAGTTACAGCTATCTTTAGATCAGCAATTTCCTGAGCCTGAGATTTAACCAGGTTCTTGCTTTTCTTAAGGGCCTGTAACAAGTCCCCATACTTATCTATCAATTGATAGACATCTCCTTCAGATTCAGATGCATCTACATCACTTGATGCAGATGTAGCTGATTCTGTACTTGTACTATAAACAGATTTTATTGAAGGACATAGTACCTTACTAGGACCAGACTGATTCTGGTACATGTCTTCTTCTAATCCTGCCATCAGTCCCATGCACTGATGATCTTCTTGTTCATAGATGGAGTCTAGCAATTGCATGAAATCCTCTTCTTCAGTAGCAGCATACAGTCCAATATATGCTTCAGCTTCAGATTCTGATTCTGAAGTTGATTGATCTATTAGGCTCTTTTCCTTCTTTGCAACAAAGGATTTTTCCTTCTTGCCCTTTTGATAAGTCTTCTTCTTGTCTGATGACTCCTTTCTCTTATCAGGACAGTCAGCCACTACATGTCCAGGCCTATTGCAACAATAATAGACAATATTTGAAGTAGTGGCCTTGCTGGGCATTGTTCTGCTCTTCTCTTTCCTTGATGACTTTTTCTTCTGATAATAGTCATCAACTTGCTTTGATGAGGGGGGCCTAGACTTCCACTGCTTCTTCTTTAAGAATATCTGGAATTGCCTTGTAAATACAGCAAAATCTGCATCTGACTCACAGCTTTCTGAACCCTGATTATCTGAATTTTCAGAACTAACTTCTGCAACTTCCTTAGGAGGAGATGGTGATATCCTCCTATTCTTTCTAGTGACTTTTGCCTTGAAGGCCACTGTCTTCTCTCTATGCTCTCCTTTTAAATTCTTTTCCTCCTCCTTCCTCACCATAAGTTGCATTTCATAGGATAACAACTTTCCAAATAAGGTTGGAGGAGAAATCTCTGCCAGTTTAGCCACTTCTCTTATGGCACAGATCTTTGTGTCTCAATCCTTTGTCAAGGATCTTAAGAATTTGTCATTCAGTTCATAAGTACTGAATACTCTTCCATAGGACTTTAACTCATTCACAATTCTATAGAATTTCTTATAGCATTCAGTTATGCTATCAGTTTTTCCTTGTCTAAAACTTTGATATTCCTGGTTGAGCATAGACTTCCTATCCTGTCTTACTTCTTCAGATCTCTCCATGTAGACAATCAAGGTGTCCCACATCTCTTTGGAGGTCTTGCAGTGAATCAGATTTTGAAATGTAGAATCATCTATGGCACTCACAATAATATTCTGAGCTCTCTTGTCCATGGTTGCCAAAATGATTTAATCCTTGGTCATTTCAGAATAACTCTTTGGAGTTTGAATATTAGCATCAAGAACTGATACCTTCATTGGAATGAAGGGTCCTTCCTGAACTGTGATATATATCCTTGGGTCAGATGCTTCCATGAACAATCTGACTCTTTCTTTCCAAATCCCAAAGATTTCCTTCCTGCAGATGGGTAACTTCATTGACCCTAACTCCTTGTGATTTTCTCCAGAACCCATCTTCTTGAATCTTGATTCTGCCTTTCAGATCTACCTCAGACTGTTAAGTCCTTTTTGAGGAATCTCCCTCTGATACCACTTGATAGTTTTACTTTCAAGACAACCTAAACACCTAGAGGGGGGGGGGGGGTGAATAGGTTCTAAAGCTTGTTAACACTTTTTGGCAGAATTCAATTACAGAATTAAAACACACAGCACAGCAGTCACAGAAATTTAATCATCACAGATTGCACACTGTTTTATAGTGGTTCCCCAAGGTCTGGGTACATCCACTTTCCCCCTTCACCTATCTAGCAGTATGCTAGATTCGGCCAAACTTCCTCTTTACTCAGATCCATAGATCCTACAGCTCAGAACCTGAAAAGGTTCCTACAACTCAAGCTCAACAGCCCTACCACAGCTTTATCACAAAGCCTACAACTCAGAGAAGAACCTTCTCCTACACTCAGGCAAACAGCCCTACCACTCATAGATCAACTCTCCTACACTCAGCCTTTATAACACAGGCTTACAACTCAGATCTGTATTGACAGATCCTACAGAAATTAGAAAAGAAGTTTTTAATGTCTTGCCTTTGTTGAGAGAGAAAAGAACAAGACAAATCTTGATCAGCTGATGAAATCAACTGAATCTGAGCTTTCTTCAAAGCTTCTTGAATCTGAACTTAGCTGAGTTGATTTCCAAACAGCTTCTTGAGAAACCAATGACGGCTTCCTTCTTCTTCTTCTTCAAGTGGCTGGATCCCTCTCTATCCAACACTTTGATGATACTTCTGAATTCTTGAAAGAACTCTTCTTAGACAGATCCTGAGATCGTCTTCTTAGATCTTCTAATGAAGATCTTCTTTAGTGTATTACTCCTTCTTGATTTGTTTTCTCAAATTGATTGCCAAAATCCAATCTCTCCTTACTTCTCTCTGAATCTGTCTATTTATAGATCTTCTTCATGGTAACCGGCTGATCCGTTTCTAACTGACTTCTGACAAGTCTGACAACTTCAGTTAACCTGTCATAACCCACAACTGTCAAGTCTTCAAACAGATCCTGTGCCTTAGTCTTGGACAGCAAAGTGTTGAGACAGACTGTCAGAAAGTGTCGAGACCAACTGTCTATATGTGTCGACACAAGTGACTTTGGTGTCGACACAGCCTTTGATGATGTCGACTAGTTTGCCTTTAAGTCGACACTGCTTCTTCAGAACTTCATCTTGAGAATGAGTCGACACAGAGAATTTGTGTCGACTCAACACTTCATCTTTCTTCAGAAAATAACTTGGTCTTGACTTGGCAGTGTGTCGACACAAGTCCTATGTGTCGACACAGTTGTTGTAGATTCAGAACTCAGTATGTGTCGACTCTGCCTTCAGGTGTCGACATAGTTGAGGTCGACTATCTTTCTGTGAGTCGACACTGCTTCCCAGTGTCGACACAAATGTGGTCGACTATCTTTCTGTGAGTCGACACTGCTTCCCAGTGTCGACACAAATGTGGTCGACTATCTTTCTGTGAGTCGACACTGCTTCCCAGTGTAGTCGACACTGCTTCCCAGTGTCAACACAAATGTGGTCGACTATCTTTCTGTGAGTCGACACTGCTTCCTTCAAGTGTCGACATAATTATTCTGAAGTGTCGACACAATTTCTTCAGGTGTCGACATATGGACTTAGAATAATTTCCTGTATTCTTTAATACTTTTTCACCTGCACATGTCAACTTAAAACAACATCAAATACACCTTGATGTATATCATTAAGCTAAGTTAGGCTTCTTCAAATCAGGTACACATTTTCCAATGTACCCAACAAAAATCTACTAGATCAGGGTGATTACAGTATGTTGAGTGACTCGGGGCGACATGCCGCTCCCGTTACAACTTGCGGGGTGAGAGGATGACTATAACTGCCGGCGGGCAACAGATTGCTCCGCCAAAGTGATTTAAACGGTGGAATGTGCGGGATGCTTCTGGCGCGTGCGCCCGGGGGCGGCGCGCTTGCGGGCTTCGACTGTCTTCTTCGCTCGACTTCCTCTGACTTTGGGCGCCTTCTTCCCAACTGCGCATTGGTGGGGTGCCAATAGCCGATGGCAGGTGCTGATGGCCGCTGGTGGCCGCTGGAGGTCGCTGGTGGCCGCTGGTGGCCGGCGGCGAGAGGTGGCCGATTCGGTGGAGTAGGCGGGAGAGCTCTCACCTGAGGAAGAGGGAGAAGAATCGTAGGAGGAAAAGATAAGAAATGAAGAGCCCCTGGGGTCCTTTTATAGCCTCCAGGGAGGATCATGGCGGGCCCCACAACTAAAGTGGTGGGGTAGTGGGTAGTTACCACTTTGATCGGACGGCATGGAGGGCCTTCCTCTTGATCGGACGGCGGGGAGGCCCCCCCCATGACGGCGGGCCGTCATGACGGCGGCGGCGGCCGGGCAGCCGGTAAGGGAGGCCAGCCACGGCCGGGGCGGCCACGGCCGCGGCCGGCCACGGCCGCGGTGGCCGTGGGAGGGCCGGCCGCCGGCGGTGGCTCGACCTCTTGCCAGCGGCGGCTCCTTTGGCGGCGGTTTTCTCCATGATGGGAGGGAGTGGGGCCCCCCATCACCTCCATGAGGGATCATGGGGGGTGGGGCCCTCCCATGACTTTCCTTGAGTGGAGATCATGGGGGGGGGGCCCTTGCTTCCTATAAATGAAGGTGTAACCCATCATTTGCGATCATTTATATTTCTCCTGCGATCATTTTTGTTTAACTTGCATTCAGATTTGCTGAACTTACAACCGCTTATCTATTCTATTTTGTAGAGATGAAGATAAGCTCCAAGGTTAGTAGAACGCACGTTTTGTGTACCAGATATCAGATATGCGTGTTCACAACAATTATCTCAAGGATATCATACATGATATCCTTGTTCACAAAAATGATCGCAAAGATATCAAGTATGGTATCTGTGTTCACAAAAAAGATCGCAAAGATATCAAGTATGATTTTCGATGTCACACAAAAATGATCGCAATGATATCAAGTATGGTATCCATGTTCACAAAAATGATCGCAAGGATATCAAGTATGATTTTCGATGACACACAAAAATGATCGCAATGATATCAAGTATGATATCCATATACACAAAAATGATCGTAATGGTATCAAGTATTAGTGCATACAAATAAAATCGAAGAAATAATAATTCTTATAATGATATAATATCATTACATCATGAGCTTTAAAAAGTTCGTACAAAGTCATCTTCTTCTCAAATTTATGCTCTTTCTCATTTTCATTTTTACAGTCCATTAATAAATTAAGATAACAATTCAGAATTCAGGGTGTACCTTCTCCCTCTCATTCAGGACACATTCCGCCCCGTCATTAGCGACAGGAATCCAGGATATAGCTAAAACAGTGACAATGTGAGGTTATGAATCTCGTCTGTAATGACAACGAGGAATAAAAAGATGCGACAAAGTGAGCAAGAAGATCCTGTGCAATCAAAAAAAGCGCGGTGAATAATCGAAATTTTTGTCAAAGAAAAGCGCGGAAAAATATTAAATAACTCATCACGTGTCAAAATTGAAATGACCCCGTCTCCAACCTGAAAAATTTGCGTAGGCCTGAAAAATTTGCGTAGGAGCAGAGCCATGACATGTATATTTAAAAATAATTTACTTATAATAATCACAAATGAAACCCACGCTACGTCTCTCCGAAATGCTCAGCAACTCCGTCCCTTGCGCACGACATCCAGAGCATAAAAGATTTCGGCTCCATAGAGAGCACTTGCTTTCGGGTCCTAGTTGCCTTTTCCCCGCATTCCCGAAGTGTCGAAGGGATCCCCGCCGCAGCTGCCCTTTGCGTCACTTCGAGGCAGCCCGAGCCTCTCTCTCTCTCGCTCTCTCTCGCTTCGGTAATCCAGATCTGCAGAAACCCTTCCCGTTTCCACTCCCTCCGCCGTGCGGCTGGCGGCGGGAATGGCTTCTTCCACCCCGGAAGCTGATTCCCGTCTCAACCAGATCCTCGTCCCCGCCTTCGAGAAGATCATCAAGAACGCAGCGTCATGGCGCAAGGGCCAATCCAAGCTCTCCCACCAGTGCAAATCCCTCATCGAACGCATCTCCTCACCCACTTCTCCCCCTTCCCCCTCTTCCCCCTCCTCCTCCTCCGACTCCATCCCTGGCCCCCTCCTCGACCTCTCGCTGGCCGACTCCGAGCTCTTCATCTCCCCCCTAATTTCGGCCTGCTCCTCCGGCTCCCTCAAGCTCGCCGAGCCTGCCTTAGACTGCACTCACAAGCTAATCGCTCATTCGTATCTCCACGGAGAGGCTGACCCTTCCGCCGCTCCTGACGCCCAGCTACTGGCCCGCCTCATCGACGCAGCCTGCTCCTGCCAGTCCCTTACTGATGAATCCGTCGAGCTCCTCATCCTCAAGACCCTTCTTTCCGCCGTCACGTCCACCTCCCTCCGTATCCATGGCGACTCGCTCCTCCGCATCGTACGTACCTGCTACGATCTCTATCTCCATAGCCGCAATTCCGTCAACCAGACTACTGCCAAGGCTTCCCTAATCCAGATGCTTGTCATCGTCTTTCGCCGAATGGAGGCAGATTCCTCCACCGTCCCCGTCCAGCCCATTGTTGTTGCAGACCTCATGTCTGATTCCATTTCTGACCCCTCGTCCGCCTCATCCACTGAATTTAACTTCGTCCAGAGCTTCATTACAAAGATCATCAGCGACATTGACGACGTCCTCAACCCACCTGCCCCCTCCGCCTCTGCTTCAAAGTACGACGGTGCTTTCGAGTCCACTTCGGTTGAGAACACCAACCCTGCCGACCTGCTGGATTCCAACGACAAGGAGCTTCTGGACGCGAAGTACTGGGAGATTAGCTTGTACAAGACTGCGCTGGAAGGGAGGAAGGATGAGCTGGGCTCGGAGGGGATGGCGGATAGAGAAGACGATCAGGAGGTTCATATCGGAAATAAGTTGCGGAGGGATGCATTCCTTGTTTTTCGAGCCCTCTGTAAGCTCTCCATGAAGACTCCTCCAAAGGAGGCTTTGGCAGATCAGACGCTCATGAGGGGTAAGATCTTGGCTTTGGAGCTTCTGAAGATCTTGCTGGAGAATGCTGGAGCTGTTTTCAGGACAAGTGATAGGTACTAAAGTTTGTTGCTTCTTCTATAGCTCATTTTCTCCCTATAGCATGATCCATGTTTGATCACTCGTTTGACTCTTGCATTAGTTAGGGGCACTTATTTTTCCGAGTGGGTATTGGTGATGTTGCTTGAATTAGATCATTGATTGGTTTGTGTGAACTGGAAAACCTCTACAGCTACACATGTTGGACCCGGTATTTTGATGGGAGAAAGCTGTACTAACCTTACTAAGGCTTCGTTTGGCACAGTAGTGGCGGTCATGAACACGGGTTAAATTGTCATTTGTTAACGCCCACCTAAGGAATTTCATCCACTTTTATGTTCAAACAGATGATGTTTGTTAAGTGATCATTAACGAATGATGTCTTAACCCAAGTGTTTACGACCTCCATCACCGTGCCAACCAGAGGGTAAATGGGATGATGACAGTGCAATGGACCCAAAATCATTTTAAAAAGGTCTTGTTTAGAACCAAATGAAATCAGGATTTTAGTCATTTAAAACATACAATCAATTTTAAAACCAAAGTCCATTTAAAAGCTGCAATAAATTTTAGAATCGAAATTTAGTCCATAAATAATCGACCCCTTAATGCTTTCATGATTCTATAAATTATATAACAGAAAGTTATTGACCATGCCTGCTTGCTCTAGATAAGCAGAGGATTAGTTGAAGGATTTGTAGGTTGCAAGGTTGAGCGAGGATGCGGGTAAGATATACCTGCTTAAGGAGAACATGAATAACTTTCCCTCCAAAAAAATACTCAAAACCGTCTCAAGAATGGCTTTTTATTAAGGGTGTTGGAGATTGTGTTCTTATGTCTTATTATGTGTAACCCTAATACTGTGTGTGTGCATATATATATATTATATTCATTTATTATTATATTTATTTCGAGCCAGCAACCTTCCGGGCGAGATTCTGACAAAACCTTGCAAATTTTGAAAAAAATATTCAACATGAAAGTTTTAGATCTCGTTCTTGACTATAAAATGCATATATTATTTGCATAATTTCGACATGTATTGTGGGAGAACTAGCTCAAGTTTTTTTAGGATTAAAAAATCTTGAGCTTATGTATGTAATATATATATATATATATATATATATATATATATATATATATATATATATATAGAGACTGCTATGCTATGTTACACCGACACGCGATACGACACGACACGATTCGTGACTCGTAAATTTTCAAAAAATATCATATTTCGACACACTGGAACACATATATTAACTATTTAATTTTTATAATTATGAAAATTTTAAGACATTTAACAAAAAATTAAAAATGAACAAATAACAAATATTCAAATAAACTAAGACATGTTTAAATATTACTAATCAATTATTCAAATGCAAAACTTAACAAAATGTCAAAAAATGATAGAACATTAACACATTACCTCTTCTTATAGTTTTTTCACCTCAAATAGATCACTTCTTAAAAATTTTACACACTTTCCAATTCTTTTTTCACAAATGATTAACAAATGTGTTTTCACTTTTTATATGAACTTATAAATTTTTTTTCACAAAATTGCACTTCCAAGACAATTGCCTCCCGCATCACCGTGAATAGCTAGCTTAGGGACACGCGTGTCCGATTGAGAGGGACACACATGTCCGATTGAGTGGGACACGCATGTCCGATTGAGTGGGACACGCGAGTCCCGCTTGAGCCAGCGTGTCGGACTTCCGACACGAGTGTCAGAGAGTTGGACGAGTGTTGGAGAGTCTTACACCGACACGCTGGGCATTTTGAAGTATCGGTGTTTCATAGTTACTATGTGTGTAATTGAATAACAAATCCTTTCCGTCAACGTGGTATCTGAGACGCAGGTTTAGGGTTCGAAAAAAAAGCCGCACGTCCTCGCGCTTGTTCCGCCTCCGCCCCACCGCTTCTCGTCAGCGCCAGGCCCCGCCGCTTCTCCGCTCTTCTTCCTCTCCAGAAGCCGCCGACCACCTCCGCCCCTCTTCCTCTCTAGCGGCCGCCCGTCCCGCTTTCTCTCCAACGACCGCTCCCTTCCTCCGCCCTCTTTCTCTCCCTTTTCTAGGGCCGTCGACTACATTGGGGCTTGATCTCCCTATTTCCGGCGTTTCCTTTTTTCTTTTTCCTCACCATTTCTTGCCCTCTCTTGGGTATGTGGGTTCTTCCCCTCTTTCTATGAGAGCGGATTTCCTTCAAAATTCGTTATAATTTTTTTTGGTGCGCCCTCGATTTCTATTCAGGGTTACTTTATTGCTGGATTCTGGAAGTAATTCCTCTACAACCATGTCTTCTGGTGGAGTGACTTTTCCTACTCCGGACTCCGTTGGATCTTGTCGTGTCAATTCCGATCGCGACACTCCTCAGATCACCACGATGAAATTGGATGATTCCAACTACCTCCCGTGGCTCGCTCTATCATTCTTGCCCTCAAAAGCCGCCGACTGTTTGGTTATGTTAGTGGCACGATGAAATTTCCTTCTTCTGTTTCTTCGTCTGAGTGGCTTCAGTGGGAGTTTGAGAACTCCCTGACAATGTCTATGTTGCTTAATTCTATGACGGAGCCCATCACACGAAATTATCTTTTCTTTGATACGGCAGCAGATATTTGGAAGCGCGCAGAGACAATCTACTTGTGTCGTGGTAATGCAATTCAGATCTACCAACTTCGACGCAGATTATTCCTCTTGCGACAGGGTGTTCGACCCCTCTACCACCACTTCATCAAACATCACTCCGCCTTCCAAAGTTTTTCATGCCGCTCTTCCCTCTGAGTTTGATTTCTGGCATTGTTGGCTAGGACATCCTACTATCACTGTTATGAAGCTGTTACTTCTTGACATTTCTTCTACTTTGTTTAATGGTTTTAATTGTGATGTATGCGAATTTGCTAAATATCATCGCAGCTCTCTTCCTCTTATGTCTTCTTTTAACTCTGTTCCTTTTACTGTTATTCATACTGATGTTTGGGGACCTAGTTATACTGTTTCTATTTCTGATTGCTCTTGGTTTGTGTTCTTTATTGATTGTTACTCATGTTGTACTTGAGTTTATTTAATAAAATATAAAAACAATGTGTTTTCTCCGTTTCAATGCTTTCATAAGATGATTACTACTCGGTATGGTGCTACAATTAAGATCTTGCGCAATGACAATGACCGTGAGTATATTGACACCCGCCTTGAAAACTATCTGAGTGATCTTGACATCATCCATCAAACATCCCGTGTTTACACCCCTGTTCAGAATGGTGTGGCTGAGCGCAAAAATCGGCACCTCCTTGAGGTGTCTAGATGTCTCCTCCTCTGGATGCATCTCCCGAAGTATTATTGGGGTGATGCTGTTCTCACCGCTGCCTACCTCAACAATCGTCTTTCTATGTGTGTTCTTGGGTTCCATACTCCTCTCACCATGTTGTGGGTCCGTCCCACTTCGCTCTCTCGGGTCTTTGAATGTGTATGTTTTGTCCACACTCATCCTAAGACCAAATTTAATCCCCGCGCTCTAAGACGTGTTTTTATTGGCTACTCTCCTATGCAAAAGGGCTATAAGTGTTTCCATCCTATTACTAAGCAGACATTTGTTACTATGGATGTCACCTTCCGGGAAACAAAGGCCTATTATGAGACCTCTCTTCAGTGGGAGACGAGCACTATAGAAGTGAGTTCCCCTTCTACTCTTCCTTTGCCTATTCCACTTCCATCTATGTTGTCTCCTCCTGTCCCTTGTGATCCGGTGAAACCCCGTGATCTGGTGCCCCCACCTGCTTCTGGGAACCCGGTGATTCCTCCTCTACTGCAGGTTTACACGCATCATAGGAGGGGCACAGACACACTAGCTTCTGCTACTCAACCTGGGCCATCATCCAATCCATCGTTAGGTACCGATAGAGGTAATTTTCCTTCTACCCACATCATTTCTCTTACTTTGTGACTTTTGACGCTTATTCTCCTTCACATAGAGCACTTGTCACATCCTTGTCTTCCATATCTATTCCTAGCTCTTGGCAGGAAGCCCTGAAGCACAGTGAGTGGAAGATAGTCATGTTGTAGGAAATGAGAGCTCTTGACAAGAATCATACTTGGGATCTTGTGTATCTCACTAAGCAAAAAACGATTGTGGGATGTAAGTGAGTCTTCTTCGTGAAGCAAAACTTCGAAGACCTTGTTGAACGGTACAAAGCCAGGTTGGTGGTTAAAGGATATACGCAAATTGCGGGTATTGACCATCAAGAGACATTTGCTCCGGTTGCAAAAATGAACTCTATCAGGACGTGAAGAACGCATTCCTCCACGGTGATCTTGAGGAGGAAGTCTACATGTCCCTTCCTCCTGGTGTTCTCCAAAAGGGGTTGGCAGGGAAAGTTTGCAGGTTGAAGAAACCCTCTATGGATTGAAGCAGTCTCCACATGCTTGGTTTGAGAGGTTTCACTGGGCAATGATTTCTTTTGGATACAAACAGAGCAATGCTGATCACACCTTGTTTGTGAAGCACATAAAGGGTAAGGTGGCTGCTCTTATTGTCTATGCGGATGATATAGTGATAACTGGTGATGATATATAAGAGATTGAACTCCTAAAGTCTAGATTGGCTAAAGAATTTGAAGTGAAGGATGTTGGATCCCTCAAGTACTTTCTTGGCATCGAGGTGGCCAGATCCAAACATGAGATCTTTATCTATCAAAGAAAGTATGTTCTGGACTTGCTTGAGATAACTGGAATGCTCGGGTGCAGGCCAACAGACACCCCAATTGAGGTCAACCTCAAACTAGGAAGGGATGGAGGAGAAGTTGTTGACGACATACCGTGTTTTCAACGACTGGTGGGGAAACTTATCTATCTCTCCCACACTCGTCCAGACATATCGTATGCTGTGAGGGTCCTTAGCCAGTATATGCATTCACCTAGATCACATCATCGGGATGTTGCATACAGAGTCCTAAGGTATCTCAAATAATCTCCTGATAAGGGAATACTTTTCTCACCAGACGAGGCATTGAGGATAAAATTCTATAATAATGCGGACTGGGCGGGTTCAGTTAACAACCGGAGGTCGACATCAGGGTATTGCTCCCCTATTGGGGGCAATTTGGTGATCTGGAGAAGCAAGAAACAACATGTTGTAGCCAGATCCAGCACAGAGGCCGAGTTCAACACTATGGCACAAGGGAAATGCGAAGGGTTGTTAATTCAGTCAGTCATGAAGGATCTTGACGTAGAGTGTGTTGGTCCAATCAGGATCTACTGTGGTAATAAAGCTGCTATCATGCATCATCATTGCCCACAATCCGGTCTAACGTGATCATACCAAACATGTGGAGATCGACAGACACTTCATTAAGGAAAATATAGTTAGAGGGATTGTGTGTACCCCCTTTGTTCCATCAAATCAGCAACTTGCAGATGCACTTACCAAGGGGCTGAGTCAGAGCTCGTTCGATAAAATACTGAGCAAGTTGGGCATGACAGATATTACACGCCCAACTTGAGGGGGAGTGTTGGAGATTGTGTTTTTATGTATTATTATGTGTAACCACACACACATATATATAAATATATATAAATAAGGGCTTCTATGCGTGTAATTGAATAACATTCAAGCGACTGGGCTGCCGCATCCTACACGACTCCCGCCACACCATACGTTAGTGTCGACAACGAGAACTCCTTCGCCGAGACTTTCGTGACCGCATCCAAGCAAGTGACAGGGTTGCCGTCGACAACACGCCTTTCTTCCGACGCCCCATCCTCTGCCGCCATAACTTGGTTGCCGTCGACTAACGCCGTTCACTCTGGCACCCCCCCAGACCGAGCATCCTGAGGTTTACCTGCTGTTCAAAAAGCGATCTCCTGTTGCGTTCTTCCCCTGCTGCTCAAAGAACGAACTCCCACCGTATCCCAGCGCCCGTGAGCACCAGATGGCTGATCTCCTACAACAATATGATTTGGAAAGTGCTACTCCTAGCAATAGTTTGCACCATTCTTGGGTAAACTCCACCCCTTCTTCCCACTCAATTACATTAGATTAATTTTATGCGATTCAGTTAAATATTGCTAAGATTGCCTCGGACGTTCAACTGCTTTGGTCACCGCTATCCATAAATTATTTTGTTTTTTTTGGCTTGTTGATGTACGAGACTCGCAATGATTCGACACATTTAACGCTTAAGAATTCTGTTATGGACCCCACGCCGTGGTTATCTAGTATTAAGAGTCTTATTATATCAACTCTTATTGTATCGTCTTTATTGTATTAGTCGAGTTGTTGAGTCATATGCGTATTTTATGTCTTTTAATATCCCCATGTATTTTTTGTTTTTATGCAGCTTGTTGTAATTATGAGATTACCCCCGAAGGCTTGATATACATATGCCCTTAGTCCTTGTATGAAGAATTAAGCAATGAAATATGAACTTTCTTTTATCTCTCTAAAATTACTCTCTCTCTAACCCCGTTCTCCTCCTCTAGGATTTTTCCTCTCATCTCCTTCTCCAAGCTTCTTCTTCTTCTTCTAACTTCTCTTCATCTACCACCATTTTAGGGCTTGCCCTTTTATTGCCGACCTCCAACGACCTTAGCGAAAGAAGCCCATAGCCTATTTGATATCAGAGCCATCTTTCCTCCCCTTCGGTCGCCGTTCCGCTGTTCCCCGCGGTCTCCCTTCCCCTAAGCCAGCAAACCCCTTGCCGCTGCCACCCCCAGCGCCTCCAGCAAGCTCGCTGAAGCGCATCCACCAATGTCGATCTCTAGCCGCCCCAGCGTGGGTCTTTCTCCGCCATTCTTTCGCCCGAATAGACGACGAGATTGTCTCCTCCAGCACACCGCAGGCCTTCGGAGCTCAATCCCGTCCCGTCTTCTGCTAAGCCAACAGTCGCCTCCTTCGATCCCGCACACAGAACCGCATCCTTGCTTTCCGCCGACTGCACTCTTCTAGCTTCCGCAACCTTCCCTGCGTCCAAACCCTTCTCCATCGAGAGCCCATCGATCCCCATCTTGCTCCGTCAGCCCTTCACTCACCCATCAAGCCCTGCGCCTCCTTCTTGAGGCCCACGCCTTCAGCTCATATCAATTCATTCTATTTTTACTTTTTGCGTCCCCGTTGTCCTCTCCCCCACCTCCTGCACGCTACCTCCCACCACCATTTATTATTTTAATTTCCTGCTCCTCATCTCCCATCCGCTCCTCTCTCTATCTATTTTGTTGATTTCGTTTAACCTCCCAGGACCCACCACCTATGATGCATAGATACTTAAAAATGAGCAACGTATCGACTCGAACGCGTACCGGATACGGGAAACGCCCGGAAACTCGCGGAAACGCGTTTCCGAAACTCCAGGAAACACACTTAAAAATAAATAAAAAAAAATATTTAGGATTCGCGTATCCCGCTGGGGGGATACGCGAATCCTGCTATTTCAATCCCGTTAATCTACACAAATCCCGCTAGGTTTGCAATCCTGCGCAATGTGGTCGCCAAAGAGTATGCGGAATTCATTGATAAATCGGGGGATTTTAATGATTATGATTCAATTCAAAATCGTTATCTCTTAGATCCAAAGACTTGACGACTAAATTATGGATCGCCGGCCCCTTCACTTCAAACCATTGCATTAAAATTATTAGTACAACCATCATCTTCTTCATGCGCCGAGAGAAATTGGAGCACTTATTCTTTTATTCATTCAATGAAAAGGAATAGAATGACAGCACAACGTACAGAAGATTTAATAAATATTCATAGCAATCTTCGATTTTTTTTTAGAAGAGATCAAAAATACAATGAAGGAGAGTCTACATTGTGGGATATTGCGGGCGATGGCTTTGAGTCATTCGAAGATGTAGGTACACTGGAGATAGCTAATTTATCGCTTGATGAACCACAGTTGGAGCTCTCGATTATTGAAGAAGATGATGAAGTTGATACTTGATACTGTTGGAGAGAATGTTTAATTTTTAAACTTGATATTTTGCATGTGAATGTAACAAAACAATGATCAATTGATGTAATGATATATTGATGTGGACATGTGATAGAATGTTTAATTTATCGCTTATATGTACAAATAGTTTATTAGTTGTCTTATTCTTATATTAATTAGTACTTATATTAAAATAATTTAAAATAATTAAAAACGTTTCCCGTATTCTTATTTTTTTAAAAATCACGTTTCCCGTATCCGTTTCGTATCGTGTCCCGTATCCCGTATCCTGTTTCCGTCCCCGTGCATCATAGCCCACCACCACCCTCTTTCCATGCCCCTCCATTTCTTTGTTTTAATTTTCCTCCCAACCGTCCCCCTCTCCGTCCTCTTTTCCTTTCCCAAACAAATTTCATTTCTAATTAATTCTTAAGTGAATTAATAATTTTATTCTACTCATTTCAACGAACATCAAGATTAGTGCCGCGGAGGCGGTCACCCTTCACGTAATGTTGTTGAAGTGGTCAACGTCATTCAAGGACTCCGTGTCTCGTTTTGGTGCCAAGCTTGATCAATTGGAGCGATCAGGATACTTCGAAGCTCCGCCATCGACCGTTCCACCTACTACACCATCGACCCCCGCCTTGCCCGTCCCACCCTCCATGTCGGTTTCCGCTCTGTCGCCTCCGACCACACCACTGCCTCTACTGCCGACCACTACTTTGTCGGCCCCTTCAACCGCATTGTCGTTGTTGCTTCGCACCGCACCGTTATTCCCGCCAGACCCGTTCATTCCGCCGACCATGCTTTCTCCGGCTGCCCTCCAGCCATTGTTCACCGCCGCATCGCCGGTCCCGCAGAACCCCTTCATTCTGGCATTCTGCCGACAGTTATTCCCTTGGCTAAGTTACCAAAGGTGCAAGGAGCACCGAGGCGCTAAGGGCCCCTGGAGCCTAGGCGTAAGGCGCAGGCGCGCGCCTGAGGCACGTGAGGCGCACAAATGGGGGAAAAAGGAAATTGAGCGAATTGAGCGCCCAATTCGTTGAAATTGTGCGAATTGGGTGCCCAATTTGCTCAATTTCAGCGAATTGAACGACCAAGCGTGCCTAGGGGTGTCTCGGGTGCATCTGAGATCATGTTTTTGCCCATCTCAAATTTTTTTAAAAAAATAAACCTTGAAAGACCCAGGCGCGTCTCGCCCGCCTCAGCCGTGCTGAGGCGCGGCGGGCTGCGCCCGTTGCGCTCGGCGCGCGCCTAGGCACGCGCATTGACAATTGCATCCCTCGACCATCTTGCCCATTTCTGCTTCATGCCGTTCCGCCAGACCAGCCGCCCCCTTTGCTTCAGCCGCTCGTCCTTTCGACACCTACGCCGCTACACCTCGCCGCCAACGCCATTGCGACACGCTACCGGGCGCTATTTTGGCGCAAAATCAAGGAGTCAGACGAGTCGATCATCCTATTGGAGTTCTGTTGGGGTTGTGGAACACTTCCGGTCCTCTTGTTTCTCACACCGGGTTAGCCCACGTGAGCTTAGAGGAATCGAAGTGTGATCTTCCCTTGCGACATCTCCAGGACCGGCCACATCTCCAGGAAATTTTTTCCTTCAGTAGTCGAACTGGGTTCGACTATCGTCGAACCAGGATCGACGATCGTCGAACCCAGCCCGACGTCGAACGTCGAGCCTTGCTCGACGTTCGACGTGTCGAACACTGCTCGGCGTTTGGCCGAGCTCGACGTTCGACAGAGCTCGACGATCGTCGATCGAATGTCGAACCCTGCTCGACGTTCGACGTGTCGAACACTGCTCGGCGTTTGGCCGAGCTCGACGTTCGACAGAGCTCGACGATCGTCGATCGATCGTCGACCGCCGCTCGACGATCCGGCCGAGCTCGACGATCTGTTTGGCGGAAGCCTATTTAAGGTGGATTCCGCCACTTTTTAGGGTAAGTCTTTAGCGGTACGATTTAGACTAAATTGCGGCGGCGTATTCTTTTGGAGACGGGTACGAGGTTCTCGTTGGCGTCGATCCAGAAGGTTTTCTTCTGTGGTTTTCTTGTCCAGAAGTGGAAGAAGGTAGGATCGGGTTTAGATCCTTGTAACCTTTGTTGTAATCTGTAACTTTCTGGTGAATACAAGAAGGGGAGAAGAAGGGGAGAGAGGACGTAACCCGGTTTTGGGTGAACCTCTGTAATCGCTGTGTTTGTGATTGCTCTGTTTTGTTTCCTTGTGTTTTGTTATTCGTTTCGGATTTCTTCTTCTCGGCGCTCCGGATTCCTTACATTTGGTATCAGAGGCAGGTTTCTTGGATTCTTGGCTATGGGTTCAGGAGGAGTGCGGATCGAGATAGAGAAGTTTGATGGAAGTCGTTTTGATCTGTGGAAGATGAAGATGGAGGACCTATTGGTTGATCGTGATTTGTGGGGAGCAATAGTGGATACTCCTCCAACAGAGAAGTCTGATGAGGAGGCTATTGCAGCCTGGACAAAAGCTGATCGGAAAGCAAAGGGTCTTATCAGGTTGTTTCTTGCAGACTCTATTTTGACAAATGTGATGGAGGAGGCTTCAGGCCAAGGTTTATGGCGGAAGCTGGAGTCCCTCTATCAGAGCAAGTCTCTGGTGAACAAGCTGTTGCTGAGGAAGAAATGGTACAATCTGAAGATGCAGGAAAGTGGTTCTTTCTCAGAGCACCTGACCAATTTCAACACTGTTGTGGGTCAGTTGATCTCTATTGGTGAGAAAATCTCAGATGAAGATAGGGCTATTACACTACTGTGCTCATTGCCGGATTCGTGGGACAATGTTATTGTTGCGATAGGGGGTAATGGAGATAAGGCTCTCTCCAATGAGTCGGTATGTGCTACTTTGTTATCTGAGGAGACCAGAAGAGGAAGTTCAGAGAAGACCAGCAAAGGTGCATTGAGTGTATCCAGATCTCGCCCTCAATGGAGGGATAATAAGCAAGGAGGATCTCGAGATAAATCTCGGGGTAGATCCAAGAGCAGAGAAAGAGAGAAAGAGAAGAAGCCCATAAAATGCTGGAAGTGTAATGAGGTTGGGCATGTGAAATCCCAATGTCCTAACAAGCCAGTTCAGAAGAAAGATGCTGGGTCAACTTCTGGTACTAAGAAGGAGACTGAAGGGGGTGACATGTATATTGCTGCTACATGTGTTGCCCAGAAGGATTCTGATGTGTGGTATGTCGACACAGGAGCATCATATCACATGACCCCTCATAGAGACTGGTTTTGTGAGTATGAGAGGTTTGGTGGTGGTGACGTCATGCTTGGCGATGAAACTGCTGTGCAGATTATTGGGCGTGGGAAGGTGATGCTGAAGATGGCCGACGGGACCATGAAGACCCTTCCGGGGGTGATGCATATTCCAGGGATGAGCAAGAATCTGATCTCGGTGGGATCTATGGCGGATGCGGGAGTGTCTTTCAGTTGTGACATGCACTCGTGCAGGATGACCCGAGGGGCGATGGTGATCGCCAAAGGCGTGAGGCATGGGACACTGTACAAGTTGCTGATACAGTGGTGCCTAGCGGGGCCTTCATCTCTGAAGGCCAAGAGGAGGACCAGGAGGAGCAGTCCAGGCTGTGGCATCAACGGCTTGGACACATCAGTGAGAAGGGGATGTCGGCTATGACATCCGACCAGATGGTGGTGGGTGTGCCCGTATGCACCTCGAGCTTTGGGTTCTGTGAGCATTGCCTACTTGGCAAGCAGAACCGGGTTAGTTTTCAGGGAGCAGGGAAGAGGGCCACCGGTTTACTGGACTTGATTCATAGCGATATATTTGGGCCGACTCCAGTCCCATCTCTTGGTGGGGCTAGGTATTATGTATCTTTCATTGATGATTATTCTCGGTATTCTTGGCTTTATTTTCTCAGGTCCAAGGCAGAGGTTCTCGATAGGTTCAAGGATTTTAAGAACCTGGTGGAGAACCAGTTTGAGAGGAAGGTGAAGGTTCTCCGTTCTGATAACGGAGGGGAGTATTGCTCGGACGCCTTCGAGCGGTACTGTACTGAGCAGGGGATTGCACGGCAGAAGACCACGCCGTATACTCCAGAGCAGAATGGAGTGTCGGAAAGGCTCAATCGGACATTGATGGAGAAAACCAGGTGCATGCTCAGTTGGGCTGGTTTAGGGACGGAGTTCTGGGCTGAAGCGGCGGCTACAACTAACCACTTGAAGAACAGGACCCCTACATCTGCAGTGAAGGGGTGTACCCCCTTTGAGGCTGTTTTCCAGAAGAAGCCAAATTTGGCTTATGCTCGTGTTTTTGGATGTGATGCATACGTTCACATTCCAAAGGAGAAGAGAGGGAAGCTGGATATGAAGTCCGAGCGGTGCATCTTTGTGGGCTACAAAGGTGGCATCAAGGGATATAAGCTTTGGAACCCGGTGACGAGGACGGTGACGTATAACAAGGATGTGGTCTTTCATGAAGCCCGTCCTCAAGTCACTACACAAGCGGAGGAAGGGAAAGCTGCAGAAAAGGTGGTAGTGGAAAGGGGCATGGAGGAAGTTCCTCTGGAGGATGCTCAGATCACTACAGTGGCTGTTTCGGATTCAGATTCTGAATTTAATGTTTTGGAGGAGGTGAGCCTTGATGATGAATCAGGAGATGAAGTTGCTGATGCTCCACTTCTGAGGCGTTCAACGAGGGAAAGGAGGGCACCAATCCGGTACTCCCTTGGTGCGGTTGGAGCACAATATTGCTTGAACATGCTTGGAGAAGATCCCATTTCAGCCAGGGATGCGAGGTCGAGGGCTGATGCGAATCAGTGGGAGCTTGCTATGGTTGATGAGATGGAGTCTCTGCGGAAGAATCAGACTTGGGGTCTGTGCAAGCTTCCAAAAGGGAGGAAGACCATTGAGAGTAAATGGATCTTCAAGCAGAAGGTTAAGGCGGATGACACCATAGAGAAGTACAAGACGAGGTTGGTTGCCAAGGGTTTCTCACAGGTGGAAGGTGTGGACTACGACGAGATTTTCTCGCCGGTGGCCAAGCTCACTTCTATCAGAATGGTTCTCTCCATTGCGGCTGTGCATGATCTGGAGATTGAACAAATGGACGTGAAGACGGCGTTCCTTCACGGGGATTTGGAGGAGGAGATTTATATGCGGCAACCTGAAGGATTCGAGGCCAAGGGCAAGGAGGATCTGGTGTGCAGGTTGAAGAAGTCCCTTTATGGACTTAAGCAATCTCCGAGGATGTGGTACCTGAAGTTCGACACCTACATGCTGGAGTTGGGTTTTGAAAGGTCGAATTCGGACCACTGTATCTATATCCAAAGGAAGGGAGAGCACTTCACTTTCTTGACACTCTATGTTGATGACATGCTGCTCGTAGGAAACAGTGTCAAGATGATCCAACATGTGAAGAAGCTGCTCTCGGCCAAGTTTGAAATGAAGGACTTGAGGCCAGCAAGTGTGATCTTGGGGATGCAGATTACCAGGGATAGAAGCAAAAGGAAGCTTTGGTTGGGGCAGCAGAGGTATGTCGAAGAGGTGTTGAAAAAGTTCAACATGGCTGACTACAAGCCTGTTGGTGCCCCTATGCCCGTGGGGAATAAGCTATCTGCGGAGATGTGTCCCAAGACACATGAGGAGATGGAGGACATGGTGAAGGTTCCATATGCTAGTGCAGTGGGAAGCCTCATGTATGCCATGGTTTGTACTCGGCCCGACATAGCACAAGCAGTGGGAGTGCTGAGCCGGTACATGGCCAAACCAGGGAAGGAGCACTGGAATGCTGTGAAGCGGGTGTTCAGGTATCTTCGTGACACTTTAAATTATTCTATATGTTATGAAGGTGCTGAAGCTGGAAGAGTCCTGGACGTGGTCGGACACGTGAACTCTGACTGGGGAGGTGACCTGGATAGCAGGAGGTCCACCAGTGGGTATGTTTTTACATTGTTTGGTGGTGCTGTTAGTTGGATGAGTCGGCGGCAAGGAGTAGTGACACTCTCGTCGACGGAGGCTGAGTATATGGCTCTTACACATGCCAGTAAGGAGGCCATATGGTTGAGGAGGTTGTGCGGGGAGCTCGGTTTTGAGCAAGGTCCTGTGAAGCTGTGGTGTGACAGCCAATGGGCTATTCAGTTAGCCAAGAATCCGGCTTTCCATGCTAGGAAGAGAAAAGAGGGGTAAAGTGGGGGGCGCCGAGGTCACGAAAGCATGATCCGGGCCCTGGAGGTAGGGGGTATTTATAGCCTGTTAGGTAAGTAGGAAAAATAAGGAGGCAAAAAAAATATAGTGCAGAGGAAGGGGAAGAGGCGGCCGTCCTTTTCTCTCTCCTAGCCTCGATTGGCGTGATCTTACGTGAATCCTCAAGCCGGGGGCGAGACAGTACCATCGAAATATGATAAAATAAAACGGTCTATTATCAAGGAAACTATTAAAAGAGGTTATTAAATTGTTCATCTCGCGTACAGCGAGCAGCCCATTCATTGGACCTAGAAGGTTCGGGCGTTAGCCGCGAGAGGAAACATTATTACAAAACACAGCAATACAAAGAAACCAAGGGCGCGAGACGGCGCGAGAGACTCAGTCCTTATGCCATCGCCAGCGCCCCCCACCACGGCCCCTTGTGCAGGGAGGACGGTGGGGAAGGTGAAAAGCGCGAGCCGCGTCTACGCCACGGCGCGCGAGACAGAGCTGTTGGTCGACCTCGCTCAGAATCGCCTGGGGATCCGTCTCGTCTATCTCGATATCGGCATCAATTTCGGAGGTCAAGCGAGCAACTTCCACCTCCAGCCAGTCGATCCGCCGATCTGCAAAATGCTTGTCCTTTTCCAGATCTTGGATTATCAAGGCATGCTTCCGGAGCATTTCCGCCACCTTTCGCTTCATTGTTAAGGGGTCCATAGGATCGCCAAGGTAATCTTCGATCTCGTCCAGAGGAGGAGGAGGTGAGGAGGCTACTCGCCTCAAGCGCTCCTCAGCAGGCGAGTCTTCAGCAGATGAGTCCACTCGCACATCTGCAAAGTAAAAAGCAGAATAAGAAGGGCCATAATCAAAGGTATGCGACGATAGAAGCCGAAAGCCCAAGGCAGCAAAGTCCTAACCAGAGTGGCGAGAGGTCCCAGCAACATGGAAAGGCTCGCCTTTTTTCCCACCAAGAGTCGAAGGAGGAGTGGAAGGAGGAGGCGAGACGGAATTTGGACGATGGTCGGCGAGGTGAGCTTGTGTGCTACCAGACTGATGGGGAGGCGCATGACTTTTCTGAAAACCGACAGCAGAAGAAGCAATGAAGGATAGATAACAAACGAGGGAGGTACACAATGATCTCTACCTCTTTTCCCTTAGAAGGCGGTGAAGTAGGAGGGATGCGTCTCTCCGGAGGGTCTGGAAAGGGTTCTCCCGACGGGGGAACAAGATCAGTTGTCCTCGCCTTCTTCGGGCGAGAGGAAGAGGGCAGCGGGGAGGAAGAAGTGCGAACGGGAATGAGGTTTAAGGCCGCCGCGCTTGCCTTATTCCGCTGGCGCACCAACGCGATACGATCGCGGAAGCTCTTGCTAAGAGACATAGCAGCGGAATTAAAGGGGGGTAAAATCAAGAGAAGAGGTCTCTTGCACTCAAGAAGGATCCCAGTATTTATAGGCTCAGGAGGGAAGAGAATCCCACCTAAAAAGAAAAAAAAGATTCCGCCATAAAGTCGCTAAGATGACATGAGCCTCGGTTGGACTTTTCTTTTCGAGCTTAGACAAACTCGAAAAGAGCGGGGATTGTGTACAACCTCGGGCTCACGAGAAAGGGCTCGGCGGATACGGGATTAGAGGAGTCCTCAGGAGGAAGCAAAGACCACTCGCGCTAGGCGAGAAGGGGCCCAAAGATGGATCCACTCGCGCTAGGCGAGAAGGGGCCCAAAGATGGATCCACTCGCGCTAGACGAGAGGGGCCCAAAGATGGATCCACTCGCGCTAGGCGAGAGGGGCCTAGGTTGGGTCCGCTCGCGCTGGGCGAGAGGGACCATATAAAGGTCCATTCCCCTGGCAGGCGGGAGGTCGTAGGGAAGCTCTTTGGCGACAAGGGGTCTCGCCTGCGAGATGGCGCTTTCAGCCGCAAGATGGCCCTCTCGCCGAGCACTGGTCCGGCAGAAAGAGTAAAGGCCGGTTCAGCAACTGGGTGGGAACCGGTTCAATTGACAAACGGTTCATCCTTTTTAGCCTCCGAGGTTTTTTACCCTTTTACCCTGGGTGGTCTGCCTTTAGCCTTTCCAAACAGCGGAGTTCGGCTGTTGGCAGACCTAACCCAGGGTATCTTAGTAATTTCACAGGTGCTTGTTTTGGTTATTTGCAGTTCAGATTCTGAGGCCTATAAATAGTCCGGTAAGGTGTCTGAGAAAGAGGCGGAACCCTTCTCTCTCTCTCCTACTTAGACACCTAGCTCAGCATTGGCTAGGGAGGGGGAGAATTCCTGTTTCTCCTGGGTAAGAGGTGGGACCTCCAAGCTGAAAACCCCCGGTCTTTTCCTTTAAGGGTTCTGTTGAGAGCGTGGTCCAGAGAGAGTAGGCGTGAGCTGCAGTTTTAGATCCGAGCTTTAGGAGGAATTGGCCCTTGTCGGTTCCAACATTTTTGGTGCGGTGAGCGTGGATCGTAGCCTGCGTCGAAGAACTTTGGATCATCTCATGGCAGGAGATCTAGGAGGAGGAGATGAGGGCGGAGGAAATGAGGGCGGGTCCCAGAACCCAGGAGGATATGTTGGGAGGGAAGAATTCATGGCGTCCATCGGGGGCATCATGGGGATGTTGCAGCAGATCTCGCAGCGAGGCGAGTGCGTGACCCCTCTACCTCAGGGGCCGGGCCTCTCGCCTCCGGAAGGAGCCGTCTCGGCAAGGGTGGGTGAGGATGCGCCAGGAGGGCGGCCCGGAAAGGAGAAGGTGGTGGAAGGAAACGGGCGAGATCTGGCAGGAAGGGAGTTGTTCCCCAGCCCGGCGAGCGCCGTCTCGCCAGTGGACCTCGTCGCGCGAGTGGAGACGGCGAGACCCCTAGCGAGAGGATCGCCCTTTTGCGAGCTGGTTCTTTCGGCTCCCGTCCCGGAGGGGTTTCGTGAGCCCGAGATGATCTATTATGTGGGAAAGGATGACCCCCTTCAACACTTGCAATGGTTTGAAGATGCGGTCTCCATCAGGCCAATGACCGACGCATTCAAGTGCCGCCTCTTTGCAATCACCCTGAAGGATAAAGCTAGGGATTGGTTTCACCAACTCCCGGCAGGATCAATATATGGCTTTGAGGACTTGAGTAGGAGCTTCCAGCTGCGCTTCTCGACCTCAAAGAAGAGGAAGAAAAACCCGGAGTCCATCTTCCTGATTAAGCAGAAGGCCGATGAGTCATTAGCCCAGTACGTGGATCGTTTCCAAGAGGAAATTCTGGACATTCAGGAAGTGCCAGGATTCGCTCTTCAAATGGCCTTTACGGTGGGGCTCAGGGAAGGCTTCTTCAAGATGAGTTTGACCAGGAAGGCACCCTTGTCATTTGAAGGGTTGATGGAAAAAGCAGCCAAAGAGATAGCGATGGAGGCAGCAAATCCGGCATTTGCCAAGAAGCTAGCACGGTTGACGGAAGTGGAGTCGAGAGAGCCGGGAGGAGCGAAGCAGCAGGAAGGAAGAAGGAGGGAGGAGCCAAGGGGACCGGCACAGCAGGAGTTGGCTTGGAGGCAGCCAGGAGGCCCTGTTCAAGGGCAAGGAAGAGGTCTTCCCCTGGGGGGAAGGAATTACTACCAGGGAGGACCAGGGAGGTTTCAGCAGCTGGGGTGGGGACACGGCCCGAGGCCACTCCCACCCCCGCCTCAGCAAGCTATGGCTATAGGCCGGGGAAGAGGAAGGGGAAGAGAGCGAGGAAGGGGAGGAATAGGAGCAGGGAGAAGGAGGAATCACCAGGAGGGAAGGCAGGAGGGGGAGGTAGCTACGCCATTCTGTGACTTCCATGAGGAGGAAGGTCACGCAACAGCTACTTGCCCAGAGTTTCTAGAGCTGAAGGAGAGAAGAGGAGCGGGAGAGCAGCAGCAACCAGCGCGAATAGTAGAGATGACCGGAGCGGGGGAGGAAGATAGATGTGTAGATCGGTCGGATGTGGGGGACCGAGGGGGGATCGGGGTGATTCATGGTGGAGTAGGGATGGAAGCCGCCCGAAAGGCCAGTCTTCATACAATGTACCGTCGAGGTGTCGCCTCGACATCGCAAGCCCCCCCCCCCGGATGAGAAGATCACCTTCTCTAGGAAGGATTTGCCAGATCACGAAGATCCGTTCTGCGATGCATTGGTGATTCGAACAGCTATAGAAAATTTCACGGTATCAAGGATCTTAGTGGACAATGGAAGCTCGGTTAATGTTATCTTCAAAAAGGCGTTCAATGAGATGAGGGTGGAAGCCAGGAGGGTGTTAGCAGCCGATGGACCGCTGTTTGGATTCTCGGGAGAAAGGAAAGAAGTAGAAGGGGGAGTCGGTCTTCAGGTAACTCTGGGAGGGCTGTCCAGGAACTGCCGTTTTGTGATAGTGGACGCTCCCAGCAGCTACAACGCCATCTTTGGGCGCCCCTTGATTAGTGCCTTCAGATGTGTACCATCATCTTTTCATCAGTGTTTGAAACTCAATTCGGGAGGGACCCAGATCAGGGTAAGAGGAGATCCGAAGGCGGCCCGGGAGTGCTACGTGACTGCAGTAAACACTATTTCATGGAAGGGTGACGCGGAAGAATTAGAGAAGAGGATGGAGCAACAGGAGCAAGAGGAGAATGGAGTTGAGGAGTTGGGTGGTGGCATTGCGGTGGAGCCAGTAATGGCAGGAGAGCTAAGGGTCGGAGGAGAGGAGCAAGAGGAGAATAGAGTTGAGGAGTTGGGTGGTGGCATTGCGGTGGAGCCAGTAATGGCAGGAGAGCTAAGGGTCGGAGGAGAGGAGCAAGAGGAGAATAGAGTTGAGGAGTTGGGTGGTGGCCTTGCGGTGGAGCCAGTAATGGCAGGAAAGCAGGAGCCCGGAGGAGGAGAGGAAGAAGTAGGAAGGAAGAAAAGGAAGATAGGAGAGATGGAAGATTCGCCGCTGGGGAGAGGATCTGAGGCAGTGGGAGAGAGATTCAGGAGGGGAGTAACTATGGCAGTCAAGGAAGGAGCGGGCGGAGGGCAAGAGCTCGGGAGGCAGGAGGAGAGGCTAGAGATGGAAGAGAGGACTCCGATAGATCAGGAGGAGGAAGAAGAGCCCTCAAGGCTGAGGGCTGCAGTCGAAGTGCGGGAGATGAACATCTTAACAAAGGAAGGAAGGGAAGAAAAGATTAAAGTTAGTGGTGAGCTCGGCCCTGAGGACCAGGAGAAGATCAGGAGATGCGTGCAGGAGAACATTGATATTTTTGCTTGGAGCGCAGCCGACATGCCAGGGATCGACGCAGACGTGGCATGTCATCGTCTCAACCTTGATCCCCAGATTCGTCCCATCCAGCAAAAGAAGAGGGCTATCGCTTCCAGGATGGCCAAACCGATCAGGGAGGAGGTGGAGAAGCTGCTCCAAGCAGGATTCATATCGGCGAACAAGTATCCGGGGTGGGTGAGCAATGTTGTAATGGTAAAGAAGGGGGAAGGGAAATGGAGAATGTGTATCGACTTCTCTCTTTTGAATAAAGCATGCCCCAAGGATTGTTATCCTCTGCCTCGAATCGACGCGCTGGTTGATTCAGCCGTCGGTTTTTCACTAATGAGTTTTTTAGATGCTTTTTCAGGATATCATCAAATACGCATGCACCCTCCGGACATCAAGGATGTCACCTTCATCACCGAGGATGGGTGTTTCAGCTACAACATGATGCCTTTTGGGCTGAAGAATGCGGGGGCCACCTACCAACGGATGATGGATCGGATTTTCCGAAAGCAAAAGGGACGGAACCTCGAGGTCTACGTGGATGATTTGATGATCAAAAGCCAAGACCTCAAGTCCCACATCGCGGATCTAGAGGAAACGTTTGGGACCATAAGAAAGTACAAAATGAGGCTCAACCCGTTGAAGTGCGTATTTGGGGCTAGCAGAGGAAAGTTCCTAGGACATCTCCTCACCCCATCGGGAGTAGAGCCTAACCCAGACAAGGTGAAAGCGATCCTGGAACTGGAGTCCCCGACAGATACCAAGGAGGTCCAACGTCTCACCGGCAAGTTGGCGGGGCTTAGCAGGTTTCTCTCTAGAGCAGGAGAAAGGTGTTCACCTTTCTTTCGGACATTGAGGGGGGGGGGGAAGAAATTTGAGTGGACCTCCGAGTGCGAGAAGGCTTTCCTAGCCCTTAAGCAGCAGCTTACCAAGGCGCCGCTACTCCAAGGCCCAAGAGAGGGAGAGGTTCTATTCTTGTACCTGGGAGTGGGAGCAGAGGCGGTGAGTTCGGTTCTCATAAGAGAAGAAGGAAAGAAGCAATTCCCAATCTATTACGTAAGTAGGGTCCTCAAAAAGGCGGAGCTAAAGTACCCTATCCTGGAAAAACTAGCTTTTGCTCTCGTCATCTCCGCCCGGAAACTCAGACCCTATTTTCAGGCCCATACAATCCAAATAGTGACGGACCACCCTCTCCGCCGTATTCTGGAAGGGGTGGAGCATTCGGGGAGGTTAGCTAAATGGTCGATAGAGCTCAGCGAGTTTGATCTCTCTTTCGTGCCTCGGATGGCAGTCAAGGCTCAGGTCGTGGCGGATTTCTTGGTAGATTATGTGGTGGAGGTCAAGGAGGCCGAAACGTCTCCCGTAGTGGCTTGGGAGATGCTCGTTGACGGGGCCTCGGGAAGGAATTCTTTTGGGGGAGGGATGGTTTTGACAAGCCCTGAGGGAACGCGGATCGAACAGGCCCTGAGGGTTCATTTCACCCTCACCAACAATCAAGCAGAGTACGAGGCCATTATAGCAGGGCTGAGGTTGGCCCGTGAGCTCGGCATACAAGACATCAAGGTATTCACTGACTCTATGCTAGTGGCAGGGCATATCAGGGGAGAATTCGAAGTAAGAGAAGCCACCCTCCAGTTATACTTAACAAGGGTAAAGGGGATCATTGGGCAGTTCCGCAGTTTCTCGATTCAACATGTCCCAAGGGAGGAAAATACTCAGGCAGACCTGCTCGCCAAACACGGTCCTCGGGCCGGAGGAACCACGATGGAGCTCTTCAGACCCTCCATCGAAGAAGGAGAACTGATGGAAGTGGATCATCCGAGGTCCTGGATGGATCCGATTACCACCTACTTGATGACGGGACGTTTACCTGAAGGGGAGCTTGAGAAGAAGCACATCCGGTACAAGTCAGCGTACTACCTGCTTAAGGAGGGGGTCTTATATCGCAAGACGTTGTCAGGCCTGTTGGCTCGGTGCATATCTGAGGAGGAGGTCGTGAGGGTGCTAGAGGAGATTCACTCCGGGGAATGTGGCAGCCACTCCGGGAGTCGGACCTTGGAGGGAAGGGTGTTGAGGCAAGGCTATTTCTGGCCCACCCTTAGGAAGGATGCCGAGGAATTCGCGAGAAGGTGCAGGAAGTGCCAGGAGTTCGCTCCTCTCCAGCTTCTCCCGGCCCAGAGGTTACGCACAATTACAGCTCCGTGGCCCTTCGCCATATGGGGGCTAGATCTGGTGGGTCCGTTCCCTCAAGCCAGTGGCCAAAGGAGATTTCTGCTAGTCATGGTAGATTATTTCTCAAAGTGGCTGGAGGTGAAGGCGTTGGCAAAGGTAACGTCCCAGGTGGTCAAAAGCTTTGTATGGGGGGAAATCATCTGTAGGCATGGGCTCCCTTTGGCTATTGTCACGGATAACGGACCACAATTTGCCAGCAGAGAGTTCGTGGATTTTTGTGTACAGCTGGGCATAGACCTTCGGTTTGCTTCGGTGCACCATCCTCGAAGCAATGGGCAGGTGGAGGCTGCGAATAAAGTCATCGTGAATCTCTTAAAGAAAAAGGTAGAAAACTTGAGGGGAAATTGGGTGGAGCAGCTCCCCTCCGTCCTCTGGGCTTTGAGGACCACGCCAAGCTCGGCCACGGGAGAGACGCCGTTCAAACTTTCTCACGGTTCCGAGGCCGTCATACCTATCGAGTTTGAGGTTGAATCTCCCAGGGTGGTAGCCGCAAAAAAGGGAGACGAGGAATGGCTGGCAGACAACGAGGAAGAACAAAGGCTCTCCCTCGACTTGGTGGAGGAGTCTAGAAATAGGGCATCTATCCGACAGGAGGAGGTCAAGCGCAGGATGTCAAGATATTTTGATAGGCACGTCAGAATCAAGCAGTTTGAGAGAGGGGACTTGGTCCTTAAGAAAGTGGATGCGGCAGGAAGAGGGGCTTCCGTCGGGAAGCTCAACCCCAACTGGGAAGGTCCATTTATTGTAAAAGAAGTCCTGAAATCAGGGGGGTACCACCTCCAAGATGTGGACGGGGCACCCCTCGATCGCGCCCGAAGCGGCGACGATCTAAAGCGATTTTATCCTTAATGCCTTTCTTTTGTGGTCATTTTCTATTCTGTACGGGATGGTGGTCTTTCATTTTTTCAATACTAACAAACTTAGCCTGGCCTTCTGGTACCGCCACGCAATCGCAAATAGCCGTTATCTCAAAGCAAGAGGATTCTGTTTTGGAGAGGGGACCCCGAGAAGACCCGCTGTCCAGGCTACCATCGAGCTGGCAGGTCTGTAGGCTCACTCGGCGGTTGGAGTTGGTTTTGGAGAGGAGACCCCGAGAAGACCCGCTGTCCAGGCTACCATCGAGCTGACAGGTCTGTAGGCTCACTCGGCGGTTGGAGTTGGTTTTGGAGAGGAGACCCCGAGAAGACCCGCTGTCCAGGCTACCATCGAGCTGGCAGGTCTGTAGGCTCACTCGGCGGTTGGAGTTGGTTTTGGAGAGGAGACCCCGAGAAGACCCGCTGTCCAGGCTACCATCGAGCTGGCAGGTCTGTAGGCTCACTCGGCGGTTGGAGTTGGTTTTGGAGAGGAGACCCCGAGAAGACCCGCTGTCCAGGCTACCATCGAGCTGGCAGGTCTGTAGGCTCACTCGGCGGTTGGAGTTGGTTTTGGAGAGGAGACCCCGAGAAGACCCGCTGTCCAGGCTACCATCGAGCTGGCAGGTCTGTAGGCTCACTCGGCGGTTGGAGTTGGTTTTGGAGAGGAGACCCCGAGAAGACCCGCTGTCCAGGCTACCATCGAGCTGGCAGGTCTGTAGGCTCACTCGGCGGTTGGAGTTGGTTTTGGAGAGGAGACCCCGAGAAGACCCGCTGTCCAGGCTACCATCGAGCTGGCAGGTCTGTAGGCTCACTCGGCGGTTGGAGTTGGTTTTGGAGAGGAGACCCCGAGAAGACCCGCTGTCCAGGCTACCATCGAGCTGGCAGGTCTGTAGGCTCACTCGGCGGTTGGAGTTGGTTTTGGAGAGGAGACCCCGAGAAGACCCGCTGTCCAGGCTACCATCGAGCTGGCAGGTCTGTAGGCTCACTCGGCGGTTGGAGTCGGTTTTGGAGAGGAGACCCCGAGAAGACCCGCTGTCCAGGCTACCATCGAGCTGGCAGGTCTGTAGGCTCACTCGGCGGTTGGAGTCTGTTTTGGAGAGGGGACCCCGAGAAGACCCGCTGTCCAGGCTACCATCGAGCTGGCAGGTCTGTAGGCTCACTCGGCGGTTGGAGTTGGTTTTGGAGAGGAGACCCCGAGAAGACCCGCTGTCCAGGCTACCATCGAGCTGACAGGTCTGTAGGCTCACTCGGCGGTTGGAATTGGTTTTGGAGAGGAGACCCCGAGAAGACCCGCTGTCCAGGCTACCATCGAGCTGGCAGGTCTGTAGGCTCACTCGGCGGTTGGAGTTGGTTTTGGAGAGGAGACCCCGAGAAGACCCGCTGTCCAGGCTACCATCGAGCTGGCAGGTCTGTAGGCTCACTCGGCGGTTGGAGTTGGTTTTGGAGAGGAGACCCCGAGAAGACCCGCTGTCCAGGCTACCAGCGAGCTGGCAGGTCTGTAGGCTCACTCGGTGGTTGGGGTTGGTTTTGAAGCATACCCTCATGGGTGGGAACTTCCTACAAGGAGAACTCATGGTTTAGGCAAACAAAGGCAGGATCCTTATTCTTAAAAGAGGGGGAGGCGTTGGTCTCTCAAGGTCGTCTCGCGCCCGGGGGGGGGGGGGGTCCAAAAGTAAGGCGAGTGGAAGGGACACCATCCCCGGGCGAGTGTAACGAGGACCTGACTACCCACGCCCAGAGCAAGGGGCCAGCTCTTCGGCCAAAGGGCGAGAAGAAAAGCACCCTCGTCTCGCAGGTATAACTAGTCATAAAAGCAATTTAAGAAGCCCACTCGCGCCAGGAGGGATCAGAATCAAGGCGAGAGGAAATGACACATCCTCGGTGCGAGAGCATCAAGGGCTCACCCACTCGCATCACAGGTCAAGCTAGTCCTTCTAGCGACAGGCGAGATGAATCGTGGCCCGACTCGCAAATAAAGGAGAAAACTCCAACCACGGGGAAAAGGCAAAGGCAGAGAAAAAAAAAGGGAGGCAAGATATCAAGCACAAAAATGCGTATATATATATATGTAGAAAAGGCCTTAGTACAAAAATGCCTTAGTACAAAGTGTGCAAAAAAAAAAGGGGGGGGCGGACTATATGTAACCCTATTCTTCCGCACTGGAGGACGAACCGCTTTCCTCCTCGCCATAAATTTCTGGTACCAGGTGGCGGGCGGTAACATCCTCACAGCCTTCTTTGACGACTTCCATTTCCTTCATCATCTTTATAACCAGCTCGGCGGTCCGGATGTTGGCGTCTTTGCAGAGCTCCTCCACCTCGGCATGAGAATAGTGAGGTGGAGGAGGTTGAGGGATCACCCCGCGGGATGGCGAGAGGGCAGCCTCCTGAAGCCGAATGATCTCGGATTCCAGGCCCTTAATTTCTTCCTCTAGGTGGGCTATGCGCGAGTGCATCCTATCGGCAGTCTCGGCATCCTGCGAGGGGATTATTCGTTAGAAAGAAGTTAAGGAAAAGCAAGGAAAAGGAGGGAGTTAAGGGTTGAGTGCTTACCACACCACCGCGAGCCTTGGCGAGGAGGTTTTCAGCCGTGGCCAGCCTCTTTTCAAGATCTGTAGACTTCTCACGCTCCGCCGCTAAGTTGGCCTCCGATTCTCTCCATTTCTGATTGTTGAAAATTAGGCGACGCGAGAGCTGATGCGAGAGCTCTAGCGAGCGCAGATGAGATTGTGCGGACCTCATGATCAGGTCCCGCGAGGGCAGTTCAGCGGCGGGTCCTCGCTCTGAGCCGCCATAGAGTCCGAAGCTCAAAGAGAACGCGTGGGCCGTAGGACGGTCTCGCTCTACCCAAGGGGGAAGGAGAGTGGAGATGGAGACCCGATTCACCTCCTGGTCCCATATCAGGGTAGGGTCATCAGCTGCATCTGGGACCGAAGGACCCATGTTGAAATTAGGGTGGGTGGAAGGAGCCGGGCGGCTGGAGGAACTCGCCTCGCGAGTCGGGGATTTGGAGGACGAGGGGAGTTTGTCAGCGGGAGGGGTAGGTTGACCCGTCTCGCCAATTGGCGAGACGGCCCGCCGATGGGGAAGCTGAGAAGGTGACTTAGGAGATTGGGATCCCAGGGAAATAGGAGACAAAGAGCCCGACACCTCCAGCACCGTAGCACGAACTCGTTTCGCTTTTCCCGAGGAAGGAGGCACTCCTTTCTTGGTCTTCGTCTTCTTTGAGGGGCTTGGGCGAGACGGAGCGGAGTCTTCGGCAGTTCTTTTCTTCAGGGGGGGGGGCAGAGTATCCTTCGCCGCTTCGGTTGCCATTGTAGCTAGGGCAACCTCCTTGGAGGGCTTGATGCTACTTTTGTAAGGAGGGCGGACAGGAACAGTTCTTTCTCCTATAAGGGCGAGGCGAGACGTTTATAAATGCGGGTCGAAATAAGAGACAGAAATAAGGGAAAAAGAGAGGGAGGGTTCACCTTCGCCCGGAAGCACGGGGAGGAGGGAGTCGAGACCACGCCTCAAGAATTGAACTTCGAAGTTCTTGCCAGCGAAGAAGTCGCAGAGGAGCTTGTCCGTGCCGCTGACCTGTGGGGAGGTATAGAAAACTTCGGCTGGTGACACAGGCGCTCGCGGGATGCCCCCCATGTGGCCTCGAATGAAGACGAAGCGAGTGAGCCAGTGGTGGTTCTTGTTGGGCGTCTCGCACACTTTGAGCCCTTGCCCCGTAAAATAGGACACGCCGTCGGCGTTGGCATGGTAGATGAAAAGCTTACGGAAGGAGTTCAGGCTGAACTCGATTCGCTCCCGACGCATATAGCAGGCGAAGGCCACAAGGACCGAGATGGCGTTTGGATTCAGTTGCGCGGGGACAGTGCCGAAGTATTTTAAGACCTGTTTCACCTCTGGCCAGAGGGGCAACCTCAGCCCCGCCTCGAAATGCGAGACGGGGAAGGCGATTTCATCAGGATAAAAAGTATTAATCGATTCGCCCACCTTTGGGGGGCGGGACTCGAAGTCCGCCGGCAAAAAATCCCGAGTAAAGGCGTTGTATTCCTCCTCGGAAATCCGCCCGGGAGGAAAATCGTGGTCACCGAATCGCTTCCCGCATCGGCTTCGCCCTTCGCCTTCCTCAATCTTCCTTTTTCCCATGGTAGGCCGAGAAGGCGAAAGGAGAATGCGAGAAGAGTGGGCGAGATGAAGCGCCGGCGGAACTTGCTCGCAATAGGAAGAGAAAAGAGGGGTAAAGTGGGGGGCGCCGAGGTCACGAAAGCATGATCCGGGCCCTGGAGGTAGGGGGTATTTATAGCCTGTTAGGTAAGTAGGAAAAATAAGGAGGCAAAAAAAATATAGTGCAGAGGAAGGGGAAGAGGCGGCCGTCCTTTTCTCTCTCCTAGCCTCGATTGGCGTGATCTTACGTGAATCCTCAAGCCGGGGGCGAGACAGTACCATCGAAATATGATAAAATAAAACGGTCTATTATCAAGGAAACTATTAAAAGAGGTTATTAAATTGTTCATCTCGCGTACAGCGAGCAGCCCATTCATTGGACCTAGAAGGTTCGGGCGTTAGCCGCGAGAGGAAACATTATTACAAAACACAGCAATACAAAGAAACCAAGGGCGCGAGACGGCGCGAGAGACTCAGTCCTTATGCCATCGCCAGCGCCCCCCACCACGGCCCCTTGTGCAGGGAGGACGGTGGGGAAGGTGAAAAGCGCGAGCCGCGTCTACGCCACGGCGCGCGAGACAGAGCTGTTGGTCGACCTCGCTCAGAATCGCCTGGGGATCCGTCTCGTCTATCTCGATATCGGCATCAATTTCGGAGGTCAAGCGAGCAACTTCCACCTCCAGCCAGTCGATCCGCCGATCTGCAAAATGCTTGTCCTTTTCCAGATCTTGGATTATCAAGGCATGCTTCCGGAGCATTTCCGCCACCTTTCGCTTCATTGTTAAGGGGTCCATAGGATCGCCAAGGTAATCTTCGATCTCGTCCAGAGGAGGAGGAGGTGAGGAGGCTACTCGCCTCAAGCGCTCCTCAGCAGGCGAGCCTTCAGCAGATGAGTCCACTCGCACATCTGCAAAGTAAAAAGCAGAATAAGAAGGGCCATAATCAAAGGTATGCGACGATAGAAGCCGAAAGCCCAAGGCAGCAAAGTCCTAACCAGAGTGGCGAGAGGTCCCAGCAACATGGAAAGGCTCGCCTTTTTTCCCACCAAGAGTCGAAGGAGGAGTGGAAGGAGGAGGCGAGACGGAATTTGGACGATGGTCGGCGAGGTGAGCTTGTGTGCTACCAGACTGATGGGGAGGCGCATGACTTTTCTGAAAACCGACAGCAGAAGAAGCAATGAAGGATAGATAACAAACGAGGGAGGTACACAATGATCTCTACCTCTTTTCCCTTAGAAGGCGGTGAAGTAGGAGGGATGCGTCTCTCCGGAGGGTCTGGAAAGGGTTCTCCCGACGGGGGAACAAGATCAGTTGTCCTCGCCTTCTTCGGGCGAGAGGAAGAGGGCAGCGGGGAGGAAGAAGTGCGAACGGGAATGAGGTTTAAGGCCGCCGCGCTTGCCTTATTCCGCTGGCGCACCAACGCGATACGATCGCGGAAGCTCTTGCTAAGAGACATAGCAGCGGAATTAAAGGGGGGTAAAATCAAGAGAAGAGGTCTCTTGCACTCAAGAAGGATCCCAGTATTTATAGGCTCAGGAGGGAAGAGAATCCCACCTAAAAAGAAAAAAAAGATTCCGCCATAAAGTCGCTAAGATGACATGAGCCTCGGTTGGACTTTTCTTTTCGAGCTTAGACAAACTCGAAAAGAGCGGGGATTGTGTACAACCTCGGGCTCACGAGAAAGGGCTCGGCGGATACGGGATTAGAGGAGTCCTCAGGAGGAAGCAAAGACCACTCGCGCTAGGCGAGAAGGGGCCCAAAGATGGATCCACTCGCGCTAGGCGAGAAGGGGCCCAAAGATGGATCCACTCGCGCTAGACGAGAGGGGCCCAAAGATGGATCCACTCGCGCTAGGCGAGAGGGGCCTAGGTTGGGTCCGCTCGCGCTGGGCGAGAGGGACCATAGAAAGGTCCATTCCCCTGGCAGGCGGGAGGTCGTAGGGAAGCTCTTTGGCGACAAGGGGTCTCGCCTGCGAGATGGCGCTTTCAGCCGCAAGATGGCCCTCTCGCCGAGCACTGGTCCGGCAGAAAGAGTAAAGGCCGGTTCAGCAACTGGGTGGGAACCGGTTCAATTGACAAACGGTTCATCCTTTTTAGCCTCCGAGGTTTTTTACCCTTTTACCCTGGGTGGTCTGCCTTTAGCCTTTCCAAACAGCGGAGTTCGGCTGTTGGCAGACCTAACCCAGGGTATCTTAGTAATTTCACAGGTGCTTGTTTTGGTTATTTGCAGTTCAGATTCTGAGGCCTATAAATAGACCGGTAAGGTGTCTGAGAAAGAGGCGGAACCCTTCTCTCTCTCTCCTACTTAGACACCTAGCTCAGCATTGGCTAGGGAGGGGGAGAATTCCTGTTTCTCCTGGGTAAGAGGTGGGACCTCCAAGCTGAAAACCCCCGGTCTTTTCCTCTAAGGGTTCTGTTGAGAGCGTGGTCCAGAGAGAGTAGGCGTGAGCTGCAGTTTTAGATCCGAGCTTTAGGAGGAATTGGCCCTTGTCGGTTCCAACATTGGGGATGCAGATTACCAGGGATAGAAGCAAAAGGAAGCTTTGGTTGGGGCAGCAGAGGTATGTCGAAGAGGTGTTGAAAAAGTTCAACATGGCTGACTGCAAGCCTGTTGGTGCCCCTATGCCCGTGGGGAATAAGCTATCTGCGGAGATGTGTCCCAAGACACATGAGGAGATGGAGGACATGGTGAAGGTTCCATATGCTAGTGCAGTGGGAAGCCTCATGTATGCCATGGTTTGTACTCGGCCCGACATAGCACAAGCAGTGGGAGTGCTGAGCCGGTACATGGCCAAACCAGGGAAGGAGCACTGGAATGCTGTGAAGCGGGTGTTCAGGTATCTTCGTGACACTTTAAATTATTCTATATGTTATGAAGGTGCTGAAGCTGGAAGAGTCCTGGACGTGGTCGGACACGTGAACTCTGACTGGGGAGGTGACCTGGATAGCAGGAGGTCCACCAGTGGGTATGTTTTTACATTGTTTGGTGGTGCTGTTAGTTGGATGAGTCGGCGGCAAGGAGTAGTGACACTCTCGTCGACGGAGGCTGAGTATATGGCTCTTACACATGCCAGTAAGGAGGCCATATGGTTGAGGAGGTTGTGCGGGGAGCTCGGTTTTGAGCAAGGTCCTGTGAAGCTGTGGTGTGACAGCCAATGGGCTATTCAGTTAGCCAAGAATCCGGCTTTCCATGCTAGGACAAAGCACATTGACATCCAATTTCACTTCATCAGGGAAAAGGTAGAGAAGCAGGTGGTTCAACTGGAGAAGGTTGATACCAAGGAGAACAGTTCTGATTTTCTTACCAAGGCTGTGTCTGTTGCTAAGTTTGAATGGTGTGCAACAGCAGTGGAGTTGAAGAGGAAGATTGGAGGAGCTGCTCTCATCTGCGGAAGTTTTCCATCAAGTGGGAGAATGTTGGGGTTGTGGAACTCTTCCGGTCCTCTTGTTTCTCACACCGGGTTAGCCCACGTGAGCTTAGATGAATCGAAGTGTGATCCTCCCTTGCGACATCTCCAGGACCGGCCACATCTCCAGGAAATTTTTTCCTTCAGTAGTCGAACTGGGTTCGACTATCGTCGAACCAGGATCGACGATCGTCGAACCCAGCCCGACGTCGAGCAATTGCTCGACGTTCGACGTGTCGAACACTGCTCGGCGTTTGGCCGAGCTCGACGTTCGACAGAGCTCGACGATCGTCGATCGAATGTCGAACCCTGCTCGACGTTCGACGTGTCGAACACTGCTCGGCGTTTGGCCGAGCTCGACGTTCGACAGAGCTCGACGATCGTCGACCGCCGCTCGACGATCCGGCCGAGCTCGACGATCTGTTTGGCGGAAGCCTATTTAAGGCGGATTCCGCCACTTTTTAGGGTAAGTCTTTAGCGGTACGATTTAGACTAAATTGCGGCGGCGTATTCTTTTGGAGACGGGTACGAGGTTCTCGTTGGCGTCGATCCAGAAGGTTTTCTTCTGTGGTTTTCTTGTCCAGAAGTGGAAGAAGGTAGGATCGGATTTAGATCCTTGTAACCTTTGTTGTAATCTGTAACTTTCTGGTGAATACAAGAAGGGGAGAAGAAGGGGAGAGAGGACGTAACCCGGTTTTGGGTGAACCTCTGTAATCGCTGTGTTTGTGATTGCTCTGTTTTGTTTCCTTGTGTTTTGTTATTCGTTTCGGATTTCCTCTTCTCGGCGCTCCGGATTCCTTATAAGTTCGAGCTTGAGGACAATTTCGATTTGAAGGATGAGTGGAGTGTTATGGACCCCACCCGTGGTTCTCTAATATTAGGAGTCTTATTATATCAACTCGTATTGTATCGTCTTTATTTATTAGTCGAGTCGTTGAGTCATATGCTTATTTTATGTCTTTTAATATTCCCATGTATTTTATGTTTTTATGCAGTTTGTTGTAATTACTGGATTACCCCCGGAGGCTTGATATATATATATATATATATTCCCTTTGTCCTTGTACGAAGAATTAAGCAAGGAAATATGAACTTCCTTTTATCTCTCTAAAATTCCTCTTTCTATCTAACCCTCTTCTCCTCCTCTACGGTTTTCCTCCTCATCTCCTTCTCAAGCTTCTTCTTCTTCTAACTTCTCCTCCTCTACCACCATTTTAGGGCTTGCCCGTGTATCGCCGACCTCCAACCCAACGACCTCAACAAAACAAGCCCATAACAAAATCTCTCTCAAATTTTAATTATCGGCTATAGTGAAGTTCAAATGTTGGGGGCGATTTCGCGCGCGAAAACTCGATTTGGGCCCCCTCGGCCTTCTTTTTAAAATTAAAAATCAACTTATTTTTAAAACTCTAATTTTATTTTATAACAAATAAAATATTTTGCTTTAAAAATATTTAATTTTTGAAACCCTAATTTGAGTCTACATCAGGAGCCTTAGCGCATCGTTGAGGTGTCGCTGTGTGACCCTGAGGTCACGGGTTTGAGTCTTGGAAGCAGCCTCTTGCAGAAATGCAGGACAAGGTTTGCCTACATTTCACCCTTGTGGTGGGACCCTTACTCGGACCCTTGCTGCGGGGGATGCTTTGTGCATTGGGCTGCCCTTTTTTACTTAAGTATAAGTCCAAATCAATATGAAGACATGTATGAAATTCACATCTTCATTTTTTTTCATTATTATATCTCACATATGATGTATTAAATGAAATCATAGTTTGCTTCACAAAATGGTATTATTTCCTAAATAGAAGTCATGAATAAAAATATGTAATTAATTTAATCACACCACTTATTATTCAACATTTTTTTCTTTCACGTATCTTTCTCCATATCACCGGCGTAACACATAATTTTTGGGCAAATATACCTGGGCGTATCCGGTAATATCTGAAATTTTCCGTGAATATTCAAAAAAATGTTAGTCTAAAATAAAAAAAAAGTTTTTGAGTTTCGGTGACAGGTTTCCTAGAGTTTCCAAGAGTTTCTTGACTCCGAAACATTTCAAATACGATATGTAAGGCCGTTGTAAACATCCGTGCTTTATAGATGTCAACGGCGGCGATGCATCAAATCGGCAGACCCTGATTTTCTATTAAATAATTTTGCGTATTTAAAGTATATAGAGTTTATGCTTGATCCTACTTTTTTTTTCTGATGGTCCTATGGAGTTAGTTTGATCTTCATTTGGACAAAATTCACTTTATCTGATCGCTTACTTCCTACCTTCAGGTTTTTGGGGGCTATTAAGCAGTATCTGTGCCTATCCCTATTGAAGAACAGCGCATCAACTCTTATGATTATTTACCAGCTATCTTGCTCTATTTTTATGAGCTTGGTATCAAGATTTAGACCAGGATTGAAAGCAGAAATTGGAGTTTTCTTCCCTATGATTGTTCTAAGAGTTCTAGAAAATGTAGCTCAACCTAACTTTCAGCAGAAGGTGATTGTTCTTCGATTTTTGGAGAAGCTATGTGTAGATTCTCAAATCCTGGTGGATATATTTGTCAATTATGATTGTGATGTGCACTCACCAAACATATTTGAAAGGTATAATGTTGATGATACTCGTAGCACATTATTATTTTTATTAGTACGATTGATTTACTGAATTGGTGCATCTATTGTTGTTAATGCATTCTACTACAAGCTTCTTATTGCCTGGATACTTTATTAGCTTGTTTTTAAAGTATATTGATGTATTTTTAGGTCTATCAGAGATGGTAAACTTGCATGAAAGTATGAAATTAATACCACACGTGCTCATAAATTGTTTTTAGCAGTAGTTCATGAAAAGAACAAAAAATCCGCCTCAATACCTTTAACACCCATACCTTATTCAACCACATTTCAAAACTTGAGCCGACGCTTATGATATGGAGTGAACTAAACAACAACAATAAAAATGGTACATATCTGGAAAATAACTTAAATACATAGTGTAAACAAAATACTGAAGCTAAGGTTAAAGAAATACCTTAAATTCTGATTCACGATACCAAGTTGAATTGTAAAATACAAGAAGTCTAAAAAACTTAAACTTCAAATGGGGTGATACATTTAAGTCCACAATAAGTAATACATTTAAGTCCAAAAGTAGTAATACATTTAAGTCCACAATAAGTAATACATTTAAGTCCACAATAAGTAATACATCAAGTTGAAAGGAAACCATAAGCTAAATTTGAAGGGACTCTCGGAAGCTTATTCTAAGCGAATCTCCCAACCAGTGTTTCCTTTAAAGAAATGTTCAAAGGCAGGGTTAAATCATCTGGTGAATTAAAAAACTCTTACTCTTAGTGAAACTAAAATGATATAAGGAAAATATGTATGCATGCTTTAATGTAATATTTTATACTAAAGAAAAATTCACTATTATTCCATGCATGTTTTTTTCATAAAAGAACTTTTGAATATAAATCAGATTTTCTATATTTTTGATCATATACTAAATTTTGTCAACATTTAGAATCATTATAGTGTAGAGATTTTGGTTCCGACTTTGTATCTAAAATTGGGGTGTCTTATACTCAAATTTCTTTTTCTCTGTTAGTCAGTAAGCATATTCTAGATATTTGAGCCCTTAATGGCGAACATATTAGACAGATGAGCACACCTTTAGGTTAACTCCTCATTACCTGATCCGATGACGGGGAATCAAAAAAATATTTCTTAGCCACAACTCGAGATATCACTGCCACCCGGTGAGCCTTAGATAATTTTCCCTTTAACACCCCCTCAAGCTAATAACATAAACATCCATCATTCCAAACCCAAGAGAGTACGTGTGAAGAGATTTACCAGAAATTGCTTTGGTAAACATATCAGAAAGTTCGGGGTGGCACGTACTCCTCCACAGAGCTTACTGATCAGATGTAACATTCTCGGGCCGTCCTTGGGTCACTCCTGACCCTAAACCGCTTTTCTCCTAGCGGGAACTTCAAGATCTGATGGTAGATTGACACAATGTCCTGAAAGTCATCCAAGATAGGTCTCCCAAAGATTGTATTGTAACTGCTGGGTGCGTCGATGACCAAGAAGGACTCCTGCCGGGCTATCCCATACAGGATGACGGCCAGATCCACACTCTCCTCGACCTCTTTATTCTCCCCCGCGAAGCCATAGAGCGGGCCATCGCAGGCTTTCAGTGGCTCACCCTTCTTCATCACCTCATAAGCAGGCTTGAAGAGCACATTGATAGAAGTACCAATATCTACCAGGATTCGGGTTACCGTATAGTCTCTCAGAACGGCTTTGTTGACAACCGCGTCATGGAAGGGGTTGATGACCAAAGGAAGATCTTCCTCCTTAAATGTTACCATCCCGCGAGGATGTGGAGCTAACGACGTTGATGCTACCTCTCTCCACTGCAGTCGTCTCAGGCTCCCTTTGCGGGAGGACTCAACTCTGGCCCCACCGTGTATGTAGTTTATACATCCTAGCGGGCCGACTCCCTCCACTTCTACACTCTTTTTCCACACTTTCTCCTTGCTCGATCATGTTGCATCTTGGGGCGCTCGGGTCCTCCCTGACCTTTTCTTTCCCTTTTTGGGACGAGGCCTCTTTGGCCTTCTCTGACTACCTCTCTGCAAGCAGATACTCCAACATTCCTTCCCTAAGCAGCTTCTCCACCACGTCGTGAAGGACTCGATAATTCTCAGTATCGTGCCCCACATCCCAGTGAAACTTACAATAGAGGTTTGGGTTCCTACTTCCTGCCCTCCTTTCATAGGTCCCGAGGCTGAAAATCAGGTTGTTACTGGAGGATCTCTACAACCTCTTCCATCGGTACTCCGATGCTAGTGTACTCTTGCGCCTCATCCCACTGCTCTGGGGATGCTCTTAATAGCAATGGCGGGTTACCATTGCCTTCCTGCTGCGACTGGCGGTGCTCCTGCCTCATCTGCCGAAAGGCCCGAGTGCCTTGCCGACGAAAGTTTCTCCCCTGCGAACTCGGGGACCGATGCTCCTGGCGGTTAAATAACTTTTTTGGGGAGGAACCAGAGGGCAGTTGGAAGAATTAAACGGGCGCTTGCGTCCCAGATCGGAGAGTCCCGCGATGGATTCTTCATTATTAAACTATCCTTCAGTGAATTGATTTGTTGTCTCGATCAGCTCTGCATATGACTTTGACTTCTTCTCGTTGATCATGAATTTGAATAGTCCCGGTCGAAGGCCATTAATAAAGGCTAATCTGTAGACCTGAGGGTTCACGTCTCGAACTTCCATGATCAGACTCTGGAAGTGATCAACATATTGCCCCAAGGTCTCCCTCGGTCCTTGTCGGACCTAGAACACAGCGTCGACATCCGCACTTCGTCGTTTGGAGGTGGCGAACCTTTGCAGGAAATCGGTCCTCAATTCCCTGAAGGAAGTTATTGAACTGGGAGGAAGGCTATAGAACCACTCCCTTGCCTTTCCATCGGAGGTAGTGGAAACCACTTTGCAACGCAGACCCTTGGAGAGCGGCTGGAGAGATACCGTGACATCGAATGCTTGCATATGGGAGGCGAGATCCTCCTTCCTCGAGAAGCGAGTAGGTCGTGGCTCCCAAAACCGTTGGGGGTTTTTTCCCTCGTGATTCCAATGACGAATGACGAATAAACTTTCGCCCCATCATTGGTTCCTGGTCCTCAAAGGTTAAGACCCTTCCGGGATGATCCCGTGCAGCTTATTGTAAATGCTGACAGCGAGAGCTCTCTCTCTCTCTCTCTCATTGCGGTTGAAGCTGGGGAGGATTCCCTGGTGGTGGAGGTGGTTGGCAAGCGGGGGTAACAGGCTCCCCCGGATGTTTGGCATTCAGTGCCAGCTGCTCTCCCTGGGCGACCAGTCAATTCACCAAGCTGAGCGGAAGCTCGTACTCGGCGCGAGTGACGATCGGTTGCTCGCGGTCTGGCGATTGCTTGCCCGCCATGGGGGTGAATTCCTCGACTGGAAAGGTATCTGAAGGTCGCGGGGACGAGCACTACCGCTATTCTTCGATAGCAAGGGAGATTTCACCAATCGCTGATCCACACTTACTGCACCAAATTCTGTTGGAGCCAAAAATGTCACCAACTCTCCGCGCTATCCCTGCGTAGGGTGATCAGTAGAGGAAGAAGTGGTTCACAAGCGATCGGTTACTGGCCCTGGGGCGGTTTAAGCGAGTGAAGGGGAGGGGGTGAAAAGAAGGTGTCGCTGATAGCTGCGAACACCAGATTTGACTCGCCATGACGAATGCTTTCCTTGCGACATGACTCTTGATTAATTGCCAAAAGGATTACAGTAGAGTTTGGGCGAGTACAAGTGGGGAAGAAGAGAAAGAAATTGACCGAACTTATTGTCTACACCAGCAACTAGGTAGGTTCTAGGCTAAGTCCGCGTGTCTCATTTAAGCCCCCTGGTCCCTATTTATACTCGTGGGCGGCTCAGATGATTCACGAAATGACGGGCTTTTAACGCCTCATTAACTGCGACATTAAATGCAGAGCCGCTCGAGGTACACGATGAGTCGGCGTCGGGTGTTGAGAGAAGATACCACACGTAACCGCGCGGTACCACTGGAGGCGGAGCCGAAGAGACAAATCTGTCCGGGCCCTAGGAAGAGTGCCCGTCGCGACCTCTTGGTTGAATCTACGAAACTGATCTGTGAAAGACCGTCTGCTAAATGCTCATGCCGGGGTTGCCTGAAGAGTGCTCGCGTCGAACACTGTTACTGACCGGAGAGTGCCTGCCTTAAGACCTTGCAAACTCTGGGAATGACTGCCTGATAAGATGTTCCTACTTGTCTGATGCTCGCCTCTGCTGTCACATGTTTTGGGTTAACAAAGAACATAATAAAACTCCTGAATATACTCCACCCATTTCGCATGACGGTGACCCAATTTCTTTTGTGAGTTGAGGTACCTCAGCGCCCGATGGTCAGTGTACAGAACAAACTCCTTGTGCATGAGATAATGACTCCAATAACGCTGTGCCTGTACAATGATATATAACTCCCTCCCGATCATAGTTCGAATACTTTTGTCGGGGTTCATTCAACTTCTCGCTGAAGTAGGCAACTGGATGACCTTCCTAACTAAGTACCGCACCGATGCCAACTCCTGATGCATCACATGCTACTTCTAAGGCATTGGAAAAATCAGGTAAGCGTACGACAAGAGTAGTAGACAGTCTCTCCGTAATATCCTCGAAGGCTCTCGTGACGGCCTTTGTCCATATAAATTAACCCTTATAGAGGCAGCTTGTAATGGGGGCCATAATGGAGTTGAAGGCACAAACAAACCTCCTATAAAAGGTGGTGAGTCCGTGAAAACTATGTGCCTCATGGATGTTTGACAGGATAGACTGCTCGCGTATGGATTTTACCTTGTCAGGGTCAATATAGATACCAGATACTGAAATTATATAACCTAAGAATTGAACAAACGGTGATCGGAATATGCACTTTTTCAAGTTGATGTAGAGATGCTCCTTTTGCAGGAGCTCAAATACGAGGTAGATGTGGTGCAAGTGCTCAGTGCGGGCTTGACTGTATATCAATATATCGTCAAAATACATTATCAGAAATTTGTCCATGCAGGGCCGTAGAACCTGTGTCATCACCCTCAAGAATGTGTTGAGCGCATTCGATAGTCCGAACGGCATGACTAACCACTCATACATGCCGTCTTTCGTCTTGAAGGCCGTCTTCCACTTATCCCCCTCTCTAACTCTAATATGATAGTACCCACTATGAAGGTCGATCTTCGAGAAGATCTGGGCACCGGCCATCGAGTCCAGGAGGTCGTCGAGGCGGGGAATGGGGAAACGATATTTCACCGTGATCTTATTTATGACATGACTATCAATGCACATGAGCCAGCTCCCGTTTTTCAGAGTAAGAAGAGCCAGAACAGCACAAAGACTCAGACTCTCCCGTATAAACTTCTTCCGCGGAAGATCATCAACTTGTCGTCTTAGCTCGGCATGCTCGGTCGGATTCAGACAATAATGTGGGAGATTGGGCAAAGATTCCCCTTGGATCAGATCGATCGTATGCTGGATGTCCCTTAACGGAGGGAGCTCATCAGGGAGCTCCCCAGGCATAATATCTGCGTGTTCATCCAACAACTGACGAACATCCAGATCAATAACCTCAGTCTCTCTAGTGGTCTCGGACGCCATCGTGTCCGCCACGGTAAACGTAATCCTTGCCTCTAAACTCTCTTTCAGGAAGTCACCCTTCCTCAAAACATGGAGAGTTTCGATGACCCCGCACTAACGGATGATTCAATCTTGCCCTTGGGCGGATCCCTGGGCTGGGTCAGGGTAATGGTAATCTTTCGACCTTTGTCGAAGAAAACACTCGTGTTGGACCGGCCATAATATATAGCATCACGATCATATAACCAAGGTCGACCGAGAAGAACGCGCACGTCGTCCATGGAGATAACGTCACACCTAACCTGGTCCTCAGTGGACGTTAAGCAAATCAGCACCAGACATCGCTGTGTAACCTGGATGGTGAATTGTCCACCCATAGGACACGATATGAATGCAAATGTAGTTTGGCAGTGAGTTGCATCCTCTCTAATCCCTTCTTGGCGATTATATTTACGCAACTACCACAATCAATGATGAGCTTCTAGGAGCCTCTTGCTCTCAGAAAATATGCAAAGAAGATAGTAATGCGTCACCAATCCTCCTCGATATGTGGGGTATGGAGGTGGCGGCAGAGGACTCCTAACTCTAGCGATCTCACAACATCGCACTCCCATCCGTCCTCTACGACGGTCCTAATCTCCTCAACTGCGATGTCCTCAGCCTCAGTGCTGGGCTCACCCGATTCCTCAATCAGTAAATTTCTTGTTGGGGATTGCGCCGCAAAGTGTCATCGGCCAGAACATCGATAACACTGGACGCCCTCAGGTTTGGGTCCTCCAGGGACAATAGCTTTCCCCGTCGCATCTGCGGGAGTACGAGGGGCGGCAATGGCCGTGACAGGAGTGGGTCTTGTAGCTGGGGTGATATCGGGTCGAGAGGTGACCTGCCTCGGGCCAACAGTGCGCAAATAATTCTCGCACTCTAACCCGAGTTGAAAAACCTGCTCAACCGTCTCAATGTTATGGAAAATCAGTTCCCTTCGGATGTCAGCCCTAAATCTAGTCCAGAAGTGAGATGTTGTGGCGATGAGCTCCTCCAAAATATCACTACGGACTACTAGCTCGTCACATCGTGACATGTAATCTGCATCGGAGAGAATCCCCTAATGTAGTGCGTAAAGATGATCTAAGAGCTGATCACAATACAAAGCTGAGAGGTATTTATCTTTCAAGCGTTGCTTCATCTCGACCCATCGGGTGATGGGGTAATCACCATTCCGATCAAGTGACCTTTCTAAATTTGACCAATTTTTTTTTGCTTGGCCGATCAATTTCATTTCGGCGAGCTGTACATGCCTCTCATCACTCATCTTGAACCAATCGAAGTAGTAATCCATGTCTATAAGCCAATCACCAAATGTCTTCGGGTCCAGGTGACCGTCGAAGTAGGGTGCGTCAATGCGAATACGCCGGGTGATATCCTCCTTCTCTAAGGTCATCCTGCGACGTAGCTCACGATAGTCACCATACTGATCATCATATTCATGGTCATATCGTGCGGGCGGGGCTTGATCTCTACGACCTGGTGGGGGTGGATGAGACACATCGGGAGGACGTTGATTCCTCCCTAGATCTTGCGGATACTCGTAACCACGATGAAAATTCCCTCTCATAGGAGGAGGGTGGTCTCGTCGAGGGATGTATCGACTACGTCTCTTAGGAGGAGGTGTAGCATCTCGAGGATCCTCGAGAGGCTCCTCATTAGGGGTAGGAGTCGCTCGACCTCTTGGGGTTTCTTACTGATCAACCGTTGTGCTAATCCTAGTGATATCGCCCTTAAGAGTTTCGAATTGGGCTCCAATCCACTCAAATCGATCGAGAACAAGTTTATGAAATTGAGCGGTCGTCATGTACGACTGTGAACTGGCGGTCATATCGTCAGTGTGATTATGATTTGACATGGACTGACGATAATTTCTACCACTACGCAACAACAAGTGATCCTAACCTAGGGCTCCGATATCAATTTGTTGCAGTGGTAGGACGACTCGGGGTGGACATACTAAATGCAGTCTTATATGTGATGAAAATGCTGAAGGTGCAAGAGTAGGTTCTCTTAAAAATTACCATTGTGCTTAATTAATATAAAATATTGACCAAGGAACAAGAGATCACAACCAATACTTAGGGAAAACATGTTTCAATTCATCAAACACTAGAGGCACAAATATTTTAAGCGTGCGCATAATAAGCCATGCAAATTTTACTGAGCCCGGTACTAAAAAGTATGACAGTAAACATCCACTACAAATATGGTGCTAAATAAACAACAATAGAAAATTAAACTACAATTACAACTTACGCATGCATGTGTAGACAATTGACGGTTGAATGAGGGCATCCAAGGTTGCTGTAGAATGGGAAAACATCGGGAGGGAGGTCTTAACTGGTGGGGAAGGGGCTCGGGTGTTGTAGATAGTGGCTGGCAGGGGTGGATTTGGGTTGGCAACAATAAAACAAAGGATTTAGTGGCTGGTTGGGGAAGGGGAGCGTATTTTGTTGCTGGCAGCAACCAATGTTTTAAATGTCGGCTGACATGTCCTGTTTGAACAGAAAACAACTTGCATAATGAAAATATAAAGGTTATGACATTTTGTAATATGTCGGCCGACATTTCGGATCAAATCCGCTATGTCGTCCGCCGCCAACATTTTAAAAAGTCACCAATATTTTATGATATCACCTATTATAAAAAATCGCGTGAAATCAGTGTTCAAATGATTCATTAATGTGGTCTAACAGCTCTGCATGTCATTTTATTGATGTTAAAGTGTAGCAATGACTCTTTTATATCAAGATTCTTAGGCGTAGTTTTCTATTTGTGACAAAACATGAACAATGCTTGAAATTCATTATATGGGCACATGGGATCATCCACGGCCATAAAAATGATCCTTCCTCTATTTGTCTGTTTTTCCTCTTGATTGCTCTCATTGAATTTTGTATAAAAAATCAGAAATATAACATCAAAGCAGTTTTTGATAGGTTTCAGAAGTATTTAGAACAAAAAATCTGTATGTTAACAAAAAAAAAACAGTATGTATTTTGTTCAAATTTTGTTAATTTATTCTTTACATTTAATAATATATCTCATGATTTAGATTACCATTATATTTCAGATTTTTTCACTTACCTTTAATTTTTTCCTTACCTTTAATCAATATTTAATATATTTCAAGTTTTTGTATTATGTTCACATGCATGTAAAAGATATATACAACTAAATTAAAAATGAGTAAGAAAATTTAATGTAGATGATAGTGTTAAAATAACATGCTATAACTTAAAATACAAATATTTTTTAGGAATCCGACTTTTTAAAATGTCCCAGACATGTCTCCAACATCCGACATCTAAAATCTCAGTTCGATATGTCTTCGACATCCGATATTTAAAACAATGGCGACAATGGGAACTGGGGGATATGGTGGCTATCGGGCTGGAGGTGGGGAGGTGAAGTATGACTGTGGCATAAAGGATTTAAAGGGGGGCTGGAGGAGGGGAGGCGGGGTAGTTTAAGTGATTGGAGGTGGGCTGGTAATTCCAGAAAAACGGGGCAGTCGACGATAGGGAGGATAAGAGGGTGGCTTATGTTGATGGATCGCGAAAGGGAGGGGAGGAGGGGACTCGCAGAGGGCTGGAGAGGAGTAGACGGGGGGGGGGGGAGGTGTCCTTGGTGTCGCACCATGGGGGAAACTCCTGGAATCGCTCCAGGTTAGACTTTGACGATTTGCGCAATATGCAAACTAACCTTCGATGATCCCCATGAACCGTTGCCTGCATTATTTATAACCCTAAAGCCAACTTAAGCACTAGAATCAGACCACTCATAATGTCTGGGCCAGGCGTCATATACAACTCAAAACAGAAAAAGTAATATATCAAATTGACTTGAATTGAACATACAGACGCAACCACAGACTCAGATTGTCCAACTGGGTAGCGGATCACCGCTTCTTGCGGGAATAGACCTGTGTCGGGCATTGTGCGCCATCAAAATGTATTTGAAGAGAGGGATTCCAACTTAAATTCTTACCAGCAGTGTCATCAGCTAAGTGTTTCCTCAACCATTGTTTGGCGTCAACCTCAAGAAGGAAGGTTGCTAAGGTCACTTTCTTATTATGAGCGCATTGGATCACTTTCAATAAGTCTTTGGTCTTAAATAACCAATCTTCTATCTCCATGAGATTTTCTTCTCCACTGAAGTTAGAAGGGGAAGTCTCTAAAGTTACTCAGGTGGCGTTCCATTGTGATCTCCACGACAACAGGTGTAAGAGCTGAGATTAAAGCCACTGCAGGTAATGTATTCATGAATTTCATGAGGGCTTGGGTTATTTCCCTAGCAATTTCACCTGCAATCTCTGTAGGTGCCACTTCTGCTGGTGCATTAACATTTTCCATGACAATTTCATGCATTCTATTTTGCTGCGAAGGTTCACCCGTGTCAATACTACAGGGTGCCTACAAAATGCAAGGACAAATTTTCACAGGCAGTATTACGCTCCCTTCAATCTCCTTTCTTTCCCTCACAAACCCATAAAGGGGTCCATCACATGCCTGGAGTTTCTTCCCAGTGTTCTTGGCCTCAAATGCGGGGTTGAAGAGACCATTCATAAAACTACAAGTATCAATGAGGATTCAAGATACAAAATAATTATCTTAGTACCGCCTTAACAACAACAACATTGTTGAAGGGTTTAACAATTTTTGGGAGGTCATATTCGTTGAAGATGACATCTCCTCTTAGCGGTGCAGCTTGAGAGGTGGAAGCGACCTCTCTCCGATAGACTCGCCCTAAACGGGCCTTCTTAGAAGATTCGAGGCCAGCTCCTCCGTGAATGCAATTAATTTGACCTAGAAGGCCAATATATACTTCTATGCATTCACAACCAATGTCTTCTTGCTCTACACACTCCCACTATTGGGGGGAGGTGAACTTTAACTAATTTATGGCCCTTAGCAGAGATTGGTTTATCATCGTTTTTTGCGAGCAACGTAATCCCGTAGTTTGCCTTCTTTTTAACATCCTTTCCACTAGATCGCAGAGTTTTTCAACTCTCCGTGTCGTGAACAACGTTTCTGTGGAACTCACAGAAGAGTTCCTTATTTGTGTTCCCATACTCCGCCTTGAGAGGACGACGTCTCCTGACACCGAGTTACTTCGGGATGATTTGGACAACTTCATCCATTGGGAGAATTAGATCAGTGTACTCATGAGATTCTTCATATCTATTTGCGTGAGTGTTGGCTTGAATCGGTCGGGCCTGCGATGACGTTGATGGAACAACTCGTCGTAGAGGCTGTACGGGCCTGCTTCGAGAAGTGGAACGAGGTCGTGGCGGCCTAATTTGTTGGAAACATTAGACAGAGGTGCATGTTGATGCTTAAAATTCCTTCCACATTGCGGAGGTGGAATGAGCTCTGGGCGGTTCTTTTGGGTGCGATGAGGCTGAACAACACGAGGTTGGGTGAGAGAATTCTCCCATTATTGTCGTTACTTCCCCCCCCCCCCCCCCCCCCCCCGATAAAATGATTTGTCATATTAATGAAGTCCATGTAAGAATCCGGTGGCTTTCAGATGACTTTGAATTTGAAGAGTCCTTCCTGAAGTCCACACATCAAGGAGACTTGATACATAGCATGATCGACGTCATGGATTCTGAGAATCTCCTCCTGGAACCTGTCAATGTAATGACTAAGGACCTGTTTGGCGGGGCGGCACAACAACAACATGCATTTGATTTTTCTGTCGCCCCGCCAAACAAAAAATAGGCCCATGCGGTGGCTAGAAGCCACCTCTATTTTCCTGTTGCGGGTGGGGACCTGCGGCAGGCAATGCTGCATCCCTGAAAAAGGGTTACAACACTGTTTTTTTAATTTTTTTAAATATATTAACTTTTATAAATAATAACTTTTTAGTATATATTAACGTTAATAATATATATTTTTAATATATATATTAGTATTTATAATTAATTTTTAATATATTAACTTTAATATATATTAAAGTTAATAATATAAATATTTAATTAATATATTAACTTTTATATTTAATTTTTAATATATTAACGTTTTAAAGTTTAATAATTTTTGTATATATTTATTGCGGGTCAGTCGTTGCGCTCGTGACCGGTCGAAAACTATCCGCCCTAGCTCGTGAGCGAGTCGAGCGCGCATATATGCATCTTGATGTTTGTTTGTAAGACCAAGCGGCCTCAAAATTGTGCGAGAATGAGCCCGTTGGAATTGTAGCGTCGAATCGGGCGAGGCCGTGAAAAAAGAATCTTTGACTTGTTCGAACCTATTTTGAGGAACCCCATCAATATTAGCATTTAATATAATTAATTATATCAATTAAAAAATATTAATATATTTACTTTTATAATTAAATAAAATTAATAAATATAATGTTTATATATATTTAAATAAATATTTAATATCGAACAAACTGTTTAATTATTATTTGAATTCTGTAAATTCTCCGGATTTTTTAATTATTATTTATTATTATCTCTGTTTAATTTTAATTACTGTTTAATTTTGCACTATTGTTTCACACATCACTGCAAATACAGTTTTCCAAACAGTTTCATGAATTTTTTCACCACTGCAAAACAACAGATTTCTGCACCACTGTTTCACATCACTGCTTCTCTCAGCGCTGCAGCTTAGCCAAACAGGCCCTAAGGGTCTCGGACACCCCATGTTTAATCTGGAAAAGCACTTTAGGACCACTTTACCATTTCTTAGAGGTTGTAAACCTCGGAAGAAGTTCCCTCTAGAGTTCTTTAAAAATGTTGATGGATCTAGAGGGTTACTTATAAAACCGGTCTCTGGTCTTTCCATCAAAGGTCATGGACAGTAATTTGCAGCGAATGTCGTTAGAGAGGTTTCACAGAGAGATTGCAGACTCAAAGGCCTGCAGGTGGTGGAATGGATCTTCTCTCCCAATGAACCAAGAGAGATTAGGTTCTCTAAATATGACTAGAACGAGTTTCCATCAAATTGCATCAAAGAAGTTAAAAAGCTTTTCTTCTTCCACTAGGTCTGTGATTCCATCAAAATCCAAAGATCGTGAAGGCCTAAGAATCGTAGCGACAATATTGAAATCTTACCGGGTATAAGCGAGTTCCTCCTCATCATGTTGTAGTCTAGGTGCGATTGTGAGAGTAGGTGGGCGAATATCAGGAGTTACCGCATCCCTGCAGAGTGACTCAACTTGTTCTGAAAGTCTAGTAGCTCCTGTTAGTAACATGTTTAGCCCGCTTCTGTTGATCATTCCTTACGAATTGTCGCGAGAACATTATGACGACTTCCCACCTGCATTTCGTCACTCCATTGTATCACGCTATTTACCTACCACTCTGATCCAAAGGTCGCGTGCTTGTTTTTTTGGGGGTAGAAAATGCCTCTACTCCACTCCCACGAACAATGAAATAGTTAGGGGTACTATGGGTGGAAGGTTATTGCTGAGGACGGCGAGACCATGTGTCATACAACACGTACCTTTAGTTGTGCGTGATTGTATTGAGTTCAAATTACATCCAGGTTATAGGCCTCTCTTATAGTTCAATTGAGGACTCACAACATAGTTTAGGGATGTGCGCATACTGTGGTGATCCTTGCACAGTTTCCGATGCATATTTGTCTACTGCCTATTCTCTATTCATAGGGGGTTGGGGGCCTAACCGCAAGAAACCTATAAAAAGGCGGGCCGCCCGCTTACAAAATAGAGAAGAACACTAAGACAACGAGTAGAGAGGGGTCAAAGAACTCTAAAGAATAGTAGGTGAGTTCTTGTTGATGGCTGGCGAAATCGTGCTGGTGGTCAATGAATTCTTTCGATGGTCAACAAGTCCTTTCAAAGGTAAGGGAGATCCAAGCAAGTAGAGGCATACATGTTGAATTCACCCGTTATAGCGAGGGTTGAGGAGCTCTGTCAAACACTACAATTCACAAAATTTTCTTGAGCAAACTATTGGGTTTTGTTGAACATCTAATTGCACAGGGGAATGTGCAAACTTTAACGGCCCAAACGAAAAATGAACGTAAAACGAAATTCCCGATGATGAAAGAACTGAAAATCAGTGTCGATTCGACGTCGCACAATGTATTTTATTTTTAAGTTCGAAATTTTCTATGTTTTTGCGACGTTCATCTCATGTTTTGTTTGCTATTTTTTTGTTATCATTATGGTTTTGATACATCTAGGCTGGTGGTGTATTTGGCCTTGTCATGTACTTGATGTGGGTTGGTTTATTGGTGAGTGGGCTGCCCGGTTTCAGTTACTAGTTGTCTTATTTATGGAGCAATGGCTTTTGTGTGTTACTATGGTGGGAATAAATTAGCTGACCAGCTAACTGTTTTGAACCTCCTTTAAGCGGTGGAATTAAATCGGGCATCTGGGCCTGCATATAACAATTTTGTATACTGAAATTGAGCGGTGGTTTTTATATTATAATGGACAGCGGATGGGTAGCGGTGATTTTTATCCTATTTAGCCGCTCGAGTCTTCCCCTCCCGGCCTTTTCATCTCCCGGAGAGCTTGATACGATGGTTGCTGCTAGGGTTTGCGTTATTTTCCTTTGATTTACTCGATGGGCCGTTATTTCTTCAGCGTCGGGGCTGGTAAAGCTCGGTAAATCCTGGAGCTTGCATTTTGTGGTACTATTGTTTTCGTTGAGGGATTCTCGGCCCAGCATATCCCTTCACTGTGAGCCTTCTCCCTTTTCCCTTTTTTTTCTTTTCTTTGATTTCTGCTGGATTTGAACTAAATGGTTGTTGAAAGGGTTTATGATGACCTATTCATGGTTGATTTGAGGGGGTTGTGGTTTATTTTGTGATGATTGTGGCTGTTTTGCTTTTCTTCACTTGGCCCGCTGTTGTGTTGCATCTGTAGGCGGATTATCGTTTTATCATTTGGGTTTTATAGATCCATTGTCCCTCTTCAGTATTTTTACGCATAGATGTGCTTCCCTGGGGTGAGGTTAATTGTTTGGCCTGGCATGGTATGTTGGGGATTTCTTTACTCCCTGTAGGTCGACTGTTTAGTGGTGATTTGTCTTGATTTCCTATATGGAATTGTGAGTCTTAGCTGCCCCTTTTTGCTGGCTGTTTTGCTTAAGCTGGCTGGCTGTTCTTGTTGGAGCTTTGCCTTGGAATAGGATCTTCTATTGGCAGCACTTGGCGCTACCATTTTAGCAGCCCTTGAAGTTGTTCATAGCAACAATTTGTGCTACTGATTGGGCTGCTATAAACTCTTTCGTGGGCTGACTTTTATTACCTTCACCTGACATTTGATATATGTGTGTATAGTGTTGCATTTTATAAAGTTGTTTCCCGCCTTAGACAACTCCTCTTGAATCGTAGTTGTTGTCACCATTGGAATTTAATCGTTGCTAGATAACGGCGCAACCCTAAGTAAATGATTTCACTGATACTGCAGTGGATGACGTCCGGTGATAAGCGCGATGAAAATCCTGGTGCTGATAAAGGCCAAGGAAAAGCGATGAGTTCTTACTTCATTATTTATGCTTATTACCTTATTTCTTGGAATACTGTTTCTTTCACAGTTTTTGAATCACTGATATCTACAAATCGCTAAAGGATGCGGATTTTGCAAGTATAAGTGATTATTCTGATGGAAATTAGAAATAAAATATATCTTACATAATATTTAGTTGTACGAATTTGATGACGACATAACCAAATTAAAACTGAAAGATAAAGAGAATGTAGTGAATAACGAATAAAGTAAATACAATCATGCGAAAGATAATGTAGTGATTAGTTTCTTAGATTTACTATTTCCCGCACTTGAGTATACATGTCTAATGTTACTAATGTTTTTGGTTGTCTGTATAGCAGTTTCGAGGTATATTTCTCACTTAGTCATATTTTTATGACTATGTCCGTCGTCTCTTTTGTTTAGGTCGCTAAAGGGACACTGAGTGCGCAACAAAAAGCTAGGTTGATCGAGGAAGAATGACAAAGGCTCGCTGTAGAACATTTGGAAGTATGAGTTATAGTTTATGTGATCAATTTATACCCATGCATAGATAGTTATATATATTTATGCTATAACGAATGCTTGACAACCAGACAAAGATATAGCAATTCTGTGGAGCCTGAATCGGGGCTTCACACAAACTAATGTCTGGAACCCTGCAAAATCAATACATAGAGAAAGTTAAGCATACACCTGTGATGAAATCAAATTTCTTTAAGATTATGATGGATTTAAGAACCAAAACGCAAAACGAAATCCACGTCTCTAAAAGTATCACACGAACGCAGAAAACATAGCGATGTTTGTCCAATAGTCTCGAGGTTGGAAGATGATCACTCTTCTCAGCAACGAAATACTAGTTTCATTTTGGAAAAGATTCCTCACTTTTCTTCTAATGCTTGAACAATTATTTTTTGCACTTCCTCAAACTGCCCTTTTATATCAGAGAAAGAGAGAGAGTGAGAGTGGTTTCGAAAATCCCCGAAGAGCGGAAGTTATGGTGTTGGGATAACTGTTTCCAATTCAAATTCGACAAACTGGAAGATCACGCCAAATTTTGGAATTTGGCCAAATTCGACATATAGTGATTTCTCACATCGACGTGCATCAAATTCTAATCGAGTTCTTACCAAATCGACGTACATCGATTTATCAAATCAACATGCGTCCATTTCTCAAATCAACGTGCGTCCATTTCTCAAATCAACGTGCGTCGATTTCTCAAATCAACATACGTCGTGTTCTATTCACTGCTTTGATTTATGTCAAGCACAAACCAACCGACGTACGTCGATTTGAGTTCTCAAATCGACTTGTCAAGTTTAGTATAAACATTTATTTTTAATCCAGTTCGACGAACAACAAGTTCTAATCCCTATTTAATTAATTAAATACCATAAATAAATATTTCGGGGTTGATTTTTCATTTATATTTAGTATAAGTATAACCAACATGATCATTCATCCAATTTTCACACATTCTTAACGTGCGACCATATAAGTTTATATTACGTTGACAGTAAAATTAATTCCTTGATCACTTTTAGATCACAAATTCCAATAAAAACTGCTAAACAAGATATCTAAACAAGTTTGAAATCACATAACCATAAATCAATAATGAAGATAAATATTCATACGACAGTACAATATTCACAAAATAAGGGGGTGCTAGTAAGTGAGATAGATCCAATGGATGGATATGCAATATTGTTGTCCCGGGAATAGTGGCAGCGGTGGGAGGGCATCTCAGGGCTGTAGGAGTTTGCGGCAAGACACGAGAGAAGGTGATGGGAGGGGGCTTCATTATTGCCACCTGTAGCTTGGGAAGGGGCTGACGGTAATGAGTGTTCCTGGATTTAGCTGTGGATGCAGGGGCTCGTGTTCTGGATGTGTGGGTTGACTGTCAGAGGTATTTGGAGGATGGAGGGGTTACGACAGTGGTTGAGACGAGGGATGCAACATCCAAATATTAACGTTGCGTTAAATTAAATTTCAGGGCCAGATTGCGTGCAAATTAATCGAGCCGACGACCTATGAGGTAACAATCTATTTTGTTTAATTAAATTAATATGCAAGATTATCTAGAGCGCTACTCCGTAGTTAATTCACTGTATGCTAGTCTAAATTTTTATTCAGAAAAGTAGCAAGGAAGGTTCATCATCGTGTTTCTGGTGGAGGCACACCACTGTGTTCTCAGGGCTAGTTGGTCACCACTCGAACTTCAAGCTCAGGGTCGATGACCCTTGTTACAGATATGAAATTCTTTAGATAGGAGTTTGTGTTCCACTTGAGGGACACCCAGTTCGGGGCACCATTAGGTTTGCCACTCAGACTGCAGTTTCTAGTTGAGCACAGTCGTCATTGGTGACATGAGTTATTGAGAATTTAATGAAATTGGTTGAAGCCTATAATGGATATAACTCCAAAACTTCATAAAGCAGCAATTAATACAGTTAAGAAAATACTGTGTCAGATCACACGATAGGTTGGTTCTATGCCATACCATGATCTTAGGTGGCACGTATAACGTTAGAAAAAATTATGCAAATCTTATATTTAAGTAATATGCACTCTAATATTTTTTTAAAGTGTTGCTGGAGGGATTAGTTTTTCTTACTCTCCAGAGGAACTGATCCATTCAAAATTTGTTTTTACAGGGGGCTCAGGTCAGGGGATTTACTTAGGATAGACGGCGCAGTCTTCACAGTCGTCAGTTTTGTTCAGTTGTACCACTGTTGTTTTCCTTGCTGTTATTTGCAGACTTTATGTATTTGTTGTATTTCACTCATATTATGTTGTGTCCGTTTATTTCAGACTGACAATATAGCAGTTTCATAGTGTTGTTTACTGTTTTAGTTGGATCTGTGAATTCAGCTTTGGAAGGTACACTTTTACTCATAGTAATATTTCTTACTTTACTTTTGCTGTAAGTTTTCTTTTAGTACTTTTAATTTATCAGCTTTATACCAGTTTATATACCGTTATTTAGTTTACTTTTTATCGCGAATCCGGTCGGACTGCTGATGTCTTGTTAAACTAGGTTTGGGGTGTTACAAATTGGTTTCAGAGCTGGTTTAGGATCCTTGGACCCAAAAAATTCACAGAGCCATAGAGTTGTGTCTGAATAAAACTCTCGTCAGTAGAGTCATCGAGTTAGTCCAACTCTTAGTTTTCGCGGGTGTATGAAAATGCTTTCAATAGCGAATTTTTCAGATGTGTTATCTGTAGTAATAATTCCTTTTTCTATGTCCTTTAGGCACCTCAAGCCAGTGAAGCGGAACAACCATCATGTCAGAACACTGCTCCTGATATCTCCATGAGTGATGCTAGTGCGCCACCTGCGCCACCCACACCAGTATCATCAGAACCGGCTGATTTGGCAACCCAGATTGCCAAGGCAGTAGCAGTAGCTTTGTTGGAATTTCAGAGAGGACAGCCTGCAGGGATCCCAGCTCCAGCCCAACACCAATCCCTGCACATGCAGTTTGTGGAGGTCAGTATGGATCGTTACTTAAGGGATTATAGAGACCTCCATCATTCCAATTATTGTGGTGATGAAACCCCGATGGATACAAACGATTGAATTGCAAACACCAGAGATTTGCTGAATGTTATGGAATGTCCAGAAAATAAAAAAAGTTCCACTGACAACTTTTCTTCTTCGGGGTGAGACAAAAATTTGGTCGACTAAGTCTCTAGCAGATTATCCTGTCGGTAAGACATCAAGTTAAATTTCCTATTTTATTAGAAATTATTATCGTTAGTGTGGCGTAATGTGACATTTACCTTGCCAGGTCGTACAACGGATATGTTTACTTGGGTCGATTTTTCTAGGGCTCTTGCGAACTGGTTCATGCCCCCTTCTGCTTGTCGAGGTCTTCAAGAGAAGTATCTCAGACACTTCTAAGGGGATAAGACAGTTACCGAGTACGAGCGAGAACTTACTCACTTATCTCGCTATGCGGGCTCGATGCAGGGAGATGAAGCTGAGAAGTGCAACCGTTTTGTGGATGACCTGCGAGACTTTTTGAGATAGCCGTTGATGACCATGGTCAACGCAGATTGCAAGAGTTTGGTGGATATGGTAAGAAGATTAGAGGCTGTAGATGGGTGGTGCGAGGGATTGTTGTACGAGTGGGTTGTGGGAAGTTGTAGGGACAGATTTCCAGTGATGGGTGGTTGAAGGGATTTCAACAGGATTGTGGGATGGAGGGACCGGCTTGGAGGAGGGGATACAAGGGATAATTGGAAATATCTAAGATTCATCATCTAGGATCTCACATAGTCGTCACCCTGAGAGCATTGCTTGAATCCGGGAGTAAAAATTCTCTAAAATTTTGCAATTCCTTGACTACTGCCCCTTTGCTCTTATTTATAATGTAACAACAATAGAGCACCCTCTATCAAGGGCTATGATTTTCCATTGTTGTCAGAGGCCCTATCTCATTAAAAATGACTAAAAATAATAATGTAATACATGAAAAATGTGTGAACTAAAGTCCAGACGCATCTGTGGAGTAGGATCGTCGATCCGATCAAACTCTCGAATGCGAATACACAATCGCGAGTCCTGCCTTGCGACGAGCCAAATTTGGTGGATGATCCTCATCACATTGTCATCCATATCACTGCTTGAAGAATTAGCTTACTCATCTTTCCGCACCATTGTTTAATACGTACATTAGCTAATTTTATTTAAACATTTCCTTTTTGTGATTTTAAACTACTTAAGTTTTGGCGAATCCTCTATTCGTGATAGATTTTTATGAGTCTAATAACCCCATGTGTCTCTACTTACATTGGGTGTACGCAGCATCTCAAATCTATTTTCTACTTGAAGTAACTGGTGATCTGGCATTTACCCCAACAGATTCTGTATACTGGTTTCATTCAGCTGTGTTCTGATGTTTTCCGTGAGCTTCCTTCACATATACCAGCACAAAGCATTATTTTCTCCTTTCTTCTTTAGTCCCGCGTGTTATACCCCATGCACTGTCGATTTGCAATCTCATATTTGATCCCAGTTACTACTCCTATCACAGTAATATCTCTTGATCCTTCTATATGATGAGGTAGTGTGAGGGAGGTGGTGACCAGTGAAAACCTGCGGTGCAATGGTGTGGCTCTACTAAAACTAGCAATGATGCACATGCAAATAAAGTCAAGATCCGGTATGAGATTTCATGTAATAAAGTAAATTGATAAACAACTGCAGTACAATAACAATTGAGATTAGTAGCATAGAAATAATTTGCAATCAAATACTCTCTGCATAAAGAGAATGTTAAAATTAAGCATGCCTTGATCTAAGCCATGCAGTTATGAAATTTCAATGAACCAATCAACTTCAAACAATTATCACTAAGAAATAGGCTCCATTCGTACAATGAGAAACATACAAAATTTTTAAAAAATCACATGCGCTTAAGGGAACCGAAGGATGAAAACACGGCAATGGGAGTATGATAGCGACAACGGAGGATGACGACGTCGATTTAATGATGGTTTTGGGAGGTGAGATGGGAAGGGAGTGAGGAAAATTTGGTGGTAGGGATTGGGGAAGGAAAGGAGAGGGGTGACTGTTGGTGTGAGGTTGAAAGGACGGAAAGTTGACAACCGTCTGTTGGTGCTTGTAAGCTTGTGGTGAGGAGGGTAAGATGATGGGACTTGGAGGTGGAGGCGGGAGGTTGATGGTTGTTGGGAGCTGATGAATATGGAGGTGAAGAAGACAATCGTTAGATGTGGCTGTCGAACTGGGAGGACTGGATATGATCGACAAAGGGTGTTGCAGTCGTTGGCAAGGATTGTTGTAGTAGGTGAACGATGGGGGAAGCAAAAGGGAGCGAATGGGATATGCAATAAGGTAGTTGTTGCTGGATATGGCGGGAGAGACTTGTGATTCAATTGGATGTGGAAAATAAGGAAGAGGAGGGAGCAGTTAGTTATGCATTATAGATTGTGTGGATGCAAACTGTCAGCTAATGAAGGGAAATGGCCGGAAGAGAGGAAGCCTACGCTTTAATGCCTATGTTGCACGGTTTCAGTACTGTAGGAGACTGAGCAGTTTCGAAAATTCTTTCCAAAATCTTCGATACCTCATAATTGTCCCTTATGCACTTATATATTTGGATGACGGGCTAGGGCAACAAATGTTGTAAATATCATATGTCATTGACATTTCAGATTGAGTTTAAATGTCGGAAGTCTGAGATATTTTAAAATGTTGAATTTTCATATCTTATCAATAATAAAATTTATTTTTATGTATAATAAGTATAATTATATGTTTTAGATGCAAAAAATTATCATAATAAATTCACTAAAATGAGTAGCGTATATCCCAAAATAAATTTGAAGAGTACAACAACAACAATAACACTCAAGCCTTTATCCCATTATAGTGGGATCGGCTATATGGATCTTTTGTCGCCATTGTGCCCTATCTTGTGTCATAATCTCACTAATGTCTAAGTACATCATGTATTTTCTTATAGTTTCATTCCAAGCAAGCTTGTCAAGGCGACCAAGGCGTTAAAGAGTGTACCTAGGCAAGACGACGCCTAGGCGTCGCCTAGGCGACCAAAGCGTTTAACATGCTCAGTAAAGTGTAACTCCCTTTTAAACCACAACATGCAAAATAATTGGAATGGTTATTTTCACTCTCACTCACATGGAGTAACTGAGCTAAAATCACTCTTCAATTAGTCAATAGTTCTCGACATTATCAACAAAATATAAGCATTCGACAGTAAATATTGAACACCCTAAATAAATTTCTAAATTTCATACAAAGCATCCACAACCACTACAATGTTAGTGGTAACAAAAATAAGCCAACTATGACATTACAAAATTATACTTAAAACAATGTAAAAAATATATGCATTTGAAAAACATGAATGTGGGAAAAAAACACACGTGATTATATCTTTGTTAGTGATGATGTAACAAATATACAGTCATTAAGAAAAATTATCAAAGCTTGAAGACCAAGGAAAAAATAAAACTACAGTAGCAGGTAAGAAGTCTTCAATAACAAGTTCTCAAAATAATAAGTTAGGCACTTAGGCCAAATTCGTCTTCAATATCAAGTTTCAAAATATTAAGTTATCATCTTCTTCATTAGAATGTCCCTCCTCCACTGGACCAGTTATGCCAAAATCGTCTTCAATATCATCATCATCATGCACTTCTTCTTCAATCTCTAATGCTGTCTCATCAAATGACTCATCACTTCTAATCCTCCTTGATCTATTTTTATTTTGGAATGATGTAGATGCTCCAAATTCTCTGTCTATCATGCTCCACGTTAGATCTTCATTTAGATGAACCAAATCATCATCTGGATGGCCAGTCATCCACTCACTGCTCCAATTAAGCTCTTCAAGAACCAAAGGATTAAAATTTCTGCAGCTTTCTCTTCTCTCTTGAAATCTTGCTTGAAAACGTCGATTATATTGAATGTAGACAAGATCATTCAATCGTTGATGTTCCAATCTATTCCTCCGCTTTGAGTGAATCTAAAGAGAGTATAACTTTTATAAAAAAAATATCAAGAGATAATTAAAGTTACTATAACTTTTTAAAAACAATTAAAGTTACTTACAAACTCAAATGTGCTCCAATTGCGTTCACAACCTGATGATGAACAACAAAGACTGAGCAATCGTATGACTATTTTGCAAAGATCTGGTGCAGAACTTCCATGTCTTTGCCACCATGAAACTGAAAAATTAAAATTTTAAGACATAAATTATTAACATATTAACATGAATAACTTAAAGTAATTGAATAATATATACTATTATACTCACTTGGACTTAGTATTTCTCTTTGTCTAATCGCCATCTCTTTAGCAAAACTCCCATTTGCTTCACTATAATGTGTAGCTTGCTCAATAATTTTATCTTGCAAATTTATATCAGGTTCAAGTCTTGCTACTACATCGTTAAATGCATCACTTATATTATGCCATGATTTTTCCGGATGCATAAGAAGACATTTGAAATATTTGCTTAGATTGACAAAGAAAGCCGCAGAATATAGTGGCCGATCCATTTGATTTTCCCAACGGTTTTCAACAATTGTTATGATTTTCTGTCATTCTTTCTCCCTATTTCCAAAATTTTCTTTTATATTCTTTTTCGTCTCTTCCATCGCCATAAATCATCCAAAAGTCATAGATTTCTGAATCCATAATACGTAGTCATCCAACTCAAGAGTAAAATAACAGTCATAGACTCATAATACTTAGAAGTGTGCATAAGAAGAAGAAGTGTGCAGAAGAAGAAGAAGAAGAAGTGTGCAGAAGAAGAAGTGTGCAGAAGAAGAAGTAGAAGTGTGCAGAAGAAGAAATGTGTAGAAGAAGAAGAAGAAGTGTGCAGAAGAAGAAGAAGAAGTGTGCAGAAGAAGAAGAAGAAGTGTGCAGAAGAAGAAGTAGAAGTGTGCAGAAGAAGAAGCAGAAGAAGTGTGCAGAAGAAGAAGCAGAAGAAGTGTGCAGAAGAAGAAGCAGAAGAAGTGTGCAGAAGAAGAAGTGTGCAGAAGAAGAAGAAGTGTGCAAAAGAAGAAGTGTGCAAAAGAAGAAGTGTGCAGAAGAAGAAGTGTGCAGAAGAAGAAGAAGAAGTGTGCAGAAGAAGTGTGCAGAAGAAGAAGAAGAACTCGGGCTCGGGCTGGGTCTACCCCTCCTTCGTTTTACATGCCTAGTGACTAGACTCTCACAACGCCTAACAGGTGCCTCTAATGGTCTCCTTAAGAAGAAGAAGAAGAACTCGGGCTCGGGCTGGGTTTTTGCGCCTAGGCGTCCAGGCGTCGCCCGGGCGCCTAACTCAAGTGCTGCTAGGCGCCCGCCACATAGCTCTCTTGTGGGCGCCCGGGCGCCTAGGCGACGCCTTGACAACATTGATTCCAAGTCTTTGTTAGGTCTACCCCTCCTTCGTTTAACATGCCTAGTGACTAGACTCTCACAACGCCTAACAGGTGCCTCTAATGGTCTCCTTAAGAAGAAGAAGAACTCGTGCTCGGGTTGGGTTTTTGCGCCTAGGCGCCCAGGCGTCTCCCTGGGCGCCTAGGCTGTAACACCCCTTCCCAGTATTTCAGAAATCAGCCGTCCGGCCGGGTCAGCGATATAAAGAAAACTAGGAAACAGTATTAAAACTAGTAGCAGCAGATAATAAAATCTATACTAAGCAAATTAAGACTTACAGCGGAAGTTTAAAAAGTAAACTAAAGGTAACCACATACCTGATATCTGGATTCACAGAGCCACTAAACAGGAAATAGAACTGAATTAACTGAAAATCTGGTTAACCATTAATAGTCTGATACAAATTAGATAAAAACATTAATCTGTTACAATGTTCTCATCTACAAGTACATGCTGAAATAGAGTAAACTGAACAAGATAAATAATACAAACTGACGCCACCATAATGCTCATCCTAGACGCAGTTTCCCACCTGGGTCACCTGAAAAACAGTGCCCATGAAGGGTCAGAGTAAGGAAAAATAACCCCTCCTAGTGACACTAAAACTCAGTTTTACATATGAATGCATGTATGCCTTTGAAAAATAATTTTATGCATTAAAAACTTTTATGCTATGTGCTATGCATGGCTTCGTACTATTCTCTGGTCACACCTCTACTCGTACTAAGCACGTGACTTTTATTTTACTAACTCAAGTCCTGACGTTCACTAACTAGCGTACTGTCTCATGTCAGGTCTATACTTGAGTTCTAGGTGGCTTCTAACCTGCTCATCTACTAGGAAGGCTCTAGGCAGAGTAGCTCCTAACGCGCAACTGAAACTGACGACCCGAGACCATCTTACGAACCCAATTGTTCTAGTGTCACGCGGACACGGTCTCGAATCTACTAGCTGGCTCAAGGGAAGACACTTCCCAAGTCTGTACTACTCATAAGGTTCCATGTGCCTTATGAGAAAGGTAGTGCGCCTCTACCTAGCACGAAAGACCTCTGTGTGCTGGCTGACCTTTTTGGTCTGACGCTACTCTGCAAAGGATATCTTTTCTGGTGTACTACTAAGCGACCCTTGACTTTCTTGTGGTCGACTTGAAGGGACATTCACGCCCTTGTTTGGACAAATTCCAAACCTACGAACACGGTTAACGCTTGCGTACTCTATGTTACTGTTCATGATCTGACTACTTGGGTCTTAGGGAAATCGTGTCATCCTACACATTTTTCGTAACCGTTTTCCTATCACCACACCTTTCTATGCATGGTCATGATACTTGAAATAAATCTATTTATGTGTATAAAAATATGTACTTTTTACTATGTCTAAATAGCAGAAGTTAGGTTTCCTTACAGCGGTGCTACGACGCTCGTAGACTCGGCGCGGCGACATCTTCTATTTCGAAGGTAATCCTACTGCTGGGGACCTTCAAAGTACTGCTTCGACCCCACCGAAGTCCTGCAAGATAGGGCAAACCCTAATTTCTTCAATTTCCCCCAAGGGTTTTCCGGTGGAAAATTTCCATACGGCTAGGAATACAAATAATAATGATAACCTATTATTTTACCTTTGCTTGGGAGTGTTCAAGGCTCACGAAGTGCCCAACTCCAACTTCGCGATGGATCACGTACGCCAAAACCTAAATAGGACAAAAGGAAATGAAAAATCTAAGTTATTTTACTTCCAAATCCAAGAATATCCACTTCGGAAACGAGACGAGAGGGGAATCGACTCACCGGAACCAATACGAAACTCAACTCTTCCGGTTAGGGTTGAAACCCGGTACTTCCAAGGCCAAGGAATGAAAAGGAATACTCCCCGGCGCCTGTAGAGGAGGGAGGAGAAGTCGGAAATGGCTTCTGGAGGGGGATCGGCCGCCGGTTAGGGCTTGCGGAAGTCGTCGGCTGCGGGATTGGGAGCGTCGGGCTCGACGCTTGCGGGAGACGGAACGGGACCGGAGGTAATGCGGTTTTTCTTCCGTGAAAAGAAGGTGCGGGTTTTATTTATCGGGCTGCTAGCGGTTTTCTTATGAACCGAAAATAAAAGAGAGGGGGAGAATTACTATTGGCACCTCATTTCCACACAAATATCACTTATTACACGGCTATCGGCACATCCAACTCTCAAATAAACGGTCGCGATTTAATCATAGAACAATGTACCTCGACGACGCGCTGTCTCGGTCAGAATCCGTCGCGACTCGCCCCTACAATTTAAGTAAATTTTTGCGTCAAAACTTTGGATGTTACATAGGCGCCTCTAGGCGGGCGCCTAACTCAATTGTTGCTAGGCGCCCGCCGCATAGCTCTCTTGTGGGCGCCTAGGCGTCGCCTTGACAACATTGATTCCAAGTCTTTATTGGGTCTACCCCTCCTTCGTTTAACATGCCTAGTGACTAGACTCTCACAACGCCTAACAGGTGCCTTTAATGGTCTCCTTTGCACATGTCCAAACTATCTTAGTCGAGCTTCTCGCATCTTCTCTGCAATTGGTCCTACTCTTGTCTTATCCCCGATACATTCATTCCTAATTCTATCCAGTCTCGTGTGTCCAAACCATCTTAAAATAAATTTGAAGAGTATTTAAAATAAATTATTATTATTATATATAATCAAATAAATTGTTAAATATATTTACTATCATAAAATAATTTTATTTTGATAATATTAAGCTTTATAGAAAATGAAGATGAATCAAAAGCAAAATATCCTTAATTGATTACAAGTTTTTCTAAGCTTAATAATTTATGTTAAAAGCATAAAAATAATCAACAAATTAATGTGCGAAACATTTTGACATTTTTTGTAATATGAAATAAGAAAATATAATGTGAAGTAATTATATTAAATTGATTATAAGAATAACATATATTAAATAGAGCATAACAATAAGTCGTATCGATTTAAGCATATTTATTGTAATACATATAGGTTATTTAAACATATAATGTCAGCCTGCTAATATAACATGAAATAAAGGCTCCGTTTGGGGGGACTTATTTTCACCGGTTAAGCGGTTACGACCACATGTACCGGACCTTAATTCCGCTTGACCGGTAAAAATAAGTCCCCCCAAACGGAGCCAAAATCTCGGAAGATATATTCATAAGTCATGTCAACCTATATATTGAAAAAATCGGGTATATCGGCCTAACAAAAGTGTATACTCTATTTTTGTAGAAAAAAATGCCATGTTCCCCTTAAAACGATACATCGTCCGACATGTCTGACATATCGGAGGACTTTTAAAACAATGAGGGCAATCATTATAAATGGTCATGATCGTTTTATCATAATGATTACGAAACTACTCGAAATAAATAAATAAAAATAAAAGCTAATAAATAAAAATATATAAAAATTTCCCTCTGCTGATCTAGATACAACTGCAGGCTCCAATCTCCCGGGTTGATGATCTTAATTCTGTCTCTTGTGAGTGTAGATCCGTACCTGCCCCGTTGGGTGATGCTCAGCTCGATTAATGCGATCCCCATCACTGTCATTATTGTTTACTTCCATCATATTTTTCTTTTCTAAACTCATGACTATATTTGAGAAGTTGCTGATACTAATTCTTGATCACATTATACTTTAAAATTCTCAAGCAAATTCTCTCCATGATACTGAGATGAAGATTACATATCCATTATTTTTGGACCTCAGAAGCCAAAATTCCTTTGATAAACATTCTATAAAATTTTAATACTAAACTGGTTTTGTACATCCAATGAATAAAATAATTCCAAAAGTTGTGCTTCATATTTTACTTATTAATTGGTCTGTGTAGGAGTTCCTTTAATCTGCATAATGTTTAGCATTTGGAGCTTATACCTGATGGTTTGTTATAGGATGGTTCATGGCTTGCTAAAGACTGCCCAAGGTCAACCACCAGGCTCTCCTACCACATTAGTTCCACCTCAGGATATCTACATGAAAAGTGAAGCAATGAGATGTTTAGTGGCGGTTTTAAACTCAATGGGAAATTGGATGAACAAACAATTGAGAGTACCAGATCCACATGTGGAAATTGATGAGACCAATACTGATTGTGGAAATGACCTCCATTTGGAAGATGGTAAAGGTGATGTGCCTTCTGGAGGATCAGATTCTCATCCTGAAATAATAAACGGTCTACCAGAAGCCGCATCCTTGGAGAAGCGGAGAGCATACAAACTTGAACTTCAGGTGGAATAAATATCTAATATAATTTTTTTGATGAGCTTGGTTTATGTGATATTCTTTGATAAAGCTAACTCAGATGAAAAAATTACAGGAAGGTATATCAATTTTTAATCAAAAACCTAAGAAAGGCATTGATTTCCTTATTAATGCAAAGAAGGTAGGTGACTCACCAGAGGAAATAGCTGCTTTCCTTAAAAATACACCTGGTTTGAGCAAGGCATTAATTGGCGATTACTTGGGAGAGAGAGAAGGGTTACCGTTAAAAGTTATGCATTCATTTGTGGATTCATTTGAATTTCAAGGAATGGAATTTGATGAAGCAATCAGGTCTTTCTTACAAGGTTTTAGGCTACCTGGTGAAGCTCAAAAGATTGATAGAATCATGGAAAAATTTGCCCAGCGGTACTGCAAATGCAACCCAAATGTCTTTTCCAGTGCAGACACAGGCTACGTCCTTGCGTACTCTGTAATAATGCTCAATACTGATGCACACAATCCAATGGTCAAAAACAAGGTCTGTTGCATTTTCTACTTGCTGTTGATTTTGTGTTTAAAACATGAAAGCATATTGTTTTTCTTTCTGCAGATGTCTCCAGATGACTTCATCAGCAATAACCGTGGTATCGATGACGGCAAAGATCTGCCTGAAGAATACTTAAGATCATTATATGAAAGGATTTCCAGAAATGAAATTAAGTTGAAAGAAGATGGCGTGGTTCCTAAACAATCTTCAAATTCAAACAAAATGCTAGGATTGGAGAACATTTTGAATATTGTTATACGCAAGAGAGATGCACTTCTAGAGACAAGTGATGATTTAATTAAGCATATGCAAGAACAATTTAAGGAAAAAGCTCGCAAAACTGAGTAAGTTTATTTAATACACACGTTTCTTGCAAAAGCTGTGGATTTTTACTATTTCCCAGCTACAGTATCCATTCACCTTTTCCCCTTTCCGTTTGGTGCCCTTATTAATAGTTATTTTATCCTAATTAACAATTTAGCATTAAATTTGTAATGCATATAGTCAAAACTATTTCATTTTGATGCTTTTAATATCTCCACTAAAATTAGGGCTGGTAGTATAAAATGTGCTCTGTACATTTTTTAGGTCAGTGTATTATGCTGCAACGGATGTGGTAATCTTGAGATTCATGGTCGAGGTATGCTGGGCACCCATGCTGGCAGCCTTTAGTGTTCCACTTGATCAGAGTGATGATGAATCGATAATATCCCTGTGCCTGGAAGGATACCGGCACGCAATCCATGTCACTGCAGTTATGTCAATGAAAACCCAAAGAGATGCTTTTGTTACTTCATTAGCAAAGTTCACTTCTCTCCACTCAGCTGCTGACATAAAGCAAAAAAATATCAACGCAATAAAGGTTTGTTTCCATATCCATTCTTTCCAAGCTCCCAGGAAATGTTCTGCAAAATATTACGGTTAATAAGTTTTACAGTGTCACATGCTGTTTAACCAAACTGTAATTTATTGGAGAATAACCTCCACTTCAGCTTTATCCTATATATTGCCATTGTACTTATGCTGCACGATTTATTAATTCCCAAAAAACAAAACACTGTTGAAATGATTGGAAAAAATTTTATGTCCTGACATTGGTTGTATTTGAAACCCGATGCATCTTTAGTGTCATAATAACTTAGCCTCTTCTAGCCTTATATGCTACAAGCCTACACCTGTAAGCATGAAATATTGAAAGTATTGTCGTCCAAAGTTTTATATTTTTGTGGTCCTGAAAACAGAAACTAATCGAATCAGTTTTAAGAAACTGTTACCATATCTTTTGTGAATTTGTAATAACTTATTTCTAGTTGAAACTATCATGAATCTGAAATTGCTTATTTCTAGCTGATACTATCTTATTTTAAGAGCTGTAACTTGCCCATCTGTATTTTTTCTCCATTAATGATCAAATCTATTTTGAGTGTTTCTTTATTGGTCATGTTCTGGCTAAAGATTGCTTTTAATATGAAATGTAAGTTACCAAATTCTTTGAGGATCATGAACTACTTCCTTTTCACTTTTAAGGTATTGATGCAGTGGAATAGTAAGAGGATAACTTACCACGAGGGATCTTCAGAAGAACACACACCTAAAGAGGGCTAGAGTGTCAATACTAGGAATAAAATTGAACAAAACTTTAAAGTGGGATATAAAGGGAGGGTATTTATAAACCGAAATCTTTAAAACGGAAAATAAAGGCAAATAATGTAGGCCGGACCGATTCACACCGAGGCTTTGATTGATATCGTGGTATCAGGCTCCCGATACAAATAAATCTGAGTTCTCTATATTTTAATCAAGAGTCCGATAGGCTATCAGGATCTCGATATATTTAAATCTTGTTGGGCTTGTAGTCTCTATATTCAATTGGAGACTTGACAAGTTCTATCAGGACTTGCGATAAAAAATTGTGTTGTTTCAGCGCTTCGTTTGTATCGAGACTCCGACCATGGTACCACCCCTATTTCTTGTAGCTTCGTTCAATTCTAGGAAGATCAAATGAAAACCTTTCTTGTAACTTTGATTGCGTTGAGTCCCACCAGGGGGCCCACCTTGGTCCTCTGTTTTGTCGGTCGTGGAGACCATGCTAACGGCTATCACAAATAAATTAGCACTTGATCGAGAGTAATTGGGCTTCGTCTGAGTTTATGATTGAGGCATGGACTAGACAATTGGGGCTCCTGAGACTTAAGAATTTCTTTGGAAGGTGTTGCAGAGATGACACTGTGATGCAAGACAGACATCACACCTTCCTGCCACCCTGGAGTCCCACCTTGTCATCGCAGCAAGGCGGCCTTATTAGGCCTGCGGGCCGTACACCCCAACCCGTCCCCGGTCCCATCACAGGATGCCAAAAGGTTGTTGAGGCTGTGATTCGATCTCGAGACCTACTTGATAAAGAGCTCTTAGATGATCTCTCATCACCAACTGATCATGCACTTTTATAATACAGGACATGCTTCACACCTACCCGCCACCCTGGAGTCCCACCAGTGGGCCCACCTTGGCATCGCACCCTGGTGGTTTTATCAGGCCCGCGGGCCGTACGCCCCAACTTGTCTTCGGTCCCACCACAGGAAGCCAAAAGGTTGTTGAGGCCGAGATTCGATCCCAAGACCTTCTTGATAAAGAGCTCTCAGGCGGATCAGTTGGTGATGATAGCTCGCTTGAGAGCTCTTTATCAAGGAGGTCTCGAGATCGAATCTTGGCCTCAACAACCTTTCAGCTTCTTGTGGTGAGACCGAAAAAGGGTTGGGGTGTACGATCCGCGAACTTGATAAAGCCGCTTTGGTGCGGCGCCAAGGTGGGCCTCCTGGTGGGACTCCAGGGTGGCAGACAAGTGTGACTCCTGTCCTGCAACACACTGCCATTTATGGAAGATATAAGGGAGAAGGATCCAAAATATGGAACCGTCCCTGAGAGGTTGATGCGTTGAAGGATCCGGGCTTTGGCTAGAGGCGAGGGTTGTGTAAGGTACTAAGGTTTGAATTAATTTGAAAGGTTTTCATTGGATCTTCCTAGAATTGCACCGTTGTGAACTGTAGGTTGTCTTGAAATGACATGCACAGTAAGGAGGTATTGGATTGTTGGACCTTCCTGGAATCATATTTTAGAGATTGACAATTCGTTTGTTGGAAAATACCGTGGAATAATTTGAAACTGTAGAACTTGTTCGTTGGTGTAGGAAGGAGTTATTACTCGGAAGTTTTCAAAGATCGGCGATTGTGTGGTCGATCTAACCATTAAGCTCAACAAGGGGTCCTCTCAAGGTTGTGTAATTTTATTCCCACGGCAGTATCCACAGGAGCGGAAGATGAATATTAATTATTTAAATTCGATTTCAAAGCAATCTAAAAAGGACATGAATTTTTACTATTTTTTTATTTGTGGAGTATCTTTGGAAGGGGGAAGGCCTACCTCCTGAGCAGGCATTGAAGGAGGAGGATGTGCTTCTTAGACCGATGTCGGGGACTTACTTTCTATCTTCAATGCCAAGGGTTGTCTACCATTTGGTCCAACATGCATAGTACACAATACTTTCATCTTAGCATGCCAGAGCCGAGATTTTTCACGCCTATGCCACATCTCCTCCTGCATCAGAGCATCGTTTTCTGTGGGGTTAGAGATGTTATTAGCCAATGAAACTAGAATGGATAAATCTATCTCTTATATCAATTGATGCATCAGAATAATATGAAGAAACCTTACTACAAAGACGAGTCTCTGAAAGAACACAATCAGAAAAGTGGCTAGGGTTTCAATACTATGAATACAATCAAAGTTCCGGTACGATCGAACTATCAGGATTCCGTTAATAGCCAATGAAACTAGCCACATCTCCTCCTGCATCAGAGCATCGTTTTCTGTGGGGTTAGAGATGTTATTAGCCAATGAAACTAGAATGGATAAATCTATCTCTTATATCAATTGATGCATCAGAATAATATGAAGAAACCTTACTACAAAGACGAGTCTCTGAAAGAACACAATCAGAAAAGTGGCTAGGGTTTCAATACTATGAATACAATCAAAGTTCCGGTACGATCGAACTATCAGGATTCCGTTAAACCTGCTATAGTAATTCCGGAACCTTTATTTGTATTGTGATTCCTATTTCCTATGAGGGTACCGGTAGCCCAGTTTCCCGTAGCTTTAGAATCACATGCTTCTGCATGGGTGCAGATGTCAACATTATTACCAATGACTTGACCTTTGAGCATGATAATAATTTTTTTGCTAATAGCAATTTGAAATATTTTAGCCGTTGGACTCAATTTGCTTCAGAGACGTAACCCCTTGGACTCAATTTGCTAAAAGCGCTTGATTTATTGCAGCCCTTGGGTTTTCTTTATCGATTAATCTCAAATACTTGCATGTTTTACTGAAATTGGAAAGCGCTAGTTTGGTTAACAGTTTAATTTTCAAAATCAATTTCAACTTAGAAAATGAAGTTCAACAACTAAAAGGCCTGACCAGTGCGCAAAATGTATGGCAGTATATGGTTTGAAGCAGTTAATGCATTGCAGATGGCTATTTCTTTGGCTCGATTTGGGGGACTGTGGATCATAATGGAGGCAACTATATGTTAGGATCCTTACCTTAACTAGTCAAAAACTTCAGCAAAGTGGTGGCCAGAGGCAGAGTTGGTGAAGGCGGATGATACTATATAACCTTATTACGATTGCTTGAGCGGGGTCTGCCCAGGAGAAGAGAACCACCACAATCTCATAATGGGTACAAGGAGAGGTTTCAAATTTTCTTTTCACTTCGTTCACACATCTCATGCCTTTAAATAGACTTATATGACTAAACAGTCTATTAATGACTCATAGTAAAGACTACTAACAACTATTAATGATCCAGCATAAATACGACTCCACTAACAATCAATCAACATAATTAAAATTACTCAAAGGATAATTACGCATGATCGCCTGTAAGTCTGTAACATCACTCAACTCCTCCAAAATGTGCTTGTACTCAAGCTTAGATGGAGACCGAACTGCCATATTACCAATTATATATGTATCTGGGCCATCCAAATCTAACTGCATTTTTTTGCAATTAAAACATATTCCCTTTGTCCTGCATTTAGCCATTTCTATATATGATAAGCCCTAAGAATTTGGGGGTGGCTTTCATCAGTCCTTCAAAGTGATTCCCATTTACTTTCATCAATGGTGAAATAGTCTGTGTTATCGTGTATTGATTTTCATAGATTCTTTCCAAACTCATAACAATAATCAAGTTTGGTGGTTTCTCAAACTCGACATCTAGCTTCAATCATTCATGGAGTTTTCCAATGAATACAACCTCCCGCTGCTCCGGTAGTATTGAAGTGGTGGGAGCAAGGATAGTTTGAATTTTTTATAGATAATCCTCCATTGATCCAGTTTTCCCTAAGGAGATCAATTCCCCATAAGGTTATTTTGTAATGTAGGAACTAAACGCATGTTAAAATTCTTAAATTCGTCCCACGTCATTTTCAATTTCTCCATTTGTAAATGGGAAAACCATTGTTGTGCGGCTTTCATCAGGTGGAAGGAGTCTAGATTGATCGATTCCGTTATCGTTGATTGTAAAAAAAATTCAGAACTGGTAATCCATCCCAATGGATCCTCCTTTTCGTTATAGATTGTTAATTTCAACTTAACCTAGTAGTGAGCAACATTAGGGTTATTTTGCGTCTCAGTTGGGGTTTCAATGCATATAAGGTGGGCGGGGTCCCCTAACTGCTCTTGCTTGTTCGTATTACGGGACATACTTGTGCCGATGATGTTAGACTATAGATCCTGTTAAAGTGTTGCAAGTGTTTTCTGATGTCGTATTTCCGCAACTTAAATTGGACTATTTAAAGTAGTCGATTAAAGAGATTTCACCCTCTCTACTTTAAGTGGACTGTTTTGAACAAAGTCACTTGAAGATTTTAACTTTTGACTATATCTCGACATGCATGAAGATCTTGAATTTCAACTACGGAGCCTGAATTTTAAGAATACAGAGAGCCGGCTAACACATTATTTCTACAAAAATTGTGCCAAGAATTTTGTCAAATAATACAGGAGCAATGATGACCAACTAGATGAGAGAGATGGTGAAGAAAGTTCCATAGCCACGCCACATAGTTGGCCATGATTCAGTCATCTTAACTAGTTAGCTATGTAGAAGGACAGACGCCACCACTTGTTTGTGGGAGAACTCTTTCAATAACCTTTGGTAAAATTATTTTCCTTTAGTCACTACCAAAGATTACCTTTGGAAAAACTGTGGAAAGATGCTTGCTTTCTCTCAATGCTCACTTTATCATTTTGGAATATTGTGTGATTATATTTTTCTTTATGTGAGTGTGGTTTCTGTTATCATATCATTACCTTACTTTTTATAAAGTTGTGTATGACTACTATTTTAAATTTTTAATAAGTAGACAAATAATTTTTCTTCCGTGATTTTCCTTCAATGTTTTCTTGCCCTCTTATAAATAGAGAGTTGAAGCAACCTAAAAGACACACGGTTGGCAACTTAACGATTGAGTGAAAGAGTGCTTTGTAGTTTGCTTTGAGTGTCCGTGTGCTTTTTAATCTATTTGTAAGTAACAAAATTTTTCTCTTCTATTGGGCACTGTAAATATTCTCTTATCTCTCACTTATATAAATAGTGAGTAATCGTCTTCTACTCATCGGATGAAAGGAACCGAAACAAGTCTTGAATACCTGGAAATGATCCAAAAGTGTGTTTTCTTGACAACACATCAGTGGATTACTGTCCAAAGCTCTACCCATGAGTGACCGGGGCAAACCCCATATAACAACCCATGTATTGGAAGCGATATATAAGAATAATCATAATATTAGATTACCTTTGGAAAAACTGTGGAAAGATGTTTGCTTTCTCTCAATGCTCACTTTATCATTTTGGAATATTGTGATTATATTTTCCTTTATGTGAGTGTGGTTTCTGTTATCATATCATTACCTTACTTTTTATAAAGTTGTGTATGACTGTACTATTTTAAATTTTTAATAAGTAGACAAATAAATTTTCTTCCGTGATTTTCCTTCAATGTTTTCTTGCCCTCTTATAAATAGAGAGTTGAAGCAACCTAAATGACACACGGTTGGCAACTTAACGATTGAGTGAAAGAGTGCTTTGTAGTTTGCTTTGAGTGTCCGTGTGCTTTTTAATCTATTTGTAAGTAACAAAAATTTTCTCTTCTATTGGGCACTGTAAATATTCTCTTATCTCTCACTTATATAAATAGTGAGTAATCGTCTTCTACTCATCGGATGAAAGGAACCGAAACAAGTCTTGAATACCTGGAAATGATCCAAAAGTGTGTTTTCTTGACAACACATCAGTGGATTACTGTCCATAGCTCTACCCATGAGTGACCGGGGCAAACCCCATATAACAACCCATGTATTGGAAGCGATATATAAGAATAATCATAATAATAAGAAGGGCAAATTTGTAATTTGCCTGAAATCCCCCTCCTAGATCAAACCTTCCTCCTAGATCAAACCTTCCTCCTAAACCGATCCAGCCAACCCCTTTTTAATTCATTTCTGTAGACAAGTAGAAAAAAACCACCTTGTAAATATGTTCATTTGTCTTGAATACAAAGAATGAGTACAAATATATAGATGAGTGAAAGAGAGAGCAAGGTCCTATACACAATGTGGGACTAAAGAGGAGAGAGAAATAACAACAAAAGAAATTAAATGGGCCTAGTTAAGTGGGCTTCTCTAACACTCCCCCGCAAGCTGGAGCGTATAGATCATATGCACCAAGCTTGGACAAACACTGGTAGAACAAAGTGCTTGATAGAGCCTTCGTGAGAATATCAGCAACTTGATTAGTGCCCGGAACATGCTTTAACTCAAGTTTCTTTATTTGAACTTTTTCCCGTATGAAGTGACAATCGACCTCGATATGCTTCGTACGCTCGTGAAACACCGGATTCTTTGCTATGTGTATGGCTGCTTGACTATCACAAAAGAGAACAACAGATGAAGGAAGTTTTACTCCCAAGTCAGCAAGAAGGCTTTCAAGCCATGCGAGTTCAGAAACAACCGATGCCATAGATCGGTATTCAGCTTCCGCGGAGGATCGAGCGACCACGACTTGCTGTTTACTTTTCCAAGTAATGAGATGACCTCCAAAGTAAGTACAGAATCCACTGGTCGACCGCCGATCGTCCAGGGAACCAGCATAATCGGCATCAGAGTAAGCAACCATTGCTGGAGTCGAGGTGGAGGTTTTGTAAACAAGCCCTTGACCTGGAGCTGCCTTAAGGTACCGGAGAATCCGTTCAACGGCTTGGAGATGAGAAACCCGGGGAGCATGCATGAACCGACTGACAACCCCAACAACAAATGATATATCAGGCCTCGTGACTGTTAGGTAGATCAACTTTCCGACAAGCCGTCTATAGTACTCCGGGTTCTGGAGAAGCAGATCCTCATCAGAGGCATGTGCACAGAGCTTGTGATTTGCCACCATCGATGTATTAGCTGGCTTACAACCTGACTGGCCAGCATCTTTGAGGAGATCGAGACAGTACTTCCGTTGGGAGAGGACAAGCCCATCCGGTCGTCGTGCGATCTCAAGACCGAGGAAGTAGCGAAGATGCCCTAGGTCTTTGGTCTGAAAAACGGTGCTCAGATGTTGTTTGACCGCTTGGATTCCCTGTGAGTCATCCCCAGTAAGTAGGATGTCGTCAACATAAACCAACAGAATGACGATTCCCGTTGCTCGGTGTCAGGTGAAAAGAGAGAAGTCAGCAGAGCTCCGAGTGAAACCCATATCCTGAACCACCTTGCTGAATTTGTCAAACCACGCCCGGGGGGATTGTTTGAGACCATAGATGGACTTCTTTAGAAGGCACACATGAGACTCCCCCGTGGTCTCAAACCCGGGCGGTTGGCGCATGTAGACGGTTTCGTGAAGATCACCATTCAGAAAGACATTCTTGATATCGAGCTGATGAAGCGGCTAGTGGCGGTGTACAGTCACGGAGAGAAGCACACGAACCGAGTTGTGCTTGGCCACCGGAGAGAAAGTTTCCTCATAATCGAGGCCATGCTGTTGAGTGAAACCACGGGCCACCAGTCTGGCCTTCAGTCGGGCAATAGTGCCATACGGAGCATGTTTGATGACAAAAACCATTTACACCCAACCGTGTGCTGACCGGGAGGCAGAGGGACCAGGGTCCAGGTCTGGTTGGCCCAAAGGGCCGTCATTTCTTCCTCCATAGCAGCCCGCCAGCCAGGATGTTGACGCGCCTCCTGCACAGAGTTAGGAATAGAAACAGAGGATAATGATGTGGCGAAGTTGTGGTGAAAGGCGATGGAGAGAGACATAGTTTGCCATCGGATGAGCGGTGGAGGCAGGAACCGGAGCAGCAGGTGGCGGAGCATCAGAGGGCAAGGCCGACTGTAGTGGGGCAACGAGAGGAGAAGATCGACGAGAATAGACGCGAATAACAGGTGGAGTCGGACGGACCGGAGCCGGGTCAGGAGGAGGAGAGGATGAGGAGCAGGAAACCGGGATGATAGGACGAACGACGGGCTTTGGAAAGGGAACGACATCCGGAGCAGAAAAGAAGAGAAGATCTTCCCGGAAAGTAACGTCCGCAGAGATAGTAACCTTGCGGGTAGTAGGCGAATAGCACATATACCCCTTTTGAGTGCGCGAGTAACCGACAAAGATATGTTTGGCCGCACGAGGATCCAATTTGTCGGTAGAAGGGCCGAGATGGTGAACATAGCAAGCACACCCAAAGATACGAGGAGTAACAGGGAAAGGCGGAGTGGACGAAAAGAGGAGGCTGAACGGAGTAGCATTCTGAAGAACGGAGGATGGTAGACGGTTGATAAGAAAACAGGCGGTGGAGAGCGCAAAATTCCAGTATGGTTTGGGAACCCGCATTTGAAGCATAAGGGATCGAGCCACATCAAGAAGGTGTCGATTCTTGCGCTCGGCGACACCATTCTGTTGCGGAGTATACACACACGAGGTTTGGTGAATAATGTCGTTCTCAGAGCAGAGGGTCGCGAAGTTATGACCTGTGTATTCTCGTGCATTGTCGGTACGAATAGTGCGAATGGGCACAGAGAATTGAGTGCGAGTCTCAAGAATGAACGCCCGGAAAACGCGGGGAAGCTCAGAACGATCGCGAAGAAGATACAACCACGTCATGCGCGAATAATCATCAATAAAGGTAACGAAATACCGATAGCCAGAAATACTAGTAAGTTTGTACGGACCCCATATATCGGAGTGTACTAAAATAAAAGGAGCGGAGCTCCGAGTACAATGAGAAGAAAAAGATGAACGTGGTTGCTTGCCAAAAATACATGTTTCACATTGAAAAGCAGGAAGAGATACATTCGGGAGAGCCTTCTGGAGGACAGGTAGAGGAGCATGACCAAGACATCGATGCCAATCGGAAGAGGAGACAAATGCGAGGAGAGTAGGAGAGTCGTCAAGACGGTAAAGCCCGTTTTACAGTCGCCCCTTACCAATGATAGTCTGCGTCTGCTGATCCTGTATCAGAAAAGAAGAAGAATTAAAGGTCACTGAGCAATGTAAATCAGAAGTAAGACGACCAACAGAAAGTAAATTAAAAGGAGAGCCCGAAACATGAGGAGCCGAGCGCAGTTGAAGAGAAGAGGTGAGAGAAATATCAGCACAGCCAAAAACAGGGACAGAGGCGCCATTGGCCACAGTAATGTACTTCAGGTGAGGGGAAGACAAGTACTGAGGCGGCCGAACAGAGGTGATGTGGTGAGTGGCACCAGAGTCGAGGATCCATCGCGGGCCAGAGGAAAGAAAGGTGATACCTTCATTGGAGATGGAGGCAGCGGAGGCAACAGAGGCGTGCGGGCGGCTGAGCAGGCCATGAAGATGCTGAAGCTGAAGGCGGACCTCGTCGAGATCAGTACGAGTGGTAGAGGAGTCGGTAGCAGCAACAGACGCCTGCGGACGAGGTGGGCGACCATGCTTACGATAGCACGTGGCTTCAAGATGCCCATCTTTGCCACAGAACGAGCACTTAGGCCGAGACCGGCCACCCCGCCCACGTCCCCGCGAGTCAGAGCGGCCTCCACGGACAGAAGATGGTAAAGGCGGTAAAGGAGCAGGAGCCTGCTGGACAAGAGCTGGAGAAGGAGGGCCCGACACATCCGGAGGCGGGGTAACTTTGAGAAGCATGGAGCACACATCTGAGAAGGACGGGGTAACAGTAGAAGAGAGGATGTGGGCCCGTACACTATGAAGGTTATGGGGTAGCCGCGCCATCATCATGGCTATGCCCACAACCTCCTTTTGAGCACGTTGGGCAACAAGGTCCACAGTAGGAGGCTGATGTTGGATCCATGCCTCGACCAAGGACCGAGCCTGAGCCACAAAGGAAGTCAGATCGGTCGCACCACTGCTATCAAGGGCCTGGAGAGCAGTGATTATGTCATACAAATGGTGGAGACTATCCTTTCCGGAGTAGAGGGTATGAAGCTCATCCCACATGCCTTTGGCCGTCTCGTGGTACATAGCCAGACGATAGGATTCACTATCAAGAGAGTTAAGGATCCATGTTTGCACACGACCATCATTGCGTAACCATTCGTCAGTCGGAGTCCCGGTAACCACCTGGGTCAAGTGATGAAGAAACCTCTTAGATTGCAGGACCCGGCGAACAGAATGCGCCCATTCGACAAAATTCTTCTTGCCGACCAAAGAGATAGTAGTGATACGGAGTTCATCCCGTATTTCTGGAATAGAGGCCGGGCGGTATGCAGGAGGAACCACTGTGTTAGTCGAATCAGCAGAAGAACCCATGGAGGAGAGGCGGCTAGGAGAGCAAACCGGCAGCAGAGGAGTCCGCGCGACTAGAACAGAGACCGCTCGGAAAGGAGGAGAAGAGAGTCCGCGCGACTAGAACGGAGACCGCCCGATCACGATGTAAAGACATCAGCGGCAGGAGGCCGCGACCAGAGGCGGATAGAGAGCCGGCGGACAGAGACCAATCCGCGCGGAGAGGAGGAGAAGACCACGACCTAAATGCGGGAGAAAAGAGGCTGCACGGTCAGGCTGAACCCAGCAGCGGTCAGAGACGGAGGCTACGAGCGGGCAGAGAGAAGAAACCGCGATTAAGGATCACTCAAGCGGATAGAGAGAGGCCGCAGCGAGCAATAGGACGAGGCAAGCAAAGAAAGGACTCGGCGGAAAAGGCGGATAGAGACCGCGCGAGAAGGGAGACCGGCGGGAAGACCAGGCCGCGCGAGAAGGGAGCCGCGACAAGGCGGAGAAAGCGATCAGGAACAGACCGCAGGAGGGCGTGCCAGATAGTGGGAACGAGCTGCGGATAGCGAGAAGCCGGGGAGCAGGAGACCGCGGCGGAGAGCGCAAGGGAGACCGCGACGGATAGCACAAGGGAGACCGCGCGAGAAGAGAGAGGCGGGCCCCACAGGAATGCTATAAGAGGCGGGAGGGGAGGAGTGGAACCACGGAGGGGAGAGGGTAGAAGAGAGGCGAAGCGGATAGGAAGAAGCAGTCCGCCAGAGACCGAGCGGGAAGAGCGGGAAGCGGACAGAGAGGGCAGTCCGCAGCTAGCCGCACGCTGAGGCGAGAACACAGGAAGAAAGGCGGTTAAGTAGAGGGTAGCCGCCCAAGGAGGACCGGTACCTCTGATACCATGTAGACAAGTAGAAAAAACCACCTTGTAAATATGTTCACTTGTCTTGAATACAAAGAATGAGTACAAATATATAGATGAGAGAAAGAGAGAGCAAGGTCCTATACACAATGTGGGACTAAAGAGGAGAGAGAAATAACAACAAAAGAAACCAAATGAGCCTAATTAAGTGGCCTTCTCTAACAATTTCTTTCGGCCTAGGGTTCCCGATCCCGCTTTTCTCCCGCATCCTGCAAACAGCTGGAAACCCGCTCCCTGTCTATGACCCGCTCCCGATTCCTCCTCCAACTCCTGCACCGACTCCCGATCCCGTCTCCTGTGCCTCCTGCCGCCGCCGCATGTGCCTCCTTCTCCTCCTCTTCGCTTCCTCTGGTCGGCAACCCTAAGAACTGGCGATCTAGGAGGCCAACAACCCTTCTTCTTTCTCCTGGAGCCGGCAGCAGAGCCTCTTTCTCCTTCTCCGTTCAGCAAAGGCTGCGAATTTTTCCCTCCTCTCAGGCCGGCAACCGCCTCCTCTTCCTCCGACAACCCGCTTCTCTTCCTCCGGTAGCCCTAATTTCGCCTCGTCTTCTTCGTCTTGGCCAGGAATTTCGAGAGGAACACCTAGGGTTTTCTCCCCTCTCCTCCTTGGGCTCGAATTTGATCTCCTTGGGTAAGATCTATTCTCTTTCCCCCTCATTCAGTTTTTCCTAAATTATTTTGCTAATTTCTACGCTTCAATTTTGTATATATCGCAATTCAAATTTTGGCCCCCTTGCGATCGTCTAATCGTGGTTTATTGGTGATTTTCGGTGCTGCTCCTCATTTCAGTTGGTGGGATCATGCAAAACCCTCTTCGAATTAGGGTTTTCCCAATCCTAAACGCCCTTAAGTCTCCATTTCCGCGTCGTAATCCCTTCTCACCTCACTCTTGAGGGAGGTACATCTCTTAGCCCGCTCTTCTAGTTATGCATCGAATCATGCATGTGATAGCGTAGTGATAATTTGCCATATTGCTTTCGTCGTTCTTGATCTGGTTCGGATGAGGAGTGACAATTTTGCTTGCATTGTTTGACCGCCTCCGTCAGATTCAGCTTCTTTAAGACAAGTAGAGATCTCTCTCTCTTGCAAACATTAAGTTTAATTTAATGTCTCTGTTCTTTGATTACGTGACTGCATTCTTATATATATATATATATCTGTCAAATGAATTGGTATCTTAATTGCTTTGTCTATTCTTGGTTTATATGAATCCACCCTTAGATGTTTGTCTTGTCACGTAAATTTAAATTTTGGATGTCTAATCTGACAAATTGGTAGTTTATGGTTTAACATGTTTGGAATGTCACGAGTCTTAGATCATGAATGTTATATATATATGAGTTTTCACTTAGATGGATGATGTTCATGTGAATATTCACCTAGATAAAGGAATTTCTCATTCGAAGAATGATATAATATTGAGCACGAGCTTCATTGTCATGATAATAATTGTAATGAATTCTGGTTAGCATATATAATTGATGTTTTTATATCATGCTCGTAACGTACATATTTTACTTGGAAGATGTTTGTGTCAAAAGAATGATTTAAATCTAGATGAGTACTTGATATCTCAGAATTAATTCATCTCAAACTTACCTCTGCGATGTGTTTGAAAAGTTTTCTTGTTATTATGACCTTAACCTCTCGAACTCGCAAGGTTTAAAACTCACTGTTTAGTTTTTTCCGTGTCATCGAATTTTGTTTCTTATGTCTATCTAGTTGCAAGAATTATGTAAATCTGTTTCATGATCTGAGGTTTACCCTTTAATGTGAACTCGTTGTTGTAGGCTCGTTAAACTATGAATCCTGCAATCCATTAATGTCATGAACAATCTTTGAAAAGTAACGGTTAGTTGGGGAAACTCTCAGCTTGCATGGTCACGACAAGCAGGAACCTTTCCAATAAGACTTGCGTCTGACCCCGAGTGTGAACCATGTGCACCCCCTGCAAACACCTACACACTTCATCGATTACAACTTATGATATTACATGATCAATTATATGTTATGCTCCAAAGTAAGTTTAATTCAAGTTATTTCTGTTTGACTATTTTACTTGTCTGTCTTGTTAGCTTTGCTTCATTTAAAATTGATACACATACATTTCTGTTTTCTTTACTAGTTTTGTACTTTACCTTGCTTATGTTATTAGTGTTCTGAGGCTTTCATTGTTGTTTTGGATTTGACTTAGCGTTTGCGCCTGCGCCGTCTGCTTCCTAAGCCCGATCTGCGCCAAGCTTCAGGTTTCATGTTTACGTTTCATTTCTTTTACTGTCAGACATTTCTTTTATGTAATAATTATAGTCAGTAAATCATGGACAACTGTTAGGCTATTACATGTACTAGAAATTAATACTATTGGCATGTTCATTCATCTGAGCCTGTCATTGCATAAAATTTGTATCTAGATTTGTATCAAGAGTTTTAATAAAATGTGCGTGCATCTGTTTTCTCACTACCGTATTTCAAAAGCTTCCGCATAATTATTTTAAACTATTATCTGTATCTCTGCTCCCGCCTAACAAGCATGAATTTTCCTTCCGCCCATGCCTGTGGCATCACGACTCGCCCCAAAACGCACTCTGACTTTTGTTGAGACGGGTCGTGACACCCCAAAAATTTAAGACAGATTAATTAAGAAACCCATAACCTAGAAATCATAATTCAGTATGGAGCCCGGGGGCGCCTTGAAAAAAGTACCGCCATGCATAGAGCCATAGAGAAGTACCACAACCGCAGGTAAAATACTGATATATGATAAAATTATTATGAAACTTAATTAAAACAACTGAAATCTAAGGGAACTTCGTAAGGAAACATGGAATTATCTTCTGGATAGATGCTACTCCTACAGATAATTTGCAGGAAATGAGATGAGAAAGGTTCTGAGTAAAATGAAGAGGAGAGGAATTTAAAATTTAATTAAAAAAGAAATTAAATGTGTAGAAAACATAAAGAGTGCAAGTATGGATTAAAGAGTAGAAAATATGAATAATACAAGTATGGATAAAAGAGTAGAAAACATAAAGAATAAAAGTAAAAATTTTAGGATCCAAGGCTCCTACCTAATAACCATTCGTGTTGTTTCTTTGATTACATTCTTTGGCTACTTAACAATTAGCACCTTGCTGGGCTCAAAATAGAGGAAGGCTTGTGGATTAAGAGGCTGACGTGTGGCAGAAGTTGGCATGGATGTGGTTGGGACGAATCAGGGAAGATTGACGTCTGTTTGATGAGGTCGAGCAAGATTGGTGTCGGGGCGAGTCTTAATCGTTGAAGATCGGCACTCTCAAAATTTAATCGGTAGCCATTGGGACAACGTCTACAAATGAATTTTGTGGCATAGAATCGTGGAAGATTGATAGCAAGCTATAATGGTTACCGTTGAACGACATCTTGTTGTAATCAGTTGAGGTCGAATGACATCATCATCTGGGTCTTGGAATTAGTAGGAAGCTTTAGTGGCATGGAGGATCAAGTAGCTATAATAACAAGTTGTTATCGGCCTCACTCTAATTCGTTAGAAGCTTCGATGTAGAGGTGTACGAGATGGAGTTTGTGGAGATGGAGGATACTATGGAGCTTTACTGTGACTTCCTGAGCTGGGTGTGCTCAAAAGGAGAGAGGTACCAAAATCTCAAAGTTGTGATAAGCAAAGACTTCAATTTTTTTCTTTACCTCATTCACATATTTCTTAACTTTACATAGACTTACATGACTCAACTGGCAATTAATGACTCATAATAAGGACTTCTAACAACTAACAACCTATTAATGACCCTATATAAATACGACTCCACTAACAAGCTAACATTATAAATTAAATTTACTCAAAGGATACCTAGGCTTGATGGTCGTAGTACTATAAGAGAAGTTAATGACTTTTTTTTTAAAGTTGTTTTCAATTTTGTAGAGAGGGCTTCGAGAAGTTAATGACTTTTTTTTTAAAGTTGTTTTCAATTTTGTAGAGAGGGCTTCGTAAACAATTGATGATATAAAGAGCACTAACAGATTAAAAGAGTTCAATTATCAATTAATATAGAAATTCAATATCGTCTGTTTAGCTTAAATATGATGCGACATAGGATAAGATGTGGCAAGGTATAGGTTGGGTATGGGATGTTGAGAACGAGAGGGAGAGTGAGAACGAACCTTAGGGTTTCCTCCTTTGTTACTTTCTTCCATCCGGCCAAACCACGCTTAAATTAAATCAACCACTTATGTTGATATGGTCACCATCCGGTGAACAAGTGTTTGCTTGACTCTTAACACCCCCTCAAGCTAACACTATAAACATTCAACATCCCGAACTTGAGCGAGAAAGAATGGAGAGATTTCCCAGAAACAACTTTAGTGAAAATGTCAACAAGTTGATTCTTAGATGACACAAACACCATAGTAACAGTCTTATCTTGAATTTTTTCCTGCATGAAGTGACAGTCAACTTCAATGTGTTTTGTTCTCTCATGAAAGACAGGGTTGTTAGCTATATTGATTGCAACTTGATTATCACAGTGAAGGTGCATAGCATCAGAAACAGGAAAGCCCATTTCCCCGAAGATAGACGTAACCCAGATGAGTTCACAGGTAGTGACATCAATGACCCGTACTCTGCTTCAGTGGAGGAACGAGCAATAACATTTTGTTTTTTACTTCTCCAGGAAATAAGATTGCCACCAACAAAGATAAAATACCCACTTGTAGATCTTCTGTCTAAGGAAGAGCCCGCCCAATCAACATCACAGTACCTGTGGATCTTAAGATGACCATGATCTTGATAAATAATGCATTTTCCAGGGTCCCCTTGTAAGTATTTGAGAATCTGCAGGATGACTTGATAGTGATGACCCTTAGGACTGTGCATGAATTGACTGACTAAGCCCATAACAAAGGAGATATTAGGTTCGGTAATAGTCAGATAAATCAACTTTCCCACAATACGTTAAAATTCTGACTTCCTCTCGGGATCGGGAGAATTCTTCTTATGAATGTCATAATTGGAGTCCACGGGACTATCCACGGGTTTGACTCCCAAATATCCAACATCACTGAGGAGGTCCAATACATATTTATGCTGAGAGATCATAATCTTCCCCGCAGATCGAGCGATCTCAATTCCGAGAAAGTACCGAAGGAGACCCAAATCCTTGATTTCAAAGGCAGAAGACAATTCCTTTTTTACCAAGGTAATGTGGTGTTCAACATTTCCGGTGATAATGATATCATCCACGTAGATTATGAGTGTTGGAACCGAGATTCGGCCCAATAAGGAGTCAGACCCAAAAGGGGGCAACCTGCACTTACTTCTCCCGAGGAAGAGCGTTTTGCTAAAGACTTAGAACTAAACACATACCCTGAACTACAACGCGAAGGTCACACCACACACCCGGAAGGTCTTAGAGCGCTTCCTATCCCAAACCAATGCTATAGCTGAGCACCTTGGAGGACACTTGAAACCAATCAAAGCTGATTAGAGGAGAAAGAAGCCAAAGAATCGGATCCCCTCCAAAGGTGCCCTTCAGAGTCTATTTATAGTTTTTCAAATCTGGTCTGCTCATAGCGGAATCCCGCCTTTTGGTTTTACTAAACGCACCCAAAAATGGCCTGCAAATAACCAGATTCCACTGTTTGGAAAGGCTATTGGCAGACACAAATAAGCATAACGTTCTATGGAAAATTTTCTAAAATAAGTTAATGACGAGGTCTCAGCCTCCGAGGGTGGGGGATGTTTGAAGAAGCAGGCACTCGCCCACTTTACTTGCCTCCTGGGGCGAGTGAGGGTCTGCCTCCCGTTTCGCCTCGCCTTATCCGGCGAGTGCTTAGTGAAACAGATACTCGCCAACCTCTTACTCCTTGCCTGGGGCGAGTGTGAACCTGCTCTCTGACTCGCCCCGATCAGAGTGGCGAGTGCTTTGATGAAGCTAGCACTCGCCAACCTCTCACTTGCAGTCTGGGTCGAGTGTGGCCCTGCCACCCGACTCGCCCCGCCAACTGCGCGCCTGCTTCCTTCGGCAAGTGTGAGCCTACCGTCTTACTCGTCCACTCAACTCGTCTGGGTCTGAGGACCCTTTTGCGCCTTGGACTTCCTGGGTTACCCACTCGGCGAACACAAGGTTGTACAATGAGAATTGTGGTACATTCCTCATTTCTGTAGACAAAGACTGAGTGATCTGAAGTGTAACGAGTGATGCTTAGATGAACAAATTTGTCGCTTAACTTAGCAAACTGGGTACACTGTGACTGTTTGAGGCCATACAAGACTTTCTTAAGGCGACACCCATATCCTTTAGGAACATCCATACCAGGGGTAGGTGTCATATAGATTTCTTCCTCCAATTCACCATGGAGGAAGACATTTTTTACACCAAGCTAGTGCAAAGTACAAGACTTATGAGCAACAATGGACAATAAGATTCTGACAGAGTTCAACTTAGCGACAGAGACAAATGTCTCTTGGAATGGTCACTTATGTTGATATGGTCACCACCTGGTGAACCAATGTTAGCTTGACTCTTAACATGGGAATGCCTATATGATTTATAAAATTAAGTGATGCATCCGTTGTCGCATACGGATGAGCTACGCCTATTATTGTCATCCGTTGTCGCATATGATTTTTTCAATATTTTTGTCATCGTCATATGAGTCTTTGTTGTCGTTGTATTGCAATTTAGTTTTGTGTCACAGCTTGTTGGCTTGACCGACCAACATGACCATGAATAAATAGGTCCTGTAGTTTAAAGTGTTAGGATGCAAACACGACAATATATTTAATTGCATGAAATAAGAATCAATTCTGAATTTAATAATATATATTTATTCAGAATTGATTTGGGTGTTTTTAAATTAATTAGAATCTTCTTTGATTTCCCATGAAACCTCTTGAGTTTTAATTCATGACAATTAACCCCCCCCCCATGGCATTGGCAACCGCCCCCTGCTTAATCCAAACCCCCCCTCATTTTCTCCTATTAAGGGTCTGTTTGACAGTTGGCGGATTGAAAAGCTGCTGTCCGGATAGAGCTGTTTTAAAATGATCTCTGGGGAGCAGTTTTGAAAAGCTGCAGACTGTTTGGGTGTTCTGTGCAGAAGTGCCCGGAATCCCGGAGGAAGGACGTCGGGGGCTTGGAATTGCCGGAGGAAAGCCGTCCGGGGCTCGAAATCGCCGAAGGAAGGCCGTCCGGCCTCTGAGCATGTTCCAACTGAAGAAACCATTAGATTTCCAAAACATGTGTGAGAGAAAGCTATTTTGCGGGAGCAGAAGCTGGGGAGGGAGAATTTCTGAAAAGCGCAAAAACCCAGATTTTTGAAAAGCTCTCACAGGGAGCTGTCCCAAACAGACTGAAAGCAGCTCTGGCGGCTGGAATAGAGATTTTCCAACCGCCAGAGCTGCGCCAAACAGACCCTAAATTCCATCCCATCAAGCCATTTCGCAGACCGGAAAAAAGAAGGCTGTATGGGCTTTTGCTTTGTCCGATCCTCTTCCAACGCAGCTCCCATACCGTCTCTGATACGCTCACGAATAAATTCCAGGAGGAATCCAGCGAGGGGAAGGGCCGGCGGAGGTGAGGGAGAGACGAACCCCTAGAAGGGAGGAGGGAAGACTAGAGAGGGGGGAAGTTAGAGAGATAAAGGAAACCTTAGATTAATTCTTCCATAACATTACAAGACCCCAAAGGTCCTATATATAGGCGCCAATGACATAATTGTAAATAACAAAGCATACAACAATATTAAATCACTTAAATGCTACGACACGACTCGATACAACACAACTCGATACATTACGACTCAACATATAAAAATAATAATAATAATGCAAGATAACTGATGGCGGATGTGGATCCGTAACACTCCATCTGTCCTTCAAAATGAGCTTGCCCTCATGCTCGTGTACCACGCGGGTGGCCGGATCATCTGGTACCTTGACCTCCCGCCAGAATAGGGCCAGGTAGCGCGTAGCGGCGGTGGCGAGTAGCGGCGACGCCATCAGAAGGACGGACGACAGAAGCAGTGGCTTCCGCATGGTCGGTGGAGCAGTGGTGAGAAACAACCACAAGGATGTTGGAGACGCGATGACTGGCAGCAAGAACGAATTCGTTGGGAACATCGGGGCACGGGGTGGCAGAAGAGGCGCCGATGCGCCCGGTGAAAGCAGCAAGGAAGGGGCCGAGGGAGCAAGATCCCGGAGAGGAGGCGGTGAGATGGCCGAAGGAGGCTGCAGAGCAGGTGACCGGAGTGGTGGTGGACGCGGTGGAGGTACAACCACCGTGGAGAGATGTGGTACATTGGCGGTCGGTGCGCTTTCGACGAGGGGATTTACTGCGACGTAGAGGAGGGGGTTGGTGTCGTAGAGGAATGTTAGGGGAGACATGACAGAGAAGCTCTCGCATGGTGTAAGAGGCATCTGTGGTGGAGACGGCTTAGGGCGGGGAACCTCGTGGGGGGTTACAAAAACCGTTCGTCGATCGCGAGGAGACGATCGAATTTGACGTGGAGGGAGGCGTATATGGCCAGGATTTGTGTAGCCAGGGCAGAGAAATCCAGTCGAGGGCTGGTGTCTGGCGACGACAAGAACAACGACCCGGGAGCGCCCGATTGGGCGGCAACCATGGTGCTAAGGATGTAGACTGGAGATGATGTCGATCGATTGGTGTGTAGAAAGGGGAGTTCTGGCATGGTGCGGCCGATAGGGGAGAGATTTGATGAAGACGTCGGCGGAACCCAGACATCTGTGTCTGATTGGCGCGTGGAAAGGGCAGAGCGCGAGTTGGTGGAGGCGGGCGCTGGAAGCGGCAAATGCGAGCGCTGGAAGGAATCAGACATGGTCCCGGATGCTAGGGTTGCGCAAATCTGGAAGCCGTCCGTGAACTAGCCCTGCAGTCGCGATCAAGAATGGACAAAACATCGGATCAGAGGCTGGAGTCACCGCGCTGAAGTTGCAACACATGGGCGGCTCGGGTGTTGCTGCGGCAGAATAGGCGCACGTGGCGGATGGGAGGTTGCAGCAAGGGCGGGAAAATCCCGTCGACGGAGGGACAAAGGCCAACAGGCTTGGCGGCCGACGCGAAACGCGGACTCGCGTACGTTCGGGATCAGGCAGAGCGGCTCGGGCGGCGGGATCAGCGACGACGGGAGGTCCGACAGCCTACGACGGGCGATCCGGCAGTGCGCGATGTCGCAAGGCCGGTGCAGGGCAACGGAACACGACGCCAACAGTGGGATATACACGATTCCGTAAGCGACGATTTAACGTGAGTCGGCGGTGTAACGCCCCAAATTTCTTGAGCCATGAGATGCTTCTCTGGGGGTTACCGCCCGACGGTAGCTAGTTACCGCGCAGCGGTAGCTCCAAAACGTCGAGCTCTCGAGAAAACGTCGAACTCAAGAAAGACGTTACCGCGCGGCGGTAGATAGTTACCGCGCGATGGTAGCTGGGGAATTAATCCGGCAGAGCTCTCGGGAAAGCTATCGCCCGACGATAGTAATACCGCCGACGATAGCAGCGGATGTCGTGTCGTAACCGACGACGGATCGCGCGGCGTTAGGTCCTATCGCGCGGCAGTGGTACTGTAACGGCGGCTGGCGCCTGTTGTTGGCGGCTGGGGTTACAAACGAAACGAGGGGGTCAATGAGTAACTAGACCGCGCGGCGAGCTCGGTTTATATGTCTGCCTTTAGAGGTGCACATAAAGCCCGGCGAGCCCGGGTTTAGCCCGGGCTGCAGGGCCCGGGCTTTTCCGAACCGGGCCCGGGCCGGGCCTAAGATAACCGGGCCGGGCCGGGCAATGCACCGGGGGGGGGCTGGTAAGGTCCCCCAGGCCGGGCCGGGCCGGGCCCGGCTTAGCCTGGGCCCGGTTATTATTTTAATTTTTTTTTATATATTTAAATAATTAATTTTATATATAAAAAAAATCATAACTATAAACTATTATTTACAATTACAAATTACTATCAAAAAAAAATAATAAACACAACAACCTAATATTGAAAAAAAAAGTTTATTAATAATTAATGTAATGAAATTATACAAATTTATGAATGTGTAAAATTTACACGTAAATATACAAAAATTAGGAAATTCTAAATTTTTAAAAATTACAAATGTCAAATGACAAATATTCTAAATTATTAAAAATTACAAAATTACAAATCAAAAAAATACAAAAAGTTGCATAGGGCCTAGTTTAAATTGATCGCGTCCATCTCGTCTTCCATGTCCAGGCTATCCTCGATCGCGAAATATGCTGTTTTCTCTTCATCGCATATGCGATCTCGATCGATTCTTCCTTAGCCGACTTCTCCGCTCGTTTAAAACTCTGTCACTAAGAGAAAAAGCAGACTCCGAGCTACCGTGCTAGCTTGGACGTTAGTAAATTCGGGCCATATAGGCCATAATAGGATAGGTATTTACTTTACCTTTCCACCATTTTAAAAATCGAAATTTTCTAATTCGTCCGTGGACATAAAATCAGAAATTGTGTTTTGGTGTACAACCCTAATTCATTTAAACACTAGATGTTGTGCGCGCTTTTTTCCTAGAGGCTAACTCTAACATTTTATTTTTAAAACTACTAGATGTTTTGGGTTGTGACACATTTTCTCGGTGCCGCGACCCATATAAATTATCGTAATAATTATAACATTCAGTAAAAATAGTGTTAAAATTTAAAAGACTCAGATTGTCTAAATCTGAATCACTTAGATCTACGTCTATATTGTTATTGATTTCTTCAATAAAATTTCTTGCCGTCTAGCCGAAAAGAGGTTCAAAGCGGCGGCACAGAAAACATAATGGGATTTCTCTATAATATTTTAAAATTTTTGTTTCCATTATTTTTATTAATTCGATCTCCGGCGGTTGTTTAAAATAATTTAATTTTTGTTAAATATTAACAATATTTTCAATAACTAGCGGGCTAGTAGGATAATATACGCCCGATAAACTATTTGTCACAGTATAAAAAACTTCTAACAAATCCATGTAATTTTCTAAAATTGCCCAATCGGACTCGGTTAATTATGTTACTAACAAAGTATAAAATTCCATTAATAGTGTTTTTTGGCGAATCGCTCGTTTTAACATTATATATGTAGAGTTCCATCTAATTGACATGTCAAATAGAGGTTTCAAAAATTTGTGACCTTGACCGGTTACGAATTTTTTAAACTCTTGACGTCGTTGTTTAGAACTATAAATAAATTGTAACATTAAACGTATTTTATTAATGTATGGTTCCATATAGGACAAACTATCCTGTACTACTAAATTTAAAACGTGTCACGCGCAACGAGTATGAAAAAAGGCGCCGTTTAACATAGGTTTCAAATCACGTTTTAACCACTCAATTGAGGTGGTATTATTTGTGGCGTTATCGAAAAAAATACTCATAATTTTATCTTTTATTTTAAATTCGCGCACACATTTTGAAATTATTTGATAAATCGCCTCACCGGTGTGCGACTTCGAAACTTTTAAAACAAATTATGTTTATTTAGATCCCAAGAAACGGGAGACCCAGTTACACGTTATAGACATATATGATAATTATTTTATCTACGTCCAAACGTCACTCGTTAAACTCACTCGACTCTCAAATTTTTCAAAAAAATTTATTAAAGTTTGTTTTGCCTCTAAGTAATATTTAAGCGCGTCGCGCTAATAGAAGATCGACTTCTTGGTGATATTTGGGTTGTAGCCCTTGGTGAATGACTGGGTCTCTTCTTCGTTGTCATAGTGGCTGAACGACAACCCGCGTCTGTATGTTCTTCACCTGCAGCTCTCGCTGCCGACCTTGATCGACGTCCGATTTGTCCGGAGCGATAATTGCGCCTGGGTTGACTCGGGAGGAGCTTGTTGTGCGCAAGACTTAACGTGTCTTACGAGTGTCGAGTTGCCAGCGGTCGAAAGTAATTTCGAGACTGTTTGCACCTCTCTTTTTGCTCCACGCCACTTGTACTAAGTCGAAATATTCCCAAACGTCGCCGTACGCTTGTGCTCCACCACTTGTGAGCGACGGATGAGGAAGACGACGCCTCGTTGCGCATGTTCGCGAGAAATAGAGATTAGAAAGAGAGAGGGTGGGGGGGTGAAAGGAAGAAAGGAGGGGGGTTTATAGTTTTTTTTTTTAAAAAAATTTTTTAAAAAAATATTGCCACTTGGGCTGCAAATAGCAGCCCAAGTGGCTGCTATAGCACCAACGGCTCTTAGAGCCGTTGGTGCTGGGAACCAACGCTCTAAGAGCCGTTGGTTGGAACCAACGGCCTAAGAGCCGTTGGTGGAACCAACGGCCTTAGAGCCGTTGGTTCCAGCTAGTCCGGGCTTAGCCCGGGATTTTCCAGGCCCGGGCTAAGCCTGGTGACCGGGCTTTGCCCGGCCCGGCCCGGGCATTGGCCTTATACTGGGGCCCGGAAGGGCCCCATGGCCCGGCCTGGGCCCGAGTCGGGCTTGGCCCGGGACCGGGCCTACCGGGCTTTTCACCGGGCCGGGCCGGCCCGGTGAGCCCGATTTTTTTGGACACCCATATCTGACTTTGGCCATTTTCACTTCATTTCTTTTGTAGTGAGGAGTTGGCCTGGTTTTCCTGGAGGAGCAGCGGTGCCGGAGGGTAAATCTCGCCACCGTTGAAGTTCCGGAGTTCTGATTCGCAAGCCGAGTCCGGATCTGTGGAGGGAAGATCGTTGCGGTTCGCGTTCATCCGTCTTGATCTTTGGCATGACACCGAAGAGGAGCACAAAGGGTAATGATTCTCTACTTGGACATGTGAAATCCTCTTCCTTTTGCATAAGAAACTCTCTCCCGCGAGTGTGCGGTGAGCGTGAGGTTTTTCTTCGGGTAGATACAGTATATCCCCGTAGTTTTTGCATATAGAGTTCGGAATTGAAATACGAACATAGACATGGTGTGTGGAAGCTCATCTGGACAGGTTGGTTTGGATTGGTGATGTTTTCATTATTCTTGTATTTGTCGGAGGAGACTCCGTGATGTTTGTTTTTCGGGTTTCTACACGGTAAATTGCAACAGGGAACCTTGTGGACTAACTACAAGGAGCACCCGAAAAACTTGGTAGTATCGCTTTTCTGCCAGATATCGCGCTACGGTAGGGCTACCGCAGGCGGTAGTTCCTTGATTTGTTTGTGGCCTGTGTCGTAGAGACCTGAGGCTTGAGTTGTGGGGCTGAGAGCTCTGGGAGCCCAGCTAGGTGGCCTGCGAGCCACCCGTATAGCATAACAGGGTTATGTATTTGATTGGAGAAATGGGAATGAGGAGGCCGACCCGCGTCGTGGCTTTCTGCGCCCGGCGATGTAAGCAACGGGAAATGGCTGAACCTACCCAGTAGCTATGTCGAGTGTATCCGTGGGTAGTGTTACCTGTCGCTGCCATAGTTACGGGTCTTAGGCCTTGCGCAGGTCGTAAAGACTACCAAAATGCTCATGTTTGATGTCGTCTTATGAACGGTGGTGGTCCCTTGGCTTTTATCCGGACACCGAAAATGTGCCCTTGAGTGCACAGGGTGTGTGGCCGTTCGTGCCTACGTCTGTGATGTAGTGTGCTTAAATTGCACTTTCATTACGATGTATGATTTTGCTAATAATTTGCAGGGAAGGAGCTCCTGCCGCCCCAAGTAAGGGGCGGAGTCATTATAATTTGGTAAGCTTTAGCTGACCGTTGCCTTGTTTGGCCACCGTTCGGTGGATTTCTTATGCAGGAACAGGTGAGCCAAGTGGCAAGTAGTGGGCTAAAGGAAGTTCTGAGTAACTGCCACTTCTGAAGCTTTTGAAAAAAAGGAAGTTTTGTATGCATGCGGATTTCATTCCTCTCCCTATCGGGTAGATGGTTTGAAGCTCGACTCGGCTGCTATTTCATCCGCTGTGTGATTCATTTCACTGATGCAAGTGCAGTGAAATTCTCCGCTCCGCTGTTCTGTTGTCGATGTTATAGTATTTGCGCTGGGTGCCGAAGTATGTAAAACACTTTAAACTCAAGTTGAATGTTGTAAGGCCATAAGGTTAAGACTCTATGTGTATTTGTTCTTTCTTTCCTACTTTGGAGTTATAGTGGACATTCATGTTCTGTTATGGGTTCTTCTAACTTGCTTAAAAGCTTCCGCTAGAATGCCCTGTGTTAAGGTTTCGATATGGTATTATAGTAATTTGGTATTAATATGTAACTCCGCTGACTGTCCGTGGAATATGAAAACCTTCTGTTATATCTCATGTGACGGATGAGGGTGTTACATGCGGAACAGGGGTTGCGACTAGCTGTGGTAACATAATCCGTACACCGGCGGCCAGATGGCAGGCGGTGTGGCAGGTCGGACCAATTGATACGATCACAAGATAAAGTTCAGGAGGAATCCGGTGAGGGGAAGGGGCGGCGGAGGAGGGGGAGAGACAAAACCCTAGAAGAGAGGAGGGAAGACTAGAGAGAGGGGAAGTTAGAGAGATAAAGGAAACCTTAGATTAATTCTTGCATAACCATTACAAGACCCCAAAGGTTCTATATATAGGCGTCGATGACTTGTAAATAACAAAATATACAACAATATTAAATCACTTAAACGCTACCACACGACTCGATACAACATGACTTGATGCATCACGACTCAACATATAAATAATAATAATAATGCAAGATAACTAATGGCGGATGTGGATCCGTAAGTCTCCCCCGCCAGACCTTACACCCAACTCGAGGAATGTCGCTGACCCCGCCGGACTGAAGACCGCCCACCAACGAGCCATCCCCGACATTGTCCAGTAGGTGCGACGTTCCCTGTGGTGTTCCGTCCCACGACTGTGCTCGCGACGCCACAAATCAGCCGCTGTGACTGATTACCTCTTCGTTGACTCCCTCCGACGACTCCAGAACCCCTGCCGTCTAAACCCGAGACCTCCAAACGCCTCTCACCTCCTCACTGTAGCCTCCTGTGCCACCCTTGTCCTCCCGTATGAACCTTCCTGCAACCTCAACAGAACCCATCATCCCCATAATCCCGTCCAACCACCTCATCAGCTTCCAACTTCCCCCATAAATCCGACCAGCCGTCATCCACACTGTAGCCGCCCTTCACGTCCAGCCAACTGCCCAAATCGAAGCTCCTCCGCTCTGGGAAATCCCTGCCGGTATACCATTCGCTCACTGCTGTTAAAATTTACTCATGCAATTAATTTTGTGGTCAATTTGTTAGCGCTTGCATTTCAAATAGTTTCTGCTATCATTATTATCTCCTAAGTTATTATCGATCATTGCCCCTTGTTTGAGCTGTCCGTTTGCGGAATAATTAAACTCACACTTGGAGCCTACACTAGATAGCCGAGATGAATCGACTTGAGTTGAGAATTAGCTATCGAGGACGGAGGACCCCACTCTCTCCGGGTAGGGCGATACTAAAGAAGATATCCCGGTTCAGAGTAATCCTCATTTAGTTTCCAGAAATAATCAAATTTTCAAGAATCCGGTTTGCATCATTAACTGACCTTGCTTGCTATAAAAGAGGATTATAAATAGAATCACAATTACGGCAGGCGAGTATAACTTTTAAGAAAACAAAGAAATCCTTACAACCACAAAAATGAGCTCACAGCCAATAGAAGGATTCCGGGAAGACTGAAGTTGGAGAAGGTGTGAGGTGTCCGGTGATGGGACCCTCTTATGAATGTCATCGCCAATGTTAGATAAGACTTTGGTAATGGCTACAAGCCTTTGGAGAAATAGAGAAAGGGTTGGATTGGAGTTAGTTGTGGACTCGGGAGGGAATGTTTGTGGTTGGAATAGCCGAGTAGAGTGGGCTGTATGTCAATGGAGGGTGGTGTGGAAAGGAGTTCGTAGGACTAGAAGAGTTATAGGTAACAGTGAATGGAGAAGAGTTATAGGGAGTTTGGTGAAGGTTATGAGTGGTTGTGGAGTTTAGGGAGAGATGTGGGAGGGGTGGGTATAGTTTTGGGCTTGTTGGAAAGTAGAAAATATAATTGATGGACGAGTATATTTAAAACATTACAAGAGACACTTAAAGACGGACATACAATGTGAGACTAAACCCTACTACTACTAAAAATTCTAATAGACCGACAATGCTCGATATTTCCAACACTCCGCCTCATGCTGGAGGGGAAATCTCCACCTTGGAAACATCAAATAATGACAATGGAGGTAGGTGATGTGAGTCAAAACATCAGATGAGCCACCGGGAAAATAAATCCAAATCAGGGAATCAAATTGGGGACAAAACCACACACAACGTAGAACCCACACATGACGTGGACTCGCGGGAATATGGTCAACCAACATCACCTACACACAACATGTAGAAGGGAACAAATGATGTGAAGTTAATCATCAAATGGGCAACCTTCGGATAATCGTCGGAGATAATCCACACAAAGGGTGGTCCCACACGACACAACCCCGCACGACACGATCCCACACGACACAATCCACTGAGATTAGAACAACCAACAACAATCGTGTGGGACTAAGAACGAATTGCGGAAAAGATCATCTGAGTCACCCTCATCCCAAAGACAAACAATTACAAGGACAACAATACTATAAAAGGACTCATAAAAAGACAAGTTCTACTACGAAGCATCATCATCGATGAGATGTCAATGCCCTGGAGGGGGTGGAAGCAACTAAAATTGATAAAAATTCCAAAGATGCAGCGTCTTGAATCGTCCGGAAAGCATCAGAAAAATATAGGCAGCAGCTGGAAGCCGCATGAGCACGAGCGACAGAATGGTCGAAGCCGGAATGGAGCAACGACCAGGCACGACTAAGTGGTGGCTGGATTAGAAGATGGCATCGTCGAATATGCAAAGGAGTTGTGATTTATGGGTATATCAGCGACGGGATCATCAGCTGGAGTAGCAACGAGATCGTCGACAGGATCAACGACAACGAATGAGCCTTGATGTATAACAAGGACGAAGCGACAAAAGGGAGGAATCAATTCTCGGGAAAAGATGTGGAGGACGCGGGCGGAATAGTCGAGGGATACGACATACAAGATCGACGATGGAATCGTCGAGGGAAGCAACATACGGGCTCGCCAAGTTCGACGAGTCCGGGAGAGAGTTCCTCCGATGGGAACTAGCGATAGAGAAGCCCAGGCGGGTGTGAACGTCGAGCGGCGATGGAGAAGCAGTCGAGTCCACGCACGAGTGTGAGAAGAGATCTCGCGCGAGCGAAGCGGCTAGGGTTCTGAATCACAGAACGGGTGAGGAATCATTTTCGTCTTTGATACCATGTTGGAGAGTAGAAAACATAGTAGATGGATACTTTTATTTTTCCACATAGGGGTATATTTAAAGCATTACAAGAGACTCTTAAAGACAGACAAACAATGTAGGACTAAACTCAACTACCACTAAAAACTTTAATAGACCGACAATGCTCGATATTTCCAACAAGGCTGAAGAAAAATAAGTTGAGAATTATTGTTGGAAGTTATGGGTGTGAGTGGGTAGTTATGAGTCGTTATATTTAGTTGTTGGTAGTTAATGGGTAGTGGGTTGTTTTAATGTTAGTTATGGTAGTTAATGTGGAGTGTTGATATGTGGAGTGGAGGGGGAGGGCTGATCAAGGTGGTGGCTTGTGGTTACATTGTGAGGCAAGGTGTGATAGCCTACTAGTTTGAGAAGAAGGAAGAGGGGGAAATGGGAAGGGCTGTCCAGTGGAAGAGTGGAGGGATTTCTTAGGTTTTGTTCCTAGGTTCCAACTTCAGCACCAAAAGGAGGACTTATTCTCACATACTTTTGATCCTTGTAAATGGAACCTCCTATCTCTATTTATATTTTCAAAAACCAGCATGAACCGTCGTGGTCTTCCGATAACAGTTGATGCAAATCTCTAAATGAGCGGCCCCATCGTCATTTCCTCATTCAACGTGTGTCGACCCCTCTGGGTTGTGTAGATGATCCACATCATGGTGCAGTCTTGCCATTGAATAGATTTCAAGCAAGTTAGGCTCAACTTGAAATTGATTTTTTTGCGAGCTAGGCCCGGTTCAAAATTGAAATTTTCGAGTATGGCTTGGTTTGATTTTTGTACAAAATTGAAACCGATTTCGAGCCGGGCCAACTGAACTCAAAGTTGCCTCGTTTTCGAGCCGTCTCAAATCCAAATTGAGTTTTTTAAGCATTTTATACTTTTAACTATGTTTTCATGTTTTAAAAAATCATATATGTTAAGTATCAAGATAAATGCTGTAAGATTAGATAGGCCTGTAAGCGGTTCGGTTCGGTTTTAGATAAAACCGAAACCGAACCGAATATTCTCTGTTTTTACACATCCAAAACCGAAACCGAACCAAAATTGATCGGTTCAGTTCGGTTTGGTTTGGTTTTTTAACATCGGTTCGGTTTTCCGACAAACTTAAAACATTGTATTAAAAAAATATTGATTTTTGTTAGTGTTTTTTGGATGATCGACTACTAGTTGAGTGGAAGTCTGATTAACTATAAAATATATTTTCCAAAAAATAAGTTCATCCGCATTTGAAGGAAAAGCTCATAGAACATTTATAATAACATATATATTAGCTAGTGCAATTAAGAATATAAGTTCCTAGATTCGTTTTAAAATAGGAATAATGAGTGCAACATATTTAGGGTTAGTGGTTGTCACCTAGGACGAAGAAGTTAGATGTCTTGATCCAAACATAATTATAATATATTATCTTTGCTAATAGTTTTTATTATCTAAAACTTAGGTTCAGTTCGGTTTTTTCGGTTTCCCTGACCAACAAACCAAACCGAACCAAAATGATGTCAGTTTTCAGCCCACCTAAACTGAAACCGAACCAAACCGATCGGTTCGGTCTGAAAACCGGCTCGGCTTGATCGGCTCGGTTCGGTCGGTTTCATTTTTTTATGCACACCCCTAAGATTGGATGAGTGCTATGATTTCAAACCGATTCGAATCAAATTTCAAGCGAGCCAACATTGGCTCAAAATCAAATTTGTGTCATTTTTATTCCGTTCAAATTGAATAAAATCATTTTAATTTGATTTAGAATTGAGTAAAATATCGATAGATTTTCGATGGGCTTTCGACTTTCAATTTTTATACTCAGCCCTAGACGGGTCGTTTATATATTTTTGAGCAAGCATTTATGTGAATTTCAATAACAGTTTTATGATGGGAATAGCTCGCTGAGTAGGTTTTATTAAGATCCAATGCATCCCTTTTCAACGGTTTTAGCCTACAAAGCTGGTGATGATGTCCGAGTCTTGTGGGTACTACATAACTTACAAAATTTAGAATTTTAGTGGGCTTAATGTGCCAAGCATGCTTTTTTTTAGAATACTAGTAGGTGTTAGACACATTAATCCCATATCGTGTATTCTGTTTGTATGTTGTTCTTTACTTAATATATATATTCCCTTGGACCTCTATTGGAGGTACCAAATCATTCTAATACCATGTATGTTACACCCCCGGACGAGGCCCGACTATTTGGCCGGCAATACAGACGGCGGCAGAGGCGCGACGGAGGCGACAAGGGGGCTGAACCAGTTGGTTCAGCCCCCTCTTCATAAGAATCGGCCCAAGGGGGGCTGAACCAAATGGGTTCAGCCCCCATTGGGGCCTGCCGGCCCTGGGTCCGGGTATAAGTACTCCAGACCCCCCTCTTTGGATGGCATGCAAGTATTATTTCAGGTATCTCTTCTTCTCTCAACCCTAATTTCTCTAGCCGTCTTAGATCTCTCTCTCGATTCTCCTTCTTCTCCCTCTTCTTCCTATCATTTGGTATCAGAGGATTCTTTCCTCCATCATGGTTGCTACGCGTTCGCAAGAGGAGACCGGCCGTTTGGAAAACCTAAAAGAGAACTTGGCGGGGTTGACCGATTCAGTGGTCGCTATCGAAGCAAATGTGAAAACATCGACGCAAAGATTGGAAGAACGGATCGATGGCCGCTTGGAGGAAATCATGGCATTATTGGCGCAAAATTTGAAGGGAAAGGCGGCGGTGGAGGAGGAACCGGGCGGATCTTCAATTTCAAGGCCCGATTTGCAACAGAATGTTGGAAACGGAGGAAGGGGGCCTTGGAGGGGTCGGCTAGGGTTGCGGATCCCGGATCGGGCGGCATCGGGGCTGGCGGCTTCGGCGGAATGGGCGGCGGCTGGTATGGGCCGGCTGGATCGGTTGTCGGGGGCTCGGCTAGTGCCGCGGAGCCCGGATCGGGGGGGCGGCAACGTCGGCGGGTTCGGATTGGGGGGCGGGGCTATCGGGGGCTTCGGCGGTGCAGGTGGATCGGGTGCTGGCTGGGGTGCTCCAGTCGGATCGACCGCAGGGCTGGCTGGCGGGTTCGGTCAGGCAGCAGGCGGGGGGGGGGGGGTGGCGTTTGTGGTCCGGGGGTGGAAATGGCTTGTTTCCTCCTCCTAATGGAAGAGGTATGCCGTGGGGACAATTTTGACACTTTCTGAGCGTGCATGTTGAACGTGATGAACCCCGAAGACAAGATGACTGTTGGCGTGGGCAAGTTAGTCATCGACCGTACATGCCTTCGAAATTGACACAGATGAATTTCCCTCGTTACAGCGGAGGAAATGCATTGTAATGGGTACAAAAAGCAGAATTATTCTTTAGCTATCTGGAGGTACCGAAAGAACGGTGGGTGCAACTGGCATCCTTCCACTTGGAGGACGACGCTTTTCAGTGGACCCAGTGGTTCTTACGGGGACGGAATTATGTGTCTTGGGTGGAATTTCTTGATGGCTTCACTGCTCGATTCAGGCTTTTGGAGTTCGAGGATTTTGAGGCTCTCTTGCAAAAACTACATCAGAAGGGCTCTGTGACGGAGTACAGGACCGACTTCGAGAAGTTGGCGAACATGGTACACTGGGAGGAGAAAACGCTCCTCAGTTGTTTTGTGTCGGGACTGAAGGAGAACTTGCGTGATGAGGTGTAGACCTACATGCCACGTAGCCTGAACCACGCGTTCAGCTTGGCGCGCATTCAGGAGGAACGGTTCAACAGGCAGGGAGCTCGCAACACAGTGAAACCGGCTTCCACGCCGGGCACGGTGAAGAAGGATCCGCCAGTGGGTGGACGACTGACAGTGACACGGCTGTCATGGAGCGAGCTACAAGCAAGGAAGGAAAAGGGACTCTATTTCAACTGTGATGAGAAGTTTACAGCGGGACACAAATGTCAGAAGGTCCGGGTCTTCATGTTACAACAGGAGGTGGATGACGAGTTGAGCCCAGAAGAGCTGGATTTCGGCGGCGACTTGGACCTGACCAAGCTGGGGGTCTCTCTGCATGCTATGGAGGGGTGTAACCCCCCTCCGCTCACTATGCGGCTTGTGGGACGGCTCCGACAGGAGAAGGTGACCATTCTTGTGGACAGCGGGAGTACACACAATTTCGTCCATCCAGATGTGGCACAGAAGGTTGGACATTCGATTGACACTGGGGCTGCCTTCCAGGTTATGGTGCCTGATGACAGCAAATTGCAGTGTCAGGGTGTGCTGAAGGGTGTGGAGGTTCGGATGCAGGGCTACATCGGGCGCACATATGTCTATCTTTTACCCACTCGAGGTTTTGACATGGTGCTGAGAGTTCAGTGGCTGCAGCAGTTGAGGAGGGTTACCTTTGATTGGGACCAGATGACAATGGAGTTCTTGCAGAGTGGGAAACAGTTCTGTTTGCGGGGTCTCACCTCTTCGCCAGTCAAGGAAATTTCTCTCCGCAGTCTCCAGCAGCTCGAGGGGGCGGGAAGTTTGATGGCGGTACTTTTGGGGGTGAGGACAGATGAAGCTGGGTCAGTTGAAGTGCCTAAGCAGATGCAGGCTCTGGTTGAGCAGTACGCCGACATTTTTCAGGACCCACGTACGCTTCTGCCTTCACGGTTTCGAGATCATCAGATTGTACTCAAGACAGGGACGGAGCCTCCCAATATCCGACCCTACCGGTACCCGCACATGCAGAAGGCCGAGATTGAGCGCAGCGTACGGGAGATGCTCGATGCGGGCATCATACGGCCGAGCTCGAGCTCCTTTTCGGCTCCGATCATTCTCGTCAAGAAAAAGTATGAGTCTTGGCGGTTTTGTGTGGACTACCGCGCCCTGAACAGTGCCACACTGAAAGATAAATTTCTGATTCCATTGATAGAGGAGCTGTTGGACGAGCTACATGGGGCGACACGGTTCACCAAGCTTGATTTACGGTCCGGATATTACCAGATCCTCATGAAGGAGGAAGACATCCACAAGACAACATTCAGAACTCATGACGGTCATTATGAGTTTTTGGTGATGGCCAACGGGTTGACGGGTGGACCGTCCACCTTCCAGGCGAATATGAACGAGATTTTCAGGGACCTGCTTCGTCACTTCGTGCTCATCTTCTTTGATGATATCCTTATTTACAGTGCTACATGGGAGGACCATTTGCGACACGTTGACCAGGTTTTCTCCATTTTACGCCAGCACCAGTTGTATGCTAAGAGATCGAAGTGTTCGTTTGGTCAAGAGGAAGTGGAGTATTTGGGGCACTTGGTCTCGGCTGCAGGGGTGAAAGACGATCCTCGGAAGATTGAGAGCATGGTCTCGTGGCCGCGGCCCCAGACCATTCGGGCTCTGCGGGGCTTCTTGGGCCTCACCGGCTACTATCGGTGGTTCGTGCGTGATTACGGGAAGATTGCCAGGCCATTGACACAACTGTTACAGAAGGACGCTTTTGCTTGACAGGATGAGGCTGAGGCAGCTTTTCAGGCACTCAAGCAGGCTGTGACGACGACTCCAGTCTTAGCACTCCCGGATTTCACCAAGGAGTTCGTCGTGGAGACGGACGTCTCCTGGGTGGGATTGGGTGTCGTGTTGATGCAGGAAGGGCGGCCGATTGCCTTTTACAGCAAGGCACTGGCTCCAAAGACATTGAGATTATCCACCTATGAGAAAGAGATGCTGGCCGCAAGGTTGTCAGGATCGAGATCCTAGATGAGATCGTTTCGGGGTAGGATCGGATCTGATAGTAGGGTCAGATCGAGGATCGCTTTACAAAATCAGGATCGATTTACAAAATCTGGATCGTAGGATCGTAAGATCCTATGATCTGGATCGCGATCCTGACAACCTTGGCTGGCCGTCATCCATGTCGTGGCCCTCTGGCGGCCGTATCTGCTGGGACGTCATTTCAAGATTAGGACAGATCATCAGAGCTTGAAGCAATTCCAAGAACAGCGGGTTTCCTCTCCCCTCCAACAGAAGTGGGTCACCAAGCTTTTGGGGTACGACTACGAGATCGTTTACCGGCAAGGGAAGGACAATCTGGTTGCTGATGCTTTGTCTCGCTTGCCAGAGGGCGCTCTAGCCCACATTTCTATGCCCCAGTCGAATGCTATCGATGAGATTCAGGAGGTCCTGCGGGACCCCGAGCTGCATGCTATTGTGCAGGATCTATGGCAGGCGCGAGAGGCAGCTCCAGGATATCATCTACAAAATGACCGGCTCTACTATCGGGGTCGGGTGGTCATACCCCCTCAGTCGGCTTGGAGGACGGTCATGATGCATGAGTTCCACTCGTCCCGACCGGCGGCCACGCCAGTGTTCTTCGCACTCTTCAACGGGCACGGGCCAATGTGTTTTGGAAGGGCATGCGACGGGATATCCAATTATTTGTTCAGCAGTGTGATGTGTGCCAGCGGCAGAAGTATGAGACCACCTCCCCAGCTGGGCTACTTACGCCCTTGGAGATTCCGCACCAGATTTGGGATACAGTGCCCATGGATTTAATCGATGGCTTGCCCCGGTCTAAGGGTAAAACGGTCATTTTGGTAGTGGTTGATAAGTTGTCCAAATACGGTCATTTCCTCACCCTGAGCCATCCCTATACCGGTGAGTCGGTTGCTGCTCTTTTCGCTCGCGAGATTGTTCGGCTTCATGGCATTCCTCGGGCGATCATCTCGGATCGCGATCCCACCTTTGTTGGCAACTTTTAGAGGGAGCTCTTCCGTTTACAAGGGACCACTCTGCGCTTCAGCACGGCTCACCACCCGTAGACCGACGGCCAGACGGAGGTATTGAATCGGAGCATCGAGACCTACCTCCGATGCTTTGTCATGGACGAGCCGCGCACTTGGACGAATTGGTTGCATCGGGCTGAATACGGCTTCAACACTTCCTATCATTCCGCCAGCAAGCTGACTCCCTTTGAGGTGGTCTACGGGCGTCCGCCTCCTTCTCTGAGTAGTTATGAGCCGGGTGGTACGACAGTGACAGCAGTTGATCGGGCACTCCGTGATCGTGACCGCACACTCGCTACCTTGCACGAGAATCTTCGGACGGCACAGGATCGTATGAAGGCACAGGCAGACAGACATCGCACAAAGCGGGAATTTCAGGTGGGGGATGAGGTTTTTCTCAAGCTCCGCCTCTATCGGCAGTTGTCCGTCGCACAGCGAACGAATCAAAAGTGTGCACCCCGTTATTATGGTCCATTTTGGATCACTCGATGCGTGAGACCAGTTGCTTATACATTGGCATTGCCCGAGGGGTCCAGGATACACCCTACTTTTCACGTCTCTTTGTTGAAGCGGAAGATTGGCGACACTGTCCAGGTCAGCCCTTGTTTGCCAGAAGCTACTAGCGGGGGTGAGCTGCGCCCGATTCCTGAAGATGTACTTTTGATCAAGTGGAAGCGCCGCGGCACGACGTACTGTCCTGAGCTATTGGTCAAGTGGAAGAATCTGGCCGCCGAGCACAACACTTGGGTGGATTTGCTAGAGTTTAGAGAGCTTTACGCCGATTACTACCTTGGGGACAAGCTGGTTTTTGATGGGGAGGGGAATGTTACGCCCCCGGACGAGGCCCGGCTATTTGGCCGGCAATACAGACGGCGGCAGAGGCGCGACGGAGGCGACAACAGGGCTAAACCAGTTGGTTCAGCCCCCTCTTCATAAGAATTGGCCCAAGGGGGGCTGAACCAAATGGGTTCAGTCCCCATTGGGGCCGGCCGGCCCCCTTGGCCGGCCGGCTCTGGGTCCGGGTATAAGTACTCCGGACCCCCCTCTTTGGATGGCATGCAAGTATTATTTCAGGTATCTCTTCTTCTCTCAACCCTAATTTCTCTAGCCGTCTTAGATCTCTCTCTCTCGATTCTCCTTCTTCTCCCTCTTCTTCCTATCAATGTAACATTGTATCCGAGCCGGTTTAAGGCATCCTCGCTCGGTCCCGTATCTCCTGTAACTCGTCGCTCTCGTCAGTCTCGCTCGATCCTGCTTCGCCATCGATCCCGCTCCCCGTCGACCGCAGTCGATCCCGCTCTGCCCTCCCTATAGCGCTTCACCGTCGATTCCCGCTCTCGCTCCGCCCTCCCTGTAGCGCTTCGCAGTCGTCTTTGCCGTCGACTTCTCCCGCGTGCCTCTGGGCGCATCCCTCATCCCAGACGGAGGGGAGCATGCATACGCGATGGCTTCATGCCGCCGGTTTCTTGTTCGCTGATGCTCCCGCAGTCAACCTAGATGTTGTGGGTTCCTCTATGTCGCTGATTTCTATCGTCGACTAGCGCCCCTTCTTCCTTTGCCGTTGATCTTGGTCATGGTTCCTCAGTTACGAGCACCACTCAGACGACCGTTCCCTCAGGGGATTCTACCAATACCTTTCCTCCTAATGCGAGGCTTGTTACTACTATCCTTACCTCCTCCAACTTCCAACTATGGAAAAAGGGGGTTACTATGTCCCAATCGGGTATCCGACGTATGCACCACCTTACCCGTCTCCCGACTCATGCTGTGGGAAGTACAAAATATGAGGATTGGTATAGTGATGATTGCCACATCTTTGCTCTTCTCCTGAGCTCCATGAATCCATCAGTTCAGCAAATGTGCAAGAATTGTGACAACACTAAGGAACTATGAGATACTCTGCATTTGATGTTCTCTCAGGCGAACAATCTCTCTCGTCTTGGTGATGAAATCTTGGATCTTTGGGAGATCCCCTCTACTAGGGAAGAGCATCATGTTCAACGTGAGCTTCTTGTACTTCTTTGGCTTCTAAATGGACTTGATCTAAGCTTCTCGACAACGAAGACTGAAATGCTAGCGAGTCCTACCCTACAAACTGCTAGTGTGTACCATCGTCTGAGCATATACTCCATTTGCTCTACATATTTCCCTTGGAGAGTCGATGGCTCTTGCTTCTCGGGGTGGAAGAGGAACTAGTCGGGGGGGGGGGGGGGGGGGGGGCTCTGGTCGTGGTCGTGATACCGACACGAGACATTGTACCCATTGCGGGCGTCGGGGCCACGCAAAAGATACATGTTGGGTGGTTCATGGGAAGCCCGATTGGGCCTCCAAACCTCCTCCCTCATCTCGCTCTGTGCATTTGACCGACTCTACTTCTACACCTCCGAATCCGAGAATTGGTTAAATATCTAAGGATGAGTATCGTCGCTTGCAGGCTCTCCAGATTGACTCTCCAAATCATAGTGCTACTGTGATCCAAACCATTCAGCCTGTCTGCACCTCACAGTGTCTCGTCCAGTGGTTGGTAAATTTTGGTGCTTCTGATTACCTGACTAGTACCTCAAGTATCTTACACTCATACAAACCTCATAGTGGGTCTTCAATTACAGTTGTGGATGGATCAACTGTACCCATTGTCGGATTTGGTAGTTGCAATGTGATACCTGACATGACTTCCTCCGTTGCTCATGCCCCTCAACCTGCTTACAACTTATTGTCAATTAGTAAGCTTACTCGTGATTTAAATTGTATTGCCACCTTCACATTTTCTGGTTGCATTTTTCAGGAACAGTCGACGAGTCATATTATTGGTAGAGGAAAGCTGCGTGGTGGCGTCTATGTTCTGGACGAAGTCTCACATTTTGCTTGTTCTGCTGCCTCCACCAAATTCTGGGATCTTCACTATCGTCATGGTCATCCGTCTATGCAGGTCATGCGTCGTCTGTATCCTGAGTTTGGGAAGGTTTCCCATCTCAGCTGTGAGTCTTGTTTGTTTGTTAAATTCCACAAAGTTAGCTATGTTCCTCGTCTTGATGTTCGTGCTTCTGCACCTTTTGATTTACTTCATTCTGATGTTTGGGGACCGTGTCCTGTCGCTATGTTGTTAGGACATAAATATTATGTTACATTTATTGATGATTTCTCTCGAATGACTTGGGTGTACAATGTACTTAATGAAAAATCATTCTGAGCTGCCGTCTATTTTTCAAAATTTATGGAATGAAATCTTTACTCAATTCTTTGTTCGTCTTAAGTGTCTTCGAACTGATAAAGGTCGGGAATACCTATCTCAGTCTATGTCTAACTTTCTCTCTGACAAAGGTATCCTTCATCAAACCAGTTGTCCTGATACCCCCAACAAAATGGTGTTACCGAGAGGAAAAATCGACACCTCCTTGAGGTCACCCGGTCCATTCTTTACCATAGGCACCTACCCAAACACTTCTGGGGTGATGCAGTTCTTACCGCTGCACACATCATTAATCATCTTCCCACTCATATACTCGAGGGGGAGACACCCTAGCACACTCTTTACCCAGACCTTGCTGGTCCCCTTCTACCTTTGAGGGTCTTTGGGTGTGTTTGCTATGTTAGGGATGCCCGTCCCTCTGTCTCTAAACTTGATCCTCGCGTTTTGAAATGTATTTTTCTTAGCTATTCTCGGACTACTAAAGGATATTGGTGTTATTCTTTCGATCTCCACAAATACATTATCTCATCGGATGTTGTCTTTCTGGAATCAGACTCTTACCTTTCTAGTGGATCACCATGTCCTGACCCATCTGTAGGGACATGGCGCTACCAACTCTCCCAAAAGCCCAGACTGTTTGAGGACGACGCTACCACTCCTTTATGGAGCTGGCTACCCTAGGCAGGATCCACGGGGCAGCCAGTTAGGCCTAGGGGACACGCCCTTCTGTTCGACTAGTGTGGGCCATAGCGCCTCGTGCCGTACCTCCCAACACCGGGGGCATTGCTGGACCCCAACACCATCTCTTGATGACATCTTGGTTCCTTGTCCTGCACCTGCAATCCTCTCTCCAATTGACCTTCTGTGTCCCCTTTGGGGGCAAGTTTACTCTCGTCGCTCTTCTGATCGTACATTAGTGCCACCACCTCAGCCTACCTCTCTCACCGATGATATGTCGACTGTTCCTACGGAGCACCTGCTAGCATGCCTGCTTCTTTCATGCCAGTCAGCCCAGATCTCCCTATTGCAGTCCGAAAAGGGAGTCGAACTTGTCGGGATAAACCACTATATGTTAGTTCTTACCAGGGATTGTCAGCCTCTCATACTGCCCTGCACTCCACTCTGGATCAATACCGTCTCCCCTCTACCGTTGCGGAGGCCAAAGCTCATCCTGGCTGGGTGGCTGCTATGCACGATGAATTGACAGCTCTTCAACTTAACAACACATGAGACTTGGTCTCCGTACCTACTGACAAGCAGGCTATTGGATGCAAATGGATCTATTCTATCAAAGTTAATGTGGATGGTTCCCTCGATTGCTTGAAGGCCCGCTTGGTTGCCAAAGGCTATGCTCAAACTTATGGTGTGGATTATGATGAAACATTTGACCGCATTGCTAAGATGTCGTCTATCCACATCCTGCTCTCTTGCAGCCTCTCACCAGTGGCCCTTGTACCAGTTGGACATCAAGAATGCAGTTCTTCATGGGTTCTTAAATGAAGATGTGCATATGGAACAACCATCTGGGTTCGTTGTTGAGGGGGAGCGTAACAAGGTGTGTCATGTCCGGAAGTCGTTATATGGATTAAAGCAATCCCCTCAAGCATGGTTTGCTCGTTTCCGATCTGTGGTTACTCAATTCGGGCTTACCAAGTGTACAAAAGACTCGTCTCTCTTTTATCAGAAATCTTCGGCTGATACTATTCTTCTAGTGGTTTATGTTGATGATATTGTCATCACAGGCAACAATTCTGAAGCGATAACAAATCTCAAGGAATTCTTACACTCCAACTTCTAGACAAAAGATTTGGGTTCATTACGGTACTTCCTAGGGATTGAAGTTGCTAATTATGATGATTCCCTCTTTATTTGTAAACGCAAATATGCTCTCGATTTTCTATCCGACCTTGGAATGTCTAATTGTGGCCCTATGGATTCTCCACTTGAAACAGGGGAAAAAGGTCTTGATGTCGAAAGCAAACCATTTGATTTACTAGAGAAGTATCGTAGAATAGTTGGAAAACTGAACTACCTTACCATGACTCGTCCTGACATTACTTGTGCTGTAAGTATGGTCAGTCAGTTCATGGCTGCTCCAACTATCTCTCAATGAGAATCTGTTCTCCATATCGTCAAGTACATAAAAAAAGATCTTGGTCTCGGGATATCATACAAAAATCGAGGTCATTCTAATATAGAGGCATACTATGACTCTGACTAGGAAGGCTGCTTAGCCACCCGAAAGTCAACCACGGGATTTACTATCTTTATGGGTGGAAATCTCGTCTCTTAGAAGAGCATGAAACAAACCACGGTTGCTAGATCTAGTGCTGAGGCGGAATATCGGGCTATGTCCCACTCTGTTGCTGAGATCATGTGGGTTAGACAGATTCTTGGTGAAATCGGGTACCCTGTTCAAGATCTCACTCCTCTATGGTGTGATAATCAGGCTGCGATACAGATATCTACTAATCCTGTGTTTCATGAATGCACAAAACACATAGAGGTCGACTGTCATTTTGTAAGGGAGAAGTATGAAGAATGCCTTATTTCTCTAAGTTACGTGAAGACCGGAGATCAGGTTGCAGATTTTCTTACCGAAGGAGTTACGAGGGTCAGAATGAACTTTATATGTAACAAGTTAGGCCTGAGAAGTTCCCACAACCCAACTTGAGGGGGAGTGTTACTGTGTTAGACACATTAATCCCATATCGTGTATTCTGATTGTATGTTGTTCTCTACTTAATATATATATCCCCCTTGGACCTTTATGGAGGTATCAAATCATTCCAATACCGTATAGCAGTAGGCATAAATCCCTCAATATTTTTTTGGGAAGCATGGATGATGAATTGAATTTCTGGTTGTTGTTAGAGTTGCACTGAGTTTACTTTTTGTTAAAAAATTAGTAAGGAGTGTTGGGAACAAACTGGAGCATTCAAACAATTTGACCCACTTTACGACTTTTAGTATAGATAAAATTGGATTGGACAAATTGTGTTTCTTATGTAATTGTTAGCACGGGCCACATTTATCGAATTTTTACCTCATTTTAGTTTCTTACCTTTCAAAACTAGGTGATGTCAATGGCTCAAGACTTTCAAAATTCATGTTCACATGATATAAAGCTATCTTAATTGAAAATGTCATGTTTTGTATTTTTTTTGGTATGATATTTGTCTCAAACTTATTTTTTAAGTTCTATAATGAAATAAAGGACAATGAATTGAATTTGGAAGAGTTAAGTAAATCAGAGAAGTATAAGAACATATTATTTTATCGTAAAATTCAAGTATCAGAGGTAAAAGATGCTCTAAATAATATGAAAAGTGGAAAGACGGTTGAGCCAGACGATATACTATTGAAGTATGGAAATGTCTAGGAAATTAAGGAATTTTGTGGCTTACATGTTTTTGCAATAAGATACTGAAGTCAAAGAGGATGTCAGACCAATGAAGAGAAAGTATTTTGATACCTTTATATAAGAATAAAGGGGATATACAAAATTGTGTTAATTATAGATGAATTAAATTGTTGAGTCATACCATGAAACTATGAGAACGAGTAATAGAAAGAAGATTAAGATGAGAGACTAATATCTCTGAGGATCAATTTGGATTCATGCCAGGGAGATCGACCATGGAAGCTATACATCTCTTGAGGAGACTCATTGACAATTATCGAGAAAGAAAACAAGATTTGCATATGTTGTTTATTGATCTTGAGAAGGCTTATGATAGAGTTCCAAGAGAGATCTTATGGAGAGTCTTAGAAAAGAAATGTGTAAACATATCATATATTGACACAATCAAAAATATGTATACAAATTCAGTGACAAGGGTGAGGACATCTGGAGGATTAACACAGAAATTCCTTATCACTGTTGGCTTACATCAAGATTCAGCTTTAAGCCCTTATCTCTTTACCCTTATCTTAGATGAGCTCCCCAGACATATCCAACAAGCAGTACCTTGGTGTTTAATGTTTGCGGATGATATCGTTTTGGTTGATGAAACGTGCGAGGGTGTAAACGCAAAACTTGAATCTTGGCGAGATACTTTAGAAAAGAAGGGTTTTAGGTTGAGTAGGGCAAATACCGAGTATATGGAGCTTAAATTTAGTAGTACAAGAAAGACATATGACTTCGTTATTAAGTTGGGTGATCAAGATATTTCCCATAGTGAGTGTTTTAAATATCTTGTATCGATAGTTCAAAAAGACGGGGGTATTGATAAAGATGTGACACATAGAATCCAAGCAGGTTGGTTGAAGTGGAGAGGTGCGTCAGGGATCTTATGTGATCGTAAAGTACAACTAAAACTTAAGGGCAAGTTTTACCGTACTGCAATTAGACCCGTGATGCTCTATGGTTCTGAGTGTTAGATAGTGAATTGTGTACATGCGCAAAAAATGGGAGTTGCGGAGATGAGAATGCTTAGGTGGATGTGTGGACACACGAGATTGGATAAAATTAGGAATGAAAGTATCAGGGATAAGACAGGGGGTAACACCAATTATAGAGAAGATGCGAGAAGCTCGTCTAAGATTGTTTGGACACGTACAAAGGGGACCATTAGAGGCACCTGTTAGGCGTTGTGAGAGTCTAGTCACTAGGCATGTTAAACAGGGGAGGGGTAGACCAATAAAGACTTGGAATGAAACTGCAAGGAAAGACATGATGTATTTAGACATTAGTGAGATATGACAAAAGATAGGGCACAATGGTGACAAATGATCCATATAGCTGACCCCACTATAGTGGGATAAAGGCTTGTGTTGTTGTTGTTTTGTATTTTATTCTTTATTTTTCATCAAAATAAACAGAGGACACATGGTATACCTAAGTGAACAGCCTTGTGCCGTTTTTTTGCATGGACTACCTTTTTCCCTTTTATATTCATCAGTCTCATCAAATGGTGCATCAAAAATCTGTGTTTGGTCATAGCTGGTGAGCATGATAGTAATTTTTTCTCTCCCTCTTCCCCGCCCCAAGGGAACATGATTTAATTCTGAGTCTTCGTGTTATCTGCTTTTCAACTTCGTAGGATTCTGATAAGTAAACACCCCAATAAACAGTTGACACCACACTCTGAAAATTTACCTCAATACACTAGTATTCTTTCTAAGACGCAATTATGTTTATGTATACTATTGTATTAGTAATTAATTATGTGTTGTCTTTAATCTGAGTTGCCTTGTAGTAGAGTCTCCATCTTATATAAGGAGTCTAGTTTGAGTGTTAGGTTATATTGAATATTAGTCGTGTGTGTGTATATATATATATATAGAGAGAGAGAGAGAGCATGTCTTATTATCTTGTATCTATCACCCTTCTTTAATCAAGTATATTTGTTCTCCAATAGTCGATCGATAGCCGCCTAGTTACAATTGGTCTAATTTGGCACTCTTCGCCCGTGGAACAAACCATCTCACCGCACCACTTCTCTTCATGATGTATCTTCCTCGCCGTCGAATTTCCCCTCACGAGATGGACACCATTCATGCCTACATCCCACAAAATTTGTGTGGATTTCTGCCGCTTCGCTTTCATATGCTAACAACGAGCCGCCCGAACCAACACCACCCACAATAGTTCGCCACCTACTCGAATTTTATTTCCTTCACAACCATCCACCCGAGCATGATAAGAAGATAATGGCTCAGACCCTTGATCTCACCCAACTTTGTCCCGTTCTTCACTTTGCTTTCACAAAGCAAGCACCTCCAATCCTCTACTTTGCACCTCAATCGACCCTCGTTCTCCAAGGTTTGTGCAGTCGACAAGCAGACCAAGATCCCTACGGTGATCCTATGCCCACAGATGCAAACTTGTCTAAGGAGAGTCTTATAGTCCAACCCTGCCCAATACTTGAGGTGTTGCCGTCTTTCCACTATTTTCTGAAGGACCCTCTTCCTTCTTGGTAGAGCTCACGCATGCCCCATTTTTCCCTACACTAAAAGCAATTGCTGTGAACCCCAACATTTCCCCATCCCACCTTTTTTTCTATCATTGTTGTCTTTTGAGCCAACCAGTGCAGAAGTTCCGTCGAACACATGCACCAAACCAATCACCTCAATCCCCATCTTTGCCTTCGACGAGACGCCTTTCACACCATGAGCAACTGCTGTGAACCCCAACATTTCCCCACACCACCTTTTTTTTCTATCATTGTTGTTGTTTGAGCCGACTGTTGTAGAAGATCCGTCAAACACGTGCCAAACCGATCACCTCAATCCCCATCTTTTCCTTCGACGAGACGCCTTTCACACCATGATTCCTACACCTCTTCTTTTTGCTTTCATTCGCGGCTCCTGTCGGTGCCCTTTCTTTCATTTTTTTAATAGGGTTGTCAACTCTCTTTCCGCAAATCCAGGGCCCTCAACAAATCTTCCCCATACCTTGTGTTTAGAAAGGAAATTGTGGTGTTGCATCATTCCTTCTGAAGCCCTGCGCTGGACCGACAATTTACTGAATTGTGGACTATATATGCCCATATCTTACCCCTTTTCAATATATCCCAACTAATTACTTTTTCTACTAAACCCAGTATAGCTACTCCACTAGTTCTCAGTTCTGGCCCCAATTCCCTTTCTAATCATCTCCTAACAACACATATGCTACATACTTTCCCCTCCCCCCCTGGGTCCCTCAATAACAACTTATTACCATTAATATCTAATAGTCTTCCATCACACCAACATCCACCCCACGCTTGCACCCTTGTCAACGCTTGTTCATGTGACAACCTGATTAAATACAAATTGGCACCTATTTGCTCCTCCCCAAATTATCACCCAATTGCCCCTGTTATCTATACCCTCAACCCAAGTTTACATGCCTTGTTATTCACTCATGGCCAACGTGACTACCTCTTTGCTTATTTTATTTGTCGGCCCTCCTCACCATTCTATTACCATAGTCAACCTTCTTTTCCCCAAGAATATTTTTCCTTCCCGAATTAGTAAAATTTCAAACAAACACAAGTGGCCGTCATCACAATTTTACTTTTACCTCACATCTTGTGTCATTTTCCTCCCACCGAACTGCAGCACGCCGCTCTCGACATGCCTCATCCCGCAGATTATCTTTGTTGCCGAATTCGGGATTCATACAATGTGTCCTACTACACTCTATTTTGGGTTCTTTTGGCCCACACCTTATTGATCCCTGTTTGGGAATATGGCCGTTTTTCACCTGCAGTCTACAAAGGTGTTATAAAATTTTTACGTTAGTTTCAGACATAATTGCCTCTGATCCTCCGCAACTAGATTGGCACGATACATTCAAGATCCTGATGTTTCATATGACGCACTCGCCAGAAGAGACTACCGATCCCGATGACACATATATTAGATCCTTATCGTCTAGATCATGTATGCCTTGGCAGACTTGGTATTCCCACTCAGGTGATCTCCCTCACTTCGCGAAAGTTCTCTGTAAGACGCAGTTAACTGTATGAATAACATTGTGTTTGTAATTAATTAGATGTTTTTGATTTTTAGTGAGTTATCGTCTAGATCATGTATGCCTTGGCAGACTTGGTATTCCCACTCAGGTGACCTAGAAGAAGAAGAAGAAGAAGAAGAAGAAGAAGAAGTGACCTAGAAGAAGAAGAAGAAGAAGAAGTGACCTAGAAGAAGAAGAAGAAGAAGAAGAAGAAGAAGAAGAAGTGACCTAGAAGAAGAAGAAGAAGAAGTGACCTAGAAGAAGAAGAAGAAGAAGAAGAAGAAGAAGTGACCTAGAAGAAGAAGAAGAAGAAGTGACCTAGAAGAAGAAGAAGAAGAAGTGACCTAGAAGAAGAAGAAGAAGAAGTGACCTAAGACTAGAAGAAGAAGAAGAAGTGACCTAGAAGAAGAAGAAGAAGAAGTGACCTAGAAGAAGAAGAAGAAGTGACCTAGAAGAAGAAGAAGAAGAAGTGACCTAGAAGAAGAAGAAGAAGTGACCTAGAAGAAGAAGAAGAAGAAGTGACCTAGAAGAAGAAGAAGAAGAAGAAGAAGAAGAAGTGACCTAGAAGAAGAAGTGACTGACCTAGAAGAAGAAGTGACCTAGAAGAAGAAGAAGAAGAAGAATGACCTAGAAGAAGAAGTGACCTAGACCTAGAAGAAGAAGTGACCTAGAAGAAGAAGAAGAAGTGACCTAGAAGAAGAAGAAGTGACCTAGAAGAAGAAGAAGTGACCTAGAAGAAGAAGAAGAAGAAGTGACCTAGAAGAAGAAGAAGAAGTGACCTAGAAGAAGAAGAAGAAGAAGTGACCTAGAAGAAGAAGAAGAAGAAGAAGAAGTGACCTAGAAGAAGAAGAAGAAGAAGAAGTGACCTAGAAGAAGAAGAAGAAGAAGTGACCTAGAAGAAGAAGTGACCTAGAAGAAGAAGAAGAAGAAGTGACCTAGAAGAAGAAGTGACCTAGAAGAAGAAGAAGAAGAAGTGACCTAGAAGAAGAAGAAGAAGAAGAAGTGACCTCGAAGAAGAAGAAGAAGAAGAAGAAGTGACCTAGAAGAAGAAGAAGAAGAAGTGACCTAGAAGAAGAAGAAGAAGAAGTGACCTAGAAGAAGAAGAAGAAGAAGAAGAAGTGACCTAGAAGAAGAAGAAGTGACCTAGAAGAAGAAGAAGAAGAAGAAGAAGTGACCTAGAAGAAGAAGAAGAAGAAGAAGAAGAAGAAGTGACCTAGAAGAAGAAGAAGAAGAAGTGACCTAGAAGAAGAAGAAGAAGAAGTGACCTAGAAGAAGAAGAAGAAGAAGAAGAAGTGACCTAGAAGAAGAAGTGACCTAGAAGAAGAAGAAGAAGAAGAAGAAGAAGAAGAGACCTAGAAGAAGAAGTGACCTAGAAGAAGAAGAAGAAGAAGAGACCTAGAAGAAGAAGAGACCTAGAAGAAGAAGAAGAAGAAGAAGAAGAGACCTAGAAGAAGAAGAAGAAGAAGAAGAGACCTAGAAGAAGAGACCTAGAAGAAGAAGAAGAAGAAGAAGAAGAAGAAGAGACCTAGAAGAAGAAGAAGAAGAAGAAGAGACCTAGAAGAAGAAGAAGAGACCTAGAAGAAGAAGAAGAGACCTAGAAGAAGAAGAAGAAGAAGAAGAAGAAGAAGAAGAAGTGACCTAGAAGAAGAAGAAGAAGAAGAAGAAGAAGTGACCTAGAAGAAGAAGGAGAAGAAGAAGAAGAAGAAGTGACCTAGAAGAAGAAGAAGAAGTGACCTAGAAGAAGAAGAAGAAGTGACCTAGAAGAAGAAGAAGAAGAAGTGACCTAGAAGAAGAAGAAGAAGTGACCTAGAAGAAGAAGAAGAAGTGACCTAGAAGAAGAAGAAGAAGAAGAAGAAGTGACCTAGAAGAAGAAGAAGTGACCTAGAAGAAGTGACCTAGAAGAAGAAGAAGAAGTGACCTAGAAGAAGAAGAAGTGACCTAGAAGAAGAAGAAGTGACCTAGGGATGGCGACGGGAGAGCGGGACGGCGACGGGAGAGCTTCTGCGGCGGAATCGGGAGAGCTACCGACGGAATCGAAAATAACCTAGCGACGGAATCACGGAATCGGGAAGAAATAGGCGCGCGGGATCGAAAATAATCGCACGATCGCACGATCCAACGATCTTACGCGCCGATCCTGGCGATTTTGCAGGGAACCCGATCCTGCCTAACTCGTGACTCGTTTTTCCCGTAAAACTCGTAAGATCGTAAGATCGTACGATCTAAATCGAGATCTTAACAACGTTGTCCCCTGCACTTTACCGTAAAGTGCGGGCATCCAACGGTCTACATTGGATGCCCACACACATATCAAAGCGAGCTTAGATATACTCGTTTTGAGATATGTGCAGGTATCCACGCGAGTCGTTCGATGCTCACACTTTACCGTAAAGTGCAGGGATGGTGGTTGAGAGAGAGTGAGCGAGAGAGACTCTTAGAGGTATCTTTCCCTCATGAGTTTCGTCATTTGGTGTGAGTTATCTTGTAGTTGGGTCTCCGTGCTATATAAGAAGCCTCTAGTTTGAGAGTTAGGTTGACGGTGCGCCACGACCGACGCGCGTATATGTCCGCAGGAGGCGGTGATCCGCAGCCCGGACGGGCGATCAGAGCCCGTAGTCGCGCCCGGAAGATCGTTTCTAGCTATGTTATTAAAGGCGCGCCTCAGGCGCGCCTAAGGCTCTAGGCTCACCAGGCTCAGAGGTTTGTGCCTCCGTGCGCCTTATTTGCGCCTTTAGAATATAAAAGACGCGCCTGAGTGAGATTTTTGTTGTATTTTTTTTTTCAAAAAATAAGGAAAAAATTAATGTAAGAACTCAATAATTTTTTATTGATTTAGTGTTTGTGAAAGATAATTGTGCATTTAGACTTAGATATGATGCAAGTCATCACATTGATTCTATTTTTTAAGAGATATAAACGATAGTAATAAATAATTAATTAGTAGACTAGATGAAGAATTTGATCGAGAAGTTGAAATGATGTTTGATGTTGATTATTTAAAATGGATGTGGTTGCGCCTTGACTTCGTCAGGCGCGCGCCATGCGCCTAGGCTCCAAGACCCATTTGTGCCTTGGTGCGCCTTGCGCCTTTAATAACTAAGGTTTCTAGTCACTTTTGTGTTTTATGTTTTTTTATTTTGAGATGTATTTAGTCCCGATCGGACCAAAACAGTATTAGCCGTCCGATCGGGAGGTTTATTTTTTGATTATGATGTAGTTACAGCGGGCGGTTTGCTAGACGGGTTATTTATTGAGGCAGCGGGCGGCTTGGCAGAGCATTGAGATTTTCCGGAATTCTGGAACTGTTGGTCCAAGCGGTGCGACGCCGCTCCTTCCCCAACTCCCGGTGTGATTCCGGGAAGCACTCCTCTGTCGCTCTCTTCCCCTGCTCTCCCCCTTCCCCGCTCAGCCCCGCTAGCCACCAAGTCCAGTTCGTCCTTCTCTCGCTGAACCCTGTCACCGGCCGACTTTCCGCTTGCTGCTTCACCCACCCTGTCTTCTTCCTCCACCCTGCCCAGCCGGCAAACCCCATTAAACCACAGTGCTCGTGATCCGCCTCCCTCACCTCCCGTCGGCCCCCTCCCGCCCTGTTACCCCACTCCAGTCATCACCCCGCCGCCCAACCTTCACTCCTCCCCGCTCAGTCCTCCAGCCTACTTGAAAATCCACATTCCCTCACTCCAGTCCTCCATTTCCCTTACTTCCGTCACTCCCAAACCTCCATTCTCTAACCCGTTGTTCTTCTTCCTCCCACCGAACCTCCTCGACCCCCAAATTCCCACTTACCTAAACCTCCCCTGTCGTGGTTTCACTTCAGATCAGCCACCCCGACATCGCCGAGACCTTGGATGCTTGCTGACAATCGCCTCCACCGCCGCCTACGTATGCAACTTGTGTTATAAAGTTATTGTCCTGTTCTGTTGTTTATTTTGGTAAAACTTGTACTGTGTGGGCTGTTTTTCTTATCGTGCTAGTAGTTCGTTCGTCGTTAAATTTGCAGGGCGTATTCTGTGATCGCTTGAAATTATTAGCACCTCTATCGTTCGTGACATTGATAAATGTTCTCCTTTAATTAAATTAATTGCTACGCCAGTGATTCTATTGTTTATTTATAATAATTAATTTACACGTTGCAATCTTAAGCGGACCACTCTTGTTTTCATTACGCGACATTGCACGTAGGGTTGTATTAAGCGAGTCCACCCTAGTGTTTACCTTACCACTGCATCAAATTGGTATCAGAGGGTAGGTTAGGGTCAGTGCATGTTACATAGTGGTAGGGATTATCGTCAGTGCATGTCGAGTCAAAATCACCCTGTCGATAGGACCGCTAGCTCTCAGACAGACATGACGCTCGCGAAATTCCAAAGCCTTGTCCTCGATCGATTTGATCAAATGGGTGTCCAATTCGACACACTTAGAGGCGATATTGCGAGGGTTAGTACGAGAGTAGACCAGTTAGGACACCTAGAGATCGAACGAACCCTCCACCTAATGAGGAGCCTCTCGAGGGCCTTCGAGATGTCACACCACCTCCCGGGAGACGTGGTAGAGGCGCGCCCTCGCCGAGATCTCCCACCCCCACCAAGAGCGAATTATCGTCGTGATTACGAGTTCCGACGAAATTGTCCTTTTGATGAACCCCGTCCTCCACCACCTCGTCGTAGAGATAGACTCCGATATGACTGACGATGATGACGAATATGGTGACTTTCGTGAGCCCCGTCGAGGAATGACTCCAGAGGAGGATGACATCACCCGACGAATCCCTATTGATGCTCCCACCTTCGATGGTCACCTGGACCCGAAGGCGTTTAGTGATTGGCTCATGGACATGGACCATTACTTTGACTGGTTCGAGATGAGCGACGAGAGGCGAATACGGTTCACGAAGATGAAACTTCTTGGCCAAGCAAAGATATATTGGTCGAGTTTGGAGAGATCATTGGAGGGTAATGGCTACTACCCCATTACCTGATGGGATGAGATGAAGCAGCGCTTACAGGACAAATATCTTCTTGCTTCCTATCGAGATCAGTTGTACGCTCTACGTCAGGGTACTCTTTCTGTTGCTGATTACACGTCTTGATTTGACGAACTCGTAGTTCGTAGCGACATTATGAAGGAGCCCATTGTCACTGCCTCGCGCTTTCGTGCGGGTCTTAGATCAGACATCCGGAGGGAACTAATTCCCCATAGGATGGAGTCGGTTGAGCAGGTCTTTCAGCTTGCCCTCGAATACGAGCAGTATTTGCGCTCAACCGGCCCGAGACAGGCTTCCACTAGGCCTGATGCTTCCACATTTAGGAAGCCCGTCCCTACTGCGACTTCTGCTACCCCTCGCGCTCCCATAGACACGATAGGGAAAACTATTGTTCCAGGTAGGCCCCAAACCAGGGGCGTCCAATGTTATCGTTGTTCCGGCAGAGGGCATTTTATAGCACAATGCCCTACCAGGAACTTGCTGATTGACGATTCTGGCAAGCCCAGCGCTGAGGCTGAGGGCGACTCCACAGAGGAGGTTACTGCTGTTGTCGAGGATGGATGGGAGAGCAATGCTGAGAGATTGCTAGAGGTAGGAGTTTTCTATCACATCCTCCACGTGTTGATGAGGATTGGCGTCGCACCACTATCTTGTTCACTTATTTCCCGAGCGCAAGAGGACCCTGCAGGCTCGCCATCGATACTGGTAGTTGCGTAAATATTGATGATAAGAAAGGGTTGAAGAGGATGCAGCTTACTGCTGAGCCTAATCCTCATCTGTATCGTGTTTTATGGGTGGACAAGTCCACCATTCAAGTTACAACATCAATGTCTGGTGCCGTTCCGATTAGCGTCTACAGAGGACCGAGTTTGGTGCGACGTTATCCCTATGGATGTCGCTCACGTTCTTCTAGGGAGACCCTGGCTTTACGATCGTGACGCCACGTGTTATGGTCGTTCCAACACGTGCGTATTTTTCGACAAGGGTCGAAAGATTACTCTTACCCCGACTCAGCTCAGGGATCCTCCCAAGGGCAAGGTTGACTCGTCAGTTAGTGCGGGATCGTCGAGACCCCTGCATATCTTGAAAAGGGGTGAATTCTTGAGAGAGCCTAGAAACTGGGATCATGTTTATCGTAGCAGCCACGTTGGCGGCCGAGACCCCTAGCGAGGCCGAGATTACTGATCCGGATGTTCTGAAGTTGATGGATGACTTTACATACATTATGCCCTAGGAGCTCCCCGATGAGCTTCCCCCACTGAGGGACATCCAACATGCAATTGATCTGATCCCTGGGGTATCCAACATGCAATTGATCTGATCCCTGGGGCATCCAACATGCAATTGATCTGATCCCTGGGGCATCTTTGCCCAATCTGCCACATTATCGTTTAAACCCAACTGAGCATGCCGAGCTAAAGCGACAAGTTGATGAACTTTTGCGGAAAGGGTTTATATGAGAGAGTCTAAGCCTGTGCGCCGTGCCAGCCCTTCTAACTCCGAAGAAGGATGGTAGCTGGCGCATGTGCATTGATAGTTGCGCCATAAATAAGATCACGGTGAAGTATCGTTTTCCGATTCCCCGCCTCGATGACCTCCTGGATTCGATGACTGGTGCCCAGATCTTTTCGAATATCGAACTTCGTAGTGGGTACCACCAGATTAGAGTTAGAGACGGGGATGAGCGGAAGACGTCCTTTAAGACGAAGGACGGCTTGTACGAGTGGTTGGTGATGTCGTTCGGATTATCAAACACACCATGTACGTTTATGAGTGTGACGACTCAAGTCCTGTGGCCCTATATGGGCAAATTCTTGGTCGTATATTTCGATGATATTTTGATTTACAGCCAGAGTCGCACCGAGCATTTACGCTACGTTTGTTTAGTGTTCGATCTCCTCCGAAAGGAGCATTTAGTGTTCATTGCTATCCACATCCGTTCATTTCTTGGGCTATGTCGTATCAACATCTGGTATTTCTGTCGATCCTGACAAGGTCAGGGCGATTCGAGAGTGGTCGATCCCTACGAACATTCATGAGGCCCGTAGCTTTCATGGACTTGACACTTTTTATAGGAGGTTCGTCCGAGCCTTCAGTTCGATCATGACCCCCATTACGAGTTGTCTTCGTAAGGGTGATTTCGTTTGGACAAAGACTGCCACTCGAGCTTTTGAGGAGATCAAAGAGAAACTATCTACTGCTCCCGTTTTACGCTTACCATATTTCTCCAAACCCTTTAAGGTTGCTTGTGATGCGTCGGGAGTTGGTATCAGCGCAGTCCGTAGTCAGGAAGGCCACCTTGTGACTTACTTTAGCGAGAAATTGAACGAGGCCCGACAAAAATACTCAAATTATGATCGGGAGTTCTATGCCATTGTGCAGACACTGCGATACTGGTGACATTATCTCTTGCACAAGGAGTTCATTTTATATTCAAACCATCAAGCCTTGAGATACCTTGATTCCCAGAAGAAATTGGGTCACCGTCATGCCAAGTGGGTGAAGTATATGCAAGAGTTCCACTATGTTCTTAAGCACCGAGCAGGTGTTGAGGACAAACCGACAGACGCATTAAGTCGCCGAGTTAGCATCCTCCATACCATGAGCACCCGAGTAGTGGGGTTTGAGCAGCTAGTTCACGCTTACCCAGAGTGCCCTGATTTTGGGGATATTTATTCCGCGCTCTCGAAAGACTCGCCTGACCCTCGGGTGGGTTATTCAATATCTCATGGGTTCTCGCCTCTGCATTCCTCAGTCATCCCTTCGAGATTTCCTTATCTGGGAGTTACACGCAGGCGGAGCTGCAGGGCACTTTAGTAGATTTAAGACGATTGCGTTGGTTGATAATCTTTTCTTCTGGCCCGGCCTAAAGAAAGATGTCACCAGAGTAGTGAGGCACTATGGAGTTTGCTAGACGGCAAAGGGAACTCGACAGCCCACGGGGCTTTACACTCCACTTCCCGTCCCTGAGAGGCCCTGGTCGGATATTAGTATGGATTTTGTTCTCGGGCTCCCTCGTACCTTGAGGAAGTTCGATTCGATATTTGTTGTAGTTGATCGTTTTTCCAAGATGACGCATTTCATTCCTTGTCGAAAGACCGCTGACGCCTCCCACGTAGCAACGTTATTCTTTAAAGAAGTATTTAAGTACCATAGTCTTCCCATGTCCATAGTCTCTGATCGCGACGTGCGATTCATGAGCTATTTTCGGAAGACTTTATGGAAAAAGACGGGTACGAGCCTGAAGTTTTCCTCCGCCTACCACCCGCAAACGGACGGACAAACTGAGGTGGTTAACTTTAGTCTTGAAACTCTTCTTCGTTGTTTAGTTGGAGATAGTCCAGCAACCTGGGCTTTTGTCCTTCCCATAGCCGAATTTGCATACAATAGCTCAGTCAATAGGACCACGGGCTTGAGTCCATTTAATATCATATTAGGGTACGAGCCTAGAAAACCAGTTGATTTGGTGGATATTCCCCTATGGTCCAGACCTAGCGAGTCAACCGAGTCTTTCATTCAGCATGTGCACGCCCTACACGAATCGGTCCGTAAGAAGATTGCAGCTAGTAATGATTATTATAAGAAACAAGCAAATCAGCACCAGCGGGAACAAATCTTTGAGGGAGGAGAACAGGTATTAATTCGCATTCGATCTGAGAGGGTCTCATAAGGACCAACAAAAAATTTAAGCGCACGCAGAATAGGTCCCTATACAGTTTTGCGACGAATTGGTACAAACGCATACGAGATAGACATCCCTCGTGGTATGGGCATTGACCGAATATTCAAGGTAGAGGATTTGACTCCTTACTACGAGGAGCATGTGTACGTGGACCCACTCACCACACCTCTACCCAAGCCTTCATCTGCCATAGCCCCACCACCTGAGCTTTCTCCTCCTGTTACCTCCACTCTAAGTTATCAAAGGCGCAAGGCGCACCGAGGCGCAAAGGGCCCCTGGAGCCTAGGCGCAAGGCGCAGGCGCGCGCCTGAGGCACGTGAGGCGCAAAAATTGGGGAAAAAGGAAATTGAGCGAATTGGGCGCCCAATTCGCTGAAATTGTGCGAATTGGGCGCCCAATTCGCTGAAATTGAGCGAATTGGGCGCCCAATTCGCTGAAATTGAGCGAATTGGGCGCCCAATTCGCTGAAATTGAGCGAATTGGGCGCCCAATTCGCTGAAATTGTGCGAATTGGGCGCTCAATTCGCTGAAATTGAGCGAATTGGGTGCATTGGGCGCCCAATTCGCTGAAATTGAGCGAATTGGGTGCATTGGGCGCCCAATTCGCACAATTTCAGCGAATTGGGCGCCCAATTCGCTCAATTTCAGCGAATTGGGCGCCCAATTCGCTCAATTTCAGCGAATTGGGCGCCCAATTCGCACAATTTCAGCGAATTGGGCGCCCAATTCGCTCAATTTCAGCGAATTGGGCGCCCAATTCGCACAATTTCAGCGAATTGGGCGCCCAATTCGCACAATTTCAGCGAATTGGGCGCCCAATTCGCACAATTTCAGCGAATTGGGCGCCCAATTCGCACAATTTCAGCGAATTGGGCGCTCAAGTGCGCCTAGGGGTGCGTCTAAAATCATGTTTTTGCCCATATCAAAAAATTTTTTAAAAAAAAATACCTTGAAAGGCCCAGGCGCGCCTTTAGCGCGCCTGGGAGCCTGTAAGGCGCGCGCCTAGGCGCGCCTGAGGCGCGCCTGGGGCACATCGCCCGCCTCAGCTGTGCTGAGGCGCGGCGGGCTGCGCCTGGTGCGCCCGGAGCCTCAGGCGCGCCTAGGCGCGCGCCTTGATAACTATGCCTCCACTGGTACCTCTTTGCTGCCACCAGCGGTGTCGCGACATGCACTTCGAGTTACATCACCGACGGTTCCACCGACATCATTTCCAGACGGAGATACATCATTGCCAGACAGAGATACATCATTGCCAGACGGAGATACATCATTGTCAGACGGAGATACATCATTGCCAGACGGAGACACATCATTGCTAGACGGAGACACATCATTGCCAGACGGAGATACATCAATGTCAGACGGAGATATTTTGGTACCACCTGCTTCTATAGATCACGTGCTTCAGATCGTCGATCACGACTTCTACGCCGCGGACGAGCGAGATACCATGTGTTATCTTGTTCGTTGGAGCGGCCGGCCCTTGCACGATGCTACTTGGATTTCCTCGGAGGAGCTTCAGAGACTCGCCCCATGGCTGCTCAACGAGTACATCCGCCTACACTCATTGGAGTTAAGTGCCTTTAAGCCGGGGGGAGTTCACGGCGTGCCACGACCGATGTGCGTATATGCCCGCAGGAGGCGGTGATCTGCTGCCCGGACGGGAGATCAGAGCCCGTAGTCGCGTCCGGAAGATCGTTTCTAGTCACTTTTGTGTTTTATGTTTTTTATTTTGAGATGTATTTAGCCCCGATCGGACCAAAACAGTATTAGCCGTCCGATCGGGAGGTTTATTTTCTGATTAGGATGCAGTTACAGCGGGTGGTTTGCTAGACGGGTTATTTATTGAGGCAGCGGGCGGCTTGGCAGGGCATCGAGATTTTCTGGAATTCTGGAACTGTCGGTCCAAGCGGTGCGACGCCGCTCCTTCCCCATCTCCCGGTGTGATTCCGGGAAGCACTCCTCCGCCGCTCTCTTCCCCTCTGGTTAATCGCTGCTCCGCCTCACACCTGCTCTCCCCCTTCCCCGCTCAGCCCCGCTAGCCACAAGTTCAGTTTGCCCTTCTCTCATTGAACCCCGTCACCGGCCGACTTTCCGCTTGCTGCTTCACCCACCCCGTCTTCTTCCTCCACCCCGCCTAGCCGGCAAACCCCATTAAGCCACAGTGCTCGTGATCCGCCTCCCTCACCTCCCGTCGGCACCCTCCCGCCCTGTTACCCCACTCCAGTCATCACCCCTCCATCCAACCTTCACTCCTCCCCGCTCAGTCCTCCAGCCTACTTAAAATCCACATTCCCCCACTCCAGTCCTCCATTTCCCTTACTTCCGTCACTCCCAAACCTCTATTCTCTGACCCGTTGGTCTTCTTCCTCCCACAGAACCTCATCGACCCCCAAATTCCCGCTTCCTAAACCTCCCCCTGTCGTGGATTCACTTCAGATCAGCCACCCCGACATCGCCGAGACCTTGGATGCTTGCCGACAACCGCCTCCACCGCCGCCTACGTATGCAACTTGTGGTATAAAGTTATTGTCTTGTTCTATTGTTTATTTTGGTAAAACTTGTACTGTGTGGACTGTTTTTCTTATCGTGCTAGTAGTTTGTTCGTCGTTAAATTTGCAGGGCGTATTCTGTGATGCCTTGAAATTATTAGCACCTCTATCATTCGTGACATTGATAAATGTTCTCCTTTAATTAAATTAATTGCTACGCCAGTGATTCTATTGTTTATTTATAATAATTAATTTACACGTTGCAATCTTAAGCGGACCACTCTTGTTTTCATTACACGACATTGCACGTAGGGTTGTATTAAGCGAGTCCACCCCAGTGTTTGCCGTACCACTGCATCATAGGTTATATTAGATATTAGTTGTGTTTTACTCTATTCGGAGGGAGTGAGACTCTTAGAGGAATCTTATTCTCAAAAGTTGGTAAAACGAGTATGTCTCGTACTCGTTACTTTGTGTCTGTCATCGTTCTTTAATCAAGTCTATTCCATTCTTCGATAACCACTTGGTAACAATTTTGCATTTGCATTATAACCATCTTCTGTCCTTCCCCAATCTTTTTGATACTACATCAGTTGTCCATCGTATGTTCTCACTCCTTGCTTTGAGAGTTGGGTCTAATCTTTTAACAAGTTCCAAGCTTTAACCTGTTACACATAATTGCATCCTTAATATTTTGGATAAATGGTCATGAGGAAGACGTTTTCACTGGTTGCTCGTTTCCTCTCTATGCCAACCAAATATTTGTTGAAATTTATGTGATGTCTTACTGTTTCTTTTTTAATGGATCTATAGGTAATTTTCTCTGTTGCCGATGAAGATGGAAATTATCTGCAAGAGACTTGGGAGCATATTCTGACATGCGTTTCACGATTTGAACATTTGCATCTTTTGGGAGAAGGTGCTCCTCCAGATGCTACATTTTTCGCGACGCCGCAATCTGAACTAGATATATCTAAGCAATCAAAGTCATCAATTCTCCCTGTTCTGGTGAAAAAGGGTCTTGGACAAAGTCCTTATGTTGTAGCATCTGCCAGAAGAGGCTCCTATGAAAGTGTTGGTGTCGGTGGTCATGCTTCTGGAGTGGTTACAACAGAGCAAATAAACAACTTGGTTTCGAATTTAAACATGTTGGAACAACTTGGAATATCTGAAGTGAACAATATATTCATTCGAAGTGATAAATTGAACAGCGAGGCTATAGTTGATTTCGTGAAGGCCCTTTGTAAGGTTTCTATGGAGGAATTGCGGTCTACATCTGATCCACGCATCTTCAGCCTGACAAAGATTGTAGAGATTGCGTAAGATATTCAACCTTCTTGTTCATTTTTTGCTTCAATAATGGTCTATTTGTTTTCTTTTGCAGGCATTACAATATGAAACGTATTAGGCTTGTATGGTCAAGCATTTGGCATGTGTTATCTAACTTCTTTGTCAGTGTTGGTTGCTCTGAAAACTTATCCATTGCCATCTTCGCAATGGATTCGTTGCGTCAGCTCTCAAAAAAGTTTATTGAGCGCGAAGAACTAGCAAACTACAACTTTCAGAATGAATTTCTGAAACCTTTTGTCATTGTTATGCGCAAGAGTAGAGCTGTTGAAATTAGGGAGGTCATTATCAGATGCGTCTCCCAGATGGTGTTGGCTTCTGCTAATTGTGTCAAGTCAGGTTGGAAGAGCATGTTCATGGTAAACTTTGTTCCCTTCTTTAAACGTTGTTTCTTAAGCAATGTACTTTAATGATCCGTTCGTTTGGCCCCTTAATTAGAATTGGAGTTCCATTTTCATTTTCAAATGAATCTCCAATTCTTATTCTAAGCCCCTAACTCCATCCAAACAAATAAATCTAAATAGTTTTTATCTTCTTAATTTGTTCTCCCTTTGTTCGCATTTACTTGATTCATAACTTACTGCAGTACATGATCTGTGTTGCAGATATTTACAACGGCATCTTATGATGATCACAAAAATATTGTTGTACTTGCCTTTGAAATAATTGAAAGGATCTTACGGGAGTACTTCCCTTACATAACTGAAACTGAAACCACCACATTTACAGATTGCGTTAATTGCCTTGTTGCTTTTACTAATAGTAGATTTAACAAGGACATCAGCCTTAAGGCAATTGGCTTTCTTCGGTTCTGTGCTTCAAAGCTTGCAGAAGGTGAACTTGGTTCCTATGCTAGGGTTGAAGAAGCAGCATTTGGAGTTAATGGGCAACTTTCTCCTAGTAGGGTTAAGTATGTAAAGGAGAATCAGTTTATTGACAAAGATGATCATCTACACCTCTGGTTCCCATTGTTAGCAGGTACATGGGATACTATAATTTTTACTGAGTGAAATTTATTTTGTAGTTCTTATTTTGTTGAATTCAGCAACCATGTTATTTATTAGTAATTTCAACTTTTTTTATTAATCTCTTTTTATTAGCTTTACTCAAATCATCTCTTTGGTGCCTCTAGGTTTGTCAGAACTTACCTTTGATCTAAGACCTCAAATTAGGAAAAGTGCCTTGGAAGTGCTCTTTGAGACATTACGCAACCACGGTCATCACTTCACATTACCTTTATGGGAGAAAGTATTTGATTCAGTCCTCCTTCCGATCTTTGACTATGTAAGGCATGCGGTTGATCCTTCTGTAATAGATCCTCTTGGGCATGGCTCTGGAGATGATGCTTCTGAACTTGATCATGATGTATGGCTCTACGAGACGTGCACACTTGCTCTCCAGTTAGTTGTTGATCTGTTTTTGAGTTTTTATGACACGGTACATCCACTTCTGAACAAAGTCCTGATTCTGCTGACAAGTTTCATTAAGAGGCCCCATCAAAGTCTTGCTAGCTTTGGGATTGCTTCATTTGTTCGTCTCACGAATAATGCAGGATCTCTCTTCACAGAGGGAAAATGGCTAGAAGTGGTTCTTTCTTTAAAACAAGCTGCCAGTGCAACTCTTCCGGAATTTTCATTTATTTCTTCTCATTCTTTTCCTGAGTATGAGCCAAGGGAGGATGGACATTCCTCTTCGAGCCAAAATAAGGATGACTCAGAAGACTCGAGAGATGAAAATTTGGAAGGCTTGAGGAGTAAAAGAGTGTATTCTGCTGTGGCTGATGCCAAGTGCCGGGCTGCCATTCAACTACTATTAATTCAGGTGAACGTGATTCTACTTAAACAAAGTACTTTTTATTTCACATCCTTTCACCTATTCTGTGTGAATGCAAATAGTGCAGTAAATCCCTTGTGCATTGTTTTGAGGGAAGCTAACCCGACCTCTTAGCCATTCTAGACATTGAAGCATATAATTTAGTGAACCGGGAAAGGAAGACTACAGGGACATGAATAGTTGATCAAATAGAGGTAAAGAAAGTTTGAGATTTTAATAAATAAATTTGAAATTTGAAATTAATAAAATTATAGAAATGAACTAAGTGGAATGGTAGAAGTAAATTACAGTCTATTGAGTCTATTCAGTCAAATTAAAGTGGAACCTTTGATGAGGTATATTTAATAATTAATAGCTTGTCCCTGTTGAGAATTAATATTTGAAAATATATTTTCCTAGGTGCAGCTGTATTAAATCAAAGTCATTGAAATAGGATTCGGAGAAATAGAAAATAAGGGATTGCCTTATCCACGATTTTACTTTTTTTTTTTCAGTAGTACGATGGAATTTTTTGCTGTAATAATTAAATATGCTTTTTGATACCTGATGACAAATAAGAGGTTTAGGTTGAAATTTATTCACCAAAACATGCCTACTTAAAAATGAAGCCCACACTTCTTATCAAGAGAATTGAATTACTTTATATATTCTTGATAAGCAAGATCACTACCCTTAAAGAGAAGCAGTTCACTTAAATTAGCGCAGATGACGTCTTTGCACAAGCAGGGAGTTCAACTTCTTGTTGTTACAATTAAGTACAACCTCCATTCCTTTCTAAGTAGGAATGATCAAATACAAAGTGCGACATTGAAAATAAAGTGCAATATTGGAATAAAATACGACATTGACATAAAAATGCAATGGTAATGTGATGACGCATTAGTCCGGGCATCTCGTCCCGCAGCGACAGTGATAGGCGATGTCCCAACATGGGTCCGTAGCGTGCGGGTCCGTAACAGAATGTCTTTAAGCGTCGCTCGTCAAATTGAGATTCTAGCTTTGTGTATGACTTCATCGAGTCAATCAATCGCCTTTCAAGCATGTTTGAAATGTGTTATTGGGTTGTTTGATGCATGTGTTCAACCCCTTGAGGGAATGCCTCTGCATCCTAAATTCGTCGACTCTCACCATGGCTATTCATAGGCTCAATTTGCGCTCATCTGGCTTAGCGGCCAGACATTGTAGTCAACTTCATTTTCATCAATGGTCTTTCAACTTTTATGTCAACCCTTCAGTTTCATCCTAATGACGCTTCTTCAGTCGTGCACCATCCAACTCCAGAAGCCCTGCTTCTGTTGTCCTTGGGAGTGAAGCCCAAACCTCCTCGATATTCGTTGTGACGCAGGGGTAGGCTAGGGTGTTGTAAACTAGACGCACTACAAGTTTTGTGATGTGGCAAACCCAATACGGCACGAGCTTCACGAAATCCAAGCAATTATTAAAGTGACTTAAATGGGTAGTTTTAAGCTTATGCAGAACTCCACAAAACGATTTAGAGCAAAGAGATAAACAGAGGGCGTGATTACGAATCGAGAGCGCAAAGATTTGAATGATAAGCGGGTTTGCCCTGCAGGTTAGCACAAAATCAAGTAATCCAAATACCACTTAATTGATAAACAAAGCAAATAGAAATCTAAGCAATAGGAACCATGTTTAAACTCAAATCCAAATTACAACTTACAACCATATGAGGAGCCAATCGGGCGGGGACGCCAAATGCGGAGAGGAATGGATCCGGGTCTTTGGTGGCCAACGGCGGTGGGGTATTGTGGCTAAGTGGAGGGAGTAGAAGGTCCTCAAGGCTGCAGGTGGGCTGGATGGGGGTCGAAGGGAGTGGTGGAGGGCTGGAGTGGGGCTATCGGGCTGATGGAGGGCTGGAGGTGGCCGACGGGGTCGCGGGAGGGCTGGTAGGTGGTCGACGGGGTGAAGACGGGCCGGGAGTAGCTTGGCGGGGGCTGGAGAAGGGTTGGAAGTGGCTGTAGGGGTCGCAGGAGGGCTGGAAGGTGGTCGACGGGGTTGAAGGCGGACCTGGAAGGGCTCGCCGGGGTTGGAGGATGGCTGGAGATGGTCCGTCGGGGTCGCAAGAGGGCTGGAAGGTGGTCGACGGGGTTGAAGGCGGACCTGGAAGGGCTCGTCGGGGTTGGAGGATGGCTGGAGATGGTCCATCGGCGGTGGAAGAAGGCTGGCGAGGTGCGGGAGCGGCGAACGGCATCGAAGAACGTGAAAACCCTAGGCGTCGCACCTGGGGGTGTTGGCGTCGCACCAACTAGACTGGCTGAAGATTCCCTCAATCAATCGGTACCGAGAACCCCCCTCATGGTTCCTTTAAATAGAAAAAAAAGCTAGGGCATCCGGAATCAATGGTTTAGATTGACCAATCTTTCGGGTGTCAAAATAGCGTCAATACTTGTTCGAATAAAATAAAACAAAATACGAAAAATACTTGCGTCGACCTTCCGGACGCATCCGCGTGCTCGGATCGTCCGGAAGGCCCCTCAAAGTACGGGTCAGAAAATAACGCCCGCTTTCGGCGGGAATACACGTGTGTGGGCCATCGCCGTCGTCGATCTCCATCAACTCCCCCCGGCTTAGAAGCATTCATCTCCGAGGAATGGAGACGATCATACTCCCGTCGTAGCTCGGGGACGAGTCTCTCTAGCTCTCCCGGGGTGATCCAAGTGTCGTCAAAGCTGGTACGGCCCCTCCAGTGGACCAGGTATCTCAATGTGCTCAGGTCGGCGGCTGTCATGAAGTCACGGGCTAAGATGCCCTCAATGGTCTCCAGGTCCGTAGCTGTCTCTGCAGGTGGTGGCTCACTCTAATGAACACTCTGGTGGCACAGCCGGTGGTACTGTCAGGTACCCAGGCGGTGACGTTGTGGGCTGGGACTGAGAGGGAAAAGGTGACAGCTGGGAATGTGGTGGCTCAAGTGGTGGCTCCGCGGGAAGGGACTCGAAAGGATCCTCATAAGTTTGCTCCTCGTAGTATGGAGTCAAGTCTTCCACATTGAATACTCTGTTGATTCCCATGTGCCTTGGAATATCAATCTCATAAGCATTTGGCCCTATCCTTTGTACCACCGTATAAGGGCCCACCCGCCTAGCATTTAGTTTCTTTGCAGTTCCTGAGGGAATCTCAAAGCTCCTCTCCCTCCTGTGTACATCCGTATAGGCTTTATAATTATCATTACTTGTTGCGATTTTCTTTCGGATGGATTCATGAAGCTCATGCATATGCTGGATAATGGAATCGGCCGACTCGCTAGGGCGGGACTCAAGTGGGAGGGGAATTAGGTCGACCGGTTTCCTGGGTTCGTACCATAACAAGATGTGGAATGGGCTAAGGCCAGTAGTCCTATTCACTGAGCTATTATACGCGAACTCTGCTAGGGGAAACACTGAATCCCAAGTACACACATGCTCACCGACAAGGCAACGTAGGAGTGAACCCAAACTCCTATTGACCACCTCAGTCTGTCCATCCGTCTGTGGGTGGTAGACGGTGGAGAACTTCAGAGTGGTGCCAGTCTTCATCCATAGTGTCTTCCAGAAATAGCTCATGAACCGGACATCACGATCAGACACTATAGATGAAGGTAATCCGTGATATCTAAAGACTTCCCTAAAGAATAGGGCGGCAACCAAGGAGGCATCGGCCGTCTTGCGACATGGGATAAAGTGGGCCATCTTCGAGAAGCGATCCACGACAACATAAATGGAATCATGTTTCTTGGGCGTGCGAGGCAGCCCAAGAACAAAGTCCATGCTGATGTCAACCCAGGGTCTGTGAGGAATAGGTAAATGAGATTACAGGCCGCTGGGTTAGCGTGAACCTTTTGCCATCTGACACGTCCTACAATGCCTCGTCACACGCGCTACGTCCCCCTTCAGTGAAGGCCAATAAAAACGGTTCTCAACTAAGGCGATAGTCTTGTCTCGCCCAAAGTGTCCCGCGACACCTCCCGCATGCATCTCCCAGATCAAAAAGTCACGGAGAGAAGTGGAGGGAATGCAGAGTCGGGTGCCGAAGAACAGGTATCCCTCGGAAACCGTAAACCCCTCAATAGTGTCTGGAGGATCCCGGGTGAGGGACCTATAGATATCCCCAAAATCCGAACACTCGGCATACTCTACAACGAGACGCTCAAAGCCAGTGACATGTGTGCTCATCGCCTGCAGGAGACTAATCCGGCGACTCAAGACATCAGTCGGCTTGTTTTCAACACCCGCGCGGTGTTTGATAACGTAGTGATAACTTTGCAGAAACTCTACCCACTTAGCGTGCCTATGACTAAGCTTTGACTGGGACTGAAGGTATCGTAAGGCCTGATGGTCAGAGTACAACACGAACTCCTTGTGCAGGAGATAATGCCGCCAATAACGCAAGGTCTGGACGATCGCATAAAACTCACGGTCATACGTGGAATACCGCTGGCGGGCCTCGTTCAGCTTCTCGCTGAAATATGCAATGGGATGGCCCTCCTGGCTAAGTACTCCCCTGATCCCTAGTCCTGAAGCATCACACGCAACCTCAAAGGCTAGGCTAAAATCTGGCAATCTAAGAACAGGGGTAGAAGCTAAACGATCCTTGATCTCCTCGAAGGCCTTAGTGGCGGCCGCGGTCCATACGAAGTCTCCCTTACGAAGGCAGCTCGTAAAGGGTGCCATAAGTGCGCTAAAACCTCGGACAAACCTCCTGTAGAAAGTGGCAAGTCCATGGAAACTCCTGGCCTCGTGGATGGTCGTGGGGACGGGCCACTCACGGATCGCTCTCACCTTGTCGGGGTCCACGGAGATGCCCGACGCAGAAATAATATAGCCAAAAAAGTGGACCGACTCAGCCAGAATATCACACTTCTTCATATTGATAAACAAATGCTCCTTCCTGAGGGTGTCGAATACCAATCGGACGTGGTGTAAATTGTCAGTACGCTCTTGGCTATAGATAAGAATGTCATCGAAGTACACAACTAGGAACTTGCCCATGTAGGGCCGCAAGATCTGGGTCATCACCCGCATGAACGTACTGGGGGCATTCGACAATCCGAAGGGCATCACCAACCACTCAAATAGGTCATCCTTCGTCTTGAAGGCCGTCTTCCATTCATCTCCCTCACGGATTCTAATCTGGTGATACCCGCTCCTAAGGTCGATCTTCGTGAAAATACGGGCACCAGTCATAGCGTCAAGCAAGTCGTCGAGACGGGGAATCAGGAAACGGTACTTCACCGCGATCTTATTGATGGCTCTACTGTCAACGCACATGCGCCAACTCCCGTCCTTCTTCGGGGTGAGAAGGGTTGGGACCGCGCACGGACTCAAACTCTCGCGTACAAAACCCTTCCTCAGTAAATCATCAACCTGCCGCTTCAGCTCAGCATGCTCGGTCGGGCTCATACGGTAGTGTGGGAGGTTGGGCAAAGATGCCTCCGGCACAAGGTCGATCGCGTGTTGGATATCCCTCAGAGGAGGAAGCTCATCGGGAAGCTCCTCGGGCGTGATGTCCGTAAAGTCTCTCAATAGTCGTTGTAAATCAGGGTCATTAGGAACGACCCCTCCACTAGGAGTGTCAGGAGCCCAGGTAGCCGCTACGACAAATACGATCCCCGAGTCTAGGCTCTCTCTCATGAAACCATGCATCCTCATAAGGTGCAGGGGCCTTGAGGACCCGGCACTGACGGAGGAATCGACCTTGCCCTTTGATGAGTCCTTGGGCTGGGTCGGGGTCAAGCTGATCTTCCGGCCCCGATCATAAAATACGCATGTGTTCGATCGCCCGAAGCACGTCACGTCGCGATCAAACAACCAGGGTCGACCTAAGAGGACATGGGCTACGTCCATCGGGATGACGCCACACCAGACCTTGTCCTCGAAGGACGCTAATCGCAAGGGAACTAGGCACCGCTAGGTGACCTGGATAGCATACTTGTCCACCCATAGGACACGATAGGGCTGGGGGTGCGGCTCGGGGGTGATCTGCATCCGCTCGAGCGCCTTCTTGGCGACAATATTCACGCAGCTCCCCCCATCGATAGCAAGCTTGCAGGGGCCGCCTGCACTCTGGAAATAAGTATAGAAAATGGTGGTACGCCGCCAATCATCCTCCGAACGAGGGGTATGCAGAAGGCGGCGTATAACTCCTAGCTCTAGAGATCTCTCAGCGTCACTCTCCCAGTCTTCCTCAACAGTGGCTACTACATCGCCCTCAGTCTCTCTCACCGGGTCTACACTTTCGTCTTCCTCATCCTCAATCAACAAGTTCCGCATGGGACACTGTGCGGCATAATGACCTCGTCTAGAGCACCTATAGAACTGAGGACCACTGGGTCTAGGAGGCCCGGTCATAACAGCCTTCCCCTTCACATCCTCAGGGATGTGGGAAGGAACAGGGCCCTGGGGGTGAGGAGGGGTGGTCCTCCTGAATGTGGGACCATCAGCCCTAGGAACCTGCTGGCGGGGCCTGGTAGTCCGGAGGTAGAGCTCGTACTCCAGGGCCAACTCATAAATCTGCTCGACTGTCTCTCGTCGGTGGGAAATCAGTTCCCTTCTAATCTCGGGTCGTAGGCCGTACCGAAACCGGGAAGCCGCGACACTGCTCTCCTCTCGAAGATCACTCCTCACCATCAAGTCATCAAACTTTGTCATATATTCAGCTACTGACATCGTGCCCTGTTGAAGCGCATAAACTTGATCTAACAATCGATCACGATATGACGCGGGGAGGTATTTCTCCTTCAAACGTCTCTTCATATCTTCCCACCTAATAATGGGTCGATAGCCATCCCGCTCTAGGGCTTGCTCTACACTAGTCCAGTAGTTCATCGCGGATCCCACTAACTTCATACGCGCAAATCTCACTCTACGCTCATCACTCATGTCGTACCAGTCAAAATAGTGTTTCATCTCCCGAAGCCAGTCACTGGATGCTCCGGGATCTTGATGACCGTCAAATGTAGGAACCTCGATACAAATACGACAAATGATGTCATCCTCCCTAGGTGGTGTCCCTCCACGGTGTTCGGGGTAGTCGTCAAAGCGGTCACGACGGGCATAGTCGTATCGGGGCTGCCCAGGGCGTTGTGGGGGATCATGATCATAATCAGGGGGATCTGGGTACCTTCGAGGGACGGCGTGGTCGCCCTGGCCTTCGTATGCGTCCTGGCGCGCACGAAGTTCATTGATTTGAACGCCATATCGATCGAAACGGTCTATCATCACGCGCTGAAATTCGGCGGGGGACAATTCCGAATTGGAGTTGGAATTGCCGACACGCTCATCGTTGAGGTTCAGATCAGACATGTTTCGTCTAAATGGCCTAACACTACGTAACATGCGACGTGCGAGAACCTGAGCCCTCTGATACCAATCTGACGCAGGGGCAGGCTAGGGTGTTGGAAACTAGACGCACTACAAGTTTTGTGATGTGGCAAACCCAACATGGCACGAGCTTCATGAAATCCAAGCAATTATTAGAGTGACTTAAATGGGTAGTTTTAAGCCTATGCAAAACTCCACAAAACGATTTAGAGCAAAGAGATAAACACACGGGTGTGATTACGAATCGGGAGCGCAAAGATTTGAATGATAAGCGGGTTTGCCCTGCAGGTTAGCACAAAATCAAGGAATCCAAATACCACTTAATTGATAAACAAAGCAAATAGAAATCTAAGCAAGAGGAACCATGTTTAAACTCAAATCCAAATTACAACTTACAACCATATGAGGCGCCAATCGGGCGGGGACGCCAAATGCGGAGAGGAATGGATCCGGGTCTTTGGTGGACAACGGCGGTGGGGTATTGTGGCTGAGTGGAGGGAGTAGAAGGTCCTCAAGGCTGCAGGTGGGCTGGATGGGGGTCGAAGGGAGTGGTGGAGGGCTGGAGTGGGGCTATCGGGCTGAGGGAGGGCTGGAGGTGGCCGACGGGGTCGCGGGAGGGCTGGTAGGTGGTCGACGGGGTGAAGACGGGCCGGGAGTAGCTTGGCGGGGGCTGGAGAAGGGTTGGAAGTGGTCGTCGGGGTCGCAGGAGGGTTGGAAGGTGGTCGACGGGGTTGAAGGCGGACCTGGAAGGGCTCGCCGGGGTTGGAGGATGGCTGGAGATGGTCCGTCGGGGTCGCAGGAGGGCTGGAAGGTGGTCGACGGGGTTGAAGGCGGACCTGGAAGGGCTCGCCGGAGTTGGAGGATGGCTGGAGATGGTCCGTCGGCGGTGGAAGAAGGTTGGCGAGGCGCGGGAGGGGCTAACGGCAGCGAAGAACGGGAAAACCATAGGCGTCGCACCTGGGGGTGTTGGCGTCACACCAACTAGACCGGCTGAAGATTCCCTCAATCAATCGGTACCGAGAACCCCCCCCCCCCCCCCCCCATGTTTCCTTTAAATAGAAAAAAAAGCTAGGGCATCCGGAATCAATGGTTCAGATTGACCAATCTTCCGGGTGCCAAAATAGCATCAATACTTGTCCGAATAAAATAAAACAAAATACGAAAAATACTCGAGTCGACCTTCCAGACGCATCCGCGGGCTCAGATCGTCCGGAAGGGCCCTCAAAGTACGGGTCAGAAAATCACGCCCGCTTTCGGCGGGAATACACGTGCGTGGGCCATCGCCGTCGTCAATCTCCATCACGTTGTCCCTCCAGGATATGAGGAGCTACAAAATAAAAAAACTTACTCCCACTACATGAGTGCCACAACTCGGAACTTATGATGTTCTATGCCGAGGAAGCAGAACCTGGGGCAGCCTTTTCTGATAACTTTTTACTAAACCTCAACGCCCCATGTAGGCTGTTATTGCACACCTGAACCTATAGAGCTTCCTCTCTTTTGGTCAGTTGGATTATGGGTCTGTTTACCATGAAGATTCGTAGGTGTGATCATGATTGATAGTTGAGTCGGCCACAACTTATCTCCCACAAGTTGAGCTCACCCTTATCTCTTTCAGTGCTAGTTGATTCCTACCTTCCAGTCTGCCTGTGAGATGGCCAACGGATCTCGATGAAGGATCATCTGTTGCTGACAAGTGCTCGCCACATTAAGATTTTTCTCTTTTAAAACGAATCTCTACGTCTTCCGGCCTAGGTGGTGTTGGATCATTTTGGATGAATTAAGAGAATCCGTGTTGGGGAGCAGCCCGTCCGACCCGATGTTGGTGGGGAGCATCCCACCCGACCCGTTCGGATCTACTTCCGACGACCTTGGGCGCATTGACGATTGAGCCCGCTCATTTCGAGCAGCTCGCCGATTATAGTATTTTTGTACGTTGTTGCATTTTATTTTGAGTTGTAATTTTTTATTTTTTTAGTAACAGCGTCGACCAATCAGTTGCTGTCCAGACCTCAATAACTGCAAACTTTAGTTGCTAATTGCTGAAAACTACCTCCCAGTACCATCCTATTTGCTGTCCCAGTTTCTGGACAGCCCCAAACAGCTTCTGTGTGTTGAGTTCTGCTCCGGATATCCCTCTAAAAGTGCCTCCTGATCTCCCCTCATTATAGTCGTGGTATTCAAGGTTTGTGTGTTTGTTTTTTTTTCGTTGGACTGTGTGTTTGTTCCCTACTTGAAGGGATAATCATTTGTAAGTCTTGTTTCAATTATTTTCGTCTTGATAACTTCTCATTTTATTAGTATTTATTCTCATGCACCCTCGTACCTTTACTCCTTTTTTGTTCCCTTGTTTAAAAATGCTTTAATTCAATGGTGGAAAAATCAAGTTATATTGTTTATAAATATTATTTTGCAAATTGATTTTGTAGACACTTGCATTTACATTCGCATATAACCTTAGTATTTCATTTAGCGCCTTACTCTACGTTAGTTTGGTATCAGTGGGAATGCATGGCATGTTATGTAACAGTAAGGTATATAGGCGTTAAATGTCAAAGTCAGCACCGCAATACAGTCAAGCCACTACTAGTTCTAATACTGATATGTTAATGTCCAATCTCCAAAAATTTTTGGACAATCGATTCGATCAAGTTGGCGCACAATTACACAATATTAGAGTTTAGTTTCAAAACCTCACCACTAGGGTAGAGGATCTAGAGTCCACTAGGTCTCCCAGTTTGGTGGGGTCCACTAGGCCACAATTTGTCCAATGTGAGGATCGTCGTGAAAGAGGTAGAACTCCTGCTCCTGCATACACCCCAGATCGTATATTTCACAACCCAATTGCACAGGCTCCCCAACCGGCCCAAGAGGCCCCAGTGATAGCCAACGATCGTTGTAAGAACCCCAATGGGGGTCGACACATCATCCCCCAGAGGAGCAGCTCCCGCCTCAGTACCCACCACGTAGAGGTCATCACGGTCAAGACACTCGATACCATTCTGATCGAGATGACTATATGGGTCGTTATGCCCAGAGGTTATGAGTATGAAATTACCCTCCATATACAGATCGATGACCCATCCTTTGATGGGTAGTTAAATTATAAGGTGTTTAGTGATTGGTTGTTGGAAATTGACAACTACTCTGACTGATTCGAGATGAGCAGCGCAAGGCGAGTAAGGTTTGCCAAAATAAAATTAATTGGGCAGACCAAAGGTTACTAGACGAGTTGGACGCTCTCTAAATAGAGAGGGCCTCGACCCCATCACCCGATGGGCCGATATGAAGCAAAAAACTTAAGGAAAAATATTTGCCCGCTTCATACCATAGTCAACTCTTAGAGCAGCTCCTAGCTCTACGACAAGACACCCTTTCTATCGCTGAGTACATGACTCGTTTCAATGAGCTTGTCGTGAGGAGTAATGTAGAGGAGGAGCACATTATGACAACCTCCCGCTTTAAGTTCGAACTGCGGGCAGGCATCCGTAGGGAACTCATTCCCCATTGTCTTGAGACAGTCAAGCAGATCTACCAACTCGCTTTAGAGCACGAGTAGTACTTATTTGCACACTTCCATTAGAGGAGGAGCACAGTTTGATAGCTTTGCCTCTAGGAGGCCCCCACAACAGGGATCCATCCCTCGCATGCCTCTCCGTACTCCCGCAGATACGAGGACCACCTCCACTGCCATCGGGCCCCCGAAGCCCGGGATCCAGTGTTATTGATGTCAAGGTAGAGGCCATGTCGCGACACAGTGCCCCACAGGGAATCTACTTATTGAGGAGGACCCTTACCTTGCATCTGATCCTGTAGACCCACCTGAAGAGGAGATCATTGCGGTCGTTGAAGAATGTTGGGAGGACAAGGCCAATCGAGCACTTGAGATGATTGTTATCTGTCGCTTACTGCACACCCTCGTGCGGATGAGGATTGGAAGCGGACCACTATCTTTACACTTATTTTTCTAGCGTGTGTGGACCCTGCATGCTCGCCATCGATAGTGACAGTTGTATGAATATTATAGCCCAGAAAGGACTTGAGTGCATGAAGATTAAGGCAGAGCCTCATCTACATCCATTTTGAGTCGTTTGGGTAGATAAGACAACTATCCAAGTCACCCAGAGGTGTCAGGTTCCTATTCAGCTCGCCTCCTTCGAGGATATTGTTTGGTGCGATGTCATTCCCATATACATTGTGCACGTTCATAGATATTAAAGGCACAAGGCACAACAAAGTGCAAAGGGATTTTGGAGCCTAGGATTAAGGCGCAGGTGCATGCCCGATGAAGGCAAGACATAATCACATCCATTTTAAATAATCAACAACAAACATATTTAAGTCATTTCAACTTCTCGATCAAATTCTTCATCTAGTTTACTAATTAATCGTTAATTACTATCATTTATATCTCTTAAAAAATAGAATCAATGTGGTCACTTACATCATATTTAAGTCCCAAAGCACAATTATATTTCACAAACAATAAATCAATAAAAAATTATTGAGTTCTTACATTATTTTTTTTCTTAATTTTTCAAGAAAAAAAATTAAAACACAAATCTCACTCAGGCGCACATTTTATATTTCAAAGGCGCAAACCTCTGAGCCAGGCGAACCTTGAGCCTTAGGCGCACCTTTAATAACATAGGGTAGACCGTTGCTTTATGACAAAGATGTGAGTTGTTATGGACAGTCCAATATTTGTGTCTTCTTTGATAAGGATCGCAAGATCACATTATTCCCGACCCAACGCAGAGATCCCTCAAAGAGGAGGGTCGAGCCTTCAGTTACTACGAGTGCCCCTAGACCTATTCATATCCTGCACCATAGTGAGTTTACTCGGGAGAGCCTAAACACGGGCCTCATTATGTCGTTGTCGTTACTCATTACTCAGGCTACAAAGAGCGTTATGGACTTAGAGTCCATCGATCCTTATGTTTGACACCTTCTAGATGAGTACAGTGACATTATGCCTGATGAGCTACCCCCTCTACGAGACATACAACATGATTGATCTCATTCTGGGTTCATCTCTGTCGAATCTTCCACATTATCGTATGAATCCCGATGAGCACGAAGAGATCCAGACTCAGATCACCGACCTACTGCGGAAGCAGTTTATTAGGGAGAGCTTGAGTCCATGTGTTGTACCTACCTTTCTTACTCCTAAGAAGGATGGTACCTGACGTATGTGCGTCAATAGTCGTGTTATCAATAAGTTCATAATTAAATATCGATTTCCCATTCCATTATTAGATGACCTCCTTAACACCATGTCAGGTGCCCGAATCTTTTCAAAGCTTGATCTTCGGAACAGGTACCACCAGATCTGGGTCTGAAAGGCCGTTGAATGGAAGACAACATTTAAGACGAATGACGGGTCGTACGAGTGGTTGGTTATGCCTTTTGGGCTAACCAACGCTCCTAGCACTTTCATGTGCGTGATGAATCAGATCTTGCGCCCATACATGGGTAAGTTCCACGTTGTTTATTTTGATGATATCTTAGTTTATAATTAGACTCGTAGAGAACACCTCATGCACCTTCGATTGCTCTTCGACACCTTCCGAAAGGAGCACTTTTGTATCCATCTGAAGAAGTGTACCTTCTTCTCTGAGTCTGTACACTTTCTAAGGTTTATCATTTCTGTCTTAGGCGTATCCGTAGATCCTGACAAAGTTAAATCCATTAGAGATTGGCCAATCCCCACGAATATTCACGAGTCTCGAAGCTTCCACGGGTTGGCTACATTTTATAGACGCTTTGTCAGAGGATTTAGCACCATCATGACCCCCTATACAAGCTATCATTGTAAGAGAGATTTTCAGGGGACTCCTACCACTACTCAGGCATTTGAAGACAACAAGGAGATTTTCAGGGGGCTCTGGTACTCCGATTACCTGATTTTGGTCGAACCTTCAAAGTTGCTTGTGAAGCCTCCGTCGTAGGCACAAGAGGAGTACTCAGTCTGTAGGGTGTTACAAATCCTCGTTGGGGGATCTCCTACAAGCACCGCGAGTCGCGAGTGACACGCGCCTAAACATTTTATCTCCCTTTAATATTTTATGCACGATTTTGTTATCTCTAACCTCACCCTTGTTAAGCCTTGTGAGGGGGCAATTATGTGTCACGGAAAGAGCGGCCCCCGGGACTGAACCGAGCGGCAAGAGCAGAGCCCTCAGTAGCAGTGTCAAGCAGGCGAATCTGTCGACGATCATATTCTTGTTGAACCAAACTATACACCTCATGTAAGGAAGGTTGGGGCGAGCGATCAAGAATATGAACACTGATGGGATTCTGGTCACGATGGAGAGCATGAAGAAACTCGAAGATCCGATTGTGTTCCTCTCGGGCACGAACCAGTACCTTATCCTCAGGAGAGACAAGAGTAAGCGCGTCGAAATGATCATACTCTTAATAAACCTGGGTAAACTCCAAGCAGTAGGCAACAGGAGGACGATCCCCTTGTCATAAAAGAAAAATCCGTCGCCGCAGTTGAAAGATCTGAGCCGCATTGCCCCGACTTGAATAAGTAATCTCAGCACGCTTCCAAATATCAGCTGCAGTATCCAGGAAGAAATAATTGCGGGCAATAGACTCCTGCATGGAGTTGGTGAGCCAAGACATAACCAAAGAGTTCTCGGAATCCCATTGTGGCCAATCGGGTGAGGTAGGCGAAGGGTCCCTGGTAGTACCACTAAGGTAGCCAAGCAGACGACAACTCTTGACGGACAAAGTGATAGAACGAGCCCACGGAAGATAAGTTCTTCCGCCCAATCGAATAGTAGTAATCTGAGGAGTCTCGTGATCATGAGAGACATGAAGGGATCCAATAAGAGGCAGAGAATCCAGAGGAGCACTCCCACCGGAGGAGATATCCGAAGTTTCACCACTCTCGGACATCATAGGCGAGGTAAACGAATAACACCGGGTTGCCGATGGAGAGAGATCTCACTCATAGAAAGAGGAGAGGCCCGGAGGAGAGCAATCACGGCAAGAGAATAAGAGACATCCCTACAAGGAAGGGAAAAAGACGTCGGAGAAGCGATCCCTGCATCAATCCAACGTCGAAAAACTCAAAAAATCATGTGAGGGCCAAGGACGTTGACCGCCGTTTGTGGGAAGAAGAACCGGAAAGGAAGAAGAAGAAGAAGAAGAAGAGGAAGAAGAAGCGGAGGAAGCGAACATGAACCGGGAAGCGGAGCGGAGACTGGAAGAGAAGCGGGAAGTGGAGTGGAGTCGGGAAGGGGAGCGGGAAGCGGAGTCGGCAAGGCGGAGAGGGAAGCGGAGTTGGCAAGGCGGAGCGGTGGGATGGCAGAGCGGAGGGGGAAGCGGGATCGGCGGGATCTGCGTGCGGAAGGATCGGGCGGAACTAGGTTTCACGACCTAGCTCTGATACCATGTTGACGGAGGAAAAAATAAATCTTGTTTCATAAAGAGGGGTTCCCCTCCTATATATAGGGGAATACAATAAATGTTTAATCATAAAAATAAAATATAATTAGAACATCTAACAATTTCATTCCAAATCTATTGGTCTACCGTCTACCCCTCCCACGTTTAACATGCCCCTTATGGTCTCCTTTGCATGTGTCCGAACCATCTTAGTCGAGCTTCTCGCATCTTCTTTGCAATTGGCGTAACTCATGTCTTATCCATACCTTCATTCCTATTTTTATCCAGTCTCGTGTGTTCACACATCCACCTAAGCATTCTCATCCCTGCAACTCCAATTTTTTGCTCATGTACACAATTCACTGCCCAACACCCAGAACGATAGAGCATCACTAGTCTAATTGCAGTACGATAAAACTTTCCTTTACGTTATTAATAAAAAAAATCATTTGTAACATACTATGAAATATCGGGCTGTTTGATTTCTCAAAATTTTTAAAAAAGTGTATTTTGCAGTTTGTTAAGAACTCGGACCAACTGGACCGTGAACCGGCGTATGAACTGGCCCTATCATGCTTAAAAAACCGTTCCAACCGAGAACCGCTGAAGAACCGGAGAACCGCCGGCCGAACCGACAAACCGGTCATTGTTTTGGGAAACCGTGTGGTTCTCAAATTTTAGCTCAAAAATAAATAAAAAATTAAAGAAATTTGAATATATACGCATACTAGACACTAGACAGATACAATGAATGAATTCTAAGCATTATTCTGCGCAAAAATAATTTTATTTGTTATATTGAGTTTGATTTGTTTCAAAGCATTATTAAATTTTAAAGCATTCTTCTTTTTAGTGGAATTACACTGATTGAAATAAATTTGATGCGTTGATTTTTTTTAATATAATTATAATTCTGATATCATTTAAATAATTTTAATTATATTTTCGTTTTTATGGTATAAAAGTTTAATAACGGTTGAACTGATCTAATCTTGAACTTCTCCTACTTCCGGTTTAATGTCGGGTTTGAAAACATTCATGTGTCTTTAAATTCTAAGAAACCCAAATAAAATGCACTCAAGTAGATCTCCGGTTAAAGTTTGTGGCAAACTTAGTACTTCTAGCAAGGTTATGATTCAAGCTCTTATCTACGAAATATCATTGATGTTTCATAAATTTGTTAGAGGCATACTGCGTCTATCAAACGCTTAGTTTTCTTGTATAAGTAACTCCGAAGTGTTCAGACTTTTCACCCCATCTTTCTACTGCAGGCTGTGATGGAGATATATGCCACATACCGAGCTCAACTGTCGGCAAAAACGACCATCATACTGTTCGATGCTTCGCACACCGTCGCATCGCACGCCCACAATATAAACAGCGACAACGATCTGAGGTTAAAGCTGCAGGACCTGAGCTTCATGACCCAATTACAGGACCCGCCGCTGCTCCGACTCGAAAACGAATCGTACCACGCGTGCCTGACTCTCTTGCAGAACATCTTATCGGACAGCCGCGCCGGTGAGGATCAAGAAGTCGAGGCTTACCTCGTCGACCTCTGCCGGGAGGTGCTGCAGGTATATCTCGATGCGGCGAAATCTTGGCAGCATGCCAATGGATCGACTAGCTCCAGGCCAAAACCTCGTTGGCACGTCCCTCTCGGATCCGGAAAACGGAGAGAGTTGGCGGCGAGGGCGCCCGTGGTGGTGGAGACCCTTCAGACAATCGGCGGATTGGCGGATTCGGCGTTCGAGCGGAACTTGGCGATGTTTTTCCCGCTTCTCACTGGGCTTATAACGTGCGAGCACGGGACGAATGAGGTGCAGGTGGCGCTCAGCGATATGCTCAGTTCATGGGTTGGCCCGATTTTGCTGCAGTCATCTTGAAGGTTAAGGATATTTTGTAATTGGTTGTATATGTGTATGATGCGAGCATGCATGCGTTATTTCTGCCCTGTAGTTCATTAGGTAGTTTGTTTTTAGAGGAATGTGTATTTTTTTGATTTTGTTGGTTAGTGTTTTATTTATGTTCATCAATTCATGCCAAATATGTTCTTTATGCGAGTAGGTAAATGAATGTGGATGCGCGCATCTTTGAGAGCGCGTGTTTGCCTCCGCCGTCAAAGTTCTGAGAGATTAAGGCACCGTTTGGCCCGGTGATGGCGGTCGTAAACGTGTGGGTTAAACCGTCATTCGTTAAGGATCACCTAACAAACATCATCCATTTGAACATAAAAGTGGATGAGGTTTTCTAGGTGGACATTCACAAATGACAATTTAACCCCCATGTTCAAATGTATGATATTTATTAGGTGATCCTTAACGAATGACGGTTTAACCCATGCGTTTACGACCGCTGTCACCGTGCCAAACGGAGCCTAATGTTCTGCGAGTTTTTCAATTTTCTGATACATTCCCTTATAAATCTTCTTATAAACTAAAGCCCAGTGAACTAATTTGTGCATTTGCATGTTAGTCAAACAAATATGCTTGTCTAGGGAACATTGCAAACACATTTGCTCGTCCGGTGAACACGTTTACTTGCCCGGTGAACACATTTGCTCGTCCGGTGAACATATTTGTCCGTTGAAGGAGAACGAGCAAATGTGCTTGCCAAGTGAACAGCTGTGTGCGCTCTGCGGACAATTATGTTTCAAGGCCAAGCACATTTATTTTTTGGGCAAGCAAGATGCTCAGGAGGCCATAAAGGAACTATAATTTTGTATTGTTTAGATGATAATATTTATGCTTTTATGTAGAGTTGGAAAAAAGTCTATGGTGAGCTGACCACACATATTGAGTTCAAGATGTTTTGTTTTATATTTGGTGGATTTGATGATGAAGGTTATCACCATATTAGATGATGAGTGCAAGCATACTACAACAACATTCAAGCCTTTATCCCACTATATTGTGGTCGGCTATTTGGATCCTTTGTCGCCATTGTGCCCTAACTTTTGTCATAATCTCGCTAATGCTTAAGTACATGTCTTTTCTTACAGTTTCATTCCAAGTCTTTATTGGTCTACCCCTCCCTCGTTTAACATGCCTAGTGACTAGGCTCTCACAACGCCTAACAGGTGTCTCTAATGGTCCCCTTTTTACGTGTCCAAACCATCTTAAACGAGCTTCTTGCATTTCTCTGCAATTGGTGCTACTCCTGTCTTATCCCTGATACCGTCATTCCTAATTTCATCCAATCTCACGTGTCCACACATCCACCTAAGCATTCTCATCTCCGCAACTCTCATTTTTTGCTCTTATACACAATTCACTGCCCAACACTCAGAACCATAGAGCATCGCGGGTAGAGCATTGCAGGCTTAATTGTAGTACGATAAAACTTTTCCTTAAGTTTTAGTGGTACTTTACGATCACATAAGATCTCTGACGTGCCTCTCCACTTCAACCAACCCGCTTGGATTCTATGTGCCACATCTTTAAAAATGAAGTGGCGGTATTGCAATTTGCACATGCCTAGTGACTGCTCATTCAACAATGAAGAGTAATTTCATTTACTACAAATGAAGTGGCGGACAATTTTGGGCTTGCCGAACAATGGTGAAGATGTAATAATCAGGTTAACCTACTTCCCAAATAACAGGATCAGGTTTGAAGAATAAGATGTTCGCGTCGGTGATGTAAGTACTCTAATTTTGCATCTAATTTGTACATTGCTCTTTCCATGTTTCGGCGTAGCAATACCCGAGCATACGATTTGTATTTAGTGAGCCCCGAGAGTTTAAAAAATACAACCAGGCATATGCGACTCGTCATTTTCAGATGGATAGTTTTGAAAGTCTATTCCTTGAGAACAATGCATTGGTAATCTATTTTCTCATCCTTCAATCCATACAAAGTTAGGCTTCGTTTGGGGGGACTTATTTTCACCGGTCAAGCGGTTACGACCGCATGAACCGGACCTTCATGCGGTCGTAACCGCTTGACCGGTGAAAATAAGTCCCCCCAAACGGAGCCTTTAGTCTACTGAGATCATAAACTTGAAATTCAAAAGAGAACATAGTATCATCGCATTGTCGTTCTTTCAAAATTTGAAAAGTTTAGATGCACTATCGCCGTCTATTTTTATTTTCTCGACTGATCAATGAAATTGTACGCATCCCTTCTTGACGAACCTATGTTCTGAGAACCCCAACGCCATCGGCAATGTATGTGTGCATATCTATAGTTTGTATTCCTGCTGTTGTCATTGACTTTAAAACATTCGCCCCTTCATCAGTGACATATCTGCTGGAGTGAAGTCAATGTTGTTCTAATACGTCGCATAAGAGATGATTGTGCTCTTTCACAAATTTTTCAACAACAAGGTTTTTACCGTGTTTGTCAACAATGAATATTATGACCGCGGGACAATTGATTATTGTATCAAAGCGTCAAAAGTTAACTTCGGCATCTAAGAGTTTGAGGGTTTTTTCCTGATTTGATGCAAGAAAATTCTCTTGCTTTCAAAATCTTCATACCTAGCCAACATTTCCCGTGCTCCTTTCGAATACTAAAACCAACTTTACGAGCATAAAAACAATACATTGTATATTCTTCCTCTTTGGCATGAACTACTTCGAAAGTTGGAGTATTGCCCTATTACTCTATTAGAATATCTAAAATGTAATAGGACCCCCTTAAAAAAAGGTGATTGTTAACCGCAACCCGTTATTGGCTAGTCGCACCCCAAAATCTTCTAATTTTTCGCGCTTTTTCGAAATACGTCTTGTACATGCAATTTCAGGAAAAGTGTTCAACACGAAAGTTGTAGATCTGGTCGAGATCTACAACTTTCGTGTTGAACACTTTTCCTGAAATTGCATGTACAAGGCGTATTTCTGAAAGACGCAAAATCTGGACATATTTCCAAAGTACGTCTTGTACATGCATTTTTAGGAAAAGTGATCAAAACGAAAGTTGTAGATCTAGACGAGATCTACAACTTTTGTGTTGAACACTTTTCCTGAAATTACATGTACAAGGCGTATTTCGAAAAGACGCAAAAAATTAGGAGATTTTGGGGTGCGACTAGCCAATAACGGGTTACGATTAACAATCACCTAACAAAATACTTGCATGAATCATTAAAAAAGTGTTTGCTTGGATAACACTTCTGATATCCTAGTGAACACAAGTGTTTACTTGGATTATTTGGATAACACTTCTTATATCCCGGCGAACACTTCTCTTCACGTGGATATTAGAAGACTTCTGTTATCCAGGCGAACATAAGTATTCGTTGGGATGTAACTTCTTCTATGCGAACAAAAGTGTTCGCGTTCGTCGGGATGTCAGAAGTGTTCTGACATCCCGGCGAACAAAAAAATATTCCCTTAGAACAATATTGATCTTCTGTGAGATAAAGCGCATGAATTGAAATGTAATAGTCTTTTTTCACATGTTATAGATCTACAAAGGTTTTACTAATGTTTTTTCATGAAAAAAAATACAAACTGCAATTATGACGAGAATCTGACAAAGCTGACATCCCACAATGTTTGTGGTCAGGTCTGTTTTTGCATGAAAAAAATACAAACTGCAATCATTGAAATGTAATACAAACTGCAATCATTGAAAAAAATACAAACTTATTTTCATCCGTCACCGTATGAATCAGACTTTAATTATGATCCGGTTCATGCGGTCATAACCGTTTGACCGGTGAAAATAAGTCCTCCCAAACGGAGTCTAAAATTTATTTAAGATCCGATTCATACGGTCGTAATCACTTGATCGGTAAAAATAAGTCCTCTCAAACGGAGCCTTAAGTGCAGCATCTGCCCCATAGGCTGATGGGTTATCTTTTTTGGGATTGTTATGTGCATAACAATTTCGGCTATGTGCAAAATAGGTTAATGCAAACCAAACTAAAAATCATAAAGACTTGTGATTTGTGAACATGTAAAGGTCTAGGTTGCACATAATTGTTTTGACAATTTTTTTGAAAGTGCAATTTATACATAATCAAAATTGATTTGCACGTAAACTTTTCTCACTACAGCAAAAATACAAATTAACAACGAAAATTAGAAAGACTCAAAATTTTCTTGATAATTAATAATAAATTTTGCAAGGGATCATGATATTTTCTCATCTACAAAATTTGAAAGGAGATTTTTTGTTGCTAAATTAGCAACAAATAATTTGGTGGCAAAAAATGTGTTGTTAATTTAGCAAAAAAAAATTGTGTTCCAAATTTTATATTAGATAAAAAAATTGTTGCTATTGCTAAATTTATTGTTAATTATCTTGAAATTATTTCTTCTTTCTAACTTTCCTTGCTAATTAACATGTGTGATAAAATTAAAATGTTGATTTTAAATATACATAGTTATTCATTTCATTGGTCGAATATATGAAAACAAAATTTGGGATAACTTTATTCTTAAAATTTATAGCTCAAAATATATAAAAAAATTTAAATTGGTAATAAAATTATCTTGTCATTTTGCAAAAATTGAAGATAAATGATATTATTATTAGCAAAAATATTCAACTTAAATTTTAATTTAAAATGATTTATTATCTTATATGAATGAGATTATATATATATAAAGTTAAATTATATTTACTTATATATTATATATATAGTACAATAATATTTATTTAATATATGTTCTTTTACAACATATATAAAACTTTTCGATAATAATTATTGTAACTGCTTTAGCTTAATGGTAGCTCTTATTTTTTAAAGGTTTCCAAATGGATCGAACTGGGTTCGAGCCCCAGCGGGATCCGCAAGGTATAGTTTTTTGTTGATTTTTAAAGTATTTATTTAGTATAATTTAAATTAAAAAAATTAGCAAACAAACCATTTTCCTTGCTTAAAAAACGTTATAAACTAGAAAAGTTATTTCTCTTTCCTAAAAATTTGTTGCAAATCAACAAGGAAAATCATCCTCCCTAAATTTAACTAGGATCATATTTGCTATGATTTTTTTTGTTTATGAATTCGTTTCTAATTATAATTAGGAAGGAATTGTATCATTTAACAACGAATTTCTCTCCTCACTAATTAGTATTTTTCTTGTAGTGTCTGCACGATAGAATATTATCCAATAAAATTTATTTAAAATGCTCTTAAATTTATTTAGAAAATTTCTTGTATAGTTTTTTGTTGGTTTTAAAAATATTTATTTAGCGTAATTTAAATTAAAAAATTAGCAAACAAACCATTTCCCTTGCTTAAAAAACGTTATAAACTAGAAAAGTTATTTCTCTTTCCTAAAAATTTGTTGCAAATCAACAAGGAAAATCATCCTCCCTAAATTTAACTAGGGTCATATTTGTTATGATTTTTTTTTGTTTATGAATTCGTTTCTAATTATAATTAGGAAGGAATTGTGTCATTTAACAACGAATTTCTCTCCTCGCTAATTAGCATTTTTCTTGTAGTGTCTGAACGATAGAATATTATCCAATAAAATTTATTTAAAATGCTCTTACTTAAATGCTTTTAAGATAAATATATTTCAAAATCATCAAAACATAAATTGTTTTTTTGATTTTATATTTAATAAAATACGAGTGATAGGCACGAGGTTCCGCCCCATACGGCCAACCGCGACAAAATCTCAATTGCGATAGTGCACGGGGGCACCCTTGCACCACACGACGTCATCTTGGCCACGATATTGTCCCAGCGTGATGGCGCTCCCGCCGCTCGCAACCCCTAAGTGTTGTGTTAGAGTATTTATTATATATCTGTGCGTGTCGAGACCGACTCGGAACGACCCATTGGATTTCGTGTCATTCTAGGGCAAGACTCTATGTTGGATATACTATATAAGGTCATTCCACACTTGATGAGCCTTAGTGAATTATCTTGAGCGGAGCCTCAACATTCTCAAAAAAATGGAATTAGGTTTTCCACTCTCTTCCTCCGATCCCGATCGGGAAAAAAAATTTATGTCGTTCGTGAATTTGCTGCGCCGCTCTCGTTCCTCTCTCTCCCGTTTCCGCCGATCTACAGGGTTTCGCGTGATTTCTTTCGTTTCCGCTCAGATCGCGAAGGAGAAAGGATAGTAATTGTGGTTTTGCCGGATCGAGTTTTGTCTCCTGCGACACTGCCGCTCGCAATCCCCTTTTTCTAACTACTATTTTCGCGAGTTTTCTCATTAGATCGGAGGAAAACAATGTTTTGATCCAACCACCACCTAGAACATCCCACCTGGAGTTTCTGTCGCCTGGTACAACCCCACTTGAAGCCGATCGACGACAACCCTCCTTGCCCTCTGCTGCACAGATCTGCCACCACCGTGAGAGGCAGCAGTCGCTGCTGCTCCCGATTCTTGGAAAGCCGTTCGCAGATCCGGCTATCTCCACGGAGATCCTCCGCGTTTCTGGCGTTGGGCTTCTCAATCGGAAGATCCGATGCTAGATTGGAGTAAACTGGAAGAGGAAGATCCTGTTGCAAATCTGGATCCAGCATCCTTCTGTGCGAATTCTACCGCCGGGATTTGCTTGGTATTTATTCTGCATCTGAAGCACTATTGAGATCGGAAATTTCAATAGATACCTCTGTGTTGTGCCTTCTTGTTTATAGTTCTATGAGATCCAATCCAGTCTCTTTCTGGCTTGCGGGAGAACTTCAGTGAGATCCATCACCTGGTTCATTGCTGGATATCCAGATCTTGGAGAAGATCTCATCATTCTGGTTCTCAATCAAGAGCTCTCACTGGATATCTACAACGTGGATCTTGTTTTTCGGCGACTGTGTTCAGCCAAAGAGGAGGTACAAATAACTCTTGGATTGGATCCGAAGATTTTCTGACGTCTTCACACGGCTCAGATGACCTCGTTCTAGAATTTTAATTTCTGTTTAAATCTTGTGCGATGTCGAAGAAAAGTGCGTTCGACACTGTCAAACTGCAGTCGTTCCATGCCACTGACTTCCTCAGTTGAAAAATACAAGTCCAACTAGGAATGAAAGAACGAGAAAATTTGTATACTGTTCAGAGTGATTTTGCCACTACCCGTGAGAATGTGGACGAATATCAATGAAGTAAAGATGAGAATTTATGCAGGGATTACTTTCTAAATTTCCTAAATTCTCACCTTATCATGACATACAGAGCTTGTAAACCCGCAAAAGAGATTTGAGACCGCTTGAACACATACTTCCAGTTCCTAGAACTAGAACATATGCGTCACAAGATGGAAGACAAACAGTCTGTAATGGTCGATAATCCGTTTGCGAGTCTGATTTTGAGCAAGCTGCCTTCTGATTGGATCACCTTTAAGTCTGAAATACGCAGACTGAAGAAGAAGGAAGTCTCACAGAATACTGCAAACATGTTGGTTGATATTTCTGGTCCTAAGTCCATCGTGGTTATGATTGAGAGCAGTCACCGCAATGTGTCTTATGAGTGGTGGCTAGACAGTGGTGTTACCTGTCACGTCACAAATGACAGAGGTCTTCTCTAAGAGGTCAGGGCAGTCGAGGACAAAGTTGAAAACTACAATGGAGGAGAGACTGAGGTTACTCATGCTGGGACAGCATAGCTGGTCCTCTCTTTAGGTAAAACTTTAATTTTAAAGCATGCTAGAGTAGTTCCTAGTTTAACCAAAAATCTAGTTTCCATGAGTTTGTTAGATAAGGCTGATATTTCTTTTACAACCCAAAACGGTATAATAACTTTAACAATTAATTCACACTATTTTGGTTGTGCATATATAATCAATGGTATATATAAACTTAGGCTAGAAAATGAGTGCATTAATCAAGTGAGTTCAGCTCTTATAGATCCAAAGTTATTACACAATAGACTTGAACATGTGCACTACAAAAAAATACGAGATCTAGCTAAGAGTCACAACATCTCTTTAGTATTTCTATTCGATATAATAGGTGCGAGGTTTGTGCCCAAACTAAGATTATTAGAAATCTTTTCAAGTCAGTATCAAAGAGAACACAACTTCTTGAATTGATACGTTCCGATCTCTGTGATTTTCGAAGTCATGCCACTAGAGGGGGAAAGAAGTATCTTATTATCTTCTGTTCGGTATTGTATCCACAATGTACCTGATTTGAAAAAGCCCCTGAACAAGCTAAGTTGAATTGATAATGTATTTGACGATCTTCTATCAAGTTGTGCTTGCAGCTATTCCATGTTAAGTACACACCAATGTCAGGGTGCAGTGGGTCAATATACACGGGTCTGCGCAACGTAATCCCTCGTTGAGTAAATCAGTGTGTTGACTCACGTGTGCTCTCTCTATTAGAGTGTACTTATTTTCAAGTACAGGGTTAAGGTAGATCAAGAGCAGAAGAAGGAGCAAAGATTGGTCAAAGACCAAGTCTTCAAAAGAAGGAAGAGAAAAATCTTCTAAGTCAAAATCGACGGGAATCACTAAGTCATTCCCGTCGACTTCGACGGGAATCGCTAGTGATTCCCGCCGACTTCGACGGGAATCGTTAGTGATTCCCGCCGATTCGTCGAGTATCACTTAGCCCCTCCCGCCGACTTCTTCCGGCTGACAGTTTTCAAATAGGGATTCTGCTAAGGCAGAATCGATGGGAATCGTGAGTGATTCCCGCCAACATCGACGGGAATCACCAACGATTCCCGCCGCTTTTGCCTTAGGCAATTTTTCCCGTTCGCTGGACCGAACCAAGATGTCGTGTGCTGTTTCGGTCGGGGCTAGGGTTTCTCCTTGTGGGTCCCACAACAGTCTTTAGGGTTGGCCTCTAGTATATATATACACGTATTTTGAACCTCTATAGTAACACATTCTCGGAAATCGAAAACAGCCGACGCCGTGCCCTAACCGATCGCGGAAACCGCTGATCGCCTGTAGCCGCTCGCAAGTCCGTCGTCGCCGTTGATCTTAGTGCTTCTTTGATCTTCCGACGACAGTACCAAGGTAAGTCGAGCGTATCACGCATCATTCTTGAGATCTATTGTCTCTCGATTCGTTTAACAAGACTAGTTCTTCATTTCGAATCGGTGGAGATGATTGATCCGACTGAGATCGTTGGTAGACTTTGCTTGCTTCGTCAAGAAGTTTGGATCTACAAAGTATCGCCGCCGCAGTCACTTTCCGCCGTCGATCTTGACAAGATCCTCTCCAAGAGAGAAATCCGGTTGTAGACTCTTCGTAACTTTCAAGAAAGCTTCAACGAACGAAGAAGGACATTGGAATCTCCAAAAGCTTTGTTTGTATTTTCTTTTACATTCAATTTTGATTTGTTGTAAAGGAATTTTAATTCCTAGTTGTACGGGTTGGGTGTAACCCGTGGTGGTGGAGTTGTGACTCCTTTGTTGAAAGGGTTCCTTCCGTAGTGTGAGGATTGGATTTCAATCTATTTGGAGAAGTGACCGAATTGTCCCTTGGTGGGAGATAGGTCAAAGGGGGAAAGTGGACGTACCCAAATCGGGGAACCACTATAATTCTTTGTGTGTTTTTTGTGCTCTGTTTGTTAATTTGTGCAGGTAAATTTAATTCCGCAAAAGACTGCACGACACCTATTCCCCCCCCCCCATAGGTGGATTTAGTCGACACTAGAGACTTTCAAGTGGTATCAGAGGGAGGTTACTCATCAATAAGGTTAACACCTTGAGTAAGATACTGTTTCTAGTGTCAAGAAGAAAGAAGATCTCAGGAATGGACGGACTCAAGTATTCAGGAAAGATCCCAGTATGCACCAAGCTGAACTTTCCCATCTTGAAGGAAAGGACCAGGTTCTACATGGAAGCAGTCGACCCCCGACTCTTCGTGATAATGGAGGAGAACCCTTATATCCCCACTAAGGCCTCCACCATTGATCCTACCAAGATGGTGCCCAAGAAGCTCTCCGAAATGGATAAGGATGAGATGGTGCTTGTCAGACTAAACAAGAAAGATCAAAACATCTTAGTAAGCGCCGTCGATGATTCCATGATGCAGAATTTCAGTAACTGAAGGACTGCCAAGGACATATGGCACTGCCTGATCATTCTAATGGAAGGCACAGATGAAGTAAGGGATGATCGAAGATCCCTTCTGAACCAGAAGTATGAGGCCTTCAGGCAAGGTCCCAAGGAAGAAATCAGAGTGACATTCGAGAACTTCCTGAAGATCGTCAATGCCCTGAAGGGTTATGGCAGAGTGTTCACCGATGGTGAACTAAATGACAAATTCCTTAGATCCCTTACTAAGGAATGAGACACCAAGATCTGCGCCATCAGAGAATTTGGCAAGCTGGCAGAAACTGATCCCCAGATTCTGTTTGGGAAGCTTATGTCCTATGAACTTCAGCTGAACACCAGAAAAGCTGAAGAAGAAGCTGATAAGGCTGCTGCCAAAGAAAATACTGTAGCCCTGAAAGTCAATCACTCAAGGAAAGGCAAGGGTACAGCCGCTCTTAGAAAAAGGATGAGGAAGAAGACTCTGAGCCATGCTCTTCCGGCTCCGAGCTATCTGAAGAAGAATTCCCCTTCATCACTCGAGAGTTCAAGAAGTTCCTCAAGATTAAGAATGAAAGAAAGAGAGACGGCTCCTCCTCCAGACATCAGAAGAAGAATTACTCTTCTGACAGGTATGATTCTAAACAGAACAAACATCGCTCTGCTGACATTATCTGCTTTGGATGCAATAAGCCAGACCACGTCGTTATTGACTGCCACAAAAGCAAGAGAGACAAGGGGAAAGGAGAGGAGCACAGGTCCTCTAGAGATAAGAAGAAGGAGAGGAGCTACATTGCTAAAAATCCAAAGACACTGAGTGAATCTGACTCTTCAGACTCCCGTGATGATGAGGAAGCCTACTTCGGGCTAATGGGTTGCTCTGACTCAGATGGAGACTGTCCCCCATTTACTGGGAAGGTAAAAGATCGCACCCCTCTCTGACTCTAACTCTGACTCTGAGTCTCCTGAAGATGACCACGAGGACAGTCCATCTGCCCGTGAGGCTGAACTCCTCGAAAAGTATGAGCTTCTGCTCAATACTTTCGAAGAGTGCCGAAAGAGATTGAGGGCTTAGAAAAAGGAAGTCAAATCCCTTAAGGCTGAGGGTGTGTCCCTAAGAGAAGAGATCATTAGCTTAATTTCTCTCCGACAGGAACACCTGGACCTGACTTCTTAGCACTCAGATTCTCTAAGGCTCCTTGACCAAAAATAGGAAGAAATCAACAAGCTGGAAGAATAGCTTGCGGCAGAGAGGAAGATTGTCAAAAGCTTATCTATGCCCAAAACCGTTCTTCCTCTGGTTGATGAATTCTCTGCTCAGGCTAAGGGGGCTGGCTTAGGGCATATGGCTGTGCCTGGCAAATCATCTAGGAGAAACAGAAATTAGAGAAAAAATAAGGTTGCTAAGAAGGCCTCTGTTGTAGAAAAGGGGAAGGCCCCACTCGGTCTTGTTTCATTCAGAAAGCCTGGATTTCCTTGCAATGAGAGGACTTTGAGTCAACCTATGACCACTTCTTCCGGTCCTCGGTTGAAAAGCCCAAGAGCCGGTATGATGGTTGGACCTTCCCCCGCAACTACGGTGAGAGTGTCTTCAAGGCACCTTATGAGGAAATCCAAGTGGAGAATTATGACCATTTCTCTAGCGGCCATAATAGGAAACAGACATCAAAGGCCAAGCCTGTCATACTGAATGAACAGGAAGTGAAGAAGTCGTGTGACTGCTGTCATCATGATGCCTCCATCTCCAGATCCAAGGCCCCGGCTGGACCCACCGTTCCAAAGGTAAAGCAGGAGCCTAGGAAACGGTACAACAGGTTTGACTGTTGGTGTTGTGGCAAAGTTGGTCACTTTACCGTGGATTGCTGGTTTAATCCAAGATACAATGAGACTCCTTATGTTAGCAATGTGAGGCCGACCACTCGTAGGGTTAACCAACCGAGGGGGAGTGTGCTAACAAGGAACCTAGGACCCAATGCCTATTGGGTTCCTAAGGTAAGGTAATTCTGAAAGTGAGGGTAGATCTTATATTTTCTTTTAGGAAGAGTTAATGCGGAAAATTAAAAATTAAAATAAATAACAGAGCATAGCACAAAAGAAACAGAGCAAGCAAACCAGACGACACAAGGAGCTACAGTGGTTCCCTCTCAATAGGTACGTCCACTCTTCTACCACCTTGGTAGGAATCCACTACAGGTTTTTGCTAAGGTGCCCTGCCACCAATGATCTGATTCAGGTAGATCAAACAGACCCTTTAGACTTTTGATCAGGTGTCTAAAAACCAAGCAGGTTGTTGATAAGGTGCCCTGTCACCAACGTTCACTTTTGAAGAGGTGTGAACAAACTCTTTACAGGAGGGGGAAGGAGAGTTAGATTGTCTTCTCTATTTTTACAACAGATTAGAGAAGCATAAGAGACTCTTCAGAACTTATGACAGAATACTGTCACGAGGTTCTGAAGGAGTAAGGCCTGAAGAAGACTAGAGATCTGGATTTAGATGTTCTTCTTCAGCTTCCTTATTTCTTCTTCTTCTTCAGAGAAACTCTGAGTGTATCTTCCTGGAACAGGAGCACTCAGGTTGAGGAAGAGCAGAAGAGATATCTTCACAGTTGGATAGATATTGCTGTGAGCAGCTGTATCTTTTCTTTCTTGAAGACTGCTGAATGTTGATGGTAGCAGTCTTCTTTCACATTTGTTCTACAGCTTCGTCTGTGTGTTTCTGGTCACTGTCTTCTTCTTGTATTTTTCGTGTGTGTCGTGTGTCTTCTTTCTTTCTCCAAAAGAACTCTTTAAATAGGTGCAGCAGCAACGGCTCTATTAGAGCAAGACTTTTGTCTTCTTCTCAGATCTTGAATCTGGGCTGCAATTAACACAAAAACAAGTCTTGCAGATATATCCTATAAAAGGGAAAACTACAGCAGCTGCAATAAATAGACTTATAAAGGATGTTTGATAAATCACATCGGAAATAGCTCTTTACAGCCAACGGCTATAAAGGACAGCTGCAACAATAAAATCAGATAATAAGACAAAAGACATTGCCAGAGAGAATTGACTTATGCATAAATATAGAAGCACGTTTGCTTTGAGATATATGCATAAGATCAATTAAATAATCCATAATAAAACATGTCAGAAAATACAACAAATAAAACGCATATAATATTACATATGCAGACCAGAAGATAGTCGAACGATCCTCGACGATCGTCGACCGACCTACTGAGATCGTCGACCTATCAATAGATAGTCGACCGACTCAGAAAGTCGAACTATCCATGCAGATAGTCGACCGACCCGGGCAAGACAGAAAACGTCGATCTATCAAGAGATAGTCGACCAGAGCTCGACGATCTAGCAGAACGTCGAGCTGGCTAGAGACAGACGATCGTCGACCGGCTGATCGACGATAGTCGATCGGCGTTCGACGATAGTCGAACCCGAAAAAGACTTAGCCAGAATTTTACTGGAAAAGAGAATACTCAATAATGAGATTTTGACCATGGATAAATCTTGGGTCAAGATCTAAAAGGAAAGACTTAACTCAAATCCAAACTAGGGTACCAACAATCTCCCCCTATTTGGGTTAAGTCTTTCACAAACTAAAAACTACTAAAAACAAATAAACTAAACTCAAACAACTTAATAGAGATCCTAGCCCAAATCAGAACCAGGGTTCCAACAAATTCTATTTTGCAGGATAGTCTAGGTACCCATGAACATGATGGGACCTAGACAAGAGATGTTTCAGGCTTGCACTTGAACAAGGAATTTGGGAAAAGATATAATGCTTATTACATAGTCCTTCATGACATGACATCCCTCGTACTTCGAATCGTGGATCTGAATGATCATCCTAATAATCGCAGCATAATATGGCTTAAAACAAGCTCCTCGAGCTTGGAAGCAGGGATGATAGGAAAAGCACTTCCGGGACGTCCCAATTCCTCGGAAGAAGGCTTATTTCATGGAACAGTAAAAAGCAGAACTGTGTCGCAACCTCCACGGCTTAATCTGAGTACATCTCAGCAGGCAGCTGTTGCGCATAACTTCTATGGATCAGAAATCAACTCGAAAATTATGACTTGCAGTTCAGAGAAGTTTCTATGTATTGCGACTCCTCAAGCGCAATAGCAATTGCGAACAATCCTGTGTCGCACAGTAGAACAAAGCATATTGAAGTGCGCTACCACTTCATTCGGGAGCATGTGGAAAACAAAGATATATCTCTCTGTTATGTCCCCACGGATAAGCAGATTGCATATATCTTCACAAAGCCCCTAGACGAGGCTAAGTTCAGTCTCTTCAAAACTGAACTCGGCATGCTGAACTATGAAGATTGAAGACTGAAGGGCTCAAGGCTCTTGGATCAAGGGGGAGCATCAGCGAGGAACTCAAGATCGGGCACGGATGCAAGAACTGAGGGGGAGCATTATGCTCTAATTAAAGTCCCAGATTTGCAGAAGCCGAAAAGGGGGAGATTACCCTCTCGGCTAAGGCTAAGGTGGCTGTCAATGTTAAGTATGCTCTCAGGAAAATGGTAATGAATTTCACTCTCAACTGAATTTTCATTTTATGATTTTCATTCCCATCTGTTCTATTCACCTTAGCTTGTAGGGTTTAGGCTTCTTCAAATAGGGGGAGATTGTTGGGTATTGTATCCATAATATACCTGATTTGAAGAAGCCCCTGAACAAGCTAAGTTGAATTGACAATGTATTTGATGATCTTCTATAAAGTTGTGCTTGCAACTATTTCATGCTAAGTACACACCAATGTCAGGGTGCAGTGGGTCAATATACACGGGTCTGCGCAACATAATCCCTCATTGAGTAGATCAGTGTATTGACTCACGTGTGCTCTCTCTATTGGAGTGTACTTATTTTCAAGTATAGGGTTAAGGTAGATCAAGAGCAGAAGAAGGAGCAAAGATTGGTCAAAGACCAAGTCTTCAAAGGAAGGAAGAGAAAAATCTTCTAAGTCAAAATCGACGGGAATTACTAAGTCATTCCCGCCGACTTCGATGGGAATCGCTAGTGATTCCCGCCGACTTCGACGGGAATCGTTAGTGATTCCCGCCGATTCGTCGAGTATCACTTAGCCTCTCCCGCCGACTTCTTCCGGCTGACAGTTTTCAAATAGTGATTCTGCTAAGGCAGAATCGACGGGAATCGTGAGTGATTCCCGCTGACATCGATGAGAATCACCAACGATTCCCGCCGATTTTGCCTTAGGCAATTTTCCCCATACGCTGGACCGAACCAAGATGTCGTGCGCTGTTTCGGCCGGGGCTAGGGTTTCTCCTTGTGGGTCCCACAACGGTCTTTAGGGTTGGCCTCTAGTATATATATACACGTATTTTGAACCTCTACAGTAACACATTCTCGGAAATCGAAAGCAGCCGACGTCGTGCCCTAGCCGATCGCGGAAACCGCCGATCGCCTGTAGCCGCTCGCAAGTCCGTCGTCGTCGTTGATCTCAGTGCTTATTTGATCTTCCGACGACAGTACCGAGGCAAGCCGAGCGTCTCACGCATCTCTCTTGAGATCTCTTGTCTCTCGATTCGTTGAACAAGACTAGTTCTTCATTCCGAATCGGTGGAGACGATTGATCCGACTGAGATCGTTGGTAGACCTTGCTTGCTTCGTCAAGAAGTTTGGATCTACAAAGTATCGCCGTCGCAATCACTTGCTGCCGCCGATCTTGACAAGATCCTCTCCAAGAGAGAAATCCGGTTGTGGACTCTTCGTAACTTTTAAGAAAGCTTCAACAAACGAAGAAGGACATCGGAATCTCCAAAAGCTTTGTTTGTATTTTCTTTTACATTCAATTTTGATTTGTTGTAAAGGAATTTTAATTCCTAGTTGTACGGGTTGGGTGCAACCCGTGGTGGTGGAGTTGTGACTCCTTTGTTGGAAAAGTTCCTTCCGTAGTATGAGGATTGGATTTCAATCCGTTTGGAGAAGTGACCGAGTCGTCCCTTGGTGGGAGATAGGTCGAAGGGGGAAAGTGGACGTACCCAAATCGGGGAACCACTATAATTCTTTGTGTGTTTTCTGTGCTCTGTTTGTTAATTTGTGCAGGTAAATTTAATTCTGCAAAAGACTGCACGACACTTATTCCCCCCCCCCCCATAGGTGGATTTAGTCGACACTAGAGACTTTCACCTTCATCGATGATTTTTCTAGATATTGTCATGTTTATCTATTGAAATCAAAAGATGAAGCCTTTGAGATCTTAGAAATCTTTAAAACTCGTGTTGAGAACCAATTAAACTTAAAGATTAAGAGATTTAGAAGTGATCGAGGAGGAGAGTACACTACAACTGGGTTTAGGGACTTTTGTGCCTCTAAGGGTATAATTCTAGAAATTAAAGCTCCTTACTCACCCTAGTCGAATGGTATCGCTAAGCGTAAGAATAAAACTTTAACAGAGATATTGAATTCTATGCTCCTCACAGCTGGCATGTCTAATTCTTTTTGGGGGGAAAGCAGTCCTAACTGCAAATCACATTCAAAATAGAGTGTCTCACTCAAAGCTCAACTCTACTCCGTATAAGTTGTGGCATGACCATCCTTGTAGATATGACACTCTAAAGACTTGGGACTGTATTGCTTATGTGAGAATACAAGACCTTAAGAGACCTAAGGTAGGACCTAGAACAACAACATGTGTATATCTAGGTAGTACAGAAGATAGTGCAGCTGACAGATTTCTGGATTTATCCACTAATACAGTGATAGAGTCTAGAGATGTTATTTTCTTTGAACACAAATTTATCAAAGATCATGGTTTGACCATCTCCGGGTCTACTGACATAATTTCAGAATCTACGGTAGAACCTGAAGCTGGCCCCTCTGACACAGCTCCCCAACCTCTAGAGGTGGAACCTATTCCTCTTAGAGTATCTACAAGAGATAAAATCTCTAAGGATTTTGGTGAGAATTTCGTCACCTACAACTTAGAGGATGATCCATTCTCCAATCAGGAAGCAATGAGATCTAGAGATGAGTTAATGTGGGCAGAAGCCATCGATGATGAGATTAACTCACTGCTACAAAACAACACTTGGCATCCAGTTGACCTGCCGAAAGGAGCTAAAATCCTAGGAAGCAAGTGGGTACTGAAGAAGAAATTGCACAGTGATGAGTCTATAGCCACATATAAAACACGTCTAGTAGCTAAGGGTTATAAATAATAGGGGGAATTGACTATTTAACGTCTATTCACATGTATGTCACCTATCCAATATTAGGATTTTTCTTGCATTAGCTTCTATCGAGAAGTTTATAGTTCATCAGATGGATGTGAAGACACCTTGAATGGAGAGCTTGATGATGAGATCTACATGACACAACCTGAAGGTTATGTACATAAAGATCTAAAAGAGAAAGTATGCAAACTAGACAAATCAATCTATGGGCTCAAGCAAGCGCCTAAGATGTGGCACATAAAATTTGACCGAGTGATAAAGAGCGTTAGATTTCAGTCTAGTCTCTCAGACAAGTGCCTCTATCACCGCTCAATGTCAAATAAAGCAGTCATCATATGCTTATATGTGGATGACATGTTGATTCTGGGGTCAGATATTGCTGTAGAAAGGGATATTAAATCCACTTTTGCAAAAGCATTTGACATGAAGGACCTTGGTCCTGTGGCTACCTTTTTAGGAATGAAAGTTACAGTATACAAGAGTTGTATTACTCTTAGTCAAGCTCATTATATAAAGCAAATTCTTTCTACCTAAGCTTATAAAGACTGTAGGCCTGTAGAGACACTATTTGATCCAAACGTCAAGTTGTGTCCGAATGAAGGGACCAGTATTGACTAAGTAAAGTACTCAAAGATCATTGGTAGCCTTATGTACGCCTCAAGTTGTATAAGACCAGACATTGTCTTCTCTGTTGGCATGTTGAGTCGCTTTACCAGTATCCCAGGCAAAGTACATTGGGATGACCTAGACAGACTGATGAGATACTTGAGAGCTATTAAAGATCATGCTCTGTGCTATACTAATTACCCTCCTACTGTGGATGGATACTTTGATGCCTCATGGTGATCAGAAGTTGATTACAGTAAGTCTACGAGTGGATTTATATTCACTGTGGGTGGAGTTATTGTTGCTTGGAAATCCAAAAGACAGACTTATATAGCTTTATCGTATATGGAAGCCGAGCTGTTTGCCTTAGCTTCGGCTATAAGTCAATTCTTTAAGTATGTACTGTGATAATCAGGCAAGAGTCCAAGTCGTCAAGAATGTCCTCTTTAATACTAATAGAAGACATGTACGACTGAGACATGCTCTATTGAATTATCTAAAAGAATAAGACGTTATCACCTTGATCGATGTGCGGTCGAAGGAAAACCTTGTTGATCCATTGACGAAAGGAATGCCCAAAGACCGGTTAATCAAAATAGTGGGGGAAATGAGACTCAAGGCAATTTAAGTTCAGTCTTAGTTCAAGTTTAGGCGATTCAGTTCAGCCTTAGTCCAAATGTTTTGATTCTTCCCACTTTCCTTTGTCAAAGCAAACGTGTTGTGCTCCGCTGATGTTCGGAGTTGCTGAGTACAAATCTAGTAAGTTGTTTCATTCCACATGTGATGTTAACAACTTCATCGGGATTTGTCTTTCTTACCTTGGAGGAGAGTGTTATTCCATATTTGATAACACGATCTGACTCGGTTTGCCTTTTCTCCTGTTGATTGGTTCCATTCCACATTTGATGAGTTCCAGTTAACTTTAGAAGAACAGTAACTATGACATTTCAAATACGAATACAGATGCAGCTGCGGTGTCCAGAAGTCCATAAGATCGTTTCTTTGAAAACAGATAATGGATTCTGAGGTAGAACCTACAATACTCTATATTAGGTGTCCTCCAGTTAATTATAAAGTATTACGTTCTTATAAGTAGAACTAGATACATGTACTTTTTTAAAAGTTGGAAAATACAGGAACTGTTGCTGATGGAGGAGCGTGTCCAGATTGGGTTCCTGACAAAGACGATTTGATGGACGATGTTGTACCACCTCGTATTCGCAGAGTAGGGTCCCCCCGGCATGCGCAGGACCAGTTTTATGTTTTTAAGCTTTTCAGAGATTTTGCACTCTTGGTGGTCAATTTTGGCTTGGCCTTGGAAATATACTAGTAGGGGGAGGAAATATTTGTCTCCCCCCGACCCCTTGGAGGGGTCGTCCCGACCAGTCCTTGCCTAAGCCGCCAGCCCGTGCCAGGCCGCCGCTCTCACAGACCCCTCAGCTCGCAGGCTGCGACTCTCGCAGGGCGCCGCTCTCGCAGGCCGCCCAGCTCGTAAGCCGCCGCTTCTCGCAGGCCGCCGCTCTCGCAGGCCGCCTAGTTCGTAAGCCGCCGCTCTCGCAGGCCTCCCAGTTCGTAATCTGCCGCTCTCGCAGGCTGCCGCTCTCGCAGGCCGCCGTTCTCGCAGGTCGCTCAGCCTCGCTGCCGCCAGCTCGCCTCGCAGGCTGCTGCTCTCGCAGGCTGCCCGGCTCACAGGCCACCGCTCTCGTAGGCCGCCGCTTCTCGCAGGCCGCCGCTCTCGCAGGCTGCCCAGCTCGTAAGCCGCCGCTCTCGCAGGTCGCCACTCTCGCAGGTCGCCACTCTCGCAGGTCACACAGCCTCGCTGCCGCCAGCTTGCCTCGCAGGCCACCGCTCTCGCAGGCCGCTGATGACAAGTATTTTAATCATCATTTAGGGCTTAATCTCATGAGATATCAAAATAAATACTTGCATTTAATCCTTAGTTTTATAAATATTTCACCAAAATAATATTATATTCTAATCTTATATATATATATTTTATTTTGTAGGAATACGGCAGGTCTGGAGGAATTTCTGTGCATTGTCCCGCTATCACGGCCAGGGTTCGCGTGCGAGTACAACTTGTCAACATGGGGCTCGGTCAGATATTTTCAACACCACCACCCTCCATGGATACGACCCGAGCTCTTACCCATTCAATAATTATATAAATATATATATATATATATATATATATATATATATATATAATATAATTATATAGTTATATATATATATATACATATACATATATATATATAAAAAAGTTTGACAGCAACCGCCGGCCAGCAGCTCCGGCCACCATGATACCCAAGCTCCACTTCAACAGCTCCGGCCAACACCCCCGACCACCACTTCAACAGTGCAGCGCCACTTCAAAGCTCCGGCCACCACCTGCAGCTCCTCCGGCCAAGCTCCGCCACCTCTGCACACAACAGCCCCGGCCACAAACTTCACACAAAGCCGGCCATCACCCACAGCCACCTCCAGCAACTCGGCATCCTCCAACAGCAACTCCAGCTACAGCTCATCCAAGCTCGGCCACGTCAAGATATCCCGCCTCCGCCAGCCATGCAGCTGCCCGAAATCACCGCCTCTAGCTCCTCACGCCAGCAGCTCCACGTCACCGATCCGGCCAAGCTCCATCCTGAGATCCCGCCTCCGGGGCGCTGCCACATCATCGATCCTCCATGCAGCGCCAGCTCCGCCTCCGCCATCATGGTTGCTGTTACACCCTTGGCCGGCAATAACTCCATGCAGCGCCAGCTCCGCTCCGCATTAACTCCAGCAATTCATTTTAGAACCTATAAATAGGTGCTCGGGAAATGAGAAAGGGGGCACACAGATTTTGGGAGAGAGAAAAAACAGTGAATGACATTATTATTTTGGAGAGTTGCACTACCCGTGGGATTGAATTCTAAATAATGTTGCAATTTTTATTTTTATTACCTAGTCTAGTTTGTTGATCGTAGATTTATTTTGTACGTCTTATTTTTTATATTCGTCAACTTGTAAACGCGCACTCTTATAATTTTTGTAATCTCTTCTTTTTATAACAATAATATTTCTTTTCTCTTAAAATATTATTCATATTTCAATTTTGCTATGTATCTCGTTTGTCCTTTTTTCATGATGTCACATTTTTATATTAACAAACCGCTCATCGTCATGAACAACTAATTTCTATAGTGTTCGGTCACGATGATCCGAGGATGAATTAATATTTTGATCTTAGATTTGTTTTTCTCTAATTGTTGAACGCTTACGATTTACCGTTGATCAATTCATTGAGGCTATATATTTTATATAGTTTTCATAATGGTTTTCGCTCTTTAGTTAGCCGAGAGGCTCGTAAGGCGAATCGATCACTCATCGGTAAAAAGAGTAGAACGCAACCCTCGAAAGAGGACAACGTAACTCTTCCGGATTGGAGTAAAATCCAATAGCGAGGTTCACTGCCTAAAGCAAGTCTTAGGCGATGCGATTTGAGAACGAAAGTTCGGTCGATACACCTAAGCTTAGTTGAACCTAATCCTCGAAAGAGGAGTGTTCATGCTTCGGGAACCTCCACGGTCAAAGCCTCTTCAACAAGAGAATTACATTTCTATTTTCATTACGTAATTTTTCTATGTCCAAGGTGATTCAAAGATCGAGCACTAGTTTTAATACTTCGTTTTAATTCCGTTAGCATTGCTAGTTTTTGTTATTCGCAAACCCAACTCAAATTTCTAATTGATAAAATAATAACGATTTTCAAAGTAGGATTACTCGATCACCCCGAGTCTAATACGACCTTGGTTTTTATAAACCTATACCACTCCCGATACGGTACACTTGCCGTTGTCGTTTGCAAGTATAGTTTCGCGCAATCAAGTTTTTGGCGCCGTTGCCGGGGACATTGGTCGATAATTTGAAAAAGAAATAGTTATTAATTTTATCGCTTCTCTTTTTATTTTTTTTAGTTTATGACCCGAGTAAACTCTTCGAGTATTTTTGAATTTGGTTTTGATCCGGAAATCGAGCGCACCTTTCGGCGACGTCTCCGATTTAGTGATCTACCAATAATTTGTGAAGAATCAATCGGAGAAACTAACGAGGGCATAATGGAAGTCCCTAACCTTAATGCGGCTCCGCTACGGACCATGTCCTATTATGCGAGACCGAATTTGGAGGGAACACAATCTAGTATTATTCGCCCAGCTGTAGCGAATAATAATTTTGAAATTAAAACGAGTATCATTCAAATGGTACAGCAATCGGTTGTATTCGATGGCTTACCGGATGAAGATCCAAATTTGCATCTGCTTAATTTTTTGGAAATTTGCGATACGTTTAAAATAAATGGTGTCACTGATGACGCCATCCGTTTGCGTTTATTTCCATTTTCTTTGCGGACTAAGGCCAAGCAGTGGTTGGGTTCTCTTCCTAGAGGTTCCATCACTACATGGGCCGAAATGACGGAGAAATTTTTAACGAAATATTTTCCTCCGGCAAAGTCCGCTAAATTACGTACGGACATTCTCTCGTTCACGCAAATAGACTCGGAGTCTCTCTATGACACATGGGAGCGCTTCAAGGAACTTTTGCGGAGATGTCCTCATCATGCCCTTCCTATGTGGCAACAAGTTCAAACTTTCTACAATGGTTTGAATCTCCAAACAAGGCAAATGATTGATGCAGCCGCAGGGGGAACTCTTAATAACAAAACCCCCGAGGCCGCTCAAGAGCTTTTCGAGGAGATGGCCATGAATGCTTATCAATGGAATGCGCCACGGTCGCGCCCTAACAAGCCGACCGGACTCTTTGAAGTCGAGGCCACCCCGAATTTGGCACTTCAAGTAGAAATGCTCACAAAGCAAGTGGCGGAGATGTCTGCTTCCTCCGCCACAAATTGGGCTTATAATAATAATAATAATTTTAATAATAATTTTATTCAAGAGCAAGTAGATTATATGGGGAACTCCTATCGTCCTCCGTATAACCCGAATAATAATATTCCGTTCAATAATAGTTATAATCCGGGTTTGCGGAATCACCCAAATTTTTCATGGAGCAACCCTAATAATGCTCAACGACCACCACAAGTGAATCCTCCCGGATTTGCACCACCGCCACCACAAAAGTCCTCTTCACTTGAAGAGGTCTTCACTAAGTACGTAGCCTCCAACAAGTCCAATATCCGGAATCTTACCGGCTCTATTAAAAACTTAGAAAATCAAATTGGACAGCTAGCTAAATTATTCTCCGAACGCCAACAAGGAGCTCTGCCAGGCAACACCGAGCCAAATCCAAGGGAGAGCGCCAACGCAATAACCCTCCGCAGCGGAACGGAGGTAACTTCTACAAATTTGGCTGGACCCGAGGTAAACGTTTCATCTTCACCCCCGCAACTTACTTCTCCGCAAGTTAGTTCTTCTACTTTACCGTCTTCTACTCTAGCTCCGCGTAATAATTTAAAACCTTCAATGCCTTATCCTTCAAAATTTAAAAACGAGCGCAATGAGGAGCAATACAAAAAATTTATTGAAATTTTAAAACAAATTCAAATAAATGTCCCATTCTGCGAAGCAATCTCCAATATGCCTAAATACGCGAAATACCTCAAAGAATTACTCTCTAATAAAAAGAAACTTGAGGATATTTCGCGTGTTTCTTTAAACGCAGAATGCTCGGCGGTTGTTTTAAATAAATTGCCGGAAAAACTTAACGATCCGGGACGGTTTTCCATCCCATGTTTATTCGGCAATTTGTTAATAAAACACGCTTTGGCCGATTTAGGAGCTAGTATAAATTTGATGCCGTTCTCTTTATTTAAAAAGCTTGGTTTGGGCACCCCAAGCCCAACTAAAATGAGCATCCAACTAGCGGACCGGTCAATAAAATACTCGATTGGAGTCGTAGAGGATGTTTTAGTTAAAGTAGACAAATTTATTTTCCCAGTAGACTTTGTCATTCTAGACATCGAGGAAGACGCCGAAGTGCCCCTTATACTCGGTCGTCCATTCCTTGCAACCTCTAAGGCAATAATAGACGTAAGTAACGGAAAGCTTCTCCTACGAGTGGGGGATGAAGAAGTTACTTTTAGTATCGACGCTTCCATGAAAAATTCTTTTTCTAACGACGACTCTTGTTTTACCTTAGAAACAAATTTTGAAGAGGAAATAACGTCGTTTTCTGAAATTATCTCCCCTTCATTAGAAAATCCGGATATTGCAAACTCATTTTGTCTAAAAGAAATAACTCGGCCGCTTAAATTTGAAGAAATAAAATCAAATAATTTTAAAGTAAAAACATCTTATGAGGAGCCACCGAGTTTAGAATTAAAACAATTGCCGGAACATTTAAAATATTTATTTTTAGAAAAAGAGTCAAAATTGCCCGTGATTATTTCATCCGCGCTTAACGATTCAGAAATTTCTGAATTAACAAAAATTTTAAATAACCACCGTCATGCAATTGCATGGCAAATTTCTGATATTAAGGGGATTAGCCCCTCATTTTGCACGCATAAAATAAATTTGGAAAATAATTCTCGTGGCACTATTCAGCATCAACGACGCCTTAATCCTAACATGAAGGACGTCGTTAAGGCCGAAATTATAAAATTATTAGATGCGGGGATTATTTACCCAATTTCTGATAGCACTTGGGTTAGCCCGGTGCAAGTCGTGCCTAAGAAGGGTGGGATAACAGTAGTTTCCAATGAAAATAATGAGTTGATCCCAACCCGTACTGTTACGGGTTGGCGGGTTTGCATCGATTATAGGAAATTAAATGATGTCACCCGTAAGGACCACTTCCCGTTACCCTTCATTGACCAAATCTTAGAACGTCTATCCGGTCACTCACATTATTGTTTTCTTGATGGTCTTTCGGGATACTTCCAAATCCCAATTGCACCCGAAGATCAAGAGAAAACCACGTTCACTTGTCCCTTTGGCACCTTCGCTTATCGGAGGATGCCGTTTGGCCTTTGCAACGCGCCAGCTACATTCCAAAGATGTATGTTGGCAATTTTTAACGAATTAGTAGAGGACGTCATGGAAGTTTTTATGGACGATTTTTCTGTATTCGGCAATTCTTTTCAAAATTGTTTAAATAATCTTGATCGTGTTCTTCAACGTTGTGAAGACACGAATTTGGCGCTCAATTGGGAAAAGTGCCACTTTATGGTCCGAGAAGGCTTAGTGCTCGGACATAAAGTTTCTAGCAAAGGGATCGAGGTCGATAGGGCCAAAATCGAGGTCATAGAAAAACTTCCCCCGCCTACCAACATAAAATCTATTAGAAGTTTTCTAGGACATGCGGGTTTCTATAGGCGGTTTATTAAGGATTTTTCAAAAATTACAAAACCGCTAACACATCTTTTAGAAAAAGAAACCGCATTTATATTCAATGAAGAATGTTCTAAAGCGTTTAATAAAATTAAAAATGAACTTATCAACTCGCCTATTTTAATTGCGCCTAATTGGTCTCTCCCGTTTGAAATTATGTGCGACGCGAGCGATTTTGCTGTAGGGGCTGTTTTAGGCCAACGGGTGGATAAATATTTTCACCCGATTTATTACGCAAGCAAAACGCTCACTTCCGCCCAAGCTAATTATACTACAACGGAAAAGGAGCTTTTGGCAATAGTTTTTGCATTTGATAAATTTCGATCTTATATAACGCTATCAAAAATTATTGTTTTTACTGACCACTCTGCTCTCAGGTATCTAATGGAAAAAGGGGACGCCAAACCCCGATTATTAAGATGGATTCTCCTTCTACAAGAGTTCGATTTGGAGATTCGAGATAAGAAGGGAGCAGAAAATTTGGCGGCCGACCACCTCTCAAGGCTGGAGAATCCGGCTGCAGGAGCATTAGTGGAGTCCGAAATAGATGACAAATTCCCTGAAGAGCGCCTCCTCGCCATGAATAAGGTAATGATTTCCTCCACCCCTTGGTACGCAGATCTTGCAAATTACTTAGTGGCACGAGTCCTCCCAAAGAATTATTCAAGTCAACAAAAGAAGAAATTCTTTTCGGACTTGAAAAATTACTTTTGGGAAGACCCCTTTTTATTTCGTGTCTGCGCGGACCAAGTGGTAAGAAGGTGTGTTTCGGGCGAGGAAGGCGTCCAAATATTGCGGCATTGCCACGAAGGACCAACCGGTGGACATTATCAAGCAAACCGGACTGCTAGGAAGGTGCTAGAGGCGGGCTTCTACTGGCCCACCTTATTCAAAGACGCTCACACTTTTGTGAGTAAATGCGATAATTGCCAACGGTCAGGTAACATTTCTAACCGGGACGAAATGCCCCAAAATATATTTTTAGAATGTGAAATTTTTGATTTATGGGGTTTAGATTTCGTAGGTCCACTACCACCTTCTCATAATAATAAGTACATCCTTGTTGCGGTTGACTACGTGTCAAGGTGGGTTGAGGCGCAAGCTTTCCCCACTAACGATGCGAGAGTCGTCGTAAATTTTTTGAAAAAATTATTTTCTAGATTTGGCACACCACGCGCACTGATTAGTGATAGGGGCTCTCATTTTTGTAATGACCAACTTGCTAAAATTTTAGCTAAGTATGGCGTCACGCACAAATTATCCACCCCATATCACCCACAAGCAAATGGCCAAGTGGAGGTGGTAAACCGTGAGCTAAAAAGAATATTAGAAAAAACAGTGTCCGTTAATAGGAAGGATTGGTCGCTCAAGCTAGATGACGCTTTGTGGGCTTATCGGACGGCGTACAAGACCGCCATCGGTTGTACACCATATCGATTAGTTTACGGAAAAGCGTGTCATCTACCGGTTGAATTAGAGCACCGCGCATATTGGGCGCTTAAATTTTTAAATCTAGATTTAAACTTAGCCTCCGAACAAAGAAAATTTCAACTAAATGAGTTAGATGAATGGCGTGCAAACGCCTATGAAAACAATAAATTCTATAAGGAGAGAACTAAGTTTTATCACGATAAAAATATTAAAAATCCAAAATCTTTTTCACCGGGAGATCTAGTCCTTCTTTTTAATTCTAGGCTTAGGCTTTTTCCAGGAAAATTGAAGTCCCGATGGTCCGGCCCCTTTGTCGTGAAAGAGGTTTGGCCATATGGGACCGTGCTAATAGAACACCCGGAAAACGGCTCATTCAAAGTTAATGGGCACCGATTAAAACTATATCACCCCGGCGACCCCTCAACCGGAAAAATTAAATCACTAAATCTTCCAAACATTTAAAATCATCACTTAGTCAAGCTACGCGACGGTAAACAAAGCGCTTGTGGGAGGCACCCCATAGTTATCCCTTTCAATTCTATTGTTTTTTTTTTTCTTTCTTGTTTCCTTTCCTAACAACTTTTGCAGGTTTTGGGTCGATGTTATAAAGCGGCTGCCCCGACAAAAAATCAGGGAAGAATCTTTATAACATTTTGATTTATTTTACTTTAAAATATATTTGTAAACTTCATACTTAGTTTGAAACATTGGGGACAATGTTTATCTTTAAGTATGGAGGGGTAGCATAAATTAGTTCTAATTTTTAACTTAGATTGTTTTTTTTTTTTAATAAAAAAATAAATAAATAAATAATCTAGACTTATTTATGAAGTGGGCTTAATTTGTTTTCACCATAGCTTTCCTAGTTTACTCAGTTGGTTAGTTCCAAGTAGACTTCATTTTTCATGTGGACTAAGAATTTTTTGTGCTAGAATAGTTTTTTTGAAACTTTTGAGTAAAATTGTTGACTCATGTAGTGTTTCTAGTCAAATGCATGTGTTTGAGTAGTATTGGTGTAGAATTAAATTCTTGGCATAAATCTAAACTTATGATTTGTTAATTGTGTAGAAAGAATTTATTTTACTTCTAATTTGAATCCGGTTTTATCCAAAAGTAGTTTTGGTAAGTGTGTAGAAGATCGTTAGAAAGCTATTACTCGACTCGAATGGAAGGGTGTTCTTTTTTTTTTGATGTCTAGAATTTGCCCTTAGCTATCTTTGAAACGTTTGCATTTTAGAATAATTAAACTATAAGGAAATGATTTAGGCCTCTCTTTGGATAGTTTGAGCTTTTGCACCCAATCCCAATTTAATTACTATCATTGTTCACACAAATTTGAGCCTTATACCTTTATTTGACTCACCTCCACCATTTCGCCATCAAAATTAAAAAGTCCAACCCAACTGTACACTTAAATTTTGAGCTAAAATATTGAAGAAAAAAATGAGTGCTTATTAAAAGAGCAAAATTTTCATAGTGATATGCGGCCTAGGTATGCATACGCATACTTGGAATGATCCCAACTATGAAGAGAAAATTGTGTTTATTTTAAAAGCTAAAATTTCATAGTGACATGTGGCCCAGGTATGCATACGCATACTTGGAATGATCCCAACTATGAAAAGCAAATTCTCATAATGATATGCGGCCTAAGTATGTGTATTCATGCTTGGAATGATCCCAATTATGAAGAAAATAAAATAAAATAAAAAAATATTTAGCTCAAAACTCTTTGTTTAAGTGATATGCGCTTATATGTTCATCATTGTTCACCTTTCTCTTAAACTCAAGTCTTATGTACATCCTATTTAAGTCCTAAAGATCCATATAGTTGATTAAGTATAAAGTGTAGTGGAGAAGGTGCAAACAGGCAAGCCAATGGACTTCTATGAAAGCCACCCCGAGCGTCAACATCTAGTAATTTAAATCTCAGCGATCACGCTATTTTCTCCCTTTACATAACTTTGTGATTGACCGTTGATTCTTTTAAAAGTGATAATAAATACTTGAAACGCATCTCTATTATTTCATAAATTAGTAGTTATGCCAAGAACATATTTCTACTAAAATATCTACGCTTGTCGGCATAAAACTTCACATTTTACTCTCTAGTTTTAGAGATCCTATCTAGCATTAGATTTTTCTATCCTTATGAAGAATGGTTTGCTCGGGACGAGCAACGAGTAAGTATGGAGGTGTTTGATGACAAGTATTTTAATCATCATTTAGGGCTTAATCTCATGAGATATCAAAATAAATACTTGCATTTAATCCTTAGTTTTATAAATATTTCACCAAAATAATATTATATTCTAATCTTATATATATATATTTTATTTTGTAGGAATACGGCAGGTCTGGAGGAATTTCTGTGCATTGTCCCGCTATCACGGCCAGGGTTCGCGTGCGAGTACAACTTGTCAACATGGGGCTCGGTCAGATATTTTCAACACCACCACCCTCCATGGATACGACCCGAGCTCTTACCCATTCAATAATTATATAAATATATATATATATATATATATATATAATATAATTATATAGTTATATATATATATATATACATATACATATATATATATATATAAGTTTGACAGCAACCGCCGGCCAGCAGCTCCGGCCACCATGATACCCAAGCTCCACTTCAACAGCTCCGGCCAACACCCCCGACCACCACTTCAACAGTGCAGCGCCACTTCAAAGCTCCGGCCACCACCTGCAGCTCCTCCGGCCAAGCTCCGCCACCTCTGCACACAACAGCCCCGGCCACAAACTTCACACAAAGCCGGCCATCACCCACAGCCACCTCCAGCAACTCGGCATCCTCCAACAGCAACTCCAGCTACAGCTCATCCAAGCTCGGCCACGTCAAGATATCCCGCCTCCGCCAGCCATGCAGCTGCCCGAAATCACCGCCTCTAGCTCCTCACGCCAGCAGCTCCACGTCACCGATCCGGCCAAGCTCCATCCTGAGATCCCGCCTCCGGGGCGCTGCCACATCATCGATCCTCCATGCAGCGCCAGCTCCGCCTCCGCCATCATGGTTGCTGTTACACCCTTGGCCGGCAATAACTCCATGCAGCGCCAGCTCCGCTCCGCATTAACTCCAGCAATTCATTTTAGAACCTATAAATAGGTGCTCGGGAAATGAGAAAGGGGGCACACAGATTTTGGGAGAGAGAAAAAACAGTGAATGACATTATTATTTTGGAGAGTTGCACTACCCGTGGGATTGAATTCTAAGTAATGTTGCAATTTTTATTTTTATTACCTAGTCTAGTTTGTTGATCGTAGATTTATTTTGTACGTCTTATTTTTTATATTCGTCAACTTGTAAACGCGCACTCTTATAATTTTTGTAATCTCTTCTTTTTATAACAATAATATTTCTTTTCTCTTAAAATATTATTCATATTTCAATTTTGCTATGTATCTCGTTTGTCCTTTTTTCATGATGTCACATTTTTATATTAACAAACCGCTCATCGTCATGAACAACTAATTTCTATAGTGTTCGGTCACGATGATCCGAGGATGAATTAATATTTTGATCTTAGATTTGTTTTTCTCTAATTGTTGAACGCTTACGATTTACCGTTGATCAATTCATTGAGGCTATATATTTTATATAGTTTTCATAATGGTTTTCGCTCTTTAGTTAGCCGAGAGGCTCGTAAGGCGAATCGATCACTCATCGGTAAAAAGAGTAGAACGCAACCCTCGAAAGAGGACAACGTAACTCTTCCGGATTGGAGTAAAATCCAATAGCGAGGTTCACTGCCTAAAGCAAGTCTTAGGCGATGCGATTTGAGAACGAAAGTTCGGTCGATACACCTAAGCTTAGTTGAACCTAATCCTCGAAAGAGGAGTGTTCATGCTTCGGGAACCTCCACGGTCAAAGCCTCTTCAACAAGAGAATTACATTTCTATTTTCATTACGTAATTTTTCTATGTCCAAGGTGATTCAAAGATCGAGCACTAGTTTTAATACTTCGTTTTAATTCCGTTAGCATTGCTAGTTTTTGTTATTCGCAAACCCAACTCAAATTTCTAATTGATAAAATAATAACGATTTTCAAAGTAGGATTACTCGATCACCCCGAGTCTAATACGACCTTGGTTTTTATAAACCAATACCACTCCCGATACGGTACACTTGCCGTTGTCGTTTGCAAGTATAGTTTCGCGCAATCAGCCGCCCAGCTCGCGGGCCGCCACTCTCGTAGGTCACCGCTCTCGCAGGCCGCCCAGCTCGTAGGCCGCCGCTCTCGCAGGCCACCCAGCTAGCAGGACGCCGCCCAGCTCGCAGGCCGTCGGTCTCGCCTAGCCAGTTTGCCCGGTCTGCTTTTACCTCTTTACCCCCTGATGTGGAGGTTTTCTATTGACTCGAGGCCTTTTTGCCTTAGGGGTATTTTGGACATTTAGGCCCCTAGGCTTGGAAAAATTATAAATATACCTCCTTGGGTACCTTTGGAGGGGATGAGTTTTTGGCTTCCTCCTCCCTTGGTTTCTTCTTGGTTGAGTTGAGAGAGCTCTCCAAGGTACCCAACTTAGCCATTGGTGAGAGAGGGGAAGTGCTCTTGTGACCTTCCGGGTGTGTGGTGAGACCTCCACGCTAGAGCCAAGGGTCTGTTCCTAGTTTTCCAAGTCTTTGGTCTGTGACGTTCCCCCGAGTGTAGTAGGTGTGAGGTCACCCCTCTTTTGGGACCCCGAACTCCACAGAGACCAAGTTTTTGGTTTCAACAGATGTTCTCTATAGTATTTCTGTAGTTTTTCTTATGCTTAGAGCACTGTGTAGCTCTTCTTTACTTTCACTTATTTTGTTTGGACTGTATTGCTCTTTAGTTGGTCATGAGACACTGAGTCTGCTGGTACATGTGCTGTGATTGTACTTTTGACTGTGTTATAATGCCGTTGAGTTTTTATACTTATTTTTATGCATTCATACAACTGTTTTATTTAACGTCCAATATATTCTGACAAGTGTGACAGACACGGTTGCGAGTGCTTCATGTTCGGTTGAACACTACACACACCACCCATTTTCAGACGTAGGGTTTACGACGGACATAGGAGGAGATTGTTAGGATATTTATTATATGTTCGCGCGTGTCGAGACCGACTCGAAACGACTCATTGAGTTTCGTGTCATTTTAGGGCAAGACTCTACGCTGGAGATACTATATAAGATCATTCCACACTTGATGACCCTTAGTGGACTATATTGAGCTGAGCCTCAACATGTTGTACTCCGCTCGTTGCTCATTTTTGCGGTGTGCACGGGAGTTTGCCAGCGATGGGGAGAACACATTTTATTATAGGTAGTGGATTTTGTTTATATGAGAGCACATTTTGTAAAATAAAAGAAAAACACATTTTAAAAACAAAAAATTTTTTAATAGAGAGGGATAAAATCGAAAAGTGAATATTTAAACAAAAGTATTGATGAGATCAACCCCAATTTATAGAAAAAACCGGGTTGCACATAGCAAACTGTCACTGGAATCATGTGAGTCACGCGGGTAACCACCGCGCGCGGGATCCGCGTACCCGATCTGCGAAGTAACTACCTTCTCCGGATCACGCGCGCGGCCCAGCCACCACCTCCCGATGTTGCTAGCTTCCCCCTCTAACCGCTAGGGGGCGGGCGATCCTGGCACGGCCGGCCTCCGCAAAGGCTGGCCGAGGCCGCCAGATCCCGGGAGGCCTTGCCGCGACCAACCCTACAAGGGGCCGCCAAAGCCGCCCGATATCGGGAGGCCTTGTCGCTGTCAGCCCCGCAAAGAGTTGACCAAGGCCGCCTGATCTCGGGCGGCCTCCCCGCGGTCGGCCCTCACAAGGGTCGACCAAGGTCGCCTGGATCCAGGCAGCCTCGCCGCGGCCTGCCCTATAGAGGGGAAACCAAGGCCGCCTTATCCCGGGTGGCCTCGTCGCGGCCGACCCTACAAGGGGTCGGCCAGGGTTGCCCGATCCGGTGCGGCCATGTCGCATCCGGCCCCTCAGAGGGATGGCTAAGGCCTCCCGATCCCGGGCGGCCTTCCCTCGGACGGCCCTCACAAGGGTCGGTCGGGGCCGCCCGGATTCGGGCGGCCTCGCTGCGGCCGACCCCTTTGAGGGCCACCCGCCCCCGGGCGGCCTCTCCGCAGCCGACCTCCCCTTTCATCCGCCCTCTATGTGAAGGGGCGGCGGCCGGCCGCCCGCATCGACGTCGTCGAGCTGCCGTTCTTCGCGGACAGGTCTTCCCTCAACCCTGGGGCAAGACTGTCATTTCTCAAAAGTGGCGATCCACTTGATCATTTTCGAGCGATTCTATTGTCCGGTCCGGTAGTTAGTAAGCAAAATTACCGGACCGCACTCGTCAAAATCTATAAATAGGCCCAATTCTATTTCAAAAGGGTACTTTTCCCCGTTCACTCCACTTCACTCCACTTCACTCATTGTCACTCCCGACACGTCAAGACAACTCCAAAGGTCAGGAAGCGCCTGCACCTCCAGTGAGCGCACAACGGAAGATCGTGGAAGCTGCACGGCGGACAACGACTTCTGATATTCACTCTCCCCCATCTCATTAAGTTTAACGAGCCGCGGTCTGTCACCCTCGCTCTCCTCCAAGAAGCTTTGTAATAAACTCTCATATAGTGGAAGTTAATTCGACACCGTATCGACCACATGGTTTTTCACTCCGATTGCTGGTTTTCCACGTTATCAAGTCTTCGTCTCAACATCTAGTTAATCTTTGATTGTTGTCACGCTCGGCCGCTCACGGGCTAAGGCGGTTGAGTAAGCCCGATCTACCAAAAGCGCTGCGCGATTCCCCAATAAGTATTTTTTCCTTCTAATATAGTATAAATTAAAAAATAAACAAATGTTAAAAAGTATGAATTTTCAAGTTACAACATTTAGATACAACTTGAAACTATGATGTATGCGGAATTACCGACATCACGCAGAGTCGTTCTGAATCATGGCTTGCTAAAACAAGAAGGATTGCCCAAGACTCATCATTTCGCAAATCGATCGAAGGGCCAACTCTGCTGCCGACTACATCGCCAACATTGCTTGTGTTAGAGACTTTGTGTGGGAAAGGGGAATGCCCCTAACCCAAGCCGTTTCCTTTATTCTCACATAAGACTTTTTGCCTATGTAGACTTGTTATTCTGTTTTTATTATATATATATATAGGTCATGGCCAGCTTGAAGGAATTACCGACATAAAAAAAGCACAAAATGTCAGAAGGTCAGTCGAGGAAAGCTTTGAACATTAGTCGACTGAAGTTTTTTCTTTGAAGCTCAACCACACCTGCCTAAACACAATAATGCTTTATTTAGGAGAAATAATAATTGCGTACGAGTAGCGCTTCTTCCTCTGAGAGCTAGTGAAATTTAAGTCATTGATATCGCATATCCAATGTCGGTGATCTCGCCGAAAAAAAAGAAAAACAAAGAAAAAACACAAATTTTGAAGCCCAATTGGACGGCGAGATCACTACCCGCGCTCCTTTCTCTGTGAGTGAGTAGTGCTCCCAAAAATTATTTATTTAGGAGAGCGCTAACATTTATCGATGAAGGACATTTTTTAACAATATTTGTGTCGTCAGCAGCAAGCACGTTGATGTCTTCTAGCACTGCCGACACGTTCGTTACATGCACCTGCCGTCTCCAACGCCTTCACGATCCTTATCACCGTCGACGAAACATCTATTTGGTACATGACACATATGTCAGGGGGAAGCAACAACGTTTGTCGTTCCTTTTCGTCATGTTGTCGTCCCTTCGTCCATATTAGAATAAAATCAATTATTTGTTTTTTGGGCTTCATGGGTAGTTTTGTATTTTGGCCATTTGGTTTATATTGTATTTTCTCTCTACCAATTTTTCAATTTTTTGCTTTGTAATGTGAACCCCGATACCCTAAGTTTTCAGTCCCCAATCACAACTGAAGCATCCATCAATCTCCTCTTTCAGCGTCCCATCAGCGGTGTCTGCTCTCTCCTCACGAGATCCCTGCTGATTGAATCAGCACATTCACCCACCTGTGTCGTCCTTAGTGACCGTACGGGGAAGAGCGAACTTTTTCGAGCTCCTAGCCATCTGCGCCCCACACGTCTGCCCTTTCTTCTCGAGCCGTCCATTGCTCGTTCCATCGAGTTCAGCTCCATTTGGGAAACCGTGTGGACCAATCAGAGGGCCCAGTTTTCTCCCCTGTCCGCACCACCCCCGCGACCCGTCATACCTCCACCGACCTCTATTCTACCCGCCTTGCGGATCATCTTTCCACCTCTTTTGCCTCCCCCCTATTAAAATTTCTGGATTCACCCCTGCACCAGCGCGAACATCCCAAACAGATTCAGGCTCCGTTTGACGCGGCCTTTTTGCTCCGATGATCATCTTTCCACCTCTTTCCTAATATTTTATATTTTTTTAAATAAAAAAACTCTGAATTCTTAGATATTTTCGAGAAAAACCTTGTTTATTTGATGGACAAATGGATCTCAATTGAGCGCCATTCAAAATAATCACCAACTAAAGATGGTCAAAGACGAGTCATGGGCTTCATGAATGATTATTCAAAGAAATAAAATCAACAAAATTCCCTGAAAATCACTGTCACGAGGATGAGTCCAAATTCGCGAACCAGTGGCCGCGACTCGTGAGAGGGATGCCGCTCCATTGCTTCTGCTGGAACGTAATCGGAGGCCCCGCAAACGAAATCACATTGCCGGAGAAGAAGAAGTTCTCGCCCGGCTGCTCCCGCTTCGCCGTCTCAGCATCTCATCTCCCCGGCAAGATCCGTTCTCCCTCATTTCCACACTGATCTCCGGCATTCCCGTGAGTCTCCTGTACATCGCATTCCTGCTGGACGATCTTCAACTTCATATTCATAGTTTCGTTGTGGTTGCCCTAGTGGTTCGATTTTACGGGGGGATGCTAGGATTTGTAGCCGCTTGTTTCTTTCTCCTTTTGATGCGTTTTCTTATGGAGCCTTGGTTGATTCTGGCTCTGTTGTTGGAGTTTTTTTGCTTTCCTGGCCATGAAATCGAATGAAGAGATTACTTTTTTTTTCTTCTACTCTTTGGTTGGTGAATTTGTTTTGTCTTCTAGTTTAGGGTTCGATCATATTTGAGAACATTTGTATTTGCAATTGAATCGGTCCTTCTTTGATATTATCTAGGCTTTATTTGCTCCGGTGAGTTTGATCAAAAACGCTATTATCATAGTGTGTGTTTGGCAAGACAGGTTATGACGGCTACCAGGAAAGGAAGGCTTCATTTGGCGGGGCGGATACGCTCCACCGGCGCGAACCTCCTCGCCGCGGCTCCGCCTCCGCGCATTCCAGAAATGCCCGCGGTGGGGCTCCTCTCTGGCGTGGGATTTCTGCGGAAATCCACCGCACCGCCGCGGGAACCACGGTGGCGGACGGGGTTGCGGTGATTTCCGCGGAAGCCCCACCGCCCCGCCAAACTAAGCCGAAACTAGTTTTGAGCATAAAATGCATGAATTTTGTTTAGGTGAGGTCGGGCGTTCACGAACGACGGTTCATGACCACCGCGTTCACGACCGCCACCTCAGCGCCAAACAAAGCCTTAATCTTTCTTATGAATCTATGCTTTCATATTCTTGCCCACTACATTAGTTGGAATAAAAATTTGGTTTTTTGGTTCTCATTCTAATCATCCTATCCTAATGTTTCTTATATTATACATGTATCTGTGTAACTAAAATTTTGGGGTGAATATATTTGTTGTTTCTTGTTAGCATATTGTGACTGTAATTGAATTACCTTTGATTTCTCCATCTCCTTAGCATTACTATACTAATTTAATCCAGTGGTGAAGATATTGTTTGCCTTGCAGGCTGTAGAGTTCATTTCATACTAATTATAGTAGTATATTTTATTTCTGTGTTTCAGGAGGTTTGAGTTATTTTCTGGAGCTCTGCTGATACTATGGAAGGCGGAGGAAAAACTGCTGATGATAAAATAATACCCATTGGACCGAATTCAGTGCAAAAGCAAAACGAAAATGGAGATTTGACTGTAAATGTTGAGGGGAAAATGGGAAGCATGGTACTGTTAGAAGATGGTCAGGTTGAGAAATTTACTTCCAAGGGAGAAGTTGGAGGGGAATTATACAACGAGGAAAGATCGAGTACAGGTAATGATGAAGAGGATGGATCAGTACACCAGGTTCATGCATCCAATGGTTTAATTGCTGAGAAAACTAGTGAACAGAACCAAATAAGAGAAGAGGAAGCTCTTCCTGAAGAGAATGAAGTAGACCCTGTATTTGATGGAACAGAGGGTTTAGAGCGGGAGGTGAGCAGCAGGTCTCTTAGCTTATCCTCGGAACAAGACTCGAATTCGCAGACATTTGCTTGGCCAGAAAAGGCAGTTGCTTTTAAAAACTTTGTGAAGGATAAGGGGTCAGTTGCGGTATCGAGTCTTTTTCGTCGACTTTCCGGCAAGAAAGACGATGATTATGAGGTGAATTATGATGCGGAAGGGAAGAGCGAGGATGTACCGATTAAAATCAAAGAGGAAAATGATTTAAACACTGACTCTAAATTAAAGGATGTTTTGGTGAAGGCAGGAGACATATCGACATGGAATCCTCTCAACTATATTAAGATTGGTCGAGATGCAGATGTTCAAAACAGGCTTGTACAAAAAGAAGAAGTCGATGTAGAAAAGGATGCAGAAGAGCAAACTATCAAGGGGAGAGTTATTGTATACACAAGGCTGGGGTGTCAAGCATGCAGAAGTGTCAGGTTATTCATGCGTCAGAAGAGGATTAGGTATGTTGAAGTTAATGTTGATATCTATCCTACCAGAAAGTTTGAGTTGGAGAAGACTACTGGATCCTCTAAGGTTCCACAGGTGTACTTCAATGAGGTTTTGATTGGTGGTTTAGATGAACTGCTGGTCTTGGATGAATCTGGAAGGCTTCATGAAAGGATTAATGCCCTTGTCAAGGACGAACCATCATCGGCAGCCCCTTCACCACCATTGCCTGGTGAAGATGATGTCACCGGCACCGGAAAAATTGATGAATTGGCTTTACTCGTCAGAAAGATGAAAGGGTCCATTGTGGTTAAGGAAAGGTTTTACAAGATGCGAATGTTCAGCAATTGCTTTATTGCCTCAGAGGCAGTAGATTTTTTAGCAGAGGATCAATACCTTGAAAGAGAAGAGGTTTGTTCATCCCTTTCCAAATGAAGATTTATTTCCATCCCTTCCGTATACTATTTTTGCTAATAGAAGTTTTTTTTTCTCAGCAACTTAGCTTGAAGCTTCTATTACATGAACTAGTAGTCTATGAACTAAGTTGACAATCGTGCTACTTGATTGTAAACTTTCTATTACTGTCAAACCCCTTTCTCAATACATAATTAGATATTGGCATGATATATTGTAGTATAGGTGTATGCAACTGTTGTGAGCAAAGTTTGTCTTCACCAATTGTCCCAATTGATCATTGAATTATCTTATTACGCTCAGACGTGGAGGAAGCGAGATGATAGGAACTCCCAAAGAAGCTCGGATCATGGCGTGTCGTGCCTCTGATAAGGAAAAAGAAGCTGACGTGTTCTTTGTGCTTCCATGGGAACCACAATGGGTTCCTATTGGTTTGAAAAAGATCTTTTATCAGTAGGCATTGCTGAAGGATTGACGAGTGCAAGAACAAGAATCATCGACTGTTCCATGTTCTGGAGTAGATCAATCAACGATGACTGAACGAGACGACGAGATGAGTGACGGATCAATTGACGGTGTTGTGGGATCTCGTTAAAGGAGGGTGTGCCAACTTTAGGGAGGAGGCATGTAGAAGCACTAAGAGGAGGATCAACTTATGGAGGTATTGTATTCATGCGGTTGATGTAGTCATTTGAGAGGGATGATCGTCGATTGTTGGAGAATCATCGATCGTGTGAGGAAGCAAATGATTTTTTGCTCAAACCATTGCAATAGGCCGATATGTTACATTTACACAATTGTATGCTGAGATAATTAGGAGATGCAATCCTGGAGGGAATCATCGTTCACTGTTGTAGGATACACATAGGAGTAACAAACACTTCTTCTGCTTATATGATTGTCTACTGTGAGGTATCATTGATCACTTGTGCTAAATCTCTCTTCGACGGGAGTCGTTGACTGTCAGGAAGATGTGACCGACAAGAAGGGTAGGGATAGATTTTCGAGCGTGGATGAGGGACTTGATTGACCATGATACCATTTGTTACGAACTGAGTTCATGATGCCTGTGCTGACAGATTATAAACACTACCCAAATGCAAAATAAAACACTAAATACGGCAATAATTCAAAACACAATTAATAAACATGACTCAATAAACTCATACTAAATACCCATTAATTGTGATCATAACAACGACCAAATAGATAAATTACTTTAGTTAATGAGAGTCGCGAGACTTGTTGGTTTATTGAGGTAGCTTACCAGCATGCAAGAAAAAGTTGAATCTGAGTTAACTAGCTTATTTGATTCAAATTTGTGTGGGTTATGGAAAAACTTCCAGGAGTTTGGATGAGAGGCTTTCTTTGTACTTTTCTTGTCTTGGTTTAGCTTATTCTTTCTAAATCTCTAATTTTAAAGAGTAAACATATAAACTTATTTAAAATTCCAGTATTATCAATACATACATTTATGATCTTTAGATTCTTACTGAACATATCTAATATTCTTTGCTCCAATTTCGTTTGCTTGATCTATTTGTTCCCATTGAAACATATGTTCTCAGACCCCTACATGTTGTTTAATACCCTAAAAATTTGAGTTACGAAGAACACAATTGCCCAAGTCAGCTGAATTTTTACCGAACAAATATATGTTTATAATGACCAAAATACACTTTTTTTGGTTTAAGATTCATAAGTTTGATGATTGTTATGATCTTAAAACATCTTGCTAATCGAAAAAAATGGAGGCCACAAAGAACTCAAAAAGACCAAGCACGTGCTTCAAATTCGAGACTATACAAGCTTAGAGCAACATGGGATCCTCAACCCAAAATTTGACTAAGAGACAAAATCATATAATATGGATCACATATGAGTCTGAATGGGCCCACCTAAGGTGTAACGACTCAGCGTTGACAAACACTCTTTTCCTTGCACAACCCAGTGATCATGCACCAAACCAGTGATAAATGGTGTGGTCGGGGGATCATCTCATGGGTTGATCATGCCCACAGTTTATGTATGATTGCAAATGATGTCAATGTCAGTGATTTTTAGATCACGACCTTTGAGATTAAGTTGAGATGATTAGAAGTCCACATGAGAAATCAGATCAAAAATTACACACCAAATGCTCGAGATAGAGACCATGGAAGATGTGACCTTCTGACCAACCTCCTTGATGGCCAAGTTGATATGGGGATTTTCTATATTGTTTTGCATTTGTAAAGCTTGTATTACCTTTAAAAGAGAATATTTCCTAGATATTCTCTCCCCCCCCCCCACCGTAAGCCTATTTAAAGGCCCCTATTGTAAAAAAAACTTTTATCCATTAAACTCAGAAGCAGAGTCTTTGATCTTCACCTCTTCGTTCTCAAAAGTCTCCCATTAAAGGTTTGTGTTCTCTATCTTTTCACCCTTTCTCACTTCTTTTAGCTTCTATCAACCTACTGCGTCGATGAACTTTGGTTGCTGATTGAACTTTACAGATCTTCTGAGGAACATCATTTAGATCTAAAAAGGGGCCTTGATCAGTCCAGATTAGGCCTTGAATGGAACAACCCGAGGGGAGGGTAGGTTGAGGTCGCTGACAGCAGATCCAATCAGTTACTCTGCCTACTATGGAAGAGATATTTTTGTAAATTTTATTTTTATATTAAAATCTCCTCAATATCAGATGTCCTGCTGTCCCTTTCTAATTTGATAGTGCACGTTTCTAAATCATGTAGTACAAGATTAAACAGATCAATTTGGCAACAAAACACCAATTCTTGGTGCATGGTAAGAATGAAGAGAGATAAGAATTCATGGAGTTGTTTTTTCCATGGATTCTATTGTTTAGTCAAAAATTAAACAAGTAGAAACCATAGAGGAGATTGGAGATCTCATGGCTAAGACTCCAGAGATGCATAACCTGGCTAGCTAAGTAGTCATATTGTCTGAACAAGTTCATCTATAATGGAGTGGATGTAGCTCCAACCTTCAAACACTACTCGAGGATCTGGACGCCAAAATTATACCTTTCCTTGTCCCCCATCAAGACCACAATAAATGCCATGATAATACTTGGAATTTGGAGTGAGATGGAGAAAGATAACGAGTATGAGTTGTCCCTAGGATGAAGCTTAGTGCTTTAAAAGTTGAAGCAAGGGTAGACATACAAAGCTTTGATTGGTCAATTGATGTGGAGAAATTTGATTCATGGGTTTATTAGTTGTAGACATACTTCACCTTATATGCTCACGACAAGGTGTCATTTGCATGCCTAAAGCTAAGCCATCATATTTTAGCTTGTTGGGTGCTCACTTGAATGTTATCCACCACTTGTAAGTGGAGACATTTTTAATAGCTTATACATCGGGAGTTCTATTCCATGGGTATGTAGGATATGAGGAAGAGATGACAGTTTGAGGTAACACCAATCTGTGGAAAGAAATCACCACAGAGTAGTGAATATAAGTTCTTATGCCGTGATTGTCAAGATTGGGATCTTAGATAGGGCCGTTCTGAGGTTGGATCGGATCTGATCGAGGATTGCAAGGTTCTACAACATTCATAAATCAAGGCTTAAAATATAAAATCGAATTTGTTGAGAGAACACAAAAACTTGTATGTATTGCTTGTGTGTCTAAATACAAAGAGAGAATACAAATATATAGGAGGAAGAAAGAGAGAGAGCAATCCTATACATGATGTGGGACTAAAGAAGAAAGAAGAGGAAAAACAAAAATGGGCTATTTACATGGGCTTTTCTAACACTCCCCCGCAAGCTGGAGCGTACAAATCGTATGCGCCAAGCTTGGACAAGCACGGATAGAAGAGGGTACTGGAAAGAGCCTTCGTGAGGATATCCGCAACTTGTTCAGACCCCGGAACATGCTTTAGATCGAGCTTCTTCATTTGAACCTTTTCCCGGATGAAGTGACAATCGACTTCGATATGCTTTGTTCTTTCGTGGAAGACCGAGTTGTTGGCAATATGTATAACAGCTTGGCTATCACAGAGGAGGAGAGCGGGTGAGGGTACCCATATCGGCGAGAAGACTCTCAAGCCACGTCAGTTCAGACACAACAGATGTCATTGCTCAGTATTCTGCCTCAGCTGATGATCGAGCAACGACCGCTTGTTTCTTGCTTCGCCATGTAATCAAATGTCCTCCAAAATAAGTGCAAAAACCACTGGTTGATCGCCGGTCATCAAGGGAACCAACATAGTCAGCATCCGAGTATGCCACCAATGTTGGAGCTTAAGGGGAGGTTTTGTAGACAAGTCTTTGGCTGGGAGCTGTTTTAAGGTATCTGAGAATGCGTTCAACAGCCTGAAGATGAGATTTTCAAGGGAAGTGCATATACCGACTGACAATACCCACGGCGAAGGAAATATGTTACCGTAAGATAGATCAATTTTTCAACGAGGCGACGATAATATTCTGGATTTTGGAGTAGGAGATTCGAGTCAGATGCCTGAGCGCACAACTTGTGGTTTACATCCATTGGAGTGTCACTCGGCCTACAGCCTGAATAGCCCGCATCATGAAGGAGGTCGAGGCAGTACTTTCGTTGAGAGAGGACAAGCCCATCTGGTCGTCTGGCCACCTCAAGACTCAAGAAGTACCGTAGGGAACCCAAATCCTTTGTCTGAAAGACGGAACTCAGATGTAGTTTGACCGCCTGTATCCCTTGTGAGTCATCTCCTGTAATGTATCATCAACGTATACTAATAGAAGAACCGTTCCTTTTGTTCGGTGATGAGTAAATAGTGAGAAGTTGGCCGAGCTCCGAGTAAAACCAATATCCCGAAGGGCTTTACTGAACTTGTCAAACCATGCCCGTGGGGATTGTTTGAGACCATACAGAGCCTTCAAAAGGCGACAGACCTGAGACTCCCCCGTGGTCTCAAACCCGGGTGGTTGCTGCATATATACCGTCTCCTGGAGATCACCTTTCAGAAAGGCATTCTTGATATCCAATTGGAGTAAGGGCCACTGGCGATGGACAGCTACGGTGATGAGGACACGAACGGTATTGAGCTTGGTCACTGGAGAGAAAGTTTCCTCATAGTCGAGCCCCTGTTATTAGGTGAAGCCATGAGCCACTAGACGAGCCTTCAAACGGTCTATCGTCCCATCAACAGCATGTTTGATGGCAAAGACCCACTTATACCCAACCGGTTTCTGACCCGGAGGAAGGGGTACTAGAGTCCATGTCTGGTTAGCCCAGAGAGCAGCCATTTCCTCCTCCATGGCGGCCCGCCAACCCGGATGTTGGAGCGCCTCTTGCACAAAGTTAGGAACAGAGACCGAAGAAAGAGAAGTAGCAAATGTGTGAAGTTGGGGAGAGAGGCGATGGAGGGAGACACAGTTCTCCAGTGGATGAGCAGTGGAGGGCGGTACCTGATCAGCAGGACGCAGAGTAGCCGTGGTTGAGGCCGACTGCAGAGGGGCAATGAAATTGAGAGGCCGACAAGTGTAGACACGGATAACGTGTGGTTTGGAGGGAGCAGGAGCCGGTGCAGGTGGAACCGGTGAAGGTGGTGCAGTAACGGGGATAACAGGACGTGGGATGGATGGCGGGAGAGGTGCGGGCGGTAGATGAGCGGGGAAAGGAGCAGGGAAAAAAGGTTGATCCTCCCGGAAGGTAACATCAGCAGAGACCGAGATCTTTCGGGTAGCTGGAGAATAACATACATAGCCCTTCTGGGTGCACAAATATCCGACAAAGATGTGTTTAGCCGCCCGGGGATCCAATTTGTCCGAGGACGGCCCTAGACGGTGGATGTAGCAGGTGCTGCCAAAGATACGAGGCGGGAGAGGAAAGGCCGGAGTGGCGGGAAACAGTAGGCTGAACAGAGTAACATAGTTGAGGACAGAGGAAGGGAGACGGTTGATGAGAAAGCAGGCAGTGGAGACCGTAAAGTTCCAGTAAGGTTTGGGAACATGCATTTGAAGCATGATTGAGCGGGCTACATCGAGTAAGTGGCGGTTCTTTCGTTCGGCAACGCCGTTCTGTTGGGGTGTGTAGGCGCATGATGTTTGATGTATAATCCCGAATTCAGAGCACAAATCCGTAAATTCGTGACTGGTGTATTCGCGAGCATTATCAGTGCGCAATGTTTTTAGGGTGGTGTGGAATTATGTACGGGTCTCAAGGACAAAGGCCCGAAAAATACGGGGAAGCTCAGAGCGATCACGAAGTAAGTAAAGCCATGTTGTGCCAGAGTAATCATCAATAAATGTGATAAAGTACCGAAACCCAGAAATACTAGTAATCTTAAAAGGACCCCATACATCGGAATGTACTAAATCAAACGGAGCAGCGCTCCGAGTACAATGCGCAGGAAAAGAAGAACGCGGTTGTTTGCCGAAGATACAAGACTCACACTGAAATGGATGAAGAGATATATCAGGAAGAGCCCGCTGGAGGACCGGCAGAGGGGCATGCCCAAGTCATCGATGCCACTCACCGGAAGAGACAGAGGAGAGAATGGTCAGAGAGTCATCGAAAAGGTAGAGCTCATTCCGCAATGTGTCTTTACCAATGGTAATCTGCGTCCGTCGATCCTGTATAACAAAAGAAGTAGATGCGAATATGACAGAACAATCAAGATCACTAGTAAGGCGTCCCACAAAAAGTAAATTGAACGGGGAGCTCGGAACATGAAGTGTCGAGCGAAGAGAGATCGACGGGTTGAGAGAGAGATCCGTCGAGTCGGAGACGAGAACCGTCGCCCCATTAGCCACAGTGATACATTTAGGATGAGGAGAATCCAAGTACTGGGCAGACCATCACGAGGTAATGTGATGAGTGGCACCTGAGTCCACGATCCAACATGGACTGGTGGATAAACAAGCAGTACCTGTGTTGGAGATAGAGGCAACAGAGGAAGAGGGCGGGTTAAGTAGCCCCTGGAGTTGCTGGAGCTGAAGACGAACGGCCTCAAGGTCAGGAGGGGCGACAGAGGAGGCGTCAGCAGTAACAGACGCCGTCGGACGAGGAGGATAACCAATCTTCCGGTAGCAGGTCGCCTCAAGGTGACCGTCCTTCCCACAGTAAGAACAATTCGGCCGACCCCGACCACCACGCCCACGGCCCCGGGATCCCGAACGTCCCCTACGAGCAGAGGTAGGAGGGGACGGTAGGGGGAATGGGGCCTGCTGAAGAAGGGCCGGGGGGAAGGCGCAGAAGTATCCGGAGGAGGTGACACACGGAGAAGCATGCAACAGACATCAGAGAAAGACGGTGTTGTGGGAGAAGCCAGAACCTGAGTCTGAATTCTCTGAAGGTGAGACGGAACACGAGCCATCATGATGGCAATGCAGACGGCTTCCTTCTGAGTGCGTTGAGCAGCAAGATCATTGGTAGACGGCTGATGCTGGATACAGGCCTCAGCCAGGGTCTTGGCTCGAGCGACAAAGGAGGTCATGTTCGAAGCCCCGCCAGTGTCGAGAGTGAGAAGATCAGTGAGTATGTCGCAGAGATGTTGAAGGCTGCCCCGGCCTGAGTACAAGGAATGCAGCTCATCCCACATAGCCTTGGCAGTTTCGTGATACATGGTCATCTGATAAGGTTCACCATTCAAGGAATTGCAAGTTTGAACGCGACCATCATTGCGGAGCCAGTCGTCGGTTGGAGGAGATGGAGGTGCCTGAGTGAGGTGAGGCAAAAGGCCCTTGGCCTGAAGAACCCGTCGAACAGAATGCACCCAAGGGATAAAGTTCTTCTTCCCAGAGAGAGAAATGGTAGTTATACGCAGCTCGTCGCAGATTTCAGCAGAACAAGCCGGGTGGTCTGCTGGACAAGCCAGGCGGTCTGCAGGCGGACTAGCCGCCGGGCCGGTGGAGTTGAAAAAAGAGCCCATAGAAGCAACAGGAGAGAGACCGTTACAGGTCGGGCGGTTAGCAAGCCGCAGCGACTAGAGACTGTAGTGGGTGACGAAGGCCGCTGCGAGAATAACTGGAGACCGCTCGGCAGGCAGGCATGCAAGGAGAAGACTGCGACCACAATGCGGGCGAAGCAAACCGCATGGTCATAATGTGTACACCAGCGGCCAAACGGACCGCGACCAAAGAATGCGGAAAGAAGATAGACCGCACGGTCTCAGTGTGCACACCAGCTGTCAGAGCAAAGAAGGAGGCCTCGAGTAGAACTCGAGCGGACAAGAAGAGGAAGCCGCGAGTAGAGAACTCGAGCGGATAGGAGAAGAGTCCGCGAGTTAGAGAACTCGAGCAGATAGAAGAAGAGTCCGCGAGGTAGAGAACTCGAGCGGATAGGAGAAGAGTCCACGAGTGATGTAGGACAAATTATGGTTTCAAAATATTAAATATATTATAGCAAAATATTGTATTTAGTATAAGTAAAATCAGAATCTCTGAAAATTAAGGGGATTTTTAGTGTTGAAAAGAGGGCTGAGCGGGCCCAATCGAGATGTTCGTGCGGAAAAGCTGCTCTTACTGATAAACTTCGAAAAAAAACCCGTTATTTGCTATTTAAAAAATTTTGTCAGCGCTAACGGTTCGAGCCGAGGAGGGATTCAGACACAAACAACAAATTTAAAATTAAAACGGTAATTAAGGCGAGAGAACGTTCGGGGCAAGCTCGTAATTATTTAATGGTTGCATAAATTTAAATCTAACTATTAAGAGCAAGGGGTGATGTTGTTACCACAGGAGCACTATCCAGACCAAATATGTAGACTAAATGATGCAGGCTCACACGTTGACACCGTAAAATCAACAGAATAAACACGATTGCCTCTCTACGATCAAATTCTACACTCGCAAACTTCGTCGCAGCGCACACACTATGCAAGTATATCAATTAGATGCTAATGTACGGGTAGCCAAACCGATTAGGATCGAATAAAGGCTATAAGCCAATACTCTTTCCGGCTCAAAGGACCCACCAGTCCGATCGAGCGAAGGTTGTACCAAAAGAGATCTATCAAAAAATTAGGATTCGGAAACGGTAGATCTATCCTAACAAAAAGAAAAACGAAGGTTCGTCAATCTTTCGAACTTAAATAAAATAAGGATGAACAACAAAATCAATCGAAGAAACCACGATAAAATTAATGCTATCAAGATTCAACAACAAAGTATTCCACCACGAAAATTAATCTTGAGGGGAAAAGACACAAGTAGCAAGGTTTCGTTACCCAATCGGAATGGGTGATTCCAATTCACTATTTTTTGGATCGTCCTTCAACGACTCCGCCAGAGTCACGCCGGATGGAGAGAAAACTCGTATGCCTTTGTCGCTTCACGCCGGAGTTGGAATCCACAAGGGGGGATCTTTGCCTTGGCCGAATTTCACCCAAAAGGAAAGAGGTTGGTCGGTTTTGGTAGGGGATTAGGGTGGTCGGATTTTGTAGAGGAAGGGGTCGGGTTTCTTTAGAGAGGAAAAGGTGAGGGAGGAGGAAGTGGAGAGGAGGCCGAATAGAGAGAGAGGAGGGAAGGGTGGCCGACAGCCAAAAAGAGGGGAGGAGGAGAGGAGGTTGGCGGTTAGGAGAGGGGAAGAAAAACCTTGGCCGAAATTTTGAAGAGGGGGCGGGGGAGAAATCTCAAGGAGGATTTTAGGGTTTTCAAATTCTTATTATTTCATTCTCTATCAAATCTTTCATAACCATGACTATATATAGCCTACACCACTTCATCTCCTTCATTCAAAATTCAAAATGAAACTATGATGGTTATATGCACCCATCATGAAATAAAAACAATACAAAAATTAAATGCATGAAATTAAACACTCTTGATGGTTATAAGCACCCATCATACATGAAATGAAATAAAAACTTAAAATTGCTAAAATAATAATTGATAGAATATAAAATATATAATTATTTAATTTATAATTATATATTTTATTCAATGGCGGCGGTGGACGTCGAGCAAAACATGTAGCGACGACGGCGTTGGCGTAAAAACGTCGTGGTAGAATTTCATCTTCGAGCTTGCGACAACGATGGTCCCAATCCACGAACTCTCTTTGACGGGGATCTACGGCCGCATCAGCATCGTCGCCATCAATCCTCCCCCCGCTCAAAAGTACTCATCACCGATGAGTTGGTCTGAAAGTAACGGCGCAGGAGAGCATCATCCAAAAGAGCCACCTCCGATTCAAGGAGCCAAGAGTCATCGGAGGCCGGACGATCACGCCATCGAATCAAGTAGTGACAAACATCACCACTTGGAGAGGAGAGCACTACATCTTGGAGTATCCTGTCATGTAAAAAGGTGGTCCTGGGGAACCTTGAAAAAGCATTAGGCAATAAAGGAGAAAAAGTTTCTTCATCAACAATCAACGTACCTCCATTGGAGACCGATGGAGAGAGCAATTCAGAAACAAACTCACCCCCAACCCATTAGAAAATGCAGTAAAACTAAACATACAGGCAGATAATTTAAGTGGTGGAGAAACATTTGACGTTAAATCAGAAACATTAAAAATATGGGAAATACCCCAATCAGTGGGTAACTTCAAAAGATACGCGTTTCTCCTAATTTATTTAATATTCGAAAAGGTCTAGCTCGCCGATTCGCCAACTTTTTTAAAGTGCCCAAAGGCATCCGTTCAGGGACGAGACGCACCAAAACTAAATCGTCAACCTTATAGTAAGACGCTCTTTTATGTAAGATAACAAGAAATTGATAAGATGTATATTATGTGGCTAGCGCTTCACTAATGTGCTTATATAAATTATGAACATGAGAGGCAAAAACTGGTGCGAATTGACTTAACCTATAATATGGCGGTTACAAAATCAAGTCAAATGGCACTGACGCTTTATATCCGTGCACGATCTCATTCGGCGATAAACTAGCATGAAAGTAATAAGGCGCAACTTGATTGAGTAATTTTTTAAAAATGCTCCTAAGTATCTTACTACCGTGAGGAGTGAACCCATGGGCTACATGACTTAACCCAAATACGAAGGATAAGAGGGTTAAGTCTGGTGGCACGGGAGCCTTATAATTAAAGATGATTGTAATGGGCTCTGAACTCGCAGTTTTAATTTTAGATTTTATATTTTCACGCTTGACACGAAGATATGCCAAGGAGAACCGTTCATCATAAATAATGGAATTGGACGCTCCCGGATGTGAAAGGATGTGCGAGCGATACAACTCAAGGGGTTTTTCTATAGTCAGTAACGTGTGGAAATGAGGGTCATCAAAAGGCGGTGGGTAAATGCGTGCGACCGGGTGTGATATATAAGTATGTATAGGGAACACCACATCCAGATGCACAATTTCCAAAGAATTAGAATCAGTCGTAGTCAAGGACAGAACCGTAGACGAACACGTAGAAAAATGAACAGTCAAATGTGACACGTAGTCAGATCTGCGGGGTGCGGTGAACAGACCAAATATTAATGCGCTCAACCTAGTAATATCTATACACTGAGACAACGCCAATGTAGGAACTAATAAAGTGGGCGTGACACAAAAACTCAGACTAGGACTATCGGTTTCACGTCCTAAAAAATCAACTAATGTGGGCAAATAATCAAGAGGAAGGGTCGGCAAAATCAAACCCGGGATAAAATCTGAATCAGTATAAATTTCATCCAACGGTGACAACATCAAAGAACTCTCATCCGGGTGTATAACACAAGAATCGTCCAAAATACAACTTCCTCGCTTGGAATTTCTTCCAACACACTAGAGGCATCATCCGAATCAGAGTCAGTAAAAGTTTCAAAAATTGGCAAAATCAAACCCGATAGAATTTTTAATTCAATTTGAGCTTTAGGAAATGGTGATAAGTGATAACGTCAAAGAAATAGTTTTCTGGTTCTCAGCGCTAAAATCATCCAAAAATATCTGTCCCTCATAAGGAATTCATCCACAATAACACTTGGGACATCCTCACTCTCAAGCTCCTCAGATAACTCAGATACAATCTCAGTGGGTGGGATCGTAAACTCTATCACGATGGGGATCGTAGCCTGGAGAGGGCACTCAATACTATAGTGATCAGACACGACACTAGCAGGGCATGTGTAATAGGTAACAGAATACTCTCACAGATCGAAATGTAATCATCCTATACATCGTCTTCTAAATCACTAGGGATTCCCTCACTGTCAGAATCATCAGGCTCGTCGGGCACTATCGTATGTGAAGGAATACTCTCACCTAGCTGGTCAACTACAAAGTCCAGAGATACTATATCCACATCAGAATCCTCAGAGGTATCAGTCAATATCTCAAGGGGCATAGACGTCGAGGCTAAATGAGACAAAGCTCTAGTAGTAATATCTTTTGAGTCCAAGACATATGATCTATTAGGAATGGTTTCCTTAAAGGTGGGAGTAGGCACACTAAGGGAAGACCGACCTTTTGGGGGAACTAATCTAACGTTAGGTTTACAATCATTCCTATAGGCAGGTATGAGACTAGCGCCATAACGATACTCACTCACAGGCTTGGTGTTAGTAGTGCGGAGATAGGCAAGATCAAATTGATCCGAGAGTAGGCTACACATTGCCCGCCAAGTATGTTTATAACTACCAACACGACACTCTTCGTTTAACCAAAATACCTGGGCTTGACCTATTAACCGCTCTCGGGCGATGTTAACCTTTTGGTCATCGTCCCATTCGTGACAATCAAAATATATTTCTACCCACTTAAGCCAGTCTCTAAAATTGTGAGAATTCCTATAACCATCAAACGTGGGTATCTCACTCCTAGTGTGAGGAATAGTGTGGGGACGGTTGACATTCCTAGGGTATGATGACAAGGCTGGGGTAGGCGTTAGTTGCCTAATCAAGTCCAAAATCTCATCCACTACAGGTGAATAAATTGGTTTCCTAACGTTTGACATGGAATCAAAAGATTTTAATCAGGAAACATTAACGTCATAGGCCATATCAGTGAGAACTGGTGGAAAATCTACCCGGATTTTGTGCACAAACAATGAAAAATGAACCTGACCCACTAAACTCTAGGAAAGACGGAATTGTTCCCGCTTAGCAACTAGGGTAATAAATAAATGATTTTGATTTTCTTGCTGAAAATATTATGAAGATTATTAAATAAATTTTTTGATTTTTTTGCAGAAAAATAAAAATATAGGCCGCTATTTGCAGACCAAAAATTAAAATTTTTGTTTTATTATTTTGGCAAAAGAAACGTGCAAGTGCGTGTCTGCGTAATAATAAAAGGGGGAGGGTGTCAATTAGGAAATTGACGTGAACCTCCCTCTGATACCAAATTGATGCAGACTTACACGTTGACACCGTAAAATCAACGGACTAAACACAATTGCCTCTCTACGATCAAATTCTACACTCACACAAACTTCGTCGCAGCGCACACGCTATGCAATTATATCAATTAGATGCTAACGTACGGGTAGCCAAACCGATTAGGATCGAATAAAGGTTATAGGTCAATACTCTTTCCGGCTAAAATGACACACCCAGTCCGATCGAGCGAAGGTTGTACCAAAAGAGATTTACCAAAAAATTATGATTCGGAAACGGTAGATTTCTCCTAACAAAAAGGAAAACGAAGGTTCGCCAAACCTTTCGAACTTAAATAAAATAAGGATGAACAGCAAAATCAATCGAAGAAACCACGATAAAATTAATGTTATCAAGTTTCAACAACAAAGTATTCCACCACAAAAATTAATCTAGAGGGGAAACCACACAAGTAGCAAGGTTTCGTTACCCAATCGGAATGGATGATTCCGATTCACTATTTTTTGAATCGTCCTTCAACGGCTCTGCCAGAGTCATGCCGGATGGAGAGAAAACTCGTCCGCCTTCGTCGCTTCACACCGGAGTTGGAATCCACAAGGGGGGATCTTTGCCTGGCTGAATTTCACCCAAAAGGAAAGAGGTTGGTCGGTTTTGGTAGGGGATGAGGGTGGTCAGATTTTGTAGAGGAAGGGGTCGGGTTTCTTTAGAGAGGAAAAGGTGAGGGAGGAGGAAGTGGAGAGGAGGCCGAATAGAGAGAAAGGAGGGAAGGGTGACCGAAAGCCAAAAAGAGGGGAGGAGGAGAGGAGGTTGGCGGCTAGGAGAGGGGAAGAAAAATCTTGGCCGAAATTTTGAAGAGGAGGGGGGAGAAATCTCATGGAGGATTTTAGGGTCTTCAAATTCTTATTATTTCATTCTCTATCAAATCCTTCATAACCATGACTATATATAGCCTACACCACTTCATCTCCTCCATTCAAAATTCAAAATGAAACTATGATGGTTATATGCACCCATCATGAAATAAAAACAATACAAAAATTAAATGCATGAAATTAAACACTCTTGATGGTTATAAACACTCATCATACATGAAATGAAATAAAAACTTAAAATAAAAATTGCTAAAATAATAATTGATAGAATATAAAATATATAATTATTTAATTTATAATTATATATTTTATTCAATGGCAGCGGCGGACGTCGAGCAAAACATGTAGCGACGACGGCGTTGGCGTAGAAACGTCGTGGTAGAATTTCATCTTCGAGCTTGCGACAACGATGGTCCCAATCCACGAACTCTCGTTGACGGGGATCTACGGCCGCATCAGCATCGTCGCCATCACTAAAACAAGCCGAAGTCAACTGTTTGCCTTCTGGTCTCTGACTGGAGTTGGTTTGGATCGTCGGCCAACCCCGTATGGCGGCAGATGCAGGAATCAGGCCGGTGTGGTTGCAGGCGGGCGAAGCTGACGAGAAGCGACCGTTGGAAATTGTGTCGCTATCAACGGCGGATCGGCGTTGAGAAGCAGTGGTCGCGGAAGGCCTCTTCCCAGGTGACGGCAGGCTTCAGGCCTGGCGTCGAGAGACGATGGCCCGCCGAAAACCAGTTCGCAGTCGATGGCGGGGATGTAGGATGTTTCACGATCTTGGACGGAATCGAACGACGACTTGGAGCGACAGGCTGCTGTCGGCGGTTTGAACAGCGGCGGCGGGCGATGTCCGCTTTTCTCGGCGACTGGAATTTTGGCGGCGAGAGTTGAAGTCACGGGGAGAAGGTCTGCCGGCAACGCAAAGAATTGAATGAATTTTCAATTCTCTGCTATCCGGCCTCTCTCAATTCAAAGGGGCGGCTCAACATTAATAAGAATGACGGTCAAACAAGAAAGATTTTCACTAATTGTTTTTTATTAAGTTTCCAAATAGGAGCAGTCTAAAATAAGAATGACTGTCATTCAACTTTCTTAATTGATTCTCCAATCAAGGAGCCGGCCAAATTTTAAGTTTCCAAAAAAGAAAACTTATTCCAAATAATTATTATCTTTTGAATTCTAAATATATGTGTTTTAAATAAATTAAAGCTTGCCTGTTACGTCCTAACTACCAGAATTACCAGACCTTTTTATTAAGGGTCTCGTCGGACGGTCAACTCGACGAACCGAGCAATTTCAAACCAACAGGAGTACGGCGAAGGGAATACATAAAAGACGCATAAATAAAAATAAAAATGCATAAATAAAATTTCATGACGCATGGTGGCGTCATGCAATATTGGATGCGATGGAGGGTGCATCAGCGAGTTAGAGAACTCGAGCGGATAGGCAGAGTGGCCGGGTGAGTAGCACCGGAGGAGGGGCCCACGGGAGAAGAAAGCAGGGAGAAGGCCGCGAGCTAAGAAGGGAGCTCGCTGCGGGAAGGGAGAAAGAAACAAACCGCACGGGTAGAGAGGAAACCGCGCGGGATAAGGGAGGTGGAAAAGGGGCCTAATGGTGAGAGATACTCCTATAAAAGGATAGAGAGTAGAGAGAAAGAGGGTGGAGGCCACGAGATAGGGGTGGGAGGGAAGAGAGGCGGTTAACAAAAGACTAGCCGCGCGCCCTGCGCGAGAAGGGAAGGCCGACCGGTTAGACAAAGGCAGACCGCGCCTAGCGCAAACAGAGCAGGTCGGGCGGTTAGCAGAAGGCTAGCCGCAAGGAGAGACCGAGTCCCTCTGATACCATGTTGAGAGAACACAAAAACTTGTATGTCTAAATACAAAGAGAGAATACAAATATATAGGAGGAAGAAAGAGAGAGAGCAATCCTATACTTGATGTGGGACTAAAGAAGAGAGAAGAGGAAAAACAAAAATGGACCCAATAATGGGCTCTTTACATGGGCTTTTCTAACAGAACTTTATATTATCTAATTACATGCTCAATTAACATAAAAATAATTAACAATGTTGCAATTAAAAAACTATATATTAAAAAATTAAGCAAAAGAACAATTGAAGTACTGAACCAATAACATCAAGAAAGTATTATCGTTCTAACTCTAAATTAGTAAATAAAAAGTAAGTAGTGGCATTACTGAATAACAAATTTTTTGGGGATGGAAGGACAATGCTTTGAAATGGAAAGTTGAGCGAGCAATAATGAACAACGATTGCATTAATTTGAAAGAAAACGGATTCAATTTGGAGCAAGCTCCGGCCAAGACCAGGAAAGGCTGGATCCTTCAAGATCATTCTCTCCAAGAAAAGCCCAAAATAACCATTACATCCAAGATACTCCAACTCACAAATCCCTCCCCCTTGAAGTGCATTTCCCCTAATCGTATCATTGGTCCGACCTCGCCTCCCCGCATGCCTCACGTGCCGCCGGGTTTCGTTTGCAACCGCCTCTTCGTCAACAACGACACTCGATCCGTTTCCAGATTCCGATCCGCCTGTCTATCCCGCTCCGCGCGTGCCTTCGACGTCTGTTTCTCACGTCCTAATCCAGATCCGCGCTTGATCCAGATCCCTATCCTTCGCCGTTCTGTCCAGATCCAAATCCGCAAGTGTCGCCGTCCCTGTTCCGCTGATCCTGTCGCCGCAAGTTTCCGCCGTCCATGTTTCGCGTCTCCTCGACGCTGGTCCATCTGCCAGCCACTTCGACCGCAGCACCTGCCCAGATTTCTTCCCTCTAGCTCTCCTTTCCTTCAGATTTCGCACCGTCGTTTGCTCCTGGCGCCCTGACATCAGTGCCCGACCACTCGCGCGATGAATGACGCCCGCCTCGACTCCGTTGAGCATCACCTCAACGACTAAGCTAGTTCTCTCGCATCGATTCAAGTGATTCTCCAACGCTTGTAGGCCAGTGATGCCCGGTTGGACAGCCGCTCCTCTATACCATCGCCCGGGAGGATCCCTCTTTCACCATTCAGCCCGCCTCCCTGTTGACTCTACCTCCGCTCGCTGCGCTAGCCTCGGGCCACTTGTCGCGCTCCCTCGAAGTTCCTCACTTCAACGACATCAATCCTCTGGGATGGATTGTAAAGGCAGAGCAATTTTTTGACATTCACGACACCACGGAGGGACAAAAAGTGGCCACAATGACCCTTGCCATGGAGGGCCCCTCCCTCCATTGGGCCTGTTAGCTACACCGGTCGACGCCACTCCTTTCATGGATCGATCTGGCCCAAGCACTATGATCGTCGATACTCAGGCAACCCGGTGGAGAGCATATGTGCCCTACGACATCACTACCGTGGAGCAGTACATCGACGAGTTCATCGAGCTCGTCAACCACGTCCCCGAACTCCCTCCAGATCATTACCTCGGCTTCTTTCTTCAGGGTCTCCAACCCCACGTTGGCTCCCGCTTGCGCACCCATCATTCTCGGGATCTCTCCGATGCGATGGAGGATGCCCGGTTGGTAGAAGCAGATTTCTTGGTTCGTGCCGGGGACCGCCCCCGACTACCTTTGGCAGCTCCTCCTCCCCCCAGCTCGTGCGACGTACGTTACTCTGCCACCGCAACTTCCAGCATGGGAACAACAACATCCAACTGCCCCACCCATGCCGACCTTTCCTCCTAGGCCACCATGACTGCCCACCCCTCATCGTCTTTTCACGCAAGAGTACAATAATCTGCACGGGAAGGGTTTGTGCTTTCACTATAAGCAACCCTATTCTTTGACACACGTCTGCCCGTTGAAGGAGCTGCCTGTTCTCATTTGTGCTGGCGATGACGTTGTGACGATCACTGAATTTGATGCCCTGCTACTAGATGACGATCCTCCATAGGAGCCGACGCAACTCAGCCTGCAGCGTTTGGAGATTCCATGTTCTTCTATGAGGGGCATCTCAGGACCCCGCACTACGAAGCTCCAGGGACGGCTACATGGCACACCGGGGGTGTTCATGATTGATAGTGGCGCGAGACACAACTTTATTTCCCACGACTTCGTGACGCGCTTACAGTTGCCTTCAGATCTGACGCAGAGTTTTGTAGTTCACCTCGGTGATGGCCGTCGATCACCGAATCGAGGCTTATACCACGACCTCTCTTTACAGGTGGGAAAGTATATCACCCCAGCAGATTTCCATGTTCTCCACTTAGGCAGGGCCTGTGCAATTTTGGGCATCACATGGTTGCATACTTTGGGCAACATCAACCACAATTGGGTCTCCATGCGTATGACTTTTCAGTGGGCCAATCGGCCATGCACGCTTCAGGGTGATGCTTCCCTCCAGCGGATCGTCATCTCTTCTTGCGCAGCCCAGCGCACTGACTTTGTGGATTTTTGCGCCTTCCTTTGGTAAATCACGACGTCAGGGACCAAGCACCTACCATCGCCGCCTACTTCTCCTCTACCCCAGCTGTCCCGCCTTTTGGAGGCCTTTGCCTCAGTGTTCGAGCCACTACCAGGCCTCCCGCTGCAGCGCACCACCGACCACCATATTCCACTTCAGGAGAGCATTCAGGTGATTTTAATCCGCCCTTACCGCTACGTCCGCGTCCAGAAGGATGAGATCGAACACTTGGTCACTGATATGTTGACCTCCTGCCTGATCTGGCCGAGCGTGAGCCCGTTTTCCAGTCCAGTCCTTCTTGTTCGTAAAAAGAACGATAGTTGGAGATTTTTCGTGGACTATCGTGAGCTTAACAAAGCCACCGTAGCGGACAAGTATCCGATCTCAGTGATACAAGAGCCTTTGGATGAGTTGAGTGGAGCTACTTATTTCTTCAAGATCGACTTGCGTTCCGGTTATCACCAGATCCGAGTCTGTGTGGAGGGTGTTCCGAAGACCTCTTTCTGAACGCATGACGATCACTATGAGTTCTTGGTTATGTCGTTCGACCTAACCAACCCCCTTACAACCTTTCAGGTTACAATGAATAACATCTTTAGGGCGGTGCTTCGTAAGTATGTTTGGTTTTCTTTGATGACATACTTGTTTATAGCTTGACGTAGTAGGATCACTTACGCCACCTGGAAACAACCCTGGCGACTCTACGACAACACTCATTAGTCGCCAATTTGAAGAAATGCTCGTTCGCTCAACGCGAGATCTCCTACCTTGGTCACACCGTATCTACTCAGGGCGTGGCAATGGACCCGGATAAGGTGGAGGCAGTTCTGCAGTGGTCGTCACCGCGCTCCTTACGAGAGGTCCGAGGTTTCCTTAGCTTGACCGGCTATTATCGTTGTTTTACCTGTGACTATGGCAAGCTGGAACTACCTCTCGCTTGTATTCTCCGCAAGACGACCGACCCGACCTTTCGGTGGTCCCCCGAGGTAGTTACCGCTTTCACAGCCCTACAGCGGGCCTTGGTGACGACTCCAGTTCTAGCCATGCCAGATTTCACACAGTCCTTTATTGTGGAGTGTGATGCCTCCAGCTCGGGCATTGGCGCAGTGCTTATGTAGATCAGGCGGCCTGTTGCGTGCTCTGCCAGTCTTTCTCTTCTACAATTTGGTCTCGCTCGGCATACGAGAATGATTTGATGGCACTCGTCTTGGCGGTTCAGAATTGGAGGTCGTATCTTTTGGGGTGACACTTCATCGTCCGCACAGATCACCACAACATGCATTAACTTCTCAGGCAAAAGATGACCACCCCGTCTTGGCAGCGTCGGTCCGCCCATATCGATACGGGCACGTGCAGAAGAACGAGATCGAGAGGCTCATACACGACATGCTAATGGGGGCCTCATCCACCCCAGTGCAAGCCCTTTATCCAGCCCGGTCCTCTTGGTCAGGAAGAAAGACGGTAGTTGGCGCTTCTGCGTGGACTATCGGGAGCTCAACAAGGCCACAGTTTCAAACAAGTATCCGATTCCAGTGATCCAAGAACTTTTGGATGAGTTTCACGGCGCCACCGTTTTCACCAAGCTGGACCTCCGTGCAGGTTCCCACCAAATTCGCATCCGGCCTGCCGACGTCGCCAAGACGGCTTTTCGGACCGATGATGGCCACTACGAGTTCTTGGTTATGCCATTCGGCCTGACCAACGCGCCGACCACCTTCCAGGCCACGATGAACGACATTTTTCTCCCGGTACTTCGCCAGCATGTACTTGTTTTTTTATGACATCTTGGTTTACAGTTCTTCTTGGCAGGAGCATCTACAACACGTCGACCAGACGTTGGCTACCCTCCGGTACCACCACCTCATGCTCCACCCGACAAAGTTCTCTTTTGGGGTCCCAGAGGTGTGTTACTTAGGGCACATCATTTCTGTCGTAGGAGTAGCGATGGATAGCGACAAGATCGTGGCGGTCCTCCAGTGGCCAACCCCATTGTCTCTCCGCGATGTTTGCGGGTTCCTGAGTCTGACAGGGTCTACCGGCGGTTTATCCAGGGCTACGATACGATGGCCCGACCCCTCACCCAGCTCCTGAAGAAGTGAAGAAGTCGGTCGAGGGCCCCTTCGAGTGTCGGTGGCGGCCTCCACCGCTTTTGTCGCTCTCAAGCAGGCCCTGGTTAGTGCCCCGGTGTTAGCTATGCCGAATTTCTCCCATCCCTTCCTTGTGATGTGCGACGCGTCGGGCTTCGGCGTGGGGGTCGTACTCATGCAAGCTGGCCGCCCGATGGCCTATTTCAGCCGCGCATTCTCGGACACCATCCGCATCCGATTAGCGTATGAGAACGAGCTCATGGGCCTCGTCCTCGCAGTGCAGTATTGGCGGCCCTACCTCCTGGGCCGACGATTTGTGGTCCGCACCGACCACTATAGCCTCCGCTACCTTCTGCAGCAGAAGATTGCTACGCCTGCCCAACAAGGGTGGGTGGCCAAGCTACTGGGCTACGATTTCAGAATCGAGTTTCGGTCGGGGAAGGTGAACCGCGCGGCCGACACTCTCTCTCGCAACCTCATACTTGCAGTCATCTCCCGCCCGGTTTGGGAGGATGTGGACGCCCTACAGCGGGAAGTAGAAGCAGACCTACTCAAAGGGATCTGGACAGTGCTCCTCGCAGACGCCACAACCCACCCACCTTACTCCTTGGTGGACGACCCCCTACTCTTCAAGGGCCGCCTCGTACTCGCCCCCTCCTCCCCCAGCATTCCTCGGTTATTGGACGAGTTCCATGCCTCTCCGACGGGGGACACGCCGGTGCTTACCGGACATACTGACGGCTGGCAGCCTCACTCTATTGGCCGCACATGTTCTGACAGGTCAAAGCTTTCGCGGTTGCCTGCCTCATCATCCAGAAGGCCAAGTACGAAGCCGTATTTCCGGGTGGTCTACTTCAGCCCCTTCTGATTCCCGACCGCATTTGGGACGACGTCGCCATGGACTTCATCACACGACTGCCCCGTTCTCAGGTATACGACTGCATCCTGGTCGTGGTAGACCGGCTCTCGAAGTATGCTCATTTCATTCTCATTCTCCATCCATACACCGCAGCCACAGTCGTCGACAGCTTCATTCAGGGGGTCGTGCGCCTCCACGGGTTTCCTCGATCGATTGTCAGCAACCGGGACCCGCTCTTCCTGAGTACCTTTTGGACGACATTGTTCCGCCTGCAGGGCACCCACCTTCGCATGAGTTCATCGTACTATCCCCAGACCAACGACCAGTCAGAGGTCCTCAACCGATACTTGGAGACTTACCTCCGCTGCTTCGTGGGGGAGAAGCCGCGTAGCTGGGCCAAGTGGCTCGGGTGGACCGAGTGCTCATATAACACCGCCCACCATCAGGCGGCTGGAACGACCTCGTTTGAGGCCATTTACGGCCGGCCTCCTCCGTCCATCGTCCGCCACCTCTCGGGGGAATGCCAGGTGGAGCGCCTGGCCACCGCTCTTCGCGACAGGGACATCATTCTAGATCACCTGAAGCACTACCTCCGTCGGGCCCAACAGAAGATTGTTTCCTTCGCCAACAAGAAACGTCGGGACCTCTTCTTCAATGTAGGAGAGAAGGTCTTCCTGAAGCTCCACCCCTACCGTCAGCTTTCGGTGGCCCGCCGGTCGTGCCCGAAATTAGCTCCCCGATTCTTCGGGCCACTCGAGGTCCTCGCCCACATCAGGGTAGTTGCTTACCGCCTTCGCCTCCCAAGCGGGAGCTGTATCCACCTGGTCTTCCATGTTTCGCAGCTGCGGCGTGTGGTGGGCGAGCACGCCACCACGGAGCACCTCCCGGCCGACCTCGACCTTTCCGGGGAGGCGCCCAACTACCCTGCCTCGATCCTCGATCGCAGATGCCGCATTCCGGGGGACCATACATCAGAGGAAGTTCTTGTGGCTTGGACCGGTCGACCTGACTCAGACACGACGTGGCTTCCCCGAGATGATATCCGCCGTCAGTTCCCCGATTACTGCCTTGAGGGCAAGACACATTTTCCAGACGGCGGCATTGTTACGGTACTACACGACAACGAGCCCCCGTGGCAAGTGTACATGTGTAGGGTGCGTTTACCGCATGACCCCACCGAGCCCGCGGAGGAGATCGCGGCATAGCCGTGTCATATCTTTATTCCAGCATTTATGTTTGACATTGTATTTTATTTTCAGCATTTATTTTCGGCAGATTAGTCGCGCCTCTGTTCGCACCCCGCTACTATAAAGGGGAGCGCTTGTACTCGTTTGAACTATCTTGGATGAATGTGTTTTTCCTTCCTCTCCTCTCTAACCCTAATTTCCCCTCTCTTTCCCTCTCTCTCTGCCTCTCCTTTTCCCATTCTCATCACACCGCACCTCCTTCCTCTCACCCGAAACCCCATCAAAGTATCACTAACCTTATTGGTGATTGTCAGGCATGCCCAAAATATCACCAACAACGACCAGAGGCACTTACTCCTACTCATTCATCTTTCGTGCATGTTGAAACAACAGGCTTTGCCATCCCTGCAGTGGTGAGAAGTGGAGATGCACAAATACTGATGTAGGTGGAGACTTTCCTCTTACGAATATGACGTTTACTAGCTTGCAAATCTTCAAGGAAGCTTATGCAGGGTAGATACATGAAGTTGATGACATAGCATCGACAGTTCAACCCAGTGATCAAGAAGGGCATATTATTGATTAATTCTCAGTTAAAGTAATCTGAGTAATTCAAAGAGATTACCTCCGTTATTTTCTTCCTAAGTTCAATTTAAAGTTGGATTGAAGATTGCATATTATTGATTAATTCTCAGTTAAAGTAATCTGAGTAATTCGAATTAAATCCAAATTTATTTTAATAAAATCCCTTTTATAAATAAAATGTAGAAGTAATGAATTAATTACTTGGGGCTAAAACCAAGATGTTACATAGAAAATACATTTATTAGATATGCATATAGATTTAACGCAAAAGGATTTGATAGGTGAAAGCATACGAAGTAACATTGATGAAAGCTGTTAAAAATGATCTGTATAGTATATGTTTAACATTCTGACCAACACATGATATGAATGAATAACTAATGTTTATTCATAAAGCTGACCTTAATAGTTGGGATAAAGCTCTTCATGGTGATGAGTTTGAACTTGTTTCCCTATTATCCATAATAATTAGTTTTCTTTTGTCAAATAATATACTTGTTTATAGTTGCATACTTGAATCTAAAGTTTAGTTAATTTTGCTCTGATGCTTCCTCCTTATAAAATCCTTTTCTGAAGAAAAAACTATTGCCTTTCTCTTACAGGCAGTTGAATTAGGAAGAAAACTGGCCAGCCAGCACTTCTTCAGACATGTGCTTGAGTATGTATTTTGAATACCTTTCTATCAGCCTTTTAGAAGGGGAGTCTTGATGCACCGGTTAAGGTGTTGCAGTGTGACCTTGAGGTCACGGGTTTGAATCCTGGAAGTAGCCTCCTGCAAAACTGCAGGGTAAGGTTTGCCTGCATTTCACCCTTGTGGTGGGACCCTTCCCTGGACCCTCACTGCGTGGCGATGCTTTGTGCACCGGGCTGTCCTTCTATCAGACTTTTACATTGTGTGTTTGAATTTGGCTACGTACTCTCCTAATTGTTTTGATATCTTTTTCTTTATAGTATCATCTTTTGATTTATGCAGTGAGAACATTTTTGAAGATGGCAGCTACTTGTATCGGTTTTTGGAGGACGACCCTACTATAATGACTCAATGTCACAATGTCCCAGCGGTTATAATTGATGTTCAACCTAAGCCTATCACTGAGATTGCATCAAATTTGAGGTTGCTGTCTTATGGTATTTTTGAAGCTTATGTATCTGAAGATGGGAGGCATGTTGACTACAAAAGTATTCATTGTTCCGAGGAGTTCAAAAGGTTGATTTGCTTTAATTTACTTTATAGAATGTGGGCTTGTAACTTGTTTTTGTTGAAAGATGATTTCTTAAATTTTAAATATCAGTTTCTAAAAATTTTTAAAGCTTTGTCAGATCATGCAAAAAAAAAATCAGTCTACAAAGTCAAATGACTAATATTAAGGCGCTGTTTGATATTTTGTTTTTACTCTAGTGACATTTTTGATTCACCTCACCAAAGAATTGAAGTATTTGGGTAACCTCCATTTTGGAGCTCCGCTCTGGCGGGAAAGACCGAAAACTCAATTTGGAGTTCCATTTTCCACCAGAGCCACCACAACTCTCTCTCAATTGGAGCCTTAGTAGCCTTCTTTTCGCTGAGAAATATTATTCTTTCAACTTCTAATTTTAGCAGTAACCCATCCACTACGAACTAAAAAAATCTGAATTGGCCCAAAGCTTTCTGTGCTGGACTTCTGTAGCTGAAACTGAAGCCTGAAATTAATATACTTCTTCAAACATGTACTTGATTAATGGAAGCATCGTGCATGTGATATTGTTGGAGATTTCATATGCACATTCAAGCCCAAACTGAACTTTTTTGTTATTCCGCTCTGTAAGTCAATTCTTCTCACAATGTTTATGTTTGTTTGATCTGAGTCCATCATTCATTGATTTCTACAAATCATACTTTATTGACTTTCCCATGAAGTTAACTTTGTACATGGACATTTCCATGCGACAGCCGATTCCTTATTAAATTTCTTCTATCCATGTTTTGGGAATTGTAATCAACGAAAGTAATTTAATTTAAAAGGCTAATTTCTAATAGTTTTATTCAATTTCTATTGGTTTTTCAAAAAATGATAGGAGCTATAACACTTAATGTGTTATTTTCTTCTATTCCATAATTGTTTAGAATTAGCTTCATTCCAATTGAAGCTTCTTGATTCATCAGTCATTATAGACTAAACAAAAAGCCGTATCAAAGGGATTTGTGGATTTCACATAAAATAGAATGTAATTGTATGAATATTGTTAGAAAATTGTTTGTAAAGGCCCATTTAGTGGCCCATTATAGGTCATTTTTCTTTCTCATATATTAGTCTCACATCTTGTATAAGGGATGATTCTCTCTCTCTTCTCCCTATATATATGTACTCATACTTGTAATTTGATTTTCAAGAAGTATATACCAGGTTCACTCAATTCTTCTACATGGTATCAGAGGCTAAACTGATCCTACCGGCGGTTAACCTCTTTCTGACCGCCGGCCTGGTCTCCTAACCGCCATCCTTTGGGCTGTCTCTTCTTTCTCTTTCTCTTAACCACAATCCTTGTGCGGTCTCGTTTTCCTTAACCGCAATCTTTTGTGCTGTCTCTCTTTTCCCCCTCCCATCTGTTCCATCTTCTCTCCCTTTTATAGGGATTTGTCTGGGCCCCACTCTTACTCTGACCGCTCCGGTCTAATTTCTCTTCTCGCGAGTTCTACCCGTTGCTTGGCTTTTTTCTCTGTTCGCCGTGGACTGGCGGGTTTTTTCCTACCCGCTGCGGCCTCCTACGGACTCACGCGGTCTGCTTCAGATTCTCTCGTGCGGACTGGTTCTTTTCTAACCGCCGCCGACTTAGTGCTCTTCTACCCGCTGCAGACTTAGTCTTCTACCCGCTGCGGGCTTGGCCCTGTTCTAGTTACGGACTTAGTCGTGCTCTCTATCCGTCCGGACTTGGTCTTCTACCCGCTGCGGGCTTGGCCTTGGTCTCTTCCGAAAATAACGTACTCTTCTCTGATTGTGCGGATTGTTTTTTGTCGCGCGGCCTTGTCCTTGCCTCTCTACCCGCTGTGACCTTGCTCTCTCGGCTCAGGATCTTCTCTGCCCGCTACCTCTTCAACTCGCCTTTTCTCCTCAAGCCGGTGCTGCTTCCCGCCAAAGACCACTCTCTGCGGTTTGCAGGCTCTCTAACCGCCGCGGTCTGCTTCTCTAACCGCCGCGGTCTGCTTCTTTAACCGTCGCGGTCTGCTTCTGCTCCCGCGCGGTCTTATCTCTTTATTCGTGCGGACTAGTCGCCTTTGCCCGTTGTTCGCCGACCTCTGCTCCTCTAGCCGCTTGTCTGCGGCTTGCTACTTTCTCCCTGCTGCTTTATCCACTACTCTCCTTCTACCCCGTCTCCACCGTCCACTGTTGCTCGTCCTGCCATTCCTGTCACAACTCCCTCTCTACCCCCTCCTCCTCCTACACCTCTCCCAGTCCCTTCTCTACCTCCAGCACCTCTCCGTGTCTATACTCGTCGTAAGTCCAAGACGACTTCCATGCAACAGCTTCCCTCAACAGATGACATCCCGCGGCCTGTTGATCCTGCATCAACCTCTACGGCTCACCCCTTGGCGAATTATGTATCTTTACATCACCTCTCTCCACCACTCCACCATTTTGCTGTCATTTTTTCCTCTATTTCTATTCCTGACTCTGTGTAGAAAGCGCTTCAGCACCCGGGGAGGTGGGCGGCCATGGAGGATGAAATGACTGCCATTTGGGCTAACCAGATCTTGGATTTTGTTCCTCTTCCTCCCAGCCAGTCCTGCGTCAGCTGTAAGTGGGTTTTTGTTATGAAACATGTTGCAGATGGGACTGTTGACCGCCTAAAAGCTCGCATTGTGGCCCGGGGGTTCACTCAGCAACAAGACCTCGATTATGATGAAACCTTCTCCCCGGTTGCCAAATTGAATATTGTTCGGGTCCTGATCTCCTTGGCTGTCCATCGCCAGTGGCTCTTCCATCAGTTGGATATTAAAAACGCCTTTCTCAATGGTGATCTGCAGGAAACTGACTATATGCACCAACCTCCCGGGTTTGAGACCACAGGGGAGTCTCATGTATGTCATCTCCGGAAGTCTATATGTGATCTCAAATAGTCCCCGTGTGTTTGGTTTGAAAAATTCAGCAAGGTTGTTCGTGAAGTTGATTTTACACGAAGCTCGACTGACTCCTCTCTATTCACCCGTCATCAGCCAACAAACACTGTGATTCTCCTTGTGTATGTTGATGATATCCTAATTACTGGCAACGACTCTACATTATGAAGATATAGCATGTACTTTCAGTACTGATCGAGCCGGCATTAATGCGGTGGAGGAAGCTTGCATTGATGCGGTAGAGGATGGATAGCTTTATTAATTTGGTTTGCATATTTATTTTCTTGTGGGGGTAATGGCCCTATCCTATGACTACTGCATTTTTCTTGTAGGTACCTAAGATTGATAGAGGGGCTTCAAAGAGGGGATTTGGAGGACCTCTCGAGGGAAGAAAAGCTTGCCTTCTTCATAAACCTATATAACATGATGGTCATCCATGCTATATGGTCATGTGGTTACCCTGTTGGATCCTTGGATAGAAGAAAGTTTTTGGGAGATTTTAAGTATGTTATAGGTGGATCTCCCTACTCTTTATCAGCTATACAGAATGGTGTTTTACGAGGCAATCAACGACCTCCATACAACCTCACCAAGCCTTTTGGTTCAAAAGACAAACGTTCTAAGGTGAAATATTTTCCCCAAACAAAAAATTTTCCTTTATTACATTGATTTGATTGTGCTTTATTTTAGCAGTATTAATTTCCCCAGGTGTAGAATCATTATCTTCCATCCTTTTTTGATATATAGGCGCACTAAGTGAATTTTCGTCCATCCAATAGTATATTTTTGAGGTAAATTTTGTCAGTCAAAAGAAGATTATGTTAGATTTCTAGTATTGTAAGGTTCTGTTCAATTTCACTAAATATTTTTTGATACTTTATTAGTAATTTATGGGCAATTTTTTCTCTATAAGGACAAACTTTAATCACGTAAGAATACAATTTTTATTTTGGACTTCTTCTTCAACTATTCTGGGATTTGATCTTTGAGTAGGTGTAAGAACTGAAACATTTCCAAGTGGTAATCTTCTTGTTCAAACAACCTATGAATTTATTGTTTCTTAATCTACTTTTTTAACTTTCTCCCTCTTCTGTATAGTATAACATTTTTCATGGTTTTCTTTTGTTATATTGGTACCAAAGCTATGGTTTTTGACAACGTTCTTTTATATGAATGATGTTGAGATCAACTTCTTTAAGGAGAGCCCTTGGAATTGGAATTGGAGGAACAATTAAAACTCCGTCGTTCAGTAACAAAATAATGGAAGAAATTGAAAATCATGCCAAATTTCATAAATTTTATTTTATGGTTAATCTCGATTTCTTTCTAACAACATTGGAACTGGCCAGGTCTCAACTCTAATATGCAATTCCAATTCTGTGTAAGCAAACGTAACTATAAGTGTTTTCTCTGCATTCCTAGGATTATAATATAGCAGTTTTCGCCACTTGACCATAAATTTACTGATCTTATAACAGCCAAAGAACATTAAATTTTCTGTTCACAGAACAATGAAGCCTCCTAAACACTTATTTTACCTCTCACTGCCCCCTCCGCTCTCCTCTGTTATTACAAGCGCTACCTTATCTTGTTGACATAATTAGCCTAATTCAACTTTGAATTTGAACTTGTAGCAAGTTCCGTAATCTCATAGACCTCCTTTTTGATTTCAACCAACAAACCATTGAAATTTATATTCGAATACTATTCTACCCACCCTTATCTAGCCCCAGAAAAGAACCATAAAAAGAAAGATCTTGCTGTGAACGTGAGAAAGAAAGGGAAAAGGTAGAAAAAGGAAAAAAAAACTACTAGATTGCATTTATCAATTGCGAATCTCCATGAAATTTTGAGGTGTGGGAATCCACCATTTTCTTATGGGCCCATCTTCTTCTGCCGAAGAGATTTTGATTATATATTTTGAAAACACCAACAAAGTCAAGATTCAGTTGCATACTACCACTAAGGTATAAGATCTTACTTGAAATTTTGATTTTGGAAGTTCCTTTTTCAATTGACTCATCTTTTTCTTGGAATGATGTAAGGTTTAGGAACCCCCTCTAAAATAGTTTGAATGATTTTTTATTCCTTTACTGTGTTTATTCCCGTCACCTCGTATTTCCAAAGCTTTACACTTTTACAGATTCTATGGGCATGAAATCAATTTTCATCGTCATCAATATCGATATCCTTTAATATGCCCTTGCTACTAGTTCCTCAACACTCTGTAGTTTTGATCAACTTATTCCATTCCAATTAGTCATCAAATTACCTGTCGTGATTTGATTGGGTGAAGTGATAGTTGTAATTAGACCATTATCTCTATATTAGCAAATTGTATGTGTAATACCCATTAAGGGTAATTTCGTCATATTAAGGGTAATTTCGTCATATGGTGTCTTTGCTCATATATATGTAGGGTAAAGACTAGTCCTGTATTATCTAATTTTGATTATTCTATTCTACTTGGTATCAGTGCAAAATGGTGCCCTAACTCTCTCTCTTGCCTTGTCTTCACTGCTTGCATTTCCTACTCGATCGTCTGTTCCAGGCGTAGTTCCTACGCCGACTGTGACTAGTTTACGGGCTCGGATCTGATATCGAGCCTGCGCGTGCCATATGCGGCTTCCTCCCCCACCGTTTGCTGAAGGAGTTGACATTGCGGACTCCTGATGACGCTGACTGCCTCGCTGCCTCCTGCCAACGCTTCCTCCACTCATCTCGTAGGGTGATTTCATTGTAGATCCCGTCTAGTGCTCTTGTTGTTCTCGTCGACGACAATTCTTCAACATGTCTTCCCGTCGATCCTGTCGAGCTCCTCATCTGCATGAGTTGATCTCATCGCTCGCTTGCTGCTTCACTTTCTAGCTGTTGGGGTTGCCTTCTCTCGCGGTATCCACAACAACGACACAGTTCCCCATCTCTTCTATTCCTGCACAAAGGGCACTCTTCTTCAGGGTTCGACGATCTTCCAGTCGAACATTGGCAATTTTAGGAACCGTGGTGGTCTGTACTTCCTGGATTCCCAACTACCATCTCAGTCTCTTTCTTCTACTAATTGTTACTAATGCGGATGTCTGACGATAGCATCAGCGTCTCTGACATCCCTCTCTTTATCTTCAAAAATTGTTTGCTTCTTTTTTGCCTTTTATTACATCTTTATCTTATGATGTATATGAGTTGTCTAAACATATTACCGATAAAAATAAAGAGTAGAAGAGGGGGAGGGAAGGAAGAGGGTAGGAGAGAACCAAGAGGGATCAACCCTCCTTTTGCTAATTGATCAAAAGATGACAATAAAGAGTACACTACTACCCCTTTTATAGTGAGGGTTACATGAGCAACAAAAAGGAAATAAAACATTACCAAATAAAACATTACCAAATAAAACATTGCCTAATAAAACGAAAGCAACAACGGAAAGTAAAATTGCTGAATAAAACATTGCCAAATCAACCGGACATGCCCGGGTCTTGACCGTGGGTTGCCTCCTCCAGTCCGCCGGGCCCTTGGCCCTCATCCGCGAGGATGTAGTCCTGAACCGGCCCCGGTCCGCTGCCGTCCACGCTCCTCTCGCCCCGTTGTCGTCGCGTGTACACTTGCCATACCGGCTCCTCCGGTTGTAGATCGGTAACAATGCCGCCATCTGGGAAATTAGCCTTGTCCTCAAGGCAGTAGTTCGGAAACTGCCGGCGAAAGTCATCTCGAAGGAGCCATGTTGCCTCGGTTGTCGGACGGTTGTGCCATGCCACGCGTACCTCTTCCGGGCTAGCGTCCCCGGGTAGATGGTGCCTGCGGTCAAGGATGGCCTGGGGGTACAGGGGTTCGGACCCGGAGTACTCGAGGTCGGCCGTAATGTGGTCCACGACGGGGTGGTCACCCACCACCCGGCGGAGTTGGGAGATGTGAAACACAGGGTGGATCCGACTGCCACTGGGTAAACGGAGCCGATAAGCCACGGCTCCAATACGACTGATGATCTCGAACGGCCCGTAATATCGAGGCGCCAACTTTGGGCATGTCCGTCGTGCTACCGACAACTGGCGGTAGGGATGTTGTTTAAGAAAGACCTTTTCCCCGATTTGAAGAGTGAGATCGCGACTCTTCCGATTGGCATAGGATACCATCTTTGCTTGGGCACGCCGTAGGTGATGTTTCAAGCTATCGAGGATGATGTCGCGATCCTGTAGGTGGTCGGCCAGGCTGGCCACAGGACATTCGCCGGGAAGGTGTCGGGTAATGGACGGAGGGGGCGACCATAAACTGTCTCGAACGGGGTCGTGTTCGCTGCATGGTGATAGGCTGTGTTGTAAGAATACTCCGCCCAACACAGCCATTTGGCCCACGTGCCTGGACGTTCTCCAATGAAACAACGGAGATATGTTTCTAAACAGCGGTTGAGCACTTCCGACTGTCCGTCGGTCTGCGGGTGGTAGGCCGTGCTCATGCGAAGACGTGTACCCTGTAATCGGAAGAGCGACGTCCAAAAGCTGCTGAGGAACAAGGGGTCTCGATCACTGACAATGGAGCCTGGAAATCCATGTAGGCGGACCACCTCCGCAATGAAGGCGCCGGCCACTGTGGCGGCGGTATATGGATGGCGCAGGGGAATGAAATGCGCGTACTTGGACAGACGGTCGACCACCACCAAGATGCAATCGAATCCACCTGATCGAGGGAGTCGGGTGATGAAATCCATAGCAATGTCGTCCCATATGCGGTCCGGAATCGGAAGTGGTTGCAAAAGGCCGCTGGGGAACATGGTTTCATATTTGGCCTTTTGGCAAGGAAGGCAGGCTGCGACATAAGCTTTTACCTGGCGAAACATCTGCGGCCAATAGAGCGAAACCGCTAAACGCCTGTATGTGCGGAAAGCGCCCGCGTGGCCCCCGGCCGGGGTAGCATGAAACTCGGCAAGTAGTGTCGGAATGGTTGGAGACGATGCGGAGAGAACTAAGCGGCCCCGATGGAACAGCCGGCCCCCAACCAGCGTATAGGGCGGGTGGGCCTCCGGGTTGGCTAGGAGTGCCGTTCGAATAGCCGCGAGGTGTGGGTCCTGCCCGACTTCCTGTTGTATTGTGGTAGCGTCTTCCCACACCGGCCGAGAGATGGCCGCGAGTTCCAGGGGTTGCGGGTGCCGGGAGAGTGCGTCCGCCGCCCGATTTGCCCGTCCGGGGCGGAATTCTATGGTGAAATCATAGCCCAACAATTTTGCCACCCACACCTGCTGTGCTGGCGTTGCAATCTTTTGTTGTAATAGATAACGGAGGCTGTGGTTGTCGGTGCGGACCACGAAGGAGCGTCCCAATAAGTACGGCCGCCAGTGTTGTACCGCGAGCACCAGGGCCATAAGCTCGTTTTCGTAGGCCGAGCGAGCGGCTCCGTATGGTGGCCGAGAAGGCCCGGCTGTAGTATGTTATAGGTCGTCCCGCCTGCATGAGGACTGCCCCGACGCCGGTGCCAGAGGCGTCGCACTCGACGATGAAGGTTTGCTGAAAGTCGGGCATGGCCAAAACCGGCCCTTGCACCAGGGCGGACTGGAGGGCCGAGAAAACCGCCAAGGCGGCGGCCGACCAAGTGAAGGGGCCCTCCTCCGAGAGCTTGAGCATCTGGGTAAGGGGCCGTGCCAATATGCTGTAATTCTTGATGAAACGTCGGTAGTACCCGGTGAGTCCGAGAAACCCGCGGACCTCCCAGAGTGATGTAGGAGTTGGCCAGTCCACAACCGCCTAGAGTTTTTCCGCATCCATGGCCACGCCGGCGGCCGAGATAGTGTGACCCAAGTAACTTACGGTTGTTGTTCCAAAGGAGCATTTCTTTTGGTTGAGCGCGAGTTAGTGTCGCCGGAGCGTACGGAAGGTGTGCCGCACATGCTCGAGGTGTTCCTGCCAAGAACGACTAAACACCAAAATATCATCAAAGAAAACTAGCACATGCTTACGGAGCACGGGACGAAAGATCTCATTCATGGTTGCTTGGAATGTTGCCGGCGCGTTGGTAAGGCCGAATGGCATGACTAGGAATTCGAAGTGGCCATCGTGCGTGCGGAATGCGGTCTTGGGCACGTCCTCAGGCCGAACCCGTATTTGATGATAGCCTGCCCAAAGATCTAACTTCGTGAAGAAGGCGGCGCCATGTAGTTCGTCCAGCAGCTCCTGAATGACCGGAATGTGATACCGATCCGGTACGGTGACTTTGTTGACCTCGCGGTAGTCGACACAAAAGCGCCAACTTCCATCCTTCTTTCGTACCAGCAGCACCGGGCTGGAGAAGGGGCTGGCGCTGGGTCGGATGAGGCCACCCAGCAACATCTCCTGCACCAGTCGTTCGATCTCGTCCTTCTGAGCATGGCCGTAGCGATAGGGCTGTACCGGCCCTGGTTGGAGCACGATGGGGTGATCGGTAGGTCGTGCCGGGGGAAGCCCGTGTGGAGTTGCAAAGAGGTCCGCAAATTCTGCCAGGAGGGGCTGGAATGCCCCGGCCATAGGTAAAGTTGGTACCTCGGCGAGCACGGGTACGAGCCAGGCCGAAAATTCCGCATCCGCCACTCGAGTGAGAGCTCGAGCCGAGATAGGTGAGCGAAGTAGCGCTGCATCGCCTTCCAAACGACACGTGCGGCCGTCGTGTTGGAACAACATGGTCATAGCGGCCCAATTGACACGGACGTCCCCCAAGGTCTGGAGCCATGCCACGCCCAAAATGACGTCGAGGCCACCCAATTCAAAGACATAGAAATCTGCCGTGATAGTGCAGGTGCCGACGGTCAGCGTAAGGCCGGTACACTGCCCCAGAGTAGGTCTGCGGCGGCCGTCCCCAAGACAAACCGAGAACGTCGGGGAGGGGTAGATCGTCAACGCGAGAGCGTGCGCCTGACAGGCCGAGATGAATTATGGCTGGCTCCACTATCGACCATCACAATCACCATGTGGCCGTCGATCATGCCGTTCATCTTCATTGTGCGGGGCCCGGTAGGGCCGCCCACGGAGAAAAAGGGAAGGTTAAGAACATGTAGGGCCGCGTCCTCGACCGGTGGAGAGGGGTCATCATCATGCATGGTGAGGGCGTCAAAGTCGGCCATGGTGACCTCGGCCTCGCCATCGCTGAAGAGTGCATGGAATTCCTTAACCGCACAAACATGCTGGGGAGAATAGGGCTGACGGCATCAAAAACACAGGCCTTTGCGACGAAGTTCGTTGTAGTCATTGTTGGAGATGCGGTGGGGGGCCTCGGTGCGACCCTGTAGGTTGCCCCCGGGGGGCGGAGGTCGATCCCGTGGGGCTGGCGGCCGAGGGATCGGGTGGGAGTTTATTGGCGTCGGACGAAACCCAAGGTCCGCCTCCACCGCACGAGCCAACTCCAAGGCCTCGGAGACCGTGCAGGGGTGGTGGGTACGAATCCGGGAGCGGATGGCGGGTCGTAGTCCTTGAAGGAAGAAGCTCAAGTAGTGGTCGGGGGGAAGACCCGGCACCTGGGTGACGAGAGCCACGAATTCGTCGATGTAAGCATCCACGTCCGCCGTTTGGCGGGCGCTGCACAATCGCTCAATTGCCGACCCGGTGTAGCGGGCATCGTAACGAGAAACCATTTCATGTTTGAACTCCGGCCATGAGATAGTGGGTTGAACCTGACGAAGCCAACGCGCCCAATGTAGGGCCGAGTCGCTGAGGCCGACAATGGCCGTGCTGACCCGGTCGGTTGCCGGGGTGAGGTTAAGGTCGAAGAATTGTTCCACTCGTGCGATCCATCCCAAGGGATCCACCCCGGAGAAGGAAGGAACATCCAAGAGCGGGGCGGCGCGGCCGGCCGGAGGCTGTGCCGGCAAGGGAATGGTGAAGACGGGTGGTACCCCCAAAATGGAGGCGGCGTCGGGCGGAGAAACGGACGTGGAAGCGGACGGCGCGGTGTTGGCGGCCGGGGATGGTCGGGCTTCGAGGCGGCTGAGAATCAGCGCCTGGCCGGCGACAAGGGCGTCGATGGAGGACTGCATAGCGTCGATGCGGCCCTCCTGGCGGGCGACACGAGCGCGGGTGTCATCGGTGGTGTCGGACGGCTCGGCCGGCTAGCCGCGGGTGTTTGGGGTCATGGCGAACGCGAGGATCCGGCGGCAATGGGCGGGCGGACCGGCAGGTCGGACCAAATATTACCGATAAAAATAAAGAGTAGAAGAGGGGGAGGGAAGGAAGAGGGTAGGAGAGAACCAAGAGGGATCAGCCCTCCTTTTGCTAATTGATCAAAAGATGACAATAAAGAGTACACTACTACCCCTTTTATAGTGAGGGTTACATGAGCAACAAAAAGGAAATAAAACATTGCCTAATAAAACGAAAGCAACAACGGAAAGTAAAATTGCTGAATAAAACATTGCCAAATCAACCGGACATGCCCGGGTCTTGACCGTGGGTTGCCTCCTCCAGTCCGCCGGGCCCTTGGCCCTCATCCGCGAGGATGTAGTCCTGAACCGGCCCCGGTCCGCTGCCGTACACGTGCCTCTCGCCCCGTTGTCGTCGCGTGTACACTTGCCATACCGGCTCCTCCAGTTGTAGATCGGTAACAAAACATGTTAAGCTTAACTCTTCACATTTATCTTCTCCTAGTACCTGTTTTTTTGTTGTCATACATTCAAATGTTTGGGGTCCATCCCCTATTTTATCATTATCTGATGTTCATTGGTTTACCATCTTTATTGATTTTTTTCTCGTACTACTTGGGTTTATCTTTTAAAGAAAAAAAAGTATGATTATTTCTTGTTTTCAAGCCTTTCATCGGATGGTGATGACCCAATTCAAGGGAACTATTTGTGTCCTCCATAGTGATAATGGGGGGATATGTTGATCGTGGATTGTTTGTTTCCTATCTCACCCTTTGGTGGAGACCAGCCCCGATCAAGTCGACGAAAAATGTCCGACGTCGCACCCGATGAGACTTCTACTGTCTCTAAATTATCACATTTTGCAATTTTATTTACTGTCTTATTTTATTGCAAATTATATTTGTACGCGCCTGCGAGCGTAGTCATGTTTGAGAGTTTATGTTGTACTCCAAATAGAGCATATATATATATATATATATATATATATATATATATATATATATATATATATATATATATATATATATATATATATATGTGTGTGTGTGTGTGTGTAATTATATAAACATATATATATAATTATATAAACATATATATATATAATTATATATATACTCATTTTAAGCTTAGGTTAATGAACAGCCGGCCCAAGTCATTTCTTCCCAGCCGGTCTAAGGAGAAGCCGGCACAGTTGTCTCCCTCCTTCCCCGATCCAGAAGAACTGCAGGACGCTAAAATGGCGGAAGCTTCTGCGCGGTTTATGCCCACGACCCGCCCACGATTCTTCCACGATCGGCTTCTTCCCGCACTTCTCTGACTTCAGCGCAGCTCCAGGAGAACCTCCACTTCCACAATCCTGCTCCTGCCATGGCCGCAGCTTTAGGGTTTGTTTATTTAGTTTTGTTTCAGTTTTTTTGTAACCCTATAAGAGGGACTCCCGATTTCTGTAATGGGGGTGTTGAAGATTGATGAATATTGATGAATGAAATATTGAAATTGATTGTGTGCTTGCCGAATTTTCCGATGGAGTTGTTGTGTGCTTCTCGTTAGATTTAGGCGTGATTAAACTCCGTGTGGGAGTTGTAGGTGTTAGGGAAGGTGGAGGATTGCTGCTTGCTGTAGAATTCCTGTTTAGGAGTTAGTGATTTCCTATAGAAACTTAGAAGAAGAAGAAGAACTGTATTTCCCTCTCTTCACTGTTACTGCTTTGCTACCAGGTCCGAGAAGACGAACAGTAACATCTAAGCTACTGTAGAATTATTTCAATTGTTAATAGTTGGTGAACAGTAACATTTACCTTGCTGCCTTGTCAATGTGGTTGCCGTAAGTGAGAATGGGGATTTCTGCTTAAGTGAATTTGAAGGCTTGTTAGCTTGCTGTTCCAATTGAACTTCCTGCTTGGTTCATTCTGTGGGATCCACCAGTATTTTGATTGTTGAGAGATTGGAATATTGTTATTAGGTTTAGAATTGTTACAGTTAGGAAATTGATTTACTTTCTTGTGTGTGAGATTTCGTGGAGCCACCGCGAGTGTTTGAGATTTCGTGGAACCACTTCGAGTGTGAGAGCGAGTGAATTTTAGGCGTGTTAGTGTGTGGCTTCCTTACTTTGGTGAGTGATTCCGTGGAACCACCTCGTGTAAGGGGAGTGATTTATTTCCTTGGTGCCCGTGTGCGATAGCGGGCGACCTCGGAGCGAAGAACGAAGGTGACGAGGAGTTCCTCGCGTGATCGCCATCGACTTCGGAATACGGAAGACGTCTCTTCCGTGGGTAATTGTTTCTTTCTCCTTCTTTGTGTGTATCTAAGTTTTCTCATTAGGATAAATAGACTCATTGTTGGGTTTTTGCCCGAATTTCGTCAGCAAACGCTACGTCAAAAACTCCAAACGGAAATGTATTTAGAGTTCACGATTTCCGTTTTGCTACGACAAGGGGAACGGAACGAAGTTGCGAACTTCCGTCCCCGGGTTTAATTTTGAACCTTTATTTAAGTAAAATTTCATTTGAAAGAAAATAGCGATTTGTGCTTTAAAAAAAAATCCAGGTTGCGAAATTTTAAAAGTGCTGCGCCCGCTCTAAAATTTGCAAAATTAACTTAATCATCGCATGCATTTAGGGTTTCCTAAAAAAAACCGACAGTCGCGTAAACCCTACGCGTCGTCCTGCATTACCCTATGTTGTTAAAGGCGCGCCTAAGGCCCAAGGCTTACCAGACTCAGAGTTTTTTGCATATACAAGCCTCGTCTGGGTGAGATTTTTGTTGTAAATGTTTTTTTTCATAATAAAGAAATGAGGAATGTAAGAACTCAATAATTTTTACATGACTTAGGGTTTGTGAAACATAATCAAGCGTTTAGACTTAGATATGGTGCAGGTCACCACATTGATTCTATTTTTAAGAGAGAAATGATTGTAATGAATGATTAATGAGTAGAATAAATGAAGAATATGATCAAGAAGATGAACTGATGTTTGATTTTGATTATTTAAAATGAATGTGGTTGCGTCTTGCTTTCATTAGACACGCATATGTTCCTTGAGCCTGCTCCTTGGTTCTAAGACCCCTTTGTGCTTGGTGCTCCTTTAGCCTTTAATAACTAAGATCTCACCAATCATGGTATTATCCACCAAACCACATGTATTCACACATCTAACAAAAACAGGATCGCTGAACGAAAAAACTAGCATCTTCTTGTGGTTGCATGTTGCCTTCTCACCACTATGCATCTTCTTATTCAGGTTCTCTTATCTTCTGTTGTTTGCTTGGGCTGAGATCTTCATCAACTAGATGTGAAAAATGTCTTCCTCTACTGTGAGCTGGACAAAAAAGTGCACATCCCTTTTGAGTTTGTGAAAAATGGACCAAAAGGGCTTTCTTGTCACTTAAAAAATCATTATATGCCCTAAAACAATCTCTGGTTTGGCAGGTTTCACAAGGTCATGCTTAAATTTGGCTACAAGCAGAGACTATCAGATAACACCATGTTCATCAGAAGACGTGATCAGAAAATCATGGTACTCGTTGTCTACGTGGATTACATTGTGATCGCATCTGGTGACCTAGAAGAAATTGCAAATCTCAAGGCTCTGTTGTCTGCAGAGTTTGAAGTGAAGAATTTAGGGAGATTACGATACTTTCTGGGAATTGAAGTGACTAGGTCGTATCAAGGTATCTTCATATCCCAACACAAATATGTTTTGGAACTGTTAAAGAAAATCAGGATGCTCGGTTGTGTCCTAGCAAACACTCCTATAGAGGAGAATCATAAGATTGATGAAGACAATGTTAGTGACCGGAACGATACTTTGAGCTATCAGAAATTGGTTCGGAGACTCATATATATATGCCACACACTTTTGGACATTACATATACAATAAGTATCTATAGTAAAAATGTGCATGCTCTCGGGATCAGACATCAAGAGACAACATGTCGTGTACTGCGGTGCATGAAGAAGGCACTTGGTCGGGGACTCACCACTTGAGGATAAAAGTCTTTGATGACGCAAATTGGGTTAGGAGTAGTTGACATGTAATCTACAACAGGGTATTGCACATTTATTGGGGGAAATTTGGTTACCTAGTGAAGCAAGAAGCAAAATATGATAGCCAGATCAAGCGATGAGGCTGAGTATTGGGCAGTCTTTGGTTTGCGTTCTATATTGCAATATCTGGGATTCTAGGAGCATATCTGGTGCAGGACAGGCGTCACACATACCTGCCACCCTGGAGTCCCACCAGGGGACCCACCCGGGATTCCACCCGAGCGAATTTATCTGGGTTGCAGCCTGTACACCCCAACCTGTTTTCAGCACCGGCCACAGTGTTGTAGGTTGTTGAGGCCGAAGATCGAACACCTGATCTCCTAGATAAAGAGTTCTTATTTGAAATATTTATCTAGGAGGTTGGGTGTTCGATCCTCGGCCTCAACAACCTATCGCACTATGGCTGGTGCTGGAGACGGTTGGGGTGTGCGGGATGCAGCCATGATAAAGCCGCTCGGGTGGACTCCCGGGTGCCCCTTGGTGGGACCTCCTGGGTTGCAGACAAGTGTGGCGCTTCTCCTACATCAATATCACACGTTTCTTATTTTGTGACAACAAGGCAACCATTAGTGTAGCTCATAACTCAGAACAACATGACAATACTAAGCATGTTGAAGTTGATCAACACTTTATCAAAGCCCACTTAGACGAAGAGAATATGTTCACTCCAAAGATCAACTGATAGATGTTTTTACTAAAAGTCTGGGATGCGATGTGTTCACCGATGATTTTCACAAGCTAGGGATGACTGATATCTTTCGCTCTACTTGAGGGGGAGAGTTATATTTTGACCATTATCTCTATATTAGCAAGCCGTATGTGTAATACCCAATAAGGATAATTCCGTCATATGATGTTTTTACTCATGTATATGTAAGGGTAAAGAGTAGTCTTGTATTATCTAATTTTGATTATTTTATTCTACTATGATATCGAGATTTATGAAGTATATTTAAGGTTATGTTAGCGGATTTTATTCTACTATGTTGAAGTTAAATCGGAGATCGACCAAAGACACGCAGAGGAGCCAACAAGACCAAGCAAGCCCGCACGCGAGCGCCACGCGCGCACGCAAGGACCATGGGTGCCTCGCGCACGCGCATGTCCTATATGTAGCCATCCGCGTGTACGACGACCTGCGCACGACAGCTCGTGTGCAGTAGCGTTGTCGCAGCACTGCGTGTAACGGCCTACGCACGATAGCCCGCACGCGGCAGTGCTGTCGCGGCACCGCACGCGCAGCGGCCCCGCACGCGGCCAGCCCCGCCCGCAGCGGCCTCACGAGCAGCGGCTTGCGGGCAGCATTTTGCGCAGCAGCGCTGCAGCGGCACCGCGCGCGGCAGCAATGCCGCGACACCGCGCACGCAGCAGCCCCGCGCGCGGCCAACACTGCGCAGTGGCCTGCGCACGACAGCCCACACGCCGCAGTGCTGCCGCGCACGCAGTACGCCAGCCCGCGCGGCCGTAGGGCCGCGTTGCATGGCCGCGCCGCACGCGCAGTGCGCCGCCGGAGGCCCTGACTGTCCTCGGCCTCCTCCTTTGCCGCCGGAGGCCCTCGCCGTCCCCAACCACCTCCTTCGCTTCTGGCCACCTCCGGCCTCCACCGCCGCCTCCGGGCACCTTGCCCGGGCCACCCGAATTGCCCGGAGTGATGCAGTGGTCCGGAGCCTCTCCGCTCTGGTTCTGCACCAGAGGAACACGTCTGGTCCCACCACCGGGCTGCAACCCAAGCACCCCACCCATGACCGCACCTATTCTCAGCGCGGCGGGATGTTGAGGCGGAGTCTCGAACCCAACCCCCTTGATAAATCCCTTTCCTAACAGGGACTATCACCAACTGAGCTGCACTTTTTTGATGCATTGGTTCGGAGCCGCCCCGCTCTGGTTCTGCACCAGAGGAACACGTCTGGTCCCACCATCGGGCTGCAGCCCAAGCACCCCACCCATGACCGCACTTATTCTCAGCGCGGCGGGATGTGATAGTCCCTGTTAGGAAAGGGATTTATCAAGGGGGCTGGGTTCGAGACTCCTCCTCAACATCCCGTCGCACTGAGAATAGGTGCAGTCATGGGTGGGGTGCTTGGGCTGCAGCCCGGTGGTGGGACAAGACGTGTTCCTCTAGTGCAGAACCAGATCGGGGCGGCTCTGAACCACTGCATCACGGAGGGAAGGGGGCGCACTCACGTCATTTTGGTAAAAATAGTGATCCATGTTAATCAAAATGGAGCAATGCCATTCGCCAGCACAAATCACTGTCCGACGCAATTCCCACCATAACCCTACAAAAAACTATAAATAGGCTCTCAGGCCTTCTTTTGAAGGTTAGCAACTTCAGAGGAAAGAGAGAGCTCTGAGGTTTTCTGGCGAGATCGTAAACTTAGGCCGATCCTCCGCTCAGGAATTCTCTCTGTTCTCCTCCTTGCGCTAAGGCTCCATGCTCCAACACGCTCCAAGTCACATCACCGCTTCCGCGAGAGTGCTCCCATCAAGGCCAACGAGAGCGCTCCCTCCAGAAGCTTCGTGGACTTGAAGAATTTTCCAGCCGGAACGCTCCCACCCAAGTTCTGTGAGTTCAGTAGTTCCTAAGGCCGAAGCGCTTCCATCGAGGCTCCGAGGGCTTAGCAATTTTTCCTCATTTTCTGCACTTGTAACGGAGTAGCCGTCTGTCGCCCTCTGAGATCAAATCAATTTTTGTAAAACTCCGAGAAACTAGTGGATTTTGGCTCGGCACAGCTCTGGAGTAAGCCTAGTGTTCTCGACAACTTTGAGAGGAGAGGCTCACACCTGGTTCTGCTCCCTGAAAGAGGGAGAAATCAACAACTTCACAGATGTTGAAACCGAAAAATCGGTCCCTGAGGAGTTCGACCCTTACGGAAGGGGTGATCGCACACTTACTTCTCTACTCACAAGCCCAAGTGACAAGGGAAAAGGACCGGGAACAGACCCAAGGCTTCAGCACGGAGGTCCCACCACACACCCGGAAGATCTTAGAGCGCTTCCCCTCCTTAGCCAAGTGCTGAAGCTAAGGTACCTCAGAAAGCGCTAGAAGACCGGGCACAAGAAAGCGTGTCTTCTGAGGTACCCCTTGGGTCCTATTTATAGGAAAAGACGGTCTGCAAATATCAAAACTTCACTGTTTTCGAGGACTATAGACAATCCAAAGGGGGTAACATGGTAAAAACACCCCACAACTGAAGGGCGAGCCGGCCCTGAGAAGAGCCCATTGGGCGGGGGCGGCGAGTACGGGCGCGGGAAGGCTTCCCCCCACGCCGAGGTGAAAAGCGGCGAGTGAGCTCGCCTCTCTCAGCGCCGCGGGAGAAGACGTTGGATGAGCTCGCCTCTCTCAGCGCCGCGGGCCTGACTCGCCTGACTCAACGCCACTGGAGAAGGCGTTGAGTGAGCTCGCCTCTCTCAACGCCATTGGAGAAGGCGTTGAGTGAGGTCGCCTCTCTCAACGCCACTGGAGAAGGCGCTGAGTGAGGTCGGCTCTCTCAACGCTACGGTCCGGCTCGCCTCGCCTCAGACCTGGGAGAGTTGGGCCTGAAGCCCCTGCTCGCGGATGACGGTCGCGTCGGCACTCGCCAACCCCTTGGCTCTAGACGAGCACGTACTCGGCCGGGTCAGCCCCACGATGAATGACTTCCTCTCGTCGGCCTCAGCTCCACGATCTTCGAGCTCGGCCCGACGATTGCCGAGCCCATACTCGGCATGCTGGGCTCGGCATACCCTGCTGAACTCGCCTGGGGCTCGGGGGTGGTCTGGGCCGGCCGGTTCGGCTCCTGTTAGCTCACTCGCTGGATACGGGGTTGTACAACAGAGCTAACGTGACTTTTCACAGGTCAATTTATCGTCAACCAACGGATCGTTCGGTATCCCTCACACATCACGGGAATCTGGCAGACTGGGGGAGAATCATTGAAGGATTACTTTCGTCGCTTCACCGCAGAGGCATGACAGATTCCGGTGGTTAACCCCGAGCTCCTGCGAGGAACCTTCCTTGGAGGACTCAGAACAAGAAAATTCTACTTCATGATGATGAGCGAAACGCCACCCAACTACCATGACCTCGTCCATCAAGTCAGAGATCAAATCACAGCGGACAAAGCCATCAAAACGCATCGGCTACAGTTCGAAGAAGAGTAAAAAAGAAAGAGGGATCGGGAGTTGCTGCCAAGTCCGAGGGGAAGCCGCGAGCGTCAGGGCAACTCCCGCTAAATCGAGGGGCACCGCCACAATCAAACCTTAGCTCCCCTCAACGCTTTGCGGACAGAAGTATTGTTCGTCATCCGCGATCATCCCTCTCCCCAACGGCCGTGGGCTCTCGCTCCAAGCTCTGGAGATCAATCCAAGTACTGTGACTATCACCAAGAACGCAGGCATAACACGGAGAGTTGCACGCTATTGAAAATGGAAATCGAACGGTTTACTCGCCTGTGACTTCTCAGAAAATTCCTACAAGACAAGAGCCCTTAGTCAACCAATCTAGAGTGAGCCCGTATGGGGGCAATCCCCAGGGAGACCGTCCCAAGGGAGAACTTATTCTCAGCCTGTAAAAGTCCAAGGCATCCAACGTCTGTACTTGTATCTCATTTTTCAGCACTAATGCAATAAGACTCGAGTTTCTCATCACGTGTCTCTTCCAAACAGAGTGTTCAGATATCTCAAGTGGAGATTTCGGTCTCTTCCAAATTGAGTGTTCAGATATCCCATGTGGAGATTTCGGTCTCTTCCAAACAGAGTGTTCGGATATCCGAAGTGGATTCCGGCCTCTCCCAAACAGAGTGTTCCGATATCCGAAGCGGATTCCGTCCTCTCCCAAACAGAGTGTTCAGATATCTCAAGTGGAGATTCCGGCCTCTTCCAAACAGAGTTTTCGGATATCCCAAGCGGAGATTCCGGCCTCTCCCAAACAGAATGTTCGAATATCCCAAGCCGGCCTCTCCCAAACAGAGTGTTTGGATATCCCAAGCGGAGATTCCAGCCTCTCCCAAACAGAGTGTTTGGATATCCCAAGTGGAGATTTCAGCATCTTTCAAACTGAATGTTCGGATATCCCAAGTGCAAACTCCGACCTCTCTCAAACAAAGTGCCCGAATGTTCTAAGTGGGAACTCCTACCTTTCCAACAGAATGTTTAGATATCTCAAAAGGAGACTCTGATAAAGCTGACGGATCCCTCCTCAGGCGAGATTGACAAAAGCCCTTCTGCAGCTCAGGCGAGACAGACAAATGTTTGTCTGCACCTCCCAGGCGAGATAGACAATGGTTCATCTGCACCTTCACTTGGACGAACCCCGGTTCTCCAGAGGTGTGAACGAACAAAGGTTTTTCTCCACCTCCACCCGGACGGACCCCAGTCCTCCCGAGGCGCGAACGAACAGAGGTTCTTCGTCACCACCACTTGGACGAACCCTAGTTCTCCTGAGGCGCAAATGAATAAAGGTTCTTCACCACCTCCACTTGGACGAACCCCGGTTCTCCAGAGCCTCGAACGAATAAAGGTTCTTCGTCATCTCTACACGGACGGACCCCGATCCTCCTAAAGCACGAACAAAGGTTCTCCACCATCTCTGCTCAAGACACGAGCAAACAAGGGCTCATTGCCCCCAAATCCTAAGCAGCTTACGACTCTCCCGAAAATGCGAGTAAACAAACATCCACCACCACTCGGACGGACCCCGATCCTCCCAAGACGTGAACGAACAAAGGTTCTTTGTCACCTCCACTTGGACGGACTCCAATCCTCCCAAAATGCAGGCATACGAACATCTCCCGCTAGCAACCTGTTCAAAATGTCAGCGTTCAAGCTAAGCGCTACTCTGCCAAACGTGTATACACACCAAAGCGCAACCCAAACACGGGAGATCCGAAAAGAGGGTCTCTGTTCGAAGAAAAATTGCCTCACGAGCTACATCATCATATGACGGTGCAAAACGCACCCGCAAGATAAGGCAAAGGCGAAACAAACAAACAAAAAGGGGCACAATGGGAACGCCCCTCTGCGTCCATGTTAGCATCGTCACCAGGGGCATCCTCCACGCCTGGATCACCGCGCTCTGGTAATCTCCGAGCAGCCCGAAACCCCTTACCAAAACCCAAGCGGTGCGCGACATCACACTCAAGCAGATCAATCTCAATCTCCCTCATCCCAGAACGGACCTCCTCTGTGATTCGGATTGCTCCATCTCGAAGTAGTGAGACACGTTGTACTCAGCCACCGCGGACGCTCGCATAACCTCAACATCCTCAGCTTCGCGATCAATTGAGTCTTCTCTTTTTTAGCTGCTCCACCTCCATCCGGACAGACTCAAGTCCTCCTGAAAGAGCGATCGAACAAAGGTTCTTCACCGCTACCGCACAGACGGATTCTCGTCCTCCCCGGACAAAAGCGAGCAAAGTTTCTTCGCCAAATCCCGGACACTCTCAAGGCACGCACAAACCAAGGTTCGTCGCTACCTCACGAAACAAGCAAATCTCTGAGTCTGACCGCACTACCAAGGCAAGGGGGCCAAGTGCCCTCCACGTCGTGCTTAGGCAACAAGCTCTCGCCACTAACGCTCTGCGACAATTGCCAGCGATAGCGCCCCATGAACAGGGAACATAAGAGCACCAGACGATCACAGGCCACCGCGGCGCATGTCACGGTACCAAGTCGCCACAGCACGGGCAACAACGGGGAACGGTTCGAAAACTGCTAAGATCCCACGCCTAATGGAGACGACGGGATCCTCACCATGCAAGGTCGACGTCCTATGGAAGTTGCAAACTCAACACATCGCCCAAAAACTCGCGCAACCGAGCAAAGGAAGTGATAAAGGCGACACACAAATTAGTCATGCCAAGCATGCGTACGACACAAATGCAATCAAATGCTACCTCGTCGCCAGCACCACCTTTCAAGGCACCACCTGCTTGGGGGACAAAACGCCCCTGCCGCCTTCGCGACACACGAAGCCCCAGCCAAACACAAGACAGAGCATAACAACGCGCGCGTCCAGCCACGACGGACCTACCTTCGTAGCCGTCATCGCAGAGCCCGCTCGGCTATCCGGCACCGCTCCACTCTAAAGCCCCAGGACTCCCTGTGTTCTGCAAATGCGAAAGCTCGCATCGTTGCAACATCTCGAGGCACAGACGTCACTGATGTCCTCTGCCTCTAGAAGCCTCGTCCCAACTCCTGGTAGGAATGGACAATGAGTAATTCTAAGTTACAACATGGAAACGGACACCATGTCCTTCCACGTCTTCAGGTGACAGCACTCCCGCTGGTCCTTCCGTGACACCGAAACAAAGGGATAGAACATCCTTCACGTTTCAAGAATTCGCCGCCAGCGCGAACTTTCCGCGACAACCACACAAGCTAGCATGCATCGCCATGCTCGGGGAAAAGTATGCAAAACAACGCGCTCCCACGCCAACGCAGTCCGCAAAGCGCAAAGTGGGAGAACGTCTCCACAACGCGTTACAGACGCCGCGCGGCCAGTAAGGGAAAAGCATAAGTAGTCAACCGCGGGCTTCGCCACCCAGGCATCCCCCGCGAAATCTTCGGTCTTCAATGCAGACGCGGGAGGTTCCAAGGAGTCAGCGCCAGCATCAAGGTCCGACCAAGGGGACATTTCACGCCGCAAACAAAAATGACTTGTGACGCGCGCATACTGAGGCAATTCTAAGTTCGTGACTCCCAAGGCAAGGGATCGAGGCTAAAAATTTCTGGTCTCGACGCTTTGTGATTCACGACCCACAAAAATTTGGTGATATTTGATGGGATTCCCCCTGAACTTTCTAAGTTAAACCGGAGCTCGTTCAAAGACACGCAGAGGAGCCAACAGGACCAAGCAAGCCCGCACGCGAGCGCCACGCGCAAGCGCGCACGCAAGGACCATGCATGCCTCGTGCACGCGTAGGCCCTAGATGCGGCGACCAGCGCGCAGCGGCGTTGCTGCACCCCCGCGCACACGATGGCCTGCGCACAGCAGCTCGCGTGCAGCAGCGCTGCCGCAGCACTGCGCGCGTGGCGGCCTACCGGGCGACCCACAACAGATTTGATTAGTGAACTTTCTTCAAGAGGCTTAATTCCTTAATATTGTTAGTAATGGTGTTTCTATTTATTTATGGTTAAATGCAATTAATCCCTTGTAGATGAATTAAGCATAAAGAGTCCTTTGTTTTGAAAATCCTCATTTTAACCTTGCCTTGGAATGATAGCAGCTAATATAGGGCAGATGAATCTTTTCCTTCAAATTCTTGATAATTTATCACTTGTTTGACTAGAAATTAGTTATAATATTTGAAAGAATGCTGGAATATAATAGTTTTTCCTCTAATCATTACGAAAATGTTTTTTTACCGTTATTCTGCATTTGACCTTTCGGTACTTATGATTTGAATGAGCATTTTCCATTTTGCTCTTGGCAGGTGACTCTTTCCTACGCAGAGCCGTTGATACATTTTGCGCTGGTATCAGGTACCCGGTCTGGGCCTGCTCTGAGGTGTTATTCGCCCGGTGACATTGACAAAGAATTGGTTGATGCCGCCCGCACTTTCCTTAGGAATGGTGGGGTTGTTCTGGATGCTGAAGCCAAGGTGGTCTCAGCTAGCAGGATATTGCGCTGGTAAGATAGTTTCTGAGCATTCACATTTCGTTGCTGGATATAAAGATTAATGCATATTTCAAACTGCACTAAAACATATTTCTAGCTGCACTGGCTCTTTTAAGGCTCAATTTTTTTTGGACGGAATTAGGTTTTGATATTGGAACGAAGATCAATCCTAATTCCTGTCAAATTCTGATGTCATTAGGAATGAACTGAGCTTATCATAAATTGAATTCCACTGAATTCTGTATAATTTCTGATTCTTTTATTTTTGTCATCTAACAGTGGAACTGGAATAAATCCCTTTAATTCTAGTTTCAAGGGCTCAATTTTGTTTACAACAACACTCAAGCCTTTATCTCACCATAGTGGGGTTGGCTATATGGATCTTGTCGCCGTTGTACCCTATCTTTTGTCATAATCCCATTAATGTCTAAGTACATCATCATGTCTTTCCTTATAGTTTCATTCCAAGTCTTTTTTTGTCTACCCTCCCCCTTTTTTTCATGTCTAGTGGCTAAACTCTCACAACACCTAACAAGTGCCTTTAATGGTCTCCTTTGTACATGTCTGAACCATCTTAATCGAGCTTCTCGCATATTCTCTACAATTGGCTTTACTCTCTTCTTATCCCTGATACATTCAATCCTAATTTTATCCAAACTCGTGTGTCTACACATCCGTCTAAGCATTCTCATCTCCGCAACTCCCATTTTTTGCTCATGTACACAATTTTTGCTCAATTTTGTTTACAATTAAAAAAAATGTGTCATTTAATTGGGCCTCCCCTATAAGTTTATATATTTATGGGGACCTCCCTTCTAAGTTTACATTGTTGAAATACATAAGAAACTTAAGAGCAGCGTTGAATTCCAGTTCGACCTACTATTTAACATAAAATATATAAGAAACTTAAGAGCAGAGCTGACGCCCCACCTCTCTAGAAGATCAGTGATCTCTTTATAGCTGTCTCCCTCTTCCAACATGTTGGCATTTGAGCAGAGGCGGTGCTAAATTGCGGTAGTAAATAAGGTGTTAGCTGTTTGCATGCATTTTGAATTTCCATGGTAGCTTTTTTGACCCAAAATCCATTTTTTGAGGTCTGGTCATTCACAATCAATAAAGTTTGACTACACATGCATGACTGTAGTGGTGTTTTGACCTAAAATATTTCTTATAACTGCGTTGACAACCGGTAACTGCCACAGCTCTTTCATCACTCCCCCAAACGGGGCCTTATGGCGGCTGTAATTCGTCTATCTTTTTTCTACCAACTGCTGATTCGGGCACCGAAGTCAACATAATCGAATCGAACCCAAGTCAGATTTCAAAGCATACACAAAAGACTTCTAAAAACATAGAACTTGTTTTTAATCTGCTGCCCAGACTATCATTTAGAAGCAAACTTGATCGCATTGGCAAATTTGTTCGCAGGTACAGTGTGGATTTCGGGAAGAATGAGGACGAGGTGTTGAAGCACACGGCAAACTACTTGGAGCCTACGAAGTCGGAGGAGCTGCTGGAGTTGCTGGCGGGCACTCGACTGAAGGTCGTATATCAGCCTTACGACTGGGGTTTGAACTGTTACTGATTTTGTTGTTTATTTGTTGCCTGCTTGTGCGCATAAAGCCCCCACTTCTTTCAGAGCTAACACCAATAAGGCTCCGTCCGGTTGGGCAAAATTGAAGCTTTGGAATTGAAATTAAAAGTTAAATTCAATAGAGAATTACCTCCGATTCTAATTTCAAGTCTCCAATTCGGTGCGAACCAACAGACTTAAGTGATTCTGGAGGAGTTTTAGCACATGATATATTGTGAATTTAATTTTGCATTGGCTTGATTTGGTGTTCCATTTGGAGGAATTGGTTTAGTGTTTAGGGCTTAGTTTAGAAATCATGCTTTATAAGGATTATGCATAAAGATAACAGTATGTGGAGGGGATTTATTGAGTTTAAAGTAAATATTTATTTTTGAAAATGATCCTCAAAATAATTATGATTTTCCATTTTTGTTTATTGGTTGAGATTCATCTCACATGTTTTTTCCCTGCATGTTATTTTCCATCAAGTCAAATATACTATTGGTCAAATATATTATTGGTCGTAACCGCTTGACCGGTGATAATAAGTCCCCCCAAATGAAGCTAATAAATGTTCAATCGACTTGGTGTTTTTGTCCAAACTCATCGGAGCAAATGTCAAATACCCCAAGTTTTTGCTCAATTGAACATTTATTGGCAATGATCAAATATATGTGGATCCAATTGCAATCTTCTAATTATAAGAAGCATAAAAGAGTTTTCTCAATCAATACCTTTGCCCATCGCTCTGCGAGAAGCATGATGATTTTTTTAGTTTAATTTGCTCATTTGGAATATTAGCCTTTGGGGAGTTGCAATTCAAGTCAGTTCCACAGAGAAGAGAACGAGGAATCCATCTATATATATTCGGTTTCAATTTCAATTTTTAAAAATTGAAAATGAACGGCGTGCCATAAATCTTTGAAAATTTTGATCCGGTTTTCTAGTTTACTATGTTGATCAATACTCGTATTAAATAGTGATATAGCAAGCTGCAAGTAAATAACATTTAGGTTCCGTTTGGAAGGATTTATTTTCATCGGTCAAGTGATTATGACCGCATGAACTGGACCTTAGTTCATATTAAGATCAGGTTCATGCGGTCGTAACCACTTGACCGGTAAAAATAAATCTCCCTCATACAAAGCCTTAGAAAATTATGACTTATATTAATGATCCTTGCCTTATATTAATGTAAAGTTGCATGCATGGAAAGGCTTTATAGATTTTTTTTGTATTATTTTGAAATATTTTAATAAAATCATAAAAAAAAATTCAAATCAGACTTAGGCCTGCCTGGCCCAATGAAAAGCCCGGGCCCGGCAATGAATCATCACCACTACCAATAATCACGGCAGGAGCAGAACCCATCCCTAAAATGGTGGAATCTCGTGGCATCCCTCACCACAATCTCCCTCCCTCGAACTCTCGATATAAACTTCACAGCATTGTGGCAGTCGTCGCACACCCTCAGATTCTTCATAATCCTCAGCACCGCCTTCTCCGGCGTGCTCATCAGCCCAAACGCGATGGCCAGTTTCTCGCTGTGACGACTCAGCATCTCCTCCTTCACCTCCTCCTCCACATCGTGCAGCACCGAATCGGTATCAGGTACGAACCCCGCCTTCTTTATCTCCTCCCAAACCCTAGCCGCCGTTCTGTATATCGCTTCCCTCATCGGGTGCAGCCCATCGTCCACCCCGAACACATGGACTTTGTTCTTGATCTGAATCCAGCTCAACCCCTTCTCTTTCTTTATCCCTTTATCCCGCATCGATTTCCACACATTCGCAGCTTCCTTCCATCTTCCGCAGGAAGAATACACATTCGCCAGGGCGGAATAGGCTCCGCTGTTGCCGGGATCAACCGAGAGCAATCCCTCGGCGGCGACGGCCGCCAGATCCGCGTCTCTGTGAACCCTACAGGCGGCGAGAAGTGATCCCCAAGCTATGGCGTCCGGCTCTTCCGGCATGGATCGTATGAACCCTCGCGCTTCCTCGAGTTTTCCGCAGCGAGCCAGAAGATCGATCATGCAGGCGTAATGGCATGGCGTCGGCTTGATTCGGTGAGCACTCTGCATCATGGAGAAATACTCCTTTCCTTTCTCTACCAGCCCCGAATGAGTGCAAGCCGATAGAACGCCGACATATGTTATATGATCGGGCAAAACGCCATGAAAAAGCATTCCCTCAAATAAGCTCAAGGCTTCTTCTCCCATTCCATGCTGCGCCAGCGCGAGGATCATGGAGGTCCACGAGATCGGTTCACTGTTCCTTCTGATTTGATCGAAAACACTCTTCGCTCTTTCGATGCACCCAGATTTGGCGTACATCGTTATCAACGCATTGTTTACGGAGATCGAAATCCCTTCTTCGGACTTCATCGCCTTCGAATGGATCTGCCTCCCATGCTCCAGTGATCCAGAGCTTGAACACGCGCTCAAAATGGCGGAAAAGGTGTAATTATTGGGCTCGGCGCCTTCGCCGATCATCAGGCGGAACAGTTTCATGGCGTCTTCGTCGAAACCGTTCTGAATGTATCCGACGATGATCGCCGTCCATGCGACGACATCTCGATGCTTCATGGAGTCGAATATTTTTCTCGCCGGCTCCAGATCTCCGATCTTGACGAAACCTTCGAGGAGGGCTGTGAAGGAAATCACGTTCAGATCGCCGGCGACTGTTTGTTCGACGACTCTTCCGGCGTTTTCGACTCCGCCGGATTTAGAGTACATGGAGATCAAAGCATTGGCTACCTGCCCGATGAGCGTCATCTCTGTTCTGACGAGGTAGCCATGGATTTGCCTGCCGATCTTCAACATCCCGAGATTCGCACAGGCGGATAGAACGCTGGTGACGGTGAAGTCGTCCGGGATCATCGTCGGAGATTCTTCTAGCATTCTCGAGAAGAAGAGTAGGGATTCGAGATTCGATCCGTTTTGATTGTAACCGGCGATCATAGCATTCCAGGAGACGATGCTTCGATCGTTCATCTCGTCGAATCGGGATCGAGCGAGCTCCATCTTCCCCGATTGGGAGTAGAGAGAGATCAGCGTGTTCCAACTGGACACACTTCTCAATCTCATCCTATCAAAGATCACTCTCGCCGTGAACTCATCGCCGCATTTTCCATACATATTGAGAAGGGAATTGGCAACTGGAATGCAGCTGCTCATACCTAATCTGACAGCGAAAGAATGGGCGATCCTCCCGATCCGGCGATCGGCCATTGCCGCGCAGGAGGAAAGAATGTTGGTGAAGGTGAATTGGTTTGGGGGGGGTCCAGCGCGAATCATCGCGGAGAGCATTCGCACGGATTGATCGAACCGGCCCGCCTGGTTGCAGCCGACGATCATCGCGGTCCACGAGACCGAATCCTTCTCCGGCGTCTGATCGAAGTAGTGCCCCGCGGCGTCGATCTGGCCGCCTTTGGCGTGCATGGAGATGATGGAGTTCCAGGTGAAGATGTTCTTCAGAGGCATTTCGTGGAACACCTTGCGTGCGTCGGAGAAGAGGCGGAGTTTTGAGTAGAAGTTGAGGAGGTTGTTGGTGAGGTAGAGGGCGGAGTGGAGGAGGCCGGCTTTGGTAATGCGAGCGTGGATGGATTTTCCGGCGAACTGGTTGTCGGCGTGGAGACATTGCTGGAGAAGAGAAGCCCATTGATCGGAGGGATTCATTTAGTAAGAGCTGGAGAGATTTATATGAGGAAGAGAGGCGGAGAAGCCGTGAAGGAGATAAGAAGGGGAATAATTGACCTAATTTTTTTCTTTGAGAACAGGGCGATCCGCAGAACGCTGAAGGCGGGAATTGGGCCTTCGCAAGGGAACCTACTGGATTACTGCCATTTCAAATATTTAAATTTACATTTTTACCCCGGTTTAGATAATTGTTTAATTACATTCTAAGCTAAAAAGTAAACAACTGAGCCCGTTTATAAATTATCAAAAAGTCAACGATGGTTTGTTTCAAATCAGAAAAATTAAAATATGTGATTGTTATTAACACCGCAGTTTTGACAACCCTACTTTCTCTAATTTTATGTTTTTTTGAAAATACAACTGTGTACATACATTTTTAGAAAAAATGTTCAATTGTAGGTCTCGACGAGATTTATAACTTTTGTGTTGAAAACATTTCTTAGAAATACATGTACAAGGAGTACTCAAGACATATTTCCAAAAAATACGAAAAATTAGGAGAAAGTGCGATACGACTAGCCAAAACTGCGGTGCTAATAAGAAACACCTTAGAAAATGTCAACAAAAAGTTGTATGGTCATTTAAGCATCCGGTTTGTTTATATTCGCCTAACTTGTAAGGTCATTTGTTTTTAATAATATTGCTTTGTTTTTAATAATTTTCAACTTGTAAACAAAAATTTGTGGATGGCTATTTTTTGAGTGATGTTAACGATTTATGTACAACTCATATTCATCGAGGTGGGCCCCGATCCAGTGTTGAGCCATAGTACCTCCAAAGAATGATCGTTGGCCTAAAGAGGTTAGGACATGAAACTCGAGTAAAGATTATTGAGAACTCGCATGTGTTATGTGGGTCAGTTCGTCAAACTAGAGATTGCTCCTCCAGCGAGCATACTGTCATACATCTCGTAAATTTTGCAAGGCAAACTCCTTCGCATACCTTTGTTGAGCTCGTCTTGCTCGAGCTTACCTTGTCAGCGAGCTCCTCTCAAACGGCGTCGGCTCGCCAAAAGAACTCGGCACAAGGTCGATCTCGGCATAAGGTGGGAGGTCAGTTCGTCAAAAGAAGACGTACAGCAAAACAACTCGCCAAATGTAATGTACCCAGTACATCAAGAGACAACTCGCCAAATGCGTGTTTAAGAGAGAAAATTCCAATATACTTTTGGGGACGTGACGGGACATCCTCGATGTTGTTCTAGATCGAGTTCCTGTTTACATGCAATCGTCGGGAAAACACTGCCTCTTGTGCCCTCCAATCTCCCTCTATTACCTAAAATTCTTTCATATCTCAACCGCCAGAGAAGACAAATAATCTTTAGCCTCTTCAAATCCTAACGTTTGTGAACCGAAATTGCTAAATTACCCATTAATCTAGCTAGCAATGGAATAAAAATAGTTGGTATAAACAACTACGTACGATATTCTTCGCACACAAAATTTTAAGAAAACACTGGCAGTTAACAACATCAACTAACAACAAAAGAACACACTAGCTAGCTAGCAGTCATGCGGAGCAGCAGCATATAATAATTACACGATATTATATTCATTCATTCCGCGGGCACTAATAATTAAGGTGATTGTTATTAGCACTGCACTTTTGGATATTCGCACTATATTTACTCTTAATTTTTCGCGTCTTTTGAAAATACTCCTTGTACATGCATTTTTAGGAAAAGTGTTCAACACAAAAGTTGTAGATCTCGACGAGATCTACAACTTTTGTGTTGAACACTTTTCCTTAAAATGCATGTATAAAGCGTATTTCTAAAAGGCGCGAAATCTGAGCGTATTTCTAGAAATACGCTTTATACATGCATTTTTAGGAAAAGTGTTCAACACGAAAGTTGTAGATCTCGTCGAGATCTACAACTTTCGTGTTGAACACTTTTTCTAAAAATGCATGCACAAGGCGTATTTCCAAAAAGCACGAAAACCTAGGTGAAAGTGCGGTGCGACTAGCCAAAACACTGCAGTGCTAATAACAATCACCATAATTAATGGAACTGAGTACTACTACTACTACTGTGATGGACTTTCTTCCTCAACCCTAAACCGAAAAAGCTACGAGTCTCCTTCTTCTTCCCCTGCTGCAGCCGAACATCTCCTCTGTTTCTGCTATCACGATCATGGCTTCCAGCTGATCCCGCTGCTGCAGCTTCCTCCATCCTCTTCTTCATCTTCTCCTTGTAGAGCTTCTTCGCCACGTAGATCTCCATCAACCCTGGTGCGATGTTACTCGACATGCCTCTGATCTTCTTTTTTTTTTTTTTTTTGTAGCTGAACAATCTGGAACTGTCTGTATTAATGGAGGAGGAAGAGTGGAGCGGGGGGAAGCTAGCTAGCTTGGAAGTCAAGAAAAATGGCGGAATAAGCTTGCTTGCTTGTTTGACTTTACGACATCACGGGTGACGTTTTCTCGATTGGGAATTGGTCGAAGGAATTTCGATATTCAGCACGCGTGGCTTTCATGGACTTTTCTGGTTCAGATAAACGCTAAAAGTCAATTTTACTAAGGGCGAGTATTGGTTCTGTTTAACGTGATGGGGTGAGGATCCGGATCCTCTGCAGTTCTCGGAGGAACTGCAGAGATGGAGTTCGCAAATTTGCGGATTAACGAAGCGAAATTATAAAAATTGGTTAACATGAAAGTTGTAGATATCTTCAAGACGACTAACTTTCATGTTGAACATTTTTTGATTTGAAGTCGTTTAGACCCCTGATTTGGGCCCCGAAAAAAAACCGTCCGCAAATAATTAATTAAATATTTTGCGGACGGTTTTTTTTCGGGGCCCAAATCGGGGGGTCTAAACGACTTCAAATCAAAAAATGTTCAGCATGAAAGTTATTTCTCTCGAAGATATCTACAACTTTCATGTTAACCATTTTTTCTAATTTCGCTCCGTTAATCCGCAAATTTGTGAACTCCACCTCTACAGTTCCCGGAGGAACTGCAGAGGATCCGGATCCGGTGGGGTGATTAGAGAAACAGTGATGAGATAATGAGTTGTTTTATAGAGTTATGACAGAATCTTATTTTCATCGGCCAAGTGGTAACGACAGCATGAATCTGTCCTTAATTAAGGTCCGATTCATACGATCGTAACCGCTTGACTAGTGAAAATAAATCCCCTCAAACAGCAGAATTTTTTTAGTACCCGCGGGTACCTAGAGGAAGGTGCAAGCGTGCATTGCGAGCCGCCCGATCTCCCAGGCCCGCCGTCTGATCAAGATAACTCCAACCGAGTTTTTTTTTATTTTTCTGCTCGCTTTAATCGCAACGGTCAGATCTTAAATCCAACGGACACCATCATCTTTGTGGAAAATTTTTTGTTCAGGACTCCGGACCATGGGCTTGGTCCGGACATAAATACTCTTTGCTGTGGGCCCCCCTGAAAACACTCCTCGAAATTTTTTTTGCCAGCTTCCCTCCCCGTGACCTAGCTTTTCTCCGCCTCTTCCGCCGCCGTGCCTCCTTCTTCCTCAACTCCTGGCCGGAAAAAGGGAGCCCTAGCTGCTTAAGCTTCGTTCACCCATCTCAACTCACTCCGGCACTGGAACCTACAGTTTGTTCCGACGAGGAGCTGTCGACACTCAGCGAAGCTTAGGCCTGCAGGAAGATAGATCGGTGAGTGCATGAGGAAGTCTCATTAGACACCATACACATTCCTTGTATAGTTTTCTTAGCTCATGGTCATTGTTTTTAGGCATTGTATTTACTCGGAAATGTCAGTTGATGGAGCAACCAATATACAAGACTCATCCAACTATGATCACGTGGTAATGTTCACTGTTAGTTGTTTTTTTATCTTGTGCTGTAAGTTACAATGTTGGTCTGAATATTTCTATTCCCAATAGGAGAAGACAACTTTTATTTTCTGTTTTCAACTGCATTTTTAATAAGAAATACAACTGCAATTCAATGCAACTGTTTTTATACCTTTATTTGCAGTTTCTTTTCAGTCTCTGTATAAACTCAACATTTATTTTGTTTTATTAGGTCGACAGACAGCCGACTATTTTCCCAATTGTGCATACAGAAGACGAGGCGTATCATATGTATTGTGAGTATGCCCACAGCATGGGGTTTAGTGTTCGGAAAGAACATTTGAGCTACTGGACACACACTAGGATTATTAAATGTCGAGAGTTTACCTGCGCTAAAGCTGGATTGAGGAAGGTGAGACCCTCTCCAAAAAAGTATCGTAAATTAGAAACACGCACGGGTTGCCCAGCCCGTATTTTTTTTACCACTGATAGAGATGGTAGGAATTGGACAGCAACAAAGTTCATTGAGGAACACAATCACCCGTTAGCGATGGAGAACGAGCAACACCTTCTAAGATCTCATCGCAGCATTTCTAAAATGCAGGGTGACCTTATTAAGAACTTGGCAGATGCCGGAGTTAGGACAGTTCATGCGTACAACTTTCTATCTAACCAAGTTGGTGGGATTGAGAATGTTGGTTTCACTAAATCAGATGCCTACAACTTTGTGCACCGCGAAAAGAAGGCACTAATAGAAAGTGGTGACGCTCTTAGTTTGTTGAAGATACTACAAGAGAAACAGTTAGAGGACAACATGTTCTCATATGATATTCAAACCGATGAGTTGAATAGGTTGACCAGCTTCTTTTGGATGGACGGACACAGCAAGATTGATTATGACTGCTACGGCGACGTAATTATTTTTGACACAACATTCAGATTGAATAAGTATAACTTGGCTTGTGCACCATTCATCGCCGTCAACAATCACTGGCAGAATGTATTTGTCGGTGGAGCTTTTATTTCTGAGGAGACTATTGATACATTTTGTTGGCTCTTCAGTACATTTCTAAAATTTGTTGGGGGCAAACAACCAACAACTATATTCACGGACCAAGATCAGGCCATGGCTGTCGCTATTGAAAGAGTTTTTACAAGGACTCGTCACCGGTTATGTCAATGACATATATCCAAGAAAGCGCCTTCAAAAGTCCCATGCTTCAATATTGAAAAAAGTGTTCGCGGGATTTTTTATAAATGCTTGAGTAAGTGCGACAATGAGTTTGAGTTTGACAATTATTGGAATGAGATGATTAGTACAGGAAACTTGAAAGAAAATAGATGGTTGGAGGACTTACATAAAATAAGGAGGAAGTGGTCTACAGCATTCAACAAGGATGTTTTAGACCTCGGTATATTGTCAACACAACGAAGTGAATCTGCAAATAATGGATTGCATGGTTGTTCGAAGGCTACTAGTACGCTGGTGGAATGTTTTATGGGATTGGAGAAATTGGTGGGGTCTTGGCGAAAAGGAGAACGTGACGAAGATTTTAGATGCAAACAAGGAAAGATAAGTTTAAATTACAGATCTTGTGTGATCCTTAAACATGTATCTAAGTTTTACACCCGTAAAATGTTTGGTAATTTTGAAAAAGTGTTCATGGAGGGTGCAGTTGGTGTATGCATTGTTGATGAAATAAGACATGATGAAAACCAGTTCGTATATATTACAAAGCACTGTGATGGCAGTGAGGATAACAAACGATGGTTTGTTAACTACAATTCCGAGACCAATGACACAGACTGTTCTTGTAGAGGTTTTGAGACTCGGGATATATTATGCAAACATATTCTGAGGGTCTATAATATGAAAAACGCAAGAGGAATTCCTAGCAAATATCTGCTAAAACGGTTCTGTCTTAATGCTAAAAGGGGCATATACCTACCAAATACCCCAAATATTGTCGATTGCGATTCCAATTTGATATTTAGAAATCATTTAATGCGTTTCTCTTATGACCTGGCATATCGAGTAGACAACTGCAAGGAAGCAAAAACACATGTTTTGGAAGGCTTGCATGTTTTAGCAAAGCAAGCAGATGATATAGTTGAGGCGGATGAAATGCGGAAGAGAGGTTTTAGCGATGAGAACGATAAGAATACTTCATCGGTAAAAGACCCGACAAAGAGGAAACCCAAAGGAATTTCAAATGCAAGGTTGAAGGGACATTGGGAGTTAGGAGCTAAGAAACAGAGTAAGCTCTTCTTTTATTTGTACTCTAGATTTATCATTTTACACTAACTTGTTTATTTTTTCAACAGAGAGAAAAACCACAGTCAAGAAGAAGATAATTGTAGAAAAAACTGTGCAGGAGTTCAATTTTTTTGACACGTCAGCTGAAGAGCAGGGTACAACACAAACAAATACCGCAACTCCATTGCCAACTGATGCACCAAGCGAGTTTAATGATGAATTTTATGTAAATCTAGCTTTTGATTTCCCTGGAATTCCTGATGTTTTTAAGTCGTAATATATGAACTGAGATAAGCGAGTTTAATGATGACTTTTATTATTGTATTGATGCTCTGTTTTGATTTTGCTGGAGGATCGTCATAGTGTTTGCTGTTGTTATTATTGCATGCGGTGGACTTCTCATATGGGTCAATAACCACAACAAGCTACATGAGTAACCAAATGAATAATAAAAAATCAATTGAGCTCAAGGTTGGTCCTGCAATCTTAGATATCATTAAGATATCATTTGAGCCCAAGATTGCCACTATGCAAGCTTAGGTATCATTTAGAAATCAAATAGAGTAACCACATCAAGTGTTTTGCAAGGTGAGGTCCTACAATCCAGCAACTATGCAAACATAAATATTTGTCACTCCAGCAACAATACATGCATAAATCAAGACTCCAAAGTTTTGTCATTATGATAAATAAGCTGAAAATGTTCTGCATTGTCATAAGATAAGAAAATAAACTAAAAATATTCAATGAATTGCGGTGATTCTAAAGCATAACCATGTTTAACCATAACAAGCTCCAAAGTTTTGCCATTATGAAAAAAAATTATGCATCTTCTTTTATGATTAAGTCGGAACTATTGTCGGAACAAGCATTGTCTTCTACTTTGTGCGGAGAGCTATTAAGTTTCGAAATCATCTCTGAAGTGGCACTAGAGAATGTTTTACAGATATCGGCCGCGATCTCTGCGCGAAATCGAGGCATGTCGGCCTGCCACTCCTGATGATCTTCCCATGATATCTGTTTGGTGGAGGAAACCGCTTCCATGTACTTTATAATAAAAACTCCACAATCCCATGTGTTCTCCTGCGTTGGCAAGCCAATCGCGTCCTCCAGTGGCCACTTAGCAAAACCTTCTGGAAATATATTCGAGACATCATCAACCAGGGCCTTCAGCTGCAATACATGTTACAAAATAAAATTAATTAACGGCAACAAACATAATTGTTGATATTCAACATGTATCAAATCTTTGCACGTACGTTATCACGGACCCCAGCCCGATGAAGGCTACTCGGCGACGAATCATAGTACTCCCAACGTTTCATCTTTAACCAGCACACTAGTAATGCCCAATGGTTTCCGAGATGGCAAGGTATCAGAATTATGTCAGCAGAAATTACCGCGTCGGGGGTGATATGACTAATAAGCCTTTTGTAGTTCTTAGCATTACATCTTCTATAATACTGCACAATAAATACAATGTTTTGATTGGAATTATTTCACAAAAAAGGTGTTAGTGTTCAAGTAACATACCTCGTGATTGGAAGATACATAGAGAAAATTTCTTACACTTTTGGGGTTTTTTTTTTCCTAACTCCAAGGACAACAGAGTATGCGTTCAAATGGTTGTCCTGAATCCATCCTTGACCCAACAGAATATCTAACTCCTCTCGGGACATGGAAATGTTTCCTCTTTGAAAAATTAACATATCCCTGCTAAGAATAAAATCAGCATTTAATTACCACTAAATGTTTAATGAGGAAATGGAATTCTGTTTTAAAAAGGCTAGAAAAACTGAAAGTCAAAATCATAAGCATCGATTAACGATAATTAAAAAATACCTATCTGTAAATGTGCTTAGGACAAAATCAACACTCTTTCTAGCATTATCTGTTAGAAGTAATCTACCGGGATAGTCGGGTTGTGTATCAGAACTGCTAACAGTCTGTCCACGTTTAATACCCTTTACCACCAACCTTGGGCTACTTCTAATTACCTTAGGAGATGAGCCTTTTGGTTTTGGAACACTAACGTGCTTTGGAGTAGAAGTGGTAGTTGGGGGCTCTGATTTTGTTAAAATGGTGCGCTCCGGTGAAAGCGGGGCTGAAGGGGCTGAACTAGAAGGCTTACATTGTGCTTCTATGGCCTTAAAACGTTCTTCGCAGAAGGTCCTCAATCCATCAACCTCTAATTTGATGTAAGCCTTAATTCGATCTTCAAGCCCTCTCCAACCCTCCTCATGATTACCTCTCGAACACTCCTCAAGCTTATTGGCTCTTCTCAGCAGGCTTTTCTCCTGCTTCACTCTACTCCTCTTCTCCTTCATATTACTCTCATAACCTAACTTCTCGTCCAAGTCGGCAGAGTCTAGCCTATTTCTCTTATGTTTCTTCGACGGAGGACTTTCAAAATCAGAAGAATATTCCTCCTCAGCAAGAAGGGTCTTCTCGTCATTTAATACATCCATAAACTTACATTGAACCTACAGAGAATAATTGACAATTAAAAGAAAAATAGCAATTGCACTTGTACATGCACATAATTATATTATGTTTTCGAGGACATACAAAATTCTTGAGAAACAAGTTCTCTTGCATTTTAGTGCAGAATTTTGCACTGTACCGAAGTAGGGGGGACCAACGACTTATTCTTGGGCGTGCTAGTTCGTGCACCGGAGGATGTACTCTTGTATGTTCGTATATCCACACCTGTAAATATAAAATATTATTAGAGCAATAAATACTAAACATAATACAATAAATATAATGTGGGTTAGAACATTAACTACCAGCAATAATATAGCACAACCCTCCAAAGAACCAATGTTGAGCCCTGCACTTCGGATATCACTGACACGGCTTAATTGATCAAACTGTATATGAAGAAACTCATGGATAGCAAGCGGCCAGTTATATTTCACGAACTCTCGAACACATGTTATCTTGGTAATACATGATGGAACCTTCAAGCTCTTCAACGGAAAAAAAAACATAGCTAATAAATATTTTATTAGCAAACTTATCCTTCTATCCTCGACTCCCTCGACTGTGGGAGACATATCCTCAGCTGCAGCTTCACGAAGTTCTTCAGTTAAGCTCTTGTGGGTTATGTCGAGTAGGGGTGTTCTTGAAAAAATAAAACGACGACCCGCATTTGGGAGACCTAGTATAAGGGCCACTTCGTTGACTGTCATCTTCACATGGTAATTCCCGAGCTTGAAGGCTTCCCTATGCCTATTGTATAACCTCAAATGAATGTACAACAACGGTATGTTTTGGGGGTAGGTTGGCATTTGAAATAGGGGAAGGAGACGGGCATCCCTGAGTGATATAATGGATTCCTCAGACAACCTACTCAAGAGAGGTGTCACATTTGCTATGAAGGTGTTTGGAGCGCATCTACATGTTAAGTAATTGCTCCCGGACATGATTTACCTGTAAATCCATAATGCACTTAAAAACGACTGTAAAAACCACTGTACTACCTGATAGTTCTAAAATGATGAAACTACTGTACAATTTGGACATTTAGAAATGCTGAAAAGCTAGACTAACTGTTTGGACATTTAGAAACTTTAAAACCATGATTTCATAACCTGCTAGTTTGGACAATTTGGGTTCGCTAAATTGAACTACATCTATGTCCTAAACAACCAACTGAGTTCTACCTTACATAACAAAACGGACTGAAATCTATGTACTAGATTCAACTGCGTCTATGTACTAAAAAGCGACTGAAATCTAAGTTTGTTAAAAACAACTGCAAAAACACATAAAAAGCGACTGAAATCTATGTATTTTAACAAACAACTACAAATACACATAAAAGCGACTGAAATCTAAATTTACTTGCATCTATGAAACAAAAAACCGACTGAAATCTATGTATTAGATTCAACTGCATCTAAGTTTTTTAGAAAACGACTTTAAAAACATATAAAAAAGCGACTGCAAGCAAGATTTTCCATTAATTTCATATTTATCAGAACTATTAGGTTATGAAATCACAAAAATTAATTAGCAACAACAAACATTATGGCCCAGAATTAAAAAAATCTACCCAAAATATTCAAGAAATCTACTCAAAATATACCAGCTATAAAATTAAACTGCATCTATGTACTGAAAAGCGACTGAAATCTAAGTTTGTTAAAAACAACTGCAAAAACACATAAAAAGCAACTGAAATCTATGTATTTTAACAAACAACTACAAATACACATAAAAGCGACTGAAATCTAAGTTTACTTGCGTCTATGAAACAAAAAACCGACTGAAATCTATGTATTAGATTCAACTGCATCTAAGTTTTTTAGAAAACGACTTTAAAAACATATAAAAAAGCGACTGCAAGCAAGATTTTCCATTAATTTCATATTTATCAGAACTATTAGGTTATGAAATCACAAAAATTAGTTAGCAACAACAAACATTATGGCCCAGAATTAAAAAAATCTACCCAAAATATTCAAGAAATCTACTCAAAATATACCAGCTATAAAATTAAACTGCATCTATGTACTGAAAAGCGACTGAAATCTAAGTTTGTTAAAAAGAACTGCAAAAACACATAAAAAGCGACTGAAATCTATGTATTTTAACAAACAATTACAAATACACATAAAAGAGACTGAAATCTAAGTTTACTTGCGTCTATGAAACAAAAAACCGACTGAAATCTCAGTTTTTTAAAAAACATAACCCTAAACCCTACACGATCTATCTTCCTCAGAATCTAACCCTAAACGATGTCATACCAAAGAAGAAGGTACAGCACGGCTCCGGAAGACGAGAGTGTTGAGTTCTTCTCACCGACGCAGGTACGTCTCTGTCGTCGGAGCTGAGGAAGACGAGACCCGCACGACTCCGGAAGCGGCGGTGAAACGATTTTCACAGGCGGAAGAGGGAAAGCTCGCAAATGTCCAGAAAGGGTTTGAATGGGGCCCACCGCAATTTGAATATTTAAGTCCTGACGATGCGAAACGTCCGAGGTCCTGTTCAAAAAATTCTCCCATCTTTGTACCTTCCTTTAGGTACCCGCCGGTACCAAAAAAGCGCTCCTCAAACAGAGCCTTAGTTTCTGGAAAGACTTTTGTCATTTCTGTGCACTTTGTTTTTCACATTAGACAACAGAGACGGCTGTCATTTTATAAAAACGTCACCCATGACCTCTTTAAGATCGGTTTATAAAACCTTTCTTCCTTTTTTTTTTAAATTTCACAAGAATGGCGGCGGTTAGCCTGCGTCATCAAAATCTAGTAATTACAAGCTCCGCGTGTCAGGAGATCCGTTGATCATGGAGGAAATTAAGAGAAAAAAATCAGCCAACTGCCAAGAGTAATTAAGACTCTGTTTGATGGGACTTATTTTCACCGGTAAAGCGATTACGACTGCATGAATCAGACCCTAATTAAGGTCCGGTTCGTCCAATCGTAATCGCTTGACCGGTGAAAATAAGTTCCCCAAACGGAGCCTAAGTAAGAAGATTACGTCTCTGATGGAAGAAAGTCAACCCAATGAGCTTTACAAATCTACAATCCACGGATTGGCGAAATTTATACGTCTGACTCCCTCACCTAAGCCGCCACCTAAGTCAGCTCGGCCGGCCCCACGTGAAAATATGCATGTTGAACTTTTTTTGATATTCACAGACCTGAGATGTATATGCCCGCATGTGGAGCGAAAGATATCCCAGAGATGTCCTGCACCCAGATGAATTAATTGTTGTGCTGTTTGAATGTCGGCGTTTAGAAATGATGGTTTCCAGGTCCAATATTGCTTCGGCTTGAGGAGGCGGACGGCTCGGGGCGTGGTCGGCCCGAGTCTACCAGAAAACGGCAGGATGCCAATTTGGAGAACGAGAGAATTGAATTTTTCGGAATTGGTTTTGAACCTCATAACGGGTCGCCCTTTTCAAACAAATAGAAAATGAAACGTTTTGGAGTAGCATTCGTGTTGCACGGTCACAGACAAGGTCACTCCTGAGCCTTGGCGTGCACGCGTGCGTGTGCGGTGTGGTCCATAGCTCTCATTGTCATGTCTAACCAAGTTTAGGACGGAAAGCTTTATATACACCATGAACTCATTCTAAAATGGTGATGTTGGACTAATGAGATTTTTTTCCTTTTTCCAAAACTAAATAATTTATTTATTAATATGTTAACATGGGGGTTGTATAGAAACAATTTGTGGACGGTTATATTTAGGCTCCGATTGGCACGATGGTGGCAGTTATGATTGAGGGTTAAATTGTCATTCGTTAATGCTCATCTAAGAAACTTCATCCACTTTTATGACGGTTTAACTCATGCGTTTACGACCTCCGCGACCGTGCCAAGTGAAGCCTTAGGCTGCGTTTGGCGCGGCTTATTGCGACCTATTTGCTCTGGTGAGGTTCGACAAAAATGTTATCGTCATACAAAAATCTTATGCCCCAAACTAGTTTTTTTTAATGGTAATTACATTTGTCATACCAAATATACATTCAATGATAATGACGTTTTTATATAACTTCACTGAAACAATTAAGCTGTGATAAGCTACGCCAAAAGTAGCCTTATGGCTCTATTTGTTTGGGCATTTCGCTGCTCCGTTTTGGGCAAACGCCGCAGGAAGGAGGGTAAACAAATGAACCTCCGGCGGCGTTTGCTCCGTTTTCACCCGCCCGCCTTGAGAAACGCCCAAAAAAGCTCCATTTGGAGCAGCCACCTCCCGCCCTCCGGTTCGAACACTCCGTTTCCACCCGCTGGATCGATCCGCCACCGCCGAACCCACAGGTATCTGGATGACTGCACGAAAGTGCATAGACATTTTCCTTTAACCAATTGAAGGGCTTCTCTTAATTAAAATACATACACACACATTAGAACTGCCAAATATTCCGGGTGATCATTCTAAAGGATAAGCACAAATAATGGCTCCGTTGGTGGCGGTCGTAAACGGATGGGTTAAACCGTCATTTTTTAGAGAAAATTTTTTGTGCGGTATTCACATGGGAGATCGGTGAGGGACCTTTTTTAGTTCAAAAATACAACTGGATTTTTATTGATTGTAAAAATGGACTGAATTTTAAGTCAAAAAATGGACTGGATTTTTAGTTCAAAAAAAAAACTTGTTTACGGTTGTATTTTCACCCCAAAATATTGTCACATGGATACTTAAAATGAGCGTAAAAATACATAGATCAGAATTTCATGACTTATTTTGTGAAAAACTAAAAATCAAAGGAGAATTTTGTATTTCCCTCATGATATTTCCCGTGAGGGTACCGCACAGAAAATTTTGCCCATTTGTTAAAGATCATCTAACAAACATCATCTGTTTTAACCTCCGTGTTCATGACCGTCACCACCATGCCAAACAGAGCACATGTAATCCAACAATTTATTATTCAATTTTGCGGTCGCCTTTGAATTCCGGATGCCCACACATAGCCGCCCCACTCTTGGCCCGAACCCGACCGGCCCAAAAATAAAGTGAAAAGGCTTTATAGTTTGACAAATATTTTATATATAGTCATGTTGCGGGGCAATTTTATAGGGATGTGTTGGGACAGTGACTAATGTTATTTTTTTTAGTAAATTTTTTTTTACTACCCAACACTCAATCCACACAACATCATTGAAACTCATTATTTCAAGCATGACCTCATTAATTATTCCATGTACATATTCAAACCTCGGATCAGTGCTACAATATTCCCATTTCCCCCTAATCCCGCGCAATGTCGGGAGACGAAGAGAAGATTTTGGGATGTACCTTCTGTTAATGTATATTTGGACAAATATCGGATTCAGAGGCTTAACGGACCGGTTCGGATACACGGATATCTGATACCCGTAATAACTCCTAGGGATTGCCTATTTATATTCACCTAGGGACAACGGGTAGGGGATTCCACTTTGATCACCATCCGGATGCTTCGAGCGACATTATCACCTTCTTCATCGCTGTCTTCTTTAATTTTCTTCTTCTTCGTTGTCTTATCTCGGACAATTTCGACCTCTTTTTCCGCTCTCTTTATCTTATCCTTGCACGGCTCTCTTTGCATATTAAGGTTGGCATATGCAAAACCTAGATATAGAGACGCGTTTTTGTGTAAGTGTGAGCCTTCTTGAGCCGGCTCAATTTATAGGCCTTTGGTGAACATAAGGATTGTAATTCAAGTATATAATTGATTAGTGGGAGCTTAGTAGGACATGACTCCCCCATGAGTGGGTTTTAGCTACTTTATATATGCTTTTGGGGACAACATTATTAATGGAGCATACAATTAATTAACTAATTAGTTCTTTACTACAACCTAGATGTCACTATAGATTCATTTAATTTAAGGTAAATAAATCTTTCTTCACTAAATTAAATGGTTAATATATGAAAAAAATACAAATTATAGTTAATACAAGATAAAACTAGAAATATAGACTATAATATCCGTTAAACCCGGAAATCACGGTTTAACGAGTTCAGACGTGGGGTAGTTCGCTTTTACTTTCCTCAAACTAATGTCTCAGCTGTTGACTTAGAGTTCGAAAACCTTCCCACCAGAACAACCACAAATAGACCCCGAGTCGCAGCGAGGAGGTCCCGCCGCACACCCGGAAGATCTTAAATTATTTTCCCTCCCGAACCAAAGCTTGACCGGGCACCTTTGGAGAGCCAAGGGAGCTCCCGAGCACCCATCCGGAAACCACGGTGAGTGATGAGTTGAAGCTCCTATCAACCAAAGCTAGCCAGTGGAGAGGAAAACTCAGAAAGAGATCCTCTCCAAAATTGCTCTTGGGGATCTATTTATAATTTTGTGGGGATGGTCTGCCAATAGCGTGATCCCGCCTGCTGGAAACTGGTAAATGCAGCCCAAAGTGGTCTGTCAATAACGAGATCCCACTGCCTGGAGCATCCAAAGGCAGACCATAAGCGAATTATCAAAAACGGAAATGAATATCCTCTAATGGCGAGTCGACACACCTCAGCCCACTCGTCTAGGCGGCGAGAACTCGATGGGACTGAGCTCTCGCCACTCGCCCGGTCGGCGGGCACCACAACACAGCTGGGCACTCGCCACCTCGACTCTCGCCTACAGCGAGATCTCAACTCACAGGGTCTGTTCGCCTATTCCTACACTGGATAAGCAGCAAGCGTTTGATAAAACTGACTTCTTGATCCCTGCTTTTGGGCCAGCCGGACTCACTCGACAAATACGGGGTTGTGCAATATCAGCCCTCCGCGAACCTTCAATGCAATCTATCGTGATTTGCATCAGTATTATAGTAAATGTCAATACAATACCGCCGCAACGACACTAACATACCGAATCACCACCCATAGAAAAGTAGACTCTTCGTCAACATTTCGCATGAGCGACAGCGTTTTTTTTCCATCCTCTTCCAGCATAGAAAAGATTCAGCCTTCTCTCTTCTGAACAAAAAATGGAAGGAGGCTCAACGGGGGGCTCAAAGTGTGTCAACTTTTGAAAATTCAACCAACTCGCAGGCTGAGCGCAAACCATTACAAGCAAACCCTCGCTATTTTTTTTTTCGCAATCCATATAATCATTATAAATGATTTCGTGACTAGAAACAAGGGGAATATTCAAAATCCGCAAAGATAGTTTGGATAAGAATATTAGCACATTTTCAAGAAGCCTTCTCTCTTCTGCATTACAAAAAATGGAAGGAGGCAGTCAACGGGGGGCTACGAACAAAGTGTGTGCGACTACTAGGCTTTTGAAAATTCAACCAACTGCCCCCAAATGATTCCTTGATAAAATTGTTAATTAATTCTAACTCTCTTTGAGAAAAAAAAATGTTCATTAGTGGTTTATGATTTGATGGCGTATGATGGTGTAAACTATTAGAGAGAGTCTTATAGTTAGTAGCTCATTAGGCTTTAATTAACATGGTGTGTAATGAAGAGCATATTCTGTGGTTCCGGGCCTCTTTTTGGGATTGATGTTGTCCTAGGAGAAATAGTGTAAGACCCCATTTTTTTTTTTCAAAACTCGGGGTCTTATGCCTAGAACCGCCGCTTTGCGGTGACACCTTCGCACTCGGGAAGGTCGTCACTACAACGCGCCAATTCTGCCGGCCTTTTCGATCACAATCAAGTAGCAAGTAGAACAGTAAAGAGAATTGCAGTCCACAATATAAATCACATATATGTAAACTCCACGAAGGGAGTGTCCACAGTATAACATCAGAGTAAAAATAGAGTACTGAAAGGAAGAGGGCTTAAGCCCGGTACAACAACACCTCACTACATAGTCACTCAAACGGAAGCTGAAAAACAAACTGCTACTAAGGAACGGAACTCACGGTCCCGGCTGTCTGAACTCCTGAGCTAGACTGCCCTGTCTCCAAGCGCACCGGCCTCCTGGGCTGCTCCTCCGGGTTGGGCTCCACGATTCCCTAAAATGATGTGGTTTGAAAACCGTTAGTCTATAAGACTAAGCCCTATCATCCCCCACCCCTTCCCCCATGCCCTAAGGCACCGAGCGAAGAGGAAGAAAGGGAAGGACATGAAGGTGGAGAGTAGTCAAAAGCAGATGACGGTGGAACTAACTAGCAAGTTATGACAGGGGAGCAATATAAGTGTTGTAATATGTAAAATAGAAAGGTAAGTAAGTAAGAAATTAAACCTCCACTTATGTGAGTACACATAAGCCAAGGGATCTTCTACAAGGCTCCCATCGTATAAATGTCCCATTCCACTTATACGTTGGGGTGTCGGTTAACAAACAGCAGCATATATATATATTGAAATTAACCTTTGATTTATAAACTTGCCCACACAAGCTTATAGACCAAGGGGTCGTTTTGCAAGTTCTAAAGTATAAGCGTCTCATTCCACTTATACTTTCGGTGTCAAGGTTGTTATAAATGATTATGGCATGCAGCTATATGGTGGGTATGATGATCAAGCAGTGCAACTCACACACCCAACTTTGTGTACACAAACCTTTAGTTCCCCCTTTCAGAGCCGTTACCTCCCAGGATACCTCCGTAGTGGCAGACAGAAGCGGTGGGTTGGGCCTCGCCCACCTCAAAACCAGTAAAAGCACCACTGGTCTGACCTATCGTACGCCCTCAACGCTTGGTGCACAAAGCGGACTCCTGCGTACTCTTGCCGACTGGACCGCCGGACTTAACCTTGGCTAAGTGCTAGTCACCTTGCCGAGTCAACGATATCGGTGTCGGTGCAATCGAACTCCCCGATATCGAGAACCCACCACCTTAATCTTTCCTATTTTTATGCACATGCAGCAGTTAATATAAGAAGTCAAGAGTAAAGCTCCCGGACCAAACCGTCCGGCTCAACCACAAACCGAGACTAAGCTCCCCGGACTAAACCGTCCGGCACAATTCCAAACCTCATCCCTTGAGCACCGCGGGATGGCGCCCCTTTGAACACCTCGGGACGACTTAACCATTACCAACCCTAACTAATGAGTGTGTGCAATGTGAATCCCTATTAGGCTAATTACTCTTTCGTTTGTTTTAAGATTTACGTTAGCCCAGGACTGCCCCCGGCATACCCCGTGAAGGGCTCTCAAAAGGCACTAGGAACCAAGGCGGCGGCATTACGGCCCGAAGTTCCCTTTCGCAAGGCACTTATTATTGTTGGTTGTTTTTCCCTTCCCCGTTCCCTCTATAAATTGCATCAAACTAAACCTAGGGTGGATTTGACTCTTCACTCTTACGGGGACGGCGATCTTTCGTCGGATCCGTGCTCCTTCTACCACAACCACTCACTTCTCGTCACTCCTTAGAACCTTCCATGACAACCTATCTAAATCCATCCCAATCAGCACATTGAGAAACTCTAACATTGCCCTAAGTCGTCTCCAAAAGCGATCTTTTACGAAAACGCTAAATGCAGACCAGCCTACACTATATGATGACCTTGATAGAATGTCTTTTGTGTTTTCTTCCATACGGCCTAAGTTAATTTCTGGGGGCCTATCATGACATTATTGAATCGATTTTTCTGATAATAACAATTTTTCCAATTAACCTAATAATTAATTAATTTTTATTAAATCCAAGGTCTTCCAAATTTGTACAAGGATCATACTTTTCAGTCATGTATAAATCATAATAAATTTAAGACAAATATTAGTGTATCTAAAAATAACATATCCAAGGTTTGACAATTTTCCCTATGGTCTAAGGGGCCTAAACTTAATTTTGCAATAATCCATTTTCTTCATGTCTAATGAATAAACTACATCAAATACTCTTCCAAATAGTTTAGATTAATTACAGGGTACTAGAAATACTATGAAAACAGTACTATAAAGGTTTCATAATTTTCTTGCTGGAAATTAATTTATAATAAATCATTTACCAAAAACCATAATCTAGCATGCTTGTGAATCAAGTACTAAATCCATAACTCCAAAAATCCATAGAAAAATCCCACTGATTCATAATGATTTAAAAACACTATTTACCAACTTTCATAATTTTCCAGAGAATATTTATGCCATAAAATATTTTTAAAAACATAGAGCCCTTTAATAATACTTGTGAATGAACTATTCTATTTAATCAACATAAAATTGAACTAAAATTCATGGGCATTTCTACTGGCCAAAAACATCTAATTCCAGAGTTTCAAGGGGGCCTTATTTGGATTAAAAATCTTTAATAAATAAAACATCAAAAAGGGCTATACCCACATTCATGAATGAAGTACTAGAAATACCTATCCAAAAATTCTAGCAAAATTATCCAAGGGTCCTAACTACCCTAGAAACACACTACCCCAATTTCATGGCTTTTAAAAGAGTTTAAGATACTGTTTTGACCTAAAATCCCTTCTACCCTAAAACTAGGATTTAAGTTTTGAGGTAGCTACCTACATCAAAATTATCTGACATTACAACCAGAGAGTTACAAACTCATTAACAACCTTTCCACCAAATCTCAAGGCCATACAAGGGCATTTGCCCCTATGTCCTTCACAAATCCCCAAAGTCCACCTTTAGGGTTTTAACCTGGGCCCTAGGGTAAACTTACCCTAAATCATCCCATATTCCCTAAGGATAATCTTATGACCAAAATAAACCAGTGGTAAAAATCTCAACCTCTGTTGAGGTGAGATGATCATACCAGAGTGCAAGGAACCTTCTCACTAACCTTCCTTCTACTAGGTCAAAACTAGGGTTTAGAGGATTCCTAATCAAAACTCAACCAAATGAGTTGAAATTTGAACCAGACCTATATACCTATACCAGGGACACCTCACCAAAATTTGGGAGAGTTTGGAGGTCATTTGACCCTTCAACTACCTTACCCTAGCTTTTCTAGGTTTAGGGCAGAACCCTAAGTTACACTATCCCAAATGGTCTCCAATTTTTACAGGAGTTAGGTCTAGGTGATATTGAGTCCCTGTCCAAATTTCAAAGCATTTGGACCAAGGATTAGGTGTGGGGAATTTTTCAAAGATCTGCCCTATTTGTAGGACCTACCCAAGAAAAATGACCCTACAGGTCAGAATACTTGTCCTAAAATTTTCCATAACATATCAAACTGTAGATAATTAAAAATCCTACAACATTCATGTTGATCAAATTTGATGGACAAGCCTCTAAAGGGCCTAAATAATTTTTAGAAGAAAACTACCCTAGTTGTAGGACATACCCTTATTAAAAAGGCTCTACAGGGCAGTCCCCTCATCCAATTTTTCACCACTACATATCAAATTGTAGGTATTAAAAATACCTACAACTTTCATGTTATGACCTTTTTCAGTAGGTGTCCATAAGGGGCCTAAATTTAATTTACAGTAAAACTGTTTTATTAAATACAGAAAATCCGAAAAATATGAGTTTATAAGTATTTATTTTGATCCTGCACGAATCTTAAAGCGATCGGACGGCGGCTGTACTTCGTCTTCTCCAAATGGACTGAACCAGAACCCGTGAAAATGACTTTCACGGGCCTTTTTCCGGCCACCATGGGCGGCGCCACCACCGGGAAACAACTCCTACATGTTCCCGGTGGTGGGGGCTAACCTTTCCGGCGGCTAGGGCGGCCGGAGGTGGCGGCGCCGCCCTACCCGAGCCCACCAAAAATTCCATAAAAATGGAAATTTCTGAAATTTTAAGCTTTTGCTCCGGTTCGTTTGAGCATGAAACCAACTCCTAAACAATCCTAGGATCTAAACATGAGAGAAAAGGTGAGGGAGGACCTGATTTCGGGCTTGGATGCGAGTTGAACGGCGGGATGCCATGGTGGCGGCGGTGGCGGCGTTTCTCTCCTTGATGGCTCCGGCAAGGGTTCACCCCCCCCCCCCCCTTCTCTGATTTCGAAAATGATCTCCCCTCTCTCCTAAGTGAGTATATAAAGAGGAGAGGGGGAGAGGGGCGGTTTTCTCCAAGAGGCAAAACACCTCTTCATGTGGGGGGGGGTGGTTAGAGGAGAGAGAGGGTGGAAACACCTCTTGATGGCCGGGAAAAGGGTGGGGGGAGGAGGTGTCAACCTCTAGGTGGCTGTTGGCCCCTCTTTGGCCGAACTCATGCCTCCTCCCTCTTCAAAACACCTCTTCACCTCTCCACCACCTTTTCTCTCTCCTCTATATAACCAAATACTTATTTTTTTCTCTCTCCTAGTCATCCTCACGAATTTTCTTCCCCTAGAAGTCTAAAGGCAGCCCATAAAATTAATATTAAAACCTTAAATGCCATATGAGAGGGGGGCTCACCATTCTACCATGAAAATACCCTTAATTCACATTTTCTCTCTCCTATATTTAGCCTATTTCTCTCTTCTTTCTCTCTCCTAGTCAACATGTTGGCTAGCCTAGGGTTTAGGCTATAGGCAGCCATAATAACTCCTAATAAAACCCTATGAGTCTACATGAGGCGGCTTGAGCCTGAGTTAACCCAATTGAGCTAGGTTTGACTTGATTTGGGTTTAGGGTTGACTTGGTCAATTTGACCTTCTGAGTCAACATCAATAGACCCCTAGGGACCCATTGACCTCCCCTAAGGCCTAGGTATGGTTAGGTAGGGTAGACTTGGGGTAAAGAGGGTGAGTTGATCCAGGGCAGGGTTACTTTGGCCTAACTAGGGCTTAAGTTGACTTGAGTCAACTTAGCCATTAGGTTTGCACCCAATGGGTCCTTGGTGACCCATTGATCTCATATTAGGTCTAGGAATGCCTTGGAGTCAGATTGAACCCACTAGGCCACCAAAATCAGGGTTTTAAGATTTTACTATTTGTAGCCCAAGTGAGTCTCAACTAACTAGTTGGGTCACTTGACCTCCTAGGTTCAACCTAGGACTTGGTATGACCTAGGAATGTTCAAGTCACTCCTAAGGGGGGGGTCTAATTGAAAAATGGGATGTTACAAATCCCAATAAACAAAACAAAAATTTCGTCCCCGAAATTAAGGTTAAGTCTATGGGAGCTTCTCTACCGGGTTATCTTAAGCTTGTAACATCCCACGAGGGTTGAATTGCTTAACCAAGGTTAACAAACAAGGGCTAGCCCCAATAAACAAAGGATTAGCCTCTAATCTTAGGTGATACTCCGGTGTAAAACAAGTAGGGAAAAATAATTACAAGCATCTTGAGAAGTTAGAAGATATTACCTGGCTAAACAACTCCGGGTACTTCTCTCGCATCAAGTCCTCAGGTTCCCAAGTATGCTCCACTTGCCCATGATTCCTCCACAAGACTTTGACTAGCGGGATCTTCTTGCGGCGCAAGACCCGTATCCCATGGTCGTCAATCCGTATCGGCTCCACCTGTACGGACCGATCTGTAGCTACCGGCCCATCAGTGGTGGTAATCTGTAACTCCGGGCGTAGTAGAGCCCTCCTGAGTGAAGATACGTGGAACACGTTGTGTAGGCCGGACAGCTCCTGCGATAGCTCCAGTCTGTAAGTTAATGGACCGATCCGCTCCAGGATCCTGAAAGGCCCCATGTATCTCGGACTGAGCTTCTTCCGCCGACCACGTACTCGTGAAACCCCGTGCATTGGCCGGATCTTCAAGAATACCCGGTCCCCAACCTGAAACTCTACTAAACGATGTCGAGCGTCATAATACTTTGCCTGTCTGCTTTGTGCCTCTAGCATCCTCTCTCGAATCATTCGCACCTGAGCCTCGGTGTCTTCAACAAACTCCAAATCTAGCACCTTCGGATCCGCATCATGTATCCAAGATAAGGGAGTCCGACATCTCCTTCCATACAAGGCCTCGTACGGAGCCATCCGTATACTGGACTGATGGTTGTTATTGTAAGAAAACTCCACTAGGGGCAACATCCGCTCCCAGGGCTCTCCGCGATCCACAATACACAGCCTCAGTAAGTCTTCTAGCGTCCTGTTGGTACGCTCTGTCTGCCCGTCAGTCTGGGGATGGAAGGCTGTACTGAAGGCCAGCCGTGTGCCAAGGTAAGACTGCACTGATCTCCACTCTCTGGACGTGAACCGACCATCTCGATCAGATACGATCGTCTTGGGCACTCCATGGTAACGAATAAACTGCTCCACGAACTTCCGAACCAAAACTCCAACTGAGTCATCCTTCCTGATCGGGATGAATCTAGCCACCTTCGTCAGCCGGTCAACGATTACCCAGATAGAATCGTTTCCCGTGCGTGAACGAGGGAGGCCATGGATGAAGTCCATCGCGATATCATCAAACTTCCATTCCGGCACTGGGAGTGGCTGCAGCAGACCAGCGGGGTGTCTGCACTCTGCCTTCACTAACTGGCACGCCTCGCAGTGGGTCACGAAATAAGTGATATCCTTCTTCATGCCCGGCCAGAAGAGTGTCTTCTTCAAATCTGCCGTCATCTTCGTAATCCCGGGATGTATAGAGTATCGGCTATGATGAGCCTCTGCCATAATGTCTTCCCGAATCTGCCCTCCATCCGGTATGTAAGTCCGACCCTTGAAGCACAACAGATCACCTCGCATCGAATAGTCCCCAGCTGAGCCTGCCTCTATGGCCCTGAAAATCGGCTCCAATTTGGCATCCTGCCTCTGCCAATCTCTAACTCTGTCATGAATAGTGTCGGTGGCGCTCGTCGCAGCTAAATACTCCTCATACACATCGGTGTCTTCGGACGATACCAAGGTGATGTGCATATCTTCAAAGCTCCGCAATATCTCTAACGACAAGACCTGGGGCCCTGCTCCTGAAGTAGTAGCTCTCTGGCTCAGAGCATCGGCTACCACGTTTGCCTTACCCGGATGGTAGTGCATCTCATACTGATAGTCTGCCAGGAACTCCACCCATCTCCGCTGTCTAATGTTCAGCTCCTTCTGCGTATCCACATACTTCAGATTTTTATGATCTGAAAATATGTCGCAGTGAACTCCATAGAGATAATGGCGCCAGACCTTCAGCGCAAAAATAACCGCACCTAACTCCAGATCGTGCACTGGGTAGTTTTGTTCATGCTTCTTTAGCTGGCGTGAAGCGTAAGCAATAACATGCCCATTCTGCATCAGAACAGCTCCCAAGCCCTGGTAGGAGGCATCTGTATACACCTGGAATCCTTCTTTCCCCGAAGGGAGAGTCAGTATAGGAGCTGAGGTAAGTCTCTCCTTCAACTCTTGAAAAGCTGCCTCGCATTTCGGGGTCCACACAAAAGGTGTCTCCTTCCTCGTCAAAGATGTGAGAGGGAGTGCAAGACTAGAAAATCCTTCTACGAACTTCCGGTAGTAACCGGCAAGTCCTAAGAAACTCCGAACTTCTGTAGCTGTCTTCAATGGTGGCCAATCTCGGACTGCTTGAACTTTCGCTGGATCCACTGCCAACCCAGCTCCACTGATAACATGACCCAAAAAGGCCACCTCCTTCAACCAAAACTGACACTTGCTGAATTTTGCGTACAACTGATGCTCTCGCAATCTCTGTAGTGTCAATGCCAAATGCCTCGAGTGCTCCTCTTCCGTCCGAGAGTAAATGAGAATGTCATCAATAAAAACGATGACAAACACATCCAAGTAAGACTCGAAAACCTGGTTCATGAGAGTCATGAACGCTGATGGTGCATTCGTGAGCCCAAAGGGCATCACGGTAAACTCGTATAGACCATATCTGCTACTAAAAGCAGTCTTCGGGATGTCCTCTTCTCGGATCTGTAACTGATAGTAGCCCGATCTCAAATCCAGCTTCGAGAAGAAGTGAGCTCCCTCCAGCTGGTCGAATAGCTCGTCTATCCTTGGTAACGGATAAGTATTTCGGACCGTCAGTCGATTCAAGGCCCGGTAATCTATGCACAGTCTAAGTGTCTCATCCTTCTTCTTGACGAACAATACAGGGGCTCCCCATGGCGAGGAACTTGTCCGGACATAACCGGCTTCCACCAGCTCCTGTAATTGGCTCCGGAATTCCACCAGCTCCTTTGGGGCCATCCGGTAGGGGGCTCTAGATGCTGGCTTAGCCCCTGGCACCAGTAAAATCTGAAAGTCCTGCTCTCTGTGCGGGGGTAGCCCCGGTAACTTCTCGGGAAAAACATCCTCGAAATCTCGCACAACAGGAATCTCCGCTACAAGAACATTGGCCTCCGCCATCTCGAATAAAACCTGGTAAATCTCGTCGCCCTGTATATGGGCCTTGACGGCCTGAATAGATGACAAAAATGAAAAGGAGGCATGTCTTATACCTTCTATTACGACGGAAGAATCTCCATGCCTCAGAATAATCTTCTTGGCCACGCAGTCAATTAGGGCACGGTTCCAATATAACCATGACATGCCCAAAATCAAATCATATGAAGGCATCCTTAGGATTGCGGCTGGTGCCTCGAATGCTTTCCCGCCAATTTGTGCCTCCATGTTGCAATGCGCAGTGGTGTGTAGCTCGGACCCGTCAGCTAGTCGTACCCTTAATGCCAAGCCGATGAATCTCTCCACGCCTGCCAAGCCAACAATGAAGGCCTCTGATACAAATGAGCGTGACGCACCCGTATCGAACAAAGTATATGCGGGCTTGCCGCTGATGAGGACAATGCCTGGGGTAACAAAATTTTTGAAGTCTAGTTAAAGTTTTCTTTCCCAGTTTGTAATTTCTTAGTTTAGAGTCTAACTATTAAACAAAGGAAATATACAATCTTTTGACGTACCTGTGATTACCTCCTCAGGATGTCGAGGTTGGGTCAGATCTAATGCATATACCTGTTCCCTCTCCTGTCGGCGATCTCCGCCCTGATATCCACGACCTTGGCCGCGTCCTCGGCCTCCATAGTGCTGAGCCGGTGGGGCAATCTGCGGTGCTGGAGGGGGTGCTCCCCTCATAGGACAGTTCCTCTTGATATGCCCCAACTGGTGACAGTAGAAGCATTCCGGCGGAGTGTAAGCCCCACCTCCCGATCTCTGCACGTCTCGCATCTGAGGTCTTGGCAGTTCCCTCACCTGAATAGGCTGAGGGGCCAGTGTCACCTGCTCCCTCGGCTCCTGCCTCACCTCCTGTCGAGGCTGAACTTCTGTCCTCCTGCCATCTGCTGCATGGCCTCGACGCTGATCGCTCTGGGCTCCCCGGCTCTGATCCTCCGTTGGCCGCTTCCGGCCTCTGGTGGTGTGCCAATCTGCCTCTAACCTCTTTGCCATCTCCAGAATACGGGAGATAGGCCCGTCCGACACAAATAGAAGGGCATCCCTCATGTCTTCCCGCAGACCTTTGAAGAACCTCTTCGTGTACGCTGCCTCATCTAGCTGGTAAGAGTCTGCAAAATGAGCCAGATGGTTGAACTCTCGATGGTATTCCACCACCGTCCTGGTACCTTGCTTCAACTGCAAGAAGCGGTCCTCCAACTCGTCTCGGGCCGACTGTGGAACAAAATGCTCCAACAACATAGGCCTGAACTCATCCCATGAAACCTCAGCAGCCAGTCTCCCAGCAAAGGTAGTATCCAGAACTGTCTTCCACCACCGCTTGGCATGAGACTCCAAGCAGGACACAACCAAAGGTACTCTCTCCTCCCACGGGCTCCGTATCCCTGTCAGCATTTCCTCCATGATGTCCAGCCACTCTTCTGTCCGCACTGCTGACTCCGTCCCCAAGAAGGACGGAGGAGAAAGTGCTCGGAAGATGTTGAGCCAGTTGGCTCCTGGTATCTGCTGTGGAGCCGGGGCCTGTTGGGCCCTGAAAGCATCCAAGATGGCAGTCAAAGTCTGCCCCATGTCGGTTTGTAGGAACTGAGCGGGAACTGGTGGAATCGGTGCAGTATCCGGGGTCTGCTGGGCCCCACCCTGTAATGTAGGCAGTGTTGGAGGCTGCACAACAAAACTTCATCGTCAGAAAACGTTAACTCAATCTAAAATGGACATATATTATGTGATACCCATATGGGCCCACCACTGCTTCCGCTGCTTAGTTTGTCCGCAAACTAAACTCGAACGGGGTTGACCTAGGGTTTTTGTGGACTGCTATTTGATCGATCGGGGTTTCCTCTGATACCACTTTATAAGACCCCCTTTTTTTTTTCAAAACTCGGGGTCTTATGCCCAGAACCGCCGCTTTGCGGTGACACCTTCGCACCCGGGAAGGTCGTCACTACAACGCGCCAATTCTGCCGGCCTTTTCGATCACAATCAAGTAGCAAGTAGAACAGTAAAGAGAATTGCAGTCCACAATATAAATCACATATATGTAAACTCCACGAAGGGAGTGTCCACAGTATAACATCAGAGTAAAAATAGAGTACTGAAAGGAAGAGGGCTTAAGCCCGGTACAACAACACCTCACTACATAGTCACTCAAACGGAAGCTGAAAAACAAACTGCTACTAAGGAACGGAACTCACGGTCCCGGCTGTCTGAACTCCTGAGCTAGACTGCCCTGTCTCCAAGCGCACCGGCCTCCTGGGCTGCTCCTCCGGGTTGGGCTCCACGATTCCCTAAACTGATGTGGTTCGAAAACCGTTAGTCTATAAGACTAAGCCCTATCATCCCCCACCCCTTCCCCCATGCCCTAAGGCACCGAGCGAAGAGGAAGAAAGGGAAGGACATGAAGGTGGAGAGTAGTCAAAAGCAGATGACGGTGGAACTAACTAGCAAGTTATGACAGGGGAGCAATATAAGTGTTGTAATAGGTAAAATAGAAAGGTAAGTAAGTAAGAAATTAAACCTCCACTTATGTGAGTACACATAAGCCAAGGGATCTTCTACAAGGCTCCCATCGTATAAATGTCCCATTCCACTTATACGTTGGGGTGTCGGTTAACAAACAGCAGCATATATATATATTGAAATTAACCTTTGATTTATAAACTTGCCCACACAAGCTTATAGACCAAGGGGTCGTTTTGCAAGTCCTAAAGTATAAGCGTCTCATTCCACTTATACTTTCGGTGTCAAGGTTGTTATGAATGATTATGCCATGCAGCTATATGGTGGGTATGATGATCAAGCAGTGCAACTCACACACCCAACTTTATGTACACAAACCTTTAGTTCCCCCTTTCAGAGCCGTTACCTCCCAGGATACCTCCGTAGTGGCAGACGGAAGCGGTGGGTTGGGCCTCGCCCACCTCAAAACCAGTAAAAGCACCACTGGTCTGACCTATCGTACGCCCTCAACGCTTGGTGCACAAAGCGGACTCCTGCGTACTCTTGCCGACTGGACCGCCGGACTTAACCTTGGCTAAGTGCTAGTCACCTTGCCGAGTCAACGATATCGGTGTCGGTGCAATCGAACTCCCTGATATCGAGAACCCACCACCTTAATCTTTCCTATTTTTATGCACATGCAGCAGTTAATATAAGAAGTCAAGAGTAAAGCTCCCGGACCAAACCGTCCGGCTCAACCACAAACCGAGACTAAGCTCCCCGGACTAAACCGTCCGGCACAATTCCAAACCTCATCCCTTGAGCACCGCGGGATGGCGCCCCTTTGAACACCTCGGGACGACTTAACCATTACCAACCCTAACTAATGAGTGTGTGCAATGTGAATCCCTATTAGGCTAATTACTCTTTCGTTTGTTTTAAGATTTACGTTAGCCCAGGACTGCCCCCGGCATACCCCGTGAAGGGCTCTCAAAAGGCACTAGGAACCAAGGCGGCGGCATTACGGCCCGAAGTTCCCTTTCGCAAGGCACTTATTATTGTTGGTTGTTTTTCCCTTCCCCGTTCCCTCTATAAATTGCATCAAACTAAACCTAGGGTGGATTTGACTCTTCACTCTTACGGGGACGGCGATCTTTCGTCGGATCCGTGCTCCTTCTACCACAACCACTCACTTCTCGTCACTCCTTAGAACCTTCCATGACAACCTATCTAAATCCATCTCAATCAGCACATTGAGAAACTCTAACATTGCCCTAAGTCGTCTCCAAAAGCGATCTTTTACGAAAACGCTAAATGCAGACCAGCCTACACTATATGATGACCTTGATAGAATGTCTTTTGTGTTTTCTTCCATACGGCCTAAGTTAATTTCTGGGGGCCTATCATGACATTATTGAATCGATTTTTCTGATAATAACAATTTTTCCAATTAACCTAATAATTAATTAATTTTTATTAAATCCAAGGTCTTCCAAATTTGTACAAGGATCATACTTTTCAGTCATGTATAAATCATAATAAATTTAAGACAAATATTAGTGTATCTAAAAATAACATATCCAAGGTTTGACAATTTTCCCTATGGTCTAAGGGGCCTAAACTTAATTTTGCAATAATCCATTTTCTTCATGTCTAATGAATAAACTACATCAAATACTCTTCCAAATAGTTTAGATTAATTACAGGGTACTAGAAATACTATGAAAACAGTACTATAAAGGTTTCATAATTTTCTTGCTGGAAATTAATTTATAATAAATCATTTACCAAAAACCATAATCTAGCATGCTTGTGAATCAAGTACTAAATCCATAACTCCAAAAATCCATAGAAAAATCCCACTGATTCATAATGATTTAAAAACACTATTTACCAACTTTCATAATTTTCCAGAGAATATTTATGCCATAAAATATTTTTAAAAACATAGAGCCCTTTAATAATACTTGTGAATGAACTATTCTATTTAATCAACATAAAATTGAACTAAAATTCATGGGCATTTCTACTGGCCAAAAACATCTAATTCCAGAGTTTCAAGGGGGCCTTATTTGGATTAAAAATCTTTAATAAATAAAACATCAAAAAGGGCTATACCCACATTCATGAATGAAGTACTAGAAATACCTATTCCAAAAATTCTAGCAAAATTATCCAAGGGTCCTAACTACCCTAGAAACACACTACCCCAATTTCATGGCTTTTAAAAGAGTTTAAGATACTGTTTTGACCTAAAATCCCTTCTACCCTAAAACTAGGATTTAAGTTTTGAGGTAGCTACCTACATCAAAATTATCTGACATTACAACCAGAGAGTTACAAACTCATTAACAACCTTTCCACCAAATCTCAAGGCCATACAAGGGCATTTGCCCCTATGTCCTTCACAAATCCCCAAAGTCCACCTTTAGGGTTTTAACCTGGGCCCTAGGGTAAACTTACCCTAAATCATCCCATATTCCCTAAGGATAATCTTATGACCAAAATAAACCAGTGGTAAAAATCTCAACCTCTGTTGAGGTGAGATGATCATACCAGAGTGCAAGGAACCTTCTCACTAACCTTCCTTCTACTAGGTCAAAACTAGGGTTTAGAGGATTCCTAATCAAAACTCAACCAAATGAGTTGAAATTTGAACCAGACCTATATACCTATACCAGGGACACCTCACCAAAATTTGGGAGGGTTTGGAGGTCATTTGACCCTTCAACTACCTTACCCTAGCTTTTCTAGGTTTAGGGCAGAACCCTAAGTTACACTATCCCAAATGGTCTCCAATTTTTACAGGAGTTAGGTCTAGGTGATATTGAGTCCCTGTCCAAATTTCAAAGCATTTGGACCAAGGATTAGGTGTGGGGAATTTTTCAAAGATCTGCCCTATTTGTAGGACCTACCCAAGAAAAATGACCCTACAGGTCAGAATACTTGTCCTAAAATTTTCCATAACATATCAAACTGTAGATAATTAAAAATCCTACAACATTCATGTTGATCAAATTTGATGGACAAGCCTCTAAAGGGCCTAAATAATTTTTAGAAGAAAACTACCCTAGTTGTAGGACATACCCTTATTAAAAAGGCTCTACAGGGCAGTCCCCTCATCCAATTTTTCACCACTACATATCAAATTGTAGGTATTAAAAATACCTACAACTTTCATGTTATGACCTTTTTCAGTAGGTGTCCATAAGGGGCCTAAATTTAATTTACAGTAAAACTGTTTTATTAAATACAGAAAATCCGAAAAATATGAGTTTATAAGTATTTATTTTGATCCTGCACGAATCTTAAAGCGATCGGACGGCAGCTGTACTTCGTCTTCTCCAAATGGACTGAACCAGAACCCGTGAAAATGACTTTCACGGGCCTTTTTCCGGCCACCATGGGCGGCGCCACCACCGGGAAACAACTCCTACATGTTCCCGGTGGTGGGGGCTAACCTTTCCGGCGGCTAGGGCGGCCGGAGGTGGCGGCGCCGCCCTACCCGAGCCCACCAAAAATTCCATAAAAATGGAAATTTCTGAAATTTTAAGCTTTTGCTCCGGTTCGTTTGAGCATGAAACCAACTCCTAAACAATCCTAGGATCTAAACATGAGAGAAAAGGTGAGGGAGGACCTGATTTCGGGCTTGGATGCGAGTTGAACGGCGGGATGCCATGGTGGCGGCGGTGGCGGCGGTGGCGGCGTTTCTCTCCTTGATGGCTCCGGCAAGGGTTCACCCCCCCCCCCCTTCTCTGATTTCGAAAATGATCTCCCCTCTCTCCTAAGTGAGTATATAAAGAGGAGAGGGGGAGAGGGGCGGTTTTCTCCAAGAGGCAAAACACCTCTTCATGTGGGGGGGTGGTTAGAGGAGAGAGAGGGTGGAAACACCTCTTGATGGCCGGGAAAAGGGTGGGGGGAGGAGGTGTCAACCTCTAGGTGGCTGTTGGCCCCTCTTTGGCCGAACTCATGCCTCCTCCCTCTTCAAAACACCTCTTCACCTCTCCACCACCTTTTCTCTCTCCTCTATATAACCAAATACTTATTTTTTTCTCTCTCCTAGTCATCCTCACGAATTTTCTTCCCCTAGAAGTCTAAAGGCAGCCCATAAAATTAATATTAAAACCTTAAATGCCATATGAGAGGGGGGCTCACCATTCTACCATGAAAATACCCTTAATTCACACTTTCTCTCTCCTATATTTAGCCTATTTCTCTCTTCTTTCTCTCTCCTAGTCAACATGTTGGCTAGCCTAGGGTTTAGGCTATAGGCAGCCATAATAACTCCTAATAAAACCCTATGAGTCTACATGAGGCGGCTTGAGCCTGAGTTAACCCAATTGAGCTAGGTTTGACTTGATTTGGGTTTAGGGTTGACTTGGTCAATTTGACCTTCTGAGTCAACATCAATAGACCCCTAGGGACCCATTGACCTCCCCTAAGGCCTAGGTATGGTTAGGTAGGGTAGACTTGGGGTAAAGAGGGTGAGTTGATCCAGGGCAGGGTTACTTTGGCCTAACTAGGGCTTAAGTTGACTTGGGTCAACTTAGCCATTAGGTTTGCACCCAATGGGTCCTTGGTGACCCATTGATCTCATATTAGGTCTAGGAATGCCTTGGAGTCAGATTGAACCCACTAGGCCACCAAAATCAGGGTTTTAAGATTTTACTATTTGCAGCCCAAGTGAGTCTCAACTAACTAGTTGGGTCACTTGACCTCCTAGGTTCAACCTAGGACTTGGTATGACCTAGGAATGTTCAAGTCACTCCTAAGGGGGGGGGGTCTAATTGAAAAATGGGATGTTACAAATAGCAGGGGGAAATTAGCGTGGAGATTAGCGGTAGGAAGAGCATGGGGGTGTTGAGACACAAGAGAGAGGGATTTCGGGAAGATAAAGTGCACTCGCCGCAATTTACCGTAAAGTGCGGGCATCCAACGGTCCGCATTGGATGTCCGCACACATCTCAAAGCGGGCTGAGATGTACTCGCTTTGAGATGTGTGTGGGCATCCATGCGGGCCATTGGATGTCCGCACTTTACCGTAAAGTGCAGGGGTGTCCGCACTTTACCGTAAAGTGCAGGGGTGCACTTTACTTCCCAGAAGTGCAAGGGTTTACGATTTTATGTCCTTTCAAAAAAGCTTGAAAACACCTTTTGACAAGCTTGCTTTTCCACTGGCACCACCGTCTCACACAAGACTGTTTTTTTGGTCCGGCAAACTGACCAGAAGCATCGTCCGGGATAACCAATCAGGAGCCAGAACTGGGTGGGGCCCGCGCAAAAGTGTATTGCGAAAGTCAAAAATGCATGGGGCCCACCTCCTTTACAGACGCCTGATTGGTCTCAGACAAAAAGCATGGTCCACTGCCCGGACAAAAAAATTTCCCCTCAAACAAAACCCTTATCTGGTGCCCTGAGCTAAAAAAAACTTATATGATCATATTCCTCCGTAGCTAAAAGCCACTTTTCTGCTTTAGATTGCTCGAATTGTAGGTTCCATTGAGATGAAAAAAAAAGTATAATAATTATCAGTTGTATGATGGTGGAGTTAATTGCACTAATTAATATAATAATTAAAAATTATTTTAGTATTGTAGGAGGGGATGATGAACACTAAGTTGGACTTTTATAACCTTATCTGATAATTTAGGAATTTTAACTAAGAGGGCCGAATATCTTATTGGACATAAAATAGACAAAACTTTGAACGTCTTCATCTTATTGAAACAGTTTTTCTCTCATTTGGACACTTTTTTTGACGCAAAATAAACAAAATTCATTGTCTCGGTGAGAAGAATGCAAATTCACTTACAATTTTGCAAAATTCTTGGAAGGGGGTGGGGGGACCTAGGCCCCAACCCGCCCCTGCTAATAAGATTATATTCGTGACTTGAGGACGAGCTCTTCTCAAAAGAAAGTCTGGGAGTACGACAAGGGCGATTTTAACATGGGCACAAGGAGATCTGATGTCTAGGTCCGCTTGTGCTTAGATTATTTTGTTGCGCAATTCTGGCAAAGATAATCCACGCCTCCGCAGAGAGTCGGTGGCCACAAGTTGTCGGCCCGCTTTAAGAACACCCGTCCGCAACTGACGTCCTAACCATCCGATCCTTTTTGAGAAGCGTGCATGGGGAAGCCATTTCCATGCCACTAATCCCCCCCCCCCCCCCCCAAAAAAAAAAAACTTTGGGCCATAAATAATAGAGCTATCAATTAAAATATTGAACAATTACAAGATTTTATATAGTAAGTGTGTTTAAAATTTAAATTCATTTCATGTTGAATATATATATAAGTTTTCTTTATAATAATAATGTGCCACAATAGTTTCCCCATTATTGTTCTTATACATGTAAAAGAAGATCACTAAAACATTCCAGTCATGGGAGAAGGCAGCACAAAATTTTCACCAATCCAATTAGCATATCCAAGAGTGCGATCACGATTTGGAAGCGGCGGAACTGCTCCCAGTCCCCCTGCGTCGAGATTAATCGGCGAGGCATCCCGCCGAAATAGGGTCCTATTTTGTCAAAGGATTGCGCAAGAACATCTGTTTGTGGTCGAGGCGCTCGCCAGCTGCTTCTCTACGAGTGGAAAATCGCCATTGGCCAAAGAAAATAGTCACACATAAAATTCTGCTTTCAAGGCTCTCTCGTTGGGGAAATATTTTTGGGTTCAGGGCCGTGGGACCTAGTTTTTTTTAGGTTTAGGGCATCTCAAATGTCATTTTGGCTGCGAAATGACATCTGAGAAATGCCGTGCCTCATCTGAAGTCGTTTCACAGTGTAAAATGACATCTGAGATATCCCTAACACATGTCTGGGGGGAAAAAATTTTGCGTGCGGCTATCGCACGGCTACAGTAGCCGTGCGATAGCCCATCTCAGCCGTTCACTCGCACTCGAGCAGTTGATGATGTGCGAGCACAACTTTTGATGGGCGGAGTAAACGGCGGGATGGGTTATCGCACGGCACTGTAGCCGTGCGATAGCCGTACGCAAAAATTGCTTGTCTGGGGGAAGGTATCCACCCCTTTTCGACTATTTTGGAATATTTTTTGATTCTGGACTTATCTTCGCTGCCGAAGGTGACGCTGCTGGATTTTATTTTGCAGTTGGATTTAAACTATTCCTGGCCAATTTCATCTTTCCAGTCGGATTTCGATTATTTCCGGTCGGATCTTACAAATTCTGATCCGATTTTCAATGAATCGGGTCAAATTTTCATTGAATCCGATAAGATTTTCATTGAAATGCAGGATGCATCAATGCAGCTGCTAGATGCCAGTCTTCTTCTTCTCCAGTGCAACAAATTGAAAGGAAAAGGAAGAAGCTGAGCTTCTCGCAATCCAGATATGCGCTAGGCCATCTCCTTCGGCGGGAGAAAATAAGTCCAGGTACAAAAAATATTTCGGAAAAGCCGAAAAGGGGGTGCGTCCCACGGAAAAAGGTATTTATAAACGCACGTAGAAAATGGTATGGCGTGTTAGCTGTACCAAAAAAATTTCACTGATCAGAGTTGCTAGATACAACAAAGGCCGGTCTTCTTTGTGCACAGTGGGAAAAAAAGCCAGAGGTGTACCAGTTTTTCGAGACCGAAGAATGCCAGCTCCTGAGCAGAAGAAATTTTTTTGGTGCGTCCCACACAACTTTATGTGTGTTATACATGATTTAATGTGTATAACGCACATAGAGTCATGTCGTCGGACGCACAAATTTTACTAATAATTGGCAGCGTAAAAAATATTAAGGTGAGATCCGATAGATCATACCATTGTTTTTATCGGGAGGCAGCCGCACGACCACATGCATTGTGATTACACTTCCAGGAAGCTCCCCGGCCGGTACCCTGGACTCCTCCAGGGTTTGAGTGTTCTCTAAAATCCTCCCGGCATTGATGAGCTTCATATCATTTATCGACTTTGGGGAAATTTCTTTGCCTATCAAACCGTAAAACTGTAAGACCCAAAAGCACTTCAAGGCCACACACCAAAATTGTATGTCCTATGAAAAATTATTGTGCCTACGGATGCAACTCAGGTTGGTTTAGATCGGTTTCACCCAAGAACCGAACCAGCATGGTACGGTTCTGACTTTTGAGAACTGAAATCGACTCATGTGCCCAAAATATAAAACGGATCCGAACCGAAAAAGCTCGGTTCGGTCACGATTCAGTTTCACCCAAGAACCACATCAACAAAGCAAGGTTCTGACTTTTGAGAACTGGAATTGACTAATGTGCCCAAGATATAGAAACGGATCTGAACTGAAAAAGCTCATGATGCGGGACGTGGCTGTGTGAAAGTGAATGTATCGGCACGCTAAGGCGAAGCTAAGTGAATGTGTGGAATGAATGCAATCAAGCCATACCTAAATGATGCATGTATGTTTTAAAATATTAACCGGAGTTCGATATTTCTCAAAGTAAACTATATAAATTTAGCAAGATCTACACGATGTGAGTTTGCAAGTTTCGGAGCACAGCCAAGATCACACTCGTCTATGCATGGGGTGCAATCCACTACAAATTACACGAATAAATCTTCTAGAATAAAAGAAAATGAAGAACTACAATAGCTAAGTCAAAATGCCCAAAGAGATATGAATTACTTGTCCAAAATTAAATACAGAAAATAGAACACGTTACAGTGATATAATCACAAGCATAAGATGTGATGGAGAACTCTAGGGCTACGAATGCTTATAGAGGCGGCAACTTCAGCGGATCGAATAGGGGCTGAGCATGCGGGACTGCTGCGTCAACTTCAGCAGATCGAACATGGAAGGATAAAGAGAATAGGGTTGTTGGAATGGGAGCTTTCTGTGGAGAGTGAGGACTGACTGGGGTGGGAAGTTGATAGTGGAGTGAGTGGCAAGCTGGAAGTGTAGATGGAAGGAGAAAGCACTGCCGGCTGGAATGGGGAAAGCGACGATGCACTCGGAGGATCCAAGTGGCAGCGAGAAAGGGGGAACTCTGGAGGAGAAAAACAGTGACAATGGCGAGCTGCAGGTTGCTGGGCTCCACGATAGGCGTGAAAGACTGTGCGGGCCTGCGGGGAAGGAGATGGTGTGGGAATTTGCTGGAGAAGGGCTCGTGTAGATGGTAGGAAATGATTAGGGCTAAACCTGAGATGCGTCGGAGGTTCTGCAGGAAGGAGAGGCGGTGACCATCTACAAGTGATGTTGGAGGAGGCCATGGAAGGAATTTCGAACGGATGAAGGAGATGAAGCAGGGAGGGGGCGGCTTCCAGCGCTAGCTATTTTGGTGTTCCCGTCGAAGAAGAAGACCATGAACAGGAGTTGCGCCAGGCGGTCTCCTCCTTCCGATAAGCAGGGGCCATGCGTTTGGGGAAGTTAACGGCGGTTCCAAGATGATAATCAGTGACCGGAAATGAAATAAATGAAAACATAACTAAAATTAATTGAGGCGTCAGGACCCTGGGCTCGCGGCGTCGCACCATGAATGATTGCCGTAATTTTGGACTCTCTCGCAAAACTCAGCAATGAATGTACACTACAGCGCCTGCCCTTATTTATAACAAGATGGGGCGGTTGGTCACCCGGCGTGGACGACCATGATCGTTCGTTACGCCTGCTGTCCTAAAACGCTAAATACAAGCCCCTAAAAAAACACATAAAATGTAAAACAACACTTCGGACGTGTTTGCGGTCTCGGATTGCCGATCCGATCAGCGCATCTCCGACAAATCTGCAAAAACGGGTCCCACCCATTGATGGCCCGATCTCCTCCGATCACAAACATGCGGTCGATCTCCATCGGCTCAGTTCAGTTCTGATTCGGTTTTCAGTTCTCGATTCTAATTGATTAATTTCTCTTTTCTTCAAAGTTAAACCAGAATGGGTAATGAAAATGTAAACCTTCTTTCTTGTTATTGGATTTGCGATGCATAAAAAGAGACATGTCTCCACTTATAGTATCATATAGCTAAATGTCATTTCTTATTTTGCCATCAGATGCATCTCTATTAGATTCTCCGTGGAATTCCTTGTTGCGATGCTGATAGGTTCCAAACACCGTGATCTGAAACCTCGGAATTTGTTGATAGATCGAAGAACTAATGCATAGAACCCGGTTTCGGGTCGGTTCTCGGGCAAACAAACATAGGAACCGAGAACCAAACCAAACTTCTCGGTTCTAATTTTTTTGGAACCGAACCGAACCGAGACACGCGAGAATGGACCCGAACCGCCCTGTTCAGTTCGGTTTAGGTCCTGTTCTTATGTGCTTTTTGCACTCCCCTAATTGTGCCCACTTCTAGGGCGTAAATATTCTTTTTTTAATAGTTTTATGATCATGTTTTCTATGATCATAGTCAAATGATTGTTTGAGATCTCTCAGGCCTACAAATTTAGACTGAATGCGTGGGTGAAATAATTTCTCGTACGTGATAGGTGAAAATCCTCTAACCATGGCAACATTGGAGGTGTGGATACCCCAGATGAAGATCCTCTCCATTTGGGATCAAATGGAGGGGAGTTCTGATGCGGAGCAGAGACGAAGACCTGCAGTGAAGGACGAGTTTTGGGCCCGTTTAGGGATGATTGACGACTTTCCATATATAGCATGCTCGTATCGACGATCGGACTCTGCAGATGTGCCCAGATTCACGTTGCAAATCGATTTGATATATTACTTCATTATTTTGTGTGGTATTTTGATGTATTTGCCTGGGATTGAGCTCCACAACTTAGAGAAGTTTGACGGAACAGTCGATCCTTTGGAGCACATCAGGCTCTTTGCAACCCTCATGCGCATGTACAATTCCCCCGACCCACTCTTGTGCCTAGCATTCCTGACAACTCTAAGAGGAGAGGCTCACACCTGGTTCTACTCCATGAAAAAGGGAGAAATCAAGAACTTTGCAGAGATAACACAACTTTTCACAAATTATAGTCGTCGATGGTGGAATGTCATGATCATCCTTATTATAAATAGATGATTTGTGGGCTGATTTGGGGCATTGCAGAATTTGGAGAAAGTTATTCCCGCGATCATCACACGGTGCCGACTCCGTGGAACCTTAGGTGACGATTCCTAGATTGGTATCTCCCTCCCCAATCCTTCCCCTAACCCCAAGCCACTTCCTCCCCCTCTGAAACCCCTTGTCGCCACCCTCAGCCCCCCCAATATCCATCCAATGAGTGCCAGAAGTTCTTATTCTTCATGTTACAAATTCAAAAATGAAATACCCTATTCATGCCTATAATTCCTCCCCTCACTATTCCATCCGTCAGCCAACTTCTTTGTTGCAACCAGCCGCCGCCTACTCCTCATTTCCTGAAGCCCCAGCAGCCAACTCCTCCCCCCCCCTCTGAAGCCACAGCCACCTCCCGTAAATCTCCCCTCTGGCCGGCACCCCCTGCTGTTTCCAGCAACCACCACCGCCAGCCCCTTTCCTCCCCACTATAGCAGCCTCCGGCCTAGGGACCTCCTCCACAGCACCTCCCCTCAACCCTAAGCCCCTCCCCTCTGCCGCCAACCTCCCCCACCCCGTGGAGCCACTTCCAACAGCCCTCCCAAGTGGTTTTGTCCAGATCTGGACAAACCAGCCCCGATCCGCAAATTTCCTTACTCGTTCCTCCTTCACTAGCCCGGATCCGCTCTCAAATTATCAGATCTACCCTTCCCCGCCCGGATCTACCCTTACGTGGCCGAATCTATCCATTTCCGGTTCGTTTTCATCTTCCACCATCAAGGACAGCCACTGTCATCATTTTCATGCCTCTGGTTCCACATTTGATCGTTGTTTCACGCATCCGGATCCAAAATCTTCAGTGTTTTGGTCAGCCCACTATTTGGTGAGATTTACTTGTACTGGTTTATTATTTTCAACACTTTTATATTGGATTGGACCATTATATTAGTTTTGATACCTTGTATTGTGGTGGATTGTTAGATAATTATCGTGATTTTCACGATTTATTCGCAGCACGCTCTTGCTTTGACCTTCCACGCGGAGGAAAGCCTAAGCTTGTTTTGTCCAAATAAAATATTTTGTCTTGTCGTGAATTTATCTGCTTGAGATGATTTTAATTTATTATCTAATTTGTGATCTAACATGTAGGGTTATGTCGCAAATTTTCCGCCGCCTATAGATTCGCCCTGCGTCAGGTTCATTTTACGGTCCAAATTACAATCTTATGTATCTAATTGTGCAAAATATTGTCTTTATGGAAAAAATGGATTACTTAACCCATAAAATGAAAGAAGAAACAATCTAGATCATGAAATGTATAGTATCCATTTATCTCCAAATGGAGAGAATCTTTTTTTGGTTACCCCATCCCGACCATCGAATCCACTTTGAATGGCTGGGATTGAACCCAATAATTGCTTTACAAAATTGTTATGATTTATCTGAATACAATTGCAACCATCTGAGAGGCTGGGCTGAAGTAACTCCACTTCTGCATTTACCATGATTGCTATAATATAATAGAAGATCTACAATTTCAGGTGGTATCAGGCTTATACTGGGGATTAGAAGCATAATATATCAAAATTAAACACTGTTTATAGAATAGATTATATTATCTTCAAGGGAAAAAAACACTGAAGCATTTGACAAGATGCTCTTCATTAAAAAGCCAATGTGTTTAAATTTAACTATAACCTTAAGTAAACTCAAACATCCAAAATACATATAAAGTATATAAGCACAAAGATCTAAGCATCCAGCCTAAAACTAGTTCATGCAAGATGAAGGAAAAATACATATAAAGTACTTAGGGAAGTATGAGATTCACAATGCGGAATTAAATACCAAACATGTCCCCATAGGAAAGAATGCGTGGCTATGGCCTGTTAATTATATGCTTTGAATCCTAACGTAGGCGATGATCTAAGGTTTGGATCATTCTGAAATTCAGAAATCTGCCCACTTTCTGTAATTGCCTTTGTTCTTGATCTAGTGAAAAACGAACTACTGCTGCCCGTGGGCTAGCCTATCTTGAGATGAACTACGCAAATTTGTGTCTTCTGTGTTTTGATTTTCTACTATTGATTTTTCTACTCATGATTTCGCAAAAGGGTATAAGGGAGAGAGAGCAGGGGATGCGGGCAAAACCTTGCTATAGTAGAATATAAACAACAAACCTAAAATCAATTTGTACTAGGTGGAGAGGACAGTGAATATATGAAGTACACAAGGCGACCTAGGATTTCCAGTCCAGGGCTAAAATATGTTGCATGATAATATTAAGGGTATAATAGAAAGATAAAGACTTCAAACTAGTAATCTGGCTTGAAAGATGCAAAGAATTTAGAGGAAAAGAAATTGTTATAATTATTCCAGATACATCTAAACTATGGGTTGGGCTATTGCGCAAGCACAAAGATGGTTTCTCTGGTGTCCAAGTGTCCATGCCAAACCTCGAATAACATATTGAGGATCCATTTGGCATTGTGTTTTGGCTCTGATGAGTTTGGACAAAAATGTCACCGTCGGAAAATGTGTGTGACATGATAACGGTTATGGCCGCCACCAAGAAAAAAGAAACTAATTTTGAACATAGAAGTGGATGGAGTTCCTTAGGTGACGGTTCATAACCAAGGAGTTCATGACCGTCCCCGCCATGCCAAACATCATTGAAGGTCCATTTTGAAATGCATCCGAAATTTCGAGCTCCATGGGCATAGTTCGAAAGAGCATCGAGCGAAACGTGCCAGACTTGAACAGTTGTATGAAATGGGGCCTAAACTCAATCTCTTAGTTTGGAGGTATTGTGCTGAACCATTTTAAAATCCTATCAAAGTGAGCTGGCTAGTTAGTTTGTGAATATCCCTTTCCTAATTTCTAATTGATGTACTAATTATCTACTTGACAAATCTGTGTTCCTACTTAGTTTCAAAATGTTGAGATTTTTACTGATCATAAAAATCGGAAGTATCTTCTAGATCAGAAAAAGCTGAACATGAGGCAGTGCAAGTGGATTAAGTTTTTTGGGAAAGACGAACGTTGTGGCCGACACGTTGAGCAGGAAGTACTTGAGGCAGGGCAACTGGATTGAGGTGCAGAGCGATCAGTTAGTGCAAGACTTCGAATCGCTAGATATTACATGTGTTGCGAGAGGCGACGCTAGTGTAGCTTGTTTAAACTAGATCAAGTTGCAGTGCGATTTAGCAAACAGAATTCGAGAGGCAGTCATTGTGGATGAAGAGCTACAATATTTGGTGTTGGAAGCTCGGGAGGGCGAGAGCAATAATTTCAAGATAGTTGGCGGACACATGAAGAAGAAAGGGAGAGTATGTGTTCCGCGCTTTGGAAAGCACCGAGAGGAATTGATGTTTGGGGCTCACTTCACAAAGTACTTCATTCATCCAGGAGGTACGAAGATGCACATAGATTTGAGGAAATCATTTTGGTAGTCTGGTATGAAGAGGGACATAGCTTTGTTTGTGAGTAGGTGTCAAACGCGCGCTTTAATGAAGGCAGAATGCCAAAGGCCAGATGAGTTTCTACAACCTCTTTCAATCCCTGAGTGGAAGTTCGACGATATATCTATGGACTTCGTGCATGGTTTACCCCGATCCCAGCATGGGAATGATGCAATTTGGGTTATTGTGGATCGCCTGACCAAGGTGGCTTATTTCATCTCAAATAGGAAGGATGATGATGTGGGAAAGTTAGTCAAATTGTATGTGTGTAACATAGTTCGACTGCATGGTATTCGAAGGAACATTATCAGTGATAGAGATGGAAGTTTTACGTCAAAAGGACATGCTCAAATTTAGTATGATGTTTCATCCGCAGATTGACGACCAAACGGAGAGGACGAATCGAACAATGAAGGACATACTTAGGATGTGTGCACTCGACTTCGAGAAGAAGTGGGAGGACCACCTATTCATGGTAGAGTTTGCTTATAAGTTATAGCAATACCTTTCAGGCAAGTATCAAAATGGCGTCATATGAAGCTCTTTATGGAAGGCGGTGTCGGACACCGATGTCTTGGGTAGAGGTCGGTGACACCCATTTTTTGGGAAAGGAAGTGGTGGTCGATGAGAGCGAGATACTGAAGACGATTCAGGAGCATATGAAGTTGTTCAAGATCAACAAACTAAGTATTTCAATGCACGACATAGAAATATAAATTTTTTTGTTGGCGATTTGGTCTATTTAAAGATAAATCCGTTCAAAGGCATGTCGAGGTTTCAACGACTGAAGAAGTTGAGTCTAAGATATTTGAGACCGTTCCAAATTATTGAATGCATAAGCGAGACAGCTTATCAGTTGACATTGTCGGCAGATAAGTGGATTGCATTATGTCTTCCACACCTAAGTCTTGAGGAAGGCCTTGGTGGAGCCTAGCGTGGTGATTGAGATGACGACGGTGCCGGTAGATGAGAATTTGGAAGTCGTAGTACGCCAATGTGCCTAGAAGATTCGGAGATTCGGGATTAATAAGGAAGTCAGGGTCATGAAAATATGATGGAACAATTGCGACAAGACGAGTTCTCTTGGGAGCGAGAACAATCGATGCGTGAGCATGCAGAGCTCTTCGTGTTAGGTATGAGTTTTGTTTAGAGATATTTCAATTTTGAGGACGAATTTTTTTAAGGGGGAGATGTAACACCCCCAAATCTCAGTTTAACTCTCCAAAAACTCGTTGCGATTAAAGACATTATGACCCTAGGGGCCTAAGGAAATCCAACGAAATTTGGGCACTATTCGGTGGGGTTTCAGAGGCAATGTGGCAATTGGTCATGCGTTTTAATCACGCATAGTCGTGCGTGTCCAAACCACACGAGAAGTTTAGGGCTATGGCTTGAGATTGTTTTTGTCAAGCGCACGGTTATGGGTGTGAAAAGCCAAGTGATCGTGCGAAATGACTGCTCGTACGAGGCCAGAACGCATGATCGTCTTCAGGACATTGGAATGGGCTGCACATGGTCACACACGGTCGTGCGATAGCAAAACACACAACCGTGCGTACGGGGCCGTGAACTTGTTTTAAGCGTGATTTCGAGCCATTTGATGTGGGTTTTGAGATCGGACAGGTGGTAACTTTTCCTGAAGTCTTTAGATCAACTTCCTCGGGCGACGCCTCGACGACCATCGGGCGTCGCCTCGACGACCAGGCCAACTTCCTTGCGTCCCTCCGTGCGAGCCTTCAGCAGTGGCGTCTCCCTCCGGTGTCTCGTTACCAGCAAAATGGGACACTGGCCCGCTGGAGTTCCTACTATCAACAACGATGGTAGTTCACATCTCGTCATCAACGAGCGACCACGACCTGGTTCTAGCAAACCGTCGGGATCTAGACCGTCTGGACAAGTTCCTGCCACTCGACAATGCCTTCGACAAAATCAGCGGACCGAGAACGATCACGCTTACGAGCCTCTCGTCCAACAGTCGATGCCTTAACAGGGCCAGCCGCTCAACGTCGCGGCCTCGAGCCGTTCCCCGCAACGGTACTCCACCTCCAATGTTGGCGTTGCCACCTCCCCAATCGGCGCTGCCTCCCTACCTCCGCTTGCCCAGGAGGTTTCCCCGCCGCAACGATCGAAGCCCGCAAAGGACCTTTGACGTTCATGCCTCCTTCACACGGCACCATCTTGTTTCCCTCTCGAGCCCCCTGCATGACTGGCGCTCTTGTCAGGATAGTTGTCGTACTTAGTTATAAAAGGTGCAAGATGCACCAAGAAGCAAAGGGGTCTTGGAGCCTAGACGTAAGGCTCAAGGCGCAGGCGCGCGCCTGACAAAGGTAAGGCTTAATCACATCCAACAACACACAACACTCAAGCCTTTATCCCACTATAGTGGGGTAAACTATATAGATCTTTTGTCGTCATTGTGCCCTATCTTGTGTCATAATCTCACTAATACCTAAGTACATCATGTATTTTCTTATAGTTTCATTCCAAGCCTTTATTGTTGTACCCCTCCCTCGTTTAAAATGCCTAGTGACTAGACTCTCACAACGCCTAAGACGCAATCACATCCATTTTAAATAATTATCATTAAACACCAGTTTATCTCCCTGATCAGATTCTTTATCTATTTTATTCATTAATCATTCATTACTATCATTTATATCTCTTAAAAAATAAAATCAATATGATCACTACGATCAGATTTAAACCTCGACGCTCGATTATGTTTAACAAACACTACTACATCATGCAAAAAGTATTAAATTCTTACATTATTTCTTTCTTTATTTTGAAAAAAAAATATAGCAGAAATTTCACTCAATTGCGTCTTTAATGCTCAAATGGCGCACGAAGGCGCAATCATCAAAGCCTGGTGAGTCTGGAGCTTGAGGCGCGCGCCTGAGGTGCGCGCTTGAGGCGCACCTTTAACAACATGAGCTGTTGAGCTTTTCCTTTGTTTGCGCAGTTTCACCCACATGTCACCCTGGGCTTCTTTTTCTTTTGCCTCTCCATAAATGTCGTGCAACCCACCCGTACCTTCTATTTCCCACATCGCCAACTAACACCTCCTCCCACTAACTGCCAAATTTACTTCCTTCCCTTCCTCTATTGTCCCATCATCTTCAATTACAACCTCTTACATCACCAAATCACCACCTCTTTTATTTTAATTTTAATTTTTAATTTTTTTTGTCCCTAGCTCTCACCCCCCATTACCACTTATTTCATAAAAACCCCTAAACACTTAATTATTATGAGCATTATTTTACTATCAAAACCATCCCAATGCCCCCAAAACATCATATTCTGCGTTTCACAATTTCTCCACATCACTCTTCGATGCTCCTGTATTTCGCCGCTATTATTAAAGCTCTTGCTCCCTATTGGAGGCTCGACCTTGAGGGCAAGTTCGATTTTCAAGGGTGATGATATGTTATACAATCGCATATGAAAGCCACTTTGAGACACTCATCGTGAAATTTATTATTATTGATTAATTATTATTGTATTCGTTGTCTTTTCTTATCGTATGTGTCCTCCATCATCTATATAAGGGGGAGGGGTATGCGAATTGCATATCTTGGATGTAATAGTTATTTTGGGCTATCCTTGGAGAGAAAGAACTTGGAGGACCTAGTTGTTACGTGCCTATTTTGGTGAGTAGTCGCAGAGCGGCGAGTGGAGGATATTTAAATCCCTATAAATGGTGGAGGAAGAGAAGAAGTTAGAAGAAGAAACTTGAGGAAGGAGATGAGAGGGAAAAACCTAGAGGAGAAGGGGGTTAGAGAGAGAGAGAGGAAGTTAGAAAGAGAAAGAGAAACTTGATTCTATTTTCTTGTCTCCCTATTACATGACCCCAATGGCCCTATATAGGCGTCGAGGGCATACTCATAAATAACACGAACACACAAAAATGTTAAGACACTTAATCGTGTTGCGACACGACTCGATACAAGTCGACTCGATACAACACGACTCAGCATAATAATAATAACTGACGGCGGATCCGTAACACTAGCCTCCTTGGTCTTGGCTGGAGCTTGCTCCAGATTGTATCCGTTCTTTTTCTAATTAATGCAATTGTTGTCCTTCTTGTTCGTGCATCTTCACGTGTCATAACAATATACCATACCACTCATTGTACTCTAACTTGGCGAGACAATTTTTTAGGGGTGGCAATGGGAGGGGTGTTGTCGTTGTCATAGCACAATGATCTATGTGCGCGACTACTTGTATTATTATAAGTTCACAGAAGACTCAGTTTTACCATTGATCTAAATCCCCTCATGTCTGAAATGCTTCAATCATTACTTTTGCTTTGCTTGCTTCGATCCCTTCAATGCCTTTGGCTCTCTGCCTTCCTCAAGCTCTCCATCATCATTCCCATTCCTCCGTGGCCCACATGATCCTCTCATTTCCATCTCGATCGCTCTTCCTCTTCACACTTCTCGAATAGAATTGAGATTGTTATTGACAAACTGAACACTCCATGCCCCAAGGCACATAACATAGTGTGCCTTTTTTTCGGCCTTTCCTCTCTCAAAGCTGCGCTTCTCCAACAGTGACTGTAATCTTTAACTTTGGTATTCAATAGCCATTACTTATTATTCAAGTTTAAATTTGGATATTCTATTGTCCAATGAAGTAATTTGATAATCTATCTTACAACTTCCAAAAATACTCTCTCACAACCTGATACGAGGTAGCTACGTCGTATCAAAAACTATGAACACGAACAATAACTTGCATTGCATGAAAATGATGGATACAACTCGAGAGGTACGCTCCCTCCAAGTACCAGGAGATCGGGACCTCCAAAGCACTCTTCTCTCCAAAGAGCCCAAAATACTAAGACTCGAAAGATGAAAGACTCGCAACCTAAGGGCTCCTTATATAGATGGAACCCCTCACTATAGGATAAATGCATAACGATGAATACATAATTAATTGCGAATACGAAATAATCTATAACACTTATTGCACCTCTGCTCACCAGACATATATGTATCAACACACCTAACCTGAAAAGCGATCTTGACCCCAAGGTCGAGCTTGTAAGGGTCCCATGAGGGCATCGTCGAGACTCGGGTGGTTCATGTGAAACATTAGGAGCTTGGATGCGTCGTACCGGGCTGATTGTTGCAGAGCATTTGTAATGTTGTTCGAAACTAG